>JAYDZK010000113.1:28254151-28288722 GCA_034509185.1 Euphonia xanthogaster | reverse complement strand
CGACGCTCTTCCGATCTAGAATAATTTCAGTTTGAATCCCTTCCAGAGTCAGAAAATTTTGCTATTCCTGGATTGATTTCTATGGTGCTAGTGTGATATCTGTGCCTAACTTTTTTTTGAGTGCCGTGGGAATCTGTCCCACTCAGCTGAAAGGAAATGTGATGAGTGCAGCCCTTCAGACACCCACTCATGCCTATAGATGAGGCAGTTGGAAGTGGGGTAAATTTTTCCTAGATGAGAACAAAGAAATATAGTCTGAACTGTTGGGAAATAGTCATCATAGTAACAAGATTTTATAAGTTCTCACCTGAAAGCCCCTGCATCTGCTCATACTTTGCATCACACCCTTGGCAAGATCTACTCTCATGTATTATGACAGAGGCACTGATGGATGGAAGTCTCTTCTTGATGCCTTTTTTATTCCCTCTCGAACAGAGCTTTCCTTGTCATATTCCTTCTTAGTTTCTCTTGTGCCAACTTTAAATTGGGACACAAATTTCTAAATCCCCAATTTTAAGGGCACTTCTTTGCCACTTTTGGTGCTTGTGCCCACAGCTGTCTGCTGTGCTGCTGACAGCTTTCTGTCATCAATTTCATTGTTCTTACACCTTAAAATCAGTGTTCTTATCTTATATTCTCTGTGAATTCTGGTCTCTATTTACTGCTGTCCTGTTTCTGTACTTGCACAGTGTGCAGCCTTGCCTAAAGTATTTTAGGCACAATTTTACCAGATAATTTAGTCATCCAGTATGAAATATGAAATGAGCCAAATTAGATCATAAACATTCCTGTTATAGTTATTTTAATGATTGCATATCAAGAAAGAGTGTTTGATGGAAATTGTCTGGAAAGTAGTGACTTCTTGAGAAGAACTGGAGAACCCTATTTCTTGCATTGGTGAATGAGAATTTTGAAGTGCCTCTGGGCCAAACCATTTTTGGACAGAAAAATTTGGGTAAGAATAATAAAATGCCCTATTGGCTGAGGATATCTTGCATTCCTTCCTGAAAGTGTCAGTATGAGTAGAAAGAGAGAGGAATGCTGCCAGACAAAACTAGTGAAGGCTGTATACAGGATTTTTAATTTATTTTTTTTACAGCTGTTGCCAGGTGATGCTGTTCATATGTTATTCATAATGAATAAATAACACATATGCTATTTTCAAATGTGTATATAAATATAGTATAATATTTTGATGTTTAGGAATCAACTGTAATAATGAGTGCAGCATCTTCAATATGTCTTCCAGCTACCATGTTAATAATTTGTGTGGAGTAAACAAAAGCATTGGTTTTCTCCCAAGATTTCAGTCTATGAGAAATTTTCCAGTATTTTAAGTGTCCTTTGGCTCTTTACAACCAATTTTAGCACTGTAGCCCTTAGGCATCAGTATAACCTTAACTGTATTTGTATAAGTAGTAATGGAGGAAAAAAATCCCTTTCAGAAGCAAATTTCCCTAAATTATTTTAGGCTAAAATTTCAGAAAAGATTGAAACCACCTAAATGTATCATTATGAGAAGCAGTCCTGCCTTGTTTCATTTTTTTAACATCCTCTCTATCATACTGCTGTACGTAACTTTGGATTACACCTGGGAACTAATCCACATAGATATAAGAATATAAGAAATTTCATTCACCAATTCTAGCAAATCATGCACTGTGGTAACTGATTATTTTCTGAGAGTTCCTGATCCAGTAGTTCTTATGTTTTATTTTAAAATTAAGCATATTTCTAGACCTCATAATTGCACAGAAAAACCTGAAAAAGTGTTCTGAGTTCATTTGAGCTTATCAGATTCCTGAAGTTCCTGAAAAGGAAGAAAGCAGAATTTAATTTAAGTTTTCTGCATTTCAAAAGCTTCTTTACAAGTTAAGGTTTATTATATTGAAGTAAAATGAATATTACTTTTGGTTTTAACCTTTAGAATATGGAAATCTTGATGCAGTAGTAGCCAAGGGCATTTTTTAAGGCTGAAGGAACACAGAAGGAGAATCATAGGATCATCTAAAAATTTAGGTTATAGGGAGATTTTGGAGGCCATCTGCTCCAGCCTTCTGCTTGGATCAGGGTTAATCTCAAACTGGATCATGTCACCCAGGGACCTGTCCAACCAAGTTTTGAAAAATCTCCAAGGACAATTTCCCACAGTTCTTGAACAACCTGTTCCAGGGCTTGTCAGTTCCCTTTGTGTATTTTGTCCTTAATTCCTATTGTAATTTTCTTTCTATAAATTGTGACTGTGCGACTTTTCTTTCACTGTGCACCCATGTGAAGCATCTGTTTGCATTTTCTGTGACTCCCCTCGAGGCAAACAGATACCCTCTCAGCCTTCAGACCCAGTTTCCTCAGCTTTTACATGCATGTCAAGCACTCCAGCCCCCTCCAAATCATGGTTTCCCTCCTCTGGACTCTGCAGTTTCTAAGTATCTCTTTTGCATCAGTCAGCCCAAAGCTGGACTATGGAGAAACCTGCATGAGGACTGAGCAGGGGGGATAATCTCCTCCCTGGGGCTGCTGACCGTGCTCTGGTTCCTGCAGCTGCCTGCACTGAGCCTTCCTCACTGCAGGGAGCTCGGCTGCCTCACAGGGTGTTGTCTGCCCCAGCCCACAGGGCTGCTAGGGTTAAATTAAACTCACAGACAGACCAGATGAACCCTGGAACAACAGGTGAACAGCACTTTTACCTATGCATGATTAAATTAATTTAACTCAAAAAGCACTGAACTTTGTTTCTAGCTTTTTAGGATAAATATTACAATCTGATAAAAAGAGATCCCTATTTGTCTTGGCTAAGGTGGTAAAACGCTTTTGATATCAGAGCAGCTATGCCAGGTCAGAATCTGACATGATATGCTGAATAACAAAGAGGCAAAAAAAAGGTAATACATTATATATTAGAAAACATATACTGGAAACCATTATTCTATGCTTGGAAAGCTTTGGGCATTTTTTAAAACGATGGCTATCTCTGCTGTTTTCAAAGATGATTTAAACCAAAGTTGAGTTGCAAGCTGTAACTTGAGACTGTTGTGAGTTATACCACTGTTTTATTATTCTTAATAGCATCAAGTCCATCCAGAGATATTTCATCCTGCAATTTTCTTCTGATATGAAAATGCATAATGTTAATCTTTGTAATACTTTATAAACTGACCATAAACCAATGTTTATGGTCAGTTAATCATTGTATTACTTTGCTTTAGGTAATTTAGTACATTACCATAATGTAACAATCTACTTAATATAAATTTTAAAGTGAGCCCAGTGCAAGTTGCAGGGCATTAATATGCTTTCTAACCAGAAACTCAGAAACACAGCTAAAGTTTAGATGCAGATCAGATATTTTCTGCTTTGAGTGACTTAGTGTTTTGCCTAAGGAATATTGTGATTTTATGAAAGTCACTACATTATTTTTTTTTATAGTGTGCCCGACAGTTCATTTAGAAGTCCCAACAGGATTTGCACAACCTTTGCAATAATCACAACACAAGAATATCATATCAGAAAGCCTTCTAGAGCATCAGTCTGCATACATTGTGGGGTACTGTTTCCACCAACACCGAGGCATGTCAAATCCCACTGAATCCAGAGAAGATTTAAAAGCTGTCATTAGTGGGAGTTCAGATGAAAGGCATTAATGCTAACACATGATGACATTATTGATTATATGAAAAAATAAAACAGTGGGTGGAGGGTGATGCAAAAGTACTTACAACCAATGGGTTTGGAATGTAATTAACCTAATTAATGATTTTTAAAACATTCTGTAAATTGTTAGATGGTGCATTAAACATGAAGAAAATTGATGGGTCTCACCACTAGTAACTTCTATATACTTGTGAGACAGCTATGCCCCTTAAAGGACAGCTGAAACAAAGGTAGATTCCAGCCAAACCCAAAGAAACCTTCCACAGTCCAAAAAAAGGAAGTAGGTCCTCCTAACATCACTTAAGAACTTCAATATTAGAGACATTTTTCATTTGGTGTCTCATGATTAAGGCTCTGCATACATACAGAGACTCTGTTTCCCTCCCTGAGAGAAGAAAAATATTGTCAGAAGAACACAGGGAACCTGGACATGAGAAAAAGTAAAGTAATAAGATTAAGAACTTAATGATCTAAATGACCTGGGTCAGATTACTACTATGATTAAGGATTGGCTAAAATCACTTTATCACCATTTTCAACTCTGAGGCACCAAATTTTAGCTAAGTGCTTTGCTTTAAATAAAGGACTGTATTATATACCTTGAGAATGCCCTTCTTCCTCTATGAAGTAGATTAAAACTAGCAATTTTTGTTGCTGTTAATTGTTTCTATAATTTGTTCTATACATAATCTGATATATAGGTTGCTCACAAGTCTGCATTTTAGCTTGAGGTATCTTCAACACATTTCACAGTGATGGAAGTAATTTGTTCCTCTGCAAAGCTAAGACTGCCGAAGCTTGAACTGTTTGCAATGAAAGACATGGCAGGAAATGGATCCAATCTCTGACTGCTGCATGGAAAGGAATGAGCTATATGTATTTGGCTTAATTGTTGAAGGCATGACACAACCAAAAGAATCAATTATGAAGGATAACACAATCCTATTAACTTAGTTGTTCAAAGAAACACCAATGCCACACATCAAAATCAACCACTTTTCACAGAAATAATTACTGCTGGGGCTTTACTCTTTAGCCCTGAGCAAAGCCAAGCATATTTTTGCATTGCCTTTAAGTAAACGAAGAGGCTAATAGTGGCTCAAAGAGACAATGAGTCTCCTGGCTTTCCCTTTCAGTGCCTGAGTTCTTACATGCTGGTGCAACTAGGTCATACAGTGCAAGATTCCCTGTTGTGGTTACTCTTTTTATTCACCTCTTACAGCTCCCCTGGGTATTAGCAATAAAGGAGAGTTTTATTTCTTTATTCTCCCTCCTATCCTGCATAGCCATGCAAACTGGGTCACAATTTGGACCATAATTTGTAACACATCTGTGGATCCCTGCAACACTTCATAATCTACATATGTTCAACCCGCCCAGAACTGTATCAACTTTGCCAGCATTTTTGGGAGTAGGAAGGGAGCAAAGTGAGTAGATTTCTTTTGTTTTTTTTCAATCCTGTAAGAGAACAAAAACCATAACTGGTTTCATTATAATCCTATTTACTGCATTTGTGTCACAGCATAGCAACATCAACAGGGCTGAGAAAATCAGTATGATTTCATATTTTATTGTAATGAGATTACATTAAAGTTTAACCTCTGCTCTGATTTCTCAGACTCATTATATTTTATCCTATGTTATTTACATTATTTTGTAATACATTTTGCTATGAGTTACTATGTATCCAGAATTTTAAGTTTGAGTGTAGTTTTTCTTCAAAAGTTTCCCTTATTTGATTTTATTAATATGAAATATTATATATTAATAATATGAATATATAATATGAATATAGCTTTCTTGACTGTTTACAATGACAGTTTTGTCAGACATTTAATTCCATGTATATCATAGTCTCTAACAGAGTTATTTAAATTAGATTAATAATAATAAAAAGTATCTTAAAAAATTAAATGCCTACATGGAAAATGTTTATTGTAGGCTAGGCACTGTTTTATACTTCTTATTTTTCTCTACAATGATCCATTTCTTCCCCCTCTGGCTCTGGTTAGGCATATTACTAAATGACATAAAGTGATTTTGTGAGACTTCTAAATGGAAGTGGAATTGGAATTACAGGAATTTCAGGACATAAGCCCTGAAATACAATTTTACATAGAGTCCAGTCATTTAAAGAGTGGTAGTAGAAATATTTCAAATATATCACATAATCCAAGTCAGAGAGGATAGCTTCAAAATCCTGGACAAAATGACTATGTTAAAAGCAGTTTATCATTCTTTTGCCTCTTCCTCTCACACATTCATATCAACATAACTGCATAACTGAAGACATTGTTAGTCTTTAGCTGACAGCACTTCTACCAATAGGACTTTTTTCAGGAGGATCTGATTCCCTTCCTAGATTAACTGACCCATTTTACTGCTGCTTCTGAGCTGCTGGGCTTCCCTGTAGTGCCTGCAAAGCCACTGCTTGCTTGTCTTTAACCCCTGGTGTGATGATTTGGGCTCTATCCACAGCAGAACTTACTGAGAGATAGGAGAGGATTTACCTGGTGTACTCTGTGAAGACTGAAAATTTATCCCACAGACTCATGGTAACAAATTTGCTATTGATCAGGGCCAGATAAAATCTCACATGCCTGTGAAATTACAGAACCTGGAAATGGAATTGGTTGAAAATATTTTAAGCATGTACATTTTTTTTTAGAAATAGTACAATTCCTCATGGGAGATGGAGACTTAATTTTTGCTTTAAAAAGAAATCCCCAAGTTTTCCACAAATTGTTGGAGACTAAAGACTACAGTGAACCAGGTTTAACCCAATTCCCTGTGCACTTATTTGTGGTAAACTAAAAAATACTACAAAATATTTGCATTATTCTTGAGAAGGCTGTGAAAGGCATTCTTGCAGACTAAGCACCAGTCTCCATTCTGAAAAAGTAGCCAAATCCTGCCATCTCCAGAACTAAACAAAAGGCAAACTCTCCCCTACATCCTGCACTTGCTGCTGCACTCCAGGAACAAAGCTTGCCTTAAATAGTCTGAGTTCAAGACAGTCAGATGGCACACACATTCTTACACAGAATTACTGGCAATTAAAAGGAAACACTTCTACTACAAAAGGAAGCTCCAGACAGGTGACCTGGTCTGTCTGCTACAATGAAGCTCAATAACTGATTATGTAAAAAAATTCTTGAGAATTTGATAGAACACTTTATATTTGCTTCAGATTCCTTATTTAAAAAGAGATTAAATAATCCAGAGTCTCTTAAAGTAGAAGATACATTATATAATCAATAAATACAGGTTCTTTCCTCTGCAACATCCTATATTTATGTTAAAAGAATTTTTTCATCTCTTTTTGTGTATATTTTTACTGATACAGGATTCTCCCCACCATCCTGCCCCCA
This sequence comes from Euphonia xanthogaster, assembly GCA_034509185.1. Classification (NCBI taxonomy): domain Eukaryota; kingdom Metazoa; phylum Chordata; class Aves; order Passeriformes; family Fringillidae; genus Euphonia; species Euphonia xanthogaster. Next base: position 28,281,700 of record JAYDZK010000113.1, on the reverse strand, counting down.
CAAAAAGTCTAGCTAGTTATCTATCTATCTATCTATCTATCTATCTATCTATCTATCTATCTATCTATGCATTTCTGCTCCTTAAACATCTGCTAAAACAAACTGTATTCCTTGTCCAAAACATAGAAGTGGAGCAGCAGTTGTTCCCTAGGAAGACCTGCCCAATTAGAGCACTGATTGTGGGGTAATCATCTCTTTTTAGGTTTCTGCTACCTCTCCCACTTAGGCTGTCTTGTATAGCCTGATATTCAACACTGAGCCATGCCACAGGTGCTTTGTGCTATATGTTTCTTTTAGCATTTGTTCCAAGTGTTTCAACTGAGCTTTCTGTTCTTGGTATTCTGTTTGTGGGTAAAAATTTCAGCTGTCTTTTCCAAAATCAGGGTTTACAGGAACAAGGGTGAATTGGTCAAAACATTCAGATAAAAATTTAAAATCAACCTATCTTGGAAAAGGCAGATAAAATTTCTGAGGAGTTGCAAAGGGCTGAGATTTTTGCTATCCATAGAGAAATTTTGTCACAACGCATTGAAGTGTGAAGCCAGGAAAAAAGGTTTGTAGATGCTCAGTAGCAATTTGCTAGAGTTTGGCAGCAAAATTATCCTAATTTTCCAATCACACCGATCCTCCCAACTTCTGTGTGGAAGACAGCTTGCACACCACCACGAAGCTGAGGCATTTTGTTACCCTAAAATATATTACCTATTTTAAAGCAATGTCCCTAGAGACATGTGACATTTTACAAGATGAGGAAATGAGAAAAACAACAGCAGCAAAATTAAGATAATTCTTCTTTTTTCTCCCTTTTTCTTACATCATATCTCTTAATTAAAATGATCAAATCCATGATACAATCCTACTGTGCTCAACTGTATGAAGGAATTTGAATGTACAGAACTACATTTTTAGGTCCTGGGGCCTGGGAGTAGGATGAAGAGAATGAAACCAGCAATGTACTTCTAAATTAAAGCAGCAGCTCTATTGGACTATTTCTCTAGTTCACTTGGCAAGGTAAACCCTTCCCACTTTAATACAGTAAGGTCTAAGCCCACCTTCTATATAATGCAATGAAAATGGACACAATTTAGTAAAAAGAGAATTTGTCTTACTGTATTTCATAACTGCTACATATGTGTGTGTGTGTTTGTAAATACAATTTCTCAGTGTCCAAGAATTAAATCCTTGCCTCATAATGCTAGTAATAATAATAATAATAGTGGTGTCTTTACATTCTATGGAAAATAAAGATGGTCTATTACTTTCATTAGGCACTGGTGAGGGAGTGTGCACAGGTCACAGTATGCAAGCTATTAAGATTGAAGGCATCTGCACAAACAGCCTTGACTGCTTTTTAAAGGCTAAGCTGCACAATTTGTCTTTCATTAAGAGCTGTTGTGCAGTTTTGTGATTTGTAGCCAGCTCAACCGAGCTTCCAGAGTGTGTACTTCTATTTTGAGATCTTGTCAATAAACAAATAAGACATATGCTTCAGTGAGTCATCTGAGCAGAGCAGACTATCACAAGAATCAGTTGACCTGTACTTCCTTCCTGCTACTGAATCGTTCTCTACCTTTTCTTGTTAGCACAAAGTGTGTCCCTGTACACAGCACAAAACAGAGAAGCCAGGGATGTGAAGACAAGGTCTCTTTCATCCATATGGGTTTATTTGTGTTCTGCTGGCACCGTTATAGTCATACAGTAACCAACATAAATTTTTAGTTTTATTATCACCTCTAAAAAGAGACAGAAATGTGAAAATTGAAGCCAGAAGGTTTGTATCACAGGATTAATTAGGCAGGGCCAAGTGGAGTCACACTCCTCCTGGCAGTGAGTGCCTCAAGAAGGTGCCTGCCTTCAATTATGGAGCACACAAAGCAATTAAAAACCCTGTTTCTTTTTCCTGGGGTGTTACTTGTTGAGAAATCTTTTTTCTATCTATTTTCTTTTTTTTTTTTTTTTCTTTTTAGTTCTCTGGAGATCTGAACTGGTTTGAGGTGTAATCTGCTAGGGTAGATATTCATGAAAAATTGATTTAGCTGAAACCTAAGTGCAATAGGTTTAAAATAAACCTGAAAGGAATGAACAGTGTGTTTCTTGGCTGAAATTTTATTGGCCATTTTTTAAATACACACATACATGCACAGAACACCAGATAATTAAGAACCCAGACATTATGGATCTCCAGGAAAGAATTTTGTCACTGGGACACATGAATCAAATCAGCCAGCCACTCTATGCATTTCCTTAAGCCATACAGCACTCTTGATTAACCTTTTCCTCAGTACTTTATACAGATATATGAAAGTTTCTGAATGGCAGGGTTGGGTGTACGTGTCAGTTTTAAACATATGTTTCAGGCAGGCATATTTCACGGTCCATTGGAAATTAGTACTCTGTTTCACCTGTGCCTGGTTTACAGGATGTGATAGCCTTTCCCTGGATTTATGACCCTCTTTGCTCTCCTGGTGCTACCAAGAGCTTTACCACCATCACTGACTCTGACTCTTTGTACCAGGACTCGACATCTGATTTTGTGCAGCTGGACCTGCACATTAATTCTTTTGCCACATTCCTTTCAAACACCCAGCTAACTCCTTCCTCTCCTGTTATTTCCCATGACAGATAAATAATTCAAAATATGATATAAAGTATGGTGTATATCTGGTTTGAATAGTGCTCTATCAAGATGTGCTTCAGCTATAGCAATGACCTCATACTTCCTGTTGAGTAGGGAGAAGCAAAAAGATATCTAAATCAATAGAATAAGGGAGCCAAGGCAGTGGATATTGCAGTGCATGTGAGTTTTCTTCACAGGTATTACATGACAAAAAATGTATGATTGGGCATTAAAAGGATGCAAATAATGACCATCGGTTTATTATTTTTTTCTAAGATTGGAATGCCTATATTCCCAGGCTTCCTCATTAATGTTGCCTAAGAAGTAATTACATTTTTGAACAAAAAAGTGAGTAATGGAGATTTTTTTCCCATTGTGCACTTTAATTTTATTATTCCCTAGTTTAAATATAACTCACAGAAGAATGAGAAAAGTCTTTATAAAGGTCATTAAATAAATGCTGCTGGAACAAATCTTTAAACAGGATCATCTCTGAAATGGGAAGTTATGCATATGGAACACTTTAACTTGTAATACAGATTAAACAGTTGGCAAAATAAAGCTTTAAATTGCCAGACATTATGTGTCACTAAAAATCAATTCTGACAGATTTTATTGAGGCTTTTACCCATATTATTGCTGCTATATTTTTTTTTCAGTTAAAAAAAAGAGGAAGAGGATTGACTTTTTCATTGCAGGTCAGCCCATTTGGCAAAGGCTATCCTGTCACATGGCACACTTTTATACCCATTTTGATTTAGTGTGCATAGTGTGTTTATCAGTGGTGAATGTCAAGATGACAATAGTTTCACATTTCTGAGCCATTGCCAGAAGAATTCTGATACATTCTCCTATGATTAGTTCAAGATATTTTTATAAGTATCAGCAATTTCACCATACACATAAAACAAAACACACAAAGACATTTTTCTTTCTTTTCCAAAGTTGTTTTATTTGGTTCATGAACCTTAAATAACTATTTCTTAAAATTAGCTGGCAACTAGGGGATAGCAGAGCAATATTCTTTCACTCTATGTCATGTCTTGTCATGGGTATAAAACTGTAAATTTAGTGCCGATGGATTTTGGAGTTAGGCCACCATACTATCTGTATGTTGTTTTCTTCAAAAAGTCATTTGTACATACATTTGTACATAGAAAGTCCAGTATTTTTGCAAAAAGCCTTCAATTTTCACATCATTTTGGGGGTTACTGATGCAATTTACTTAAAGAGATATTTATACATACATATATGTATATATATACACACACACCAGGACAGTCACAGGAGAATTATATAAAATAATACATTGTATTTGGATTAAAATTCTGATCCTTGTATTAACTGTCTTTCATACTGCAAAGAGTGGATAGGATTCAGTTGCAACACTTTTAGAAATAATTAGGAAAGGTTGTTATATTCTTAGTGCAGCTACCTTGGACCCTGCTGCCGCACGACGTGTCTGAGGCCAGAAGTTTTGAGGTCTACAGAAAGAGTGAGAGTCGTACTGTTAGCAAAAAGACTTATAATAGTCTGAAAAAACACCAAAGAATCAACAGCTCTACAAGTGTTTTAGGATATTCACCAGCAAATAACAAGCTGAAAAATAGGCTCTGGTTCCTCTCTCAGTTACTTTATTCACCACTGCAGGTGGGTCAAGAGTGAGCTGAATATGGTGTGTTTCAACCACCAGCACTGAAACTTGTCTTTATAAAGTATATCTGTACTGGGAACTGAGGCTTCATTGTGTGTAAAAGATCAGTCCTGCTGGCTTTAAGAAATAAGAAAATTTTTAGGCATCCTGCTTACTTTTCCTCTCCTTAAGTTTTCTTGTCTTCAAGACAAGTTCAAAAGGTTCATTTGGTTAAGATTGCAACCAAGGATGAGGGTAAAATTGTTAAACTTGTGGCTTTGCTTTGTGCCTCTGGGCAAAGGCAAAGGGCTGAAGTCTCAAGTAAACAAATATATTGTCAAACTTCCTGAAGCCTCATACTAAAGAGAGTGTAAGAAAAACAATGAGGGACAACATCTTAATAACATAAACCAAGCAAAACATTTTGGAACTCGGTTCCCATTTTGATTGACGGTTCAAACTTATGCATTGTGATTTTTCCTGGATATTAGGATTATACAGATGCTCTCCCTAGGCATTGCAGAGCCCACAGGAAGCACTAGATTGCAGACTGGCAGAGTGGGCCTTGCTGTGCTGGTGCAAAGCATTGACCTGAGCCCTGCTGTGAGCTGAACTCCTCTGTGGGAAGCTCTGAGAGGAGCAGGGGAGGTATTGCTTACTGCTCCTTCCTGAGAGCCCCCTTACTGCTCCTTCCTGAGAGGCCCATACTCCTCCAATATTACACGTATGTGTGTCTTTCTTTTATGCTTCCTATTGCACTATGCAGCATCATACATCTACAATATGTGCATTTATCTACCTGAAGGGAAAGGTATTTTTCTTTTGAATAACATTGACAAAACCAGGATTCATGTAGTGATTTGATTCATTTGCACTTAGATGAACTTAAATTAAGTCTGTTGTGGGACAAAATTTATTTTAGAAACTTTTTTGTAGGTAGTGACAACAATGGTATCAGATTTAGCAGCTGTTATTTTTCAAGCAGGAACTCTCCATGTGGTTACTGGGGAAAAAGGGAAAGAGTAAAAGTTTGAAGTGTGAGACTATTCAACAGGAGATTCTCCCAGGTTCCTTTATTACAAATATTGATGAACACTAATTGAAATCCTTAATATCAAAAGAAAGATGCAATATTGAGAACAGAGACATTGAACTGGAAATTTGTAGAGATGTAAGGCAGGCAAAACTGTAAGTTATTTTGCCCAAAGCAATTTTTTTAAGAAGTAGTCAATGTGCTCCTTGTCATTTGGGGGGGATATTTTAGAGTAAAAATGATTGTACTTGTATTTTTTCCTATTCTTTCTTAATTTCAGTTCATAATATTTAATATATTTTTTGGGGATAAAACTCAGTGTTGACTTGGGGTGTCTATTTATATGAATTAAAGGTCATTATGAACTAGGAATTCTCCTGTTTGTGTGTTAATAACATCCAAAGTTGTGATTACTTCCAGATTTATTTTTCAGGACTTCACTTGCATAATAACCTTTTTTCCCGCCTTTTTTTTTTTTAATCCAGAAAAGTAAAGCAGCACTGTGAGCACACAAAAAGCATATTTTATAAGAGGATACACGAAGATATACACAGTCACCAGAGAAGTTATTTAATAAATAGTACATCAGATTAGAAAATTTATTTTTAAAATAAGGGCAATTTCAATAAATACTATCCTATTTCAAAAACATTTGTATTGAGAAAATAAGATAGGACAGCTCTGCCCGTCAAAGGAGTGGAGAGATTATCATCCTTAGTCACTCAGTATAAAGAAAAATACAGGGATTTTTCAGTTCTTTGATGGAAAGGCAAGATATTTTTCAGTGTTTCTTTCTTTTGGTTTGTAAAATAGAGTAAAATCATATAATTTTTCAATCAACCACTTGTAGCACTGCCTTATTATTTTAAACTAAATGTAGAATGTTGCCATATCTTCGTATCTGTAGAGTCTAATCTGAGTATGTGTTTCTTCCATCGCCTACTCCAAGGATCATTTAGCACTCAGAGGTGTTCACCTACTTCAGCCATAGCTCATGATGTTAAGTGGTGACTAACACCACATTTTAACTGTCCATTATCTGCTACCACCAATTTAAATTCTGGGAAAAGATGCTTTATAAATGAACATCCTCCTTTAGCTTTTATATAAAATGCTACTACTCTAATAATAATGCAAGTCTTTAATAAATTAAACAGGACCTTCATTCTCCTTTAATAGCAATACAGGAAGTCTAAAACTTATTCTTAAGCCCTTAAATTTAGGGGAACATTAAAGTAGATGCAAATTCTCAAACATAATAGTATTTCTGGTCAGCTACACAGAAAATTTCACTAAATGGCCAAGGTAGGAGACCACAGTTTCTAACTAGATCCAAATAGGTCAACACTAGCTAATAAATTTTGATCGACTGGTTGTTCTTTGGTGAGGAATGAACAAAATGAAGGGCCATGAAAAAGAGATATACAATAAACTAAAACTGCAGCATTGATTTATTCTCATATAGTGTCCGTGTGATGGATTAAAAAATAATAACAACTTTTTCCAAGGTTCTCATCAGAAAAATCAATTTGACTGAGACACAAGGGTTTGTTATTACTATTTTTAAGCAAAAGCCTTATTGACAGGAATTTGTTTTATAAGAAAATATCCTATAAAATTATACTGCACAAATAAATATCACAAAGTGAAGATAAGTATTGTATTACATATACTTCTCAAAAGGCAATTGTGAAACCTAGTCATGACACACAGAAAGTGTCCATATTTTCTGGTTTCCACCAATCAATTTTTAACAGAAAAATTTTAATTCATTTACTCAATAAATAAAAAATAAATACAAACTCCCAAGAGACACAAGCACTTACAACTCATCAGAAACATAGATTTCTATTTTTCTATTTCTATTTTTTTTTAAAGCAAAACACACATACAAAAAATCTCACCCAAAACACAAGTATAAGTTGTGTATATCTTATAGGACAGAGCCACAATTTCCAGTGAGCTGAAAATTAGTTATTTCTTAAAGACAAATGCATAGTCTTTAAGAACTAGGAAACTTATATGTTTTCTTGCAGCTGTGAAAGTATAGTTATTATGAAATCATTCCTAAAATAATTAAAGGGGGAAAAGAAGCAATCTTAGAAATTATTTCCATGAGCTGATTTGGGGAAATGTAGAATGATTATATTTTTGAGGGTAAAATAATTACTTTATTGAAGTAAATAAAAGTATCAATACTGATTTGAAAAGGACAAAACTCTGAAATATTCTTCTATGATTTAAATGATATGTACACTTTTAGATATCAAAGAAAATTGAGAGATAATGGAAATGTTTTTATGGGAGTTTCAAATGCAAAAAACATTTCAAAGACACAGTAAGTGATTCCATCACCCATACATTATTGAGATTTATGATTTCTGAGGCTGATACCTTGGAAATTATGTAAATAGAACAGATTTAACCAATATTTACCTATTACCTAGATGTATAAAAAGAAACCTGTTTTCCCTTCTTGTTATATGAGTCATCTGCAATTGCAGTGGTGTGCTATAGACATTGTAAACTGTGTTCATGAAGCCTTGGATGCTGCTGTTTGATGCCATTGTTTTATAATGGTGTCACTTCAGTTGTAAGGATTACAGATTTGTGTCTCACTTGATAGGATGCAGAGAGATTTTGTCAGGGAGTTTTGTTTCTTATTCTTCAGCTGACTCTTGACTGGGCTGAGCAATCTGCCTGGAGAAGTGTCAGCTTCAACCAGGTTTCCCCCACAGTGGCAATATTTGCATTTTCCTTGGAGCACACTTAGAGCCTGGCTGCCCTTTCTGTCCACTGCCTGGAAAGGCACTGGTTGTGCTTCAGGAAAAGATCACAGGGCAGGGGACAGAAGCCAGCTCTATCCCTTTCTCTTTTGACACTTATACCCTTACTTCCAGTGTGAATTGGGTAGTTCTGGAGGTTTCTGCTCAGCAAACTCCTCTCCCATCTTGTGGCAATTTTGCTGATTTGAGGCAGACAAAAGAGTCAGGATCCCTTTTACAAGGCTGCATAGTGGAGGAATTACAGGGTAAGGAGCAACAGGTGTCTGCACTGCTGCAATAGTGACATGCTTGACTTAAAGCGCAACCATAATGTCAGTTATTTACAAATAAGTGAATAATAGGAATGGACATTAGTATTGTTTACGAGTTACAGAGGAGTTATTTTATTTGTGTTGCTTAATAGTTCTGCTTTATTTCAGAGGTTTGTTTTCTTTTCATGACATTTCATCACTTCTCATTTCCCCCAAATTAGATTGTAAACCAAAGTGTTCATTCTTTATTCCAGTCTCACAGAAGAAAAAAAGAACACCAAAACCCCTGTAAAATAAACATTGCTGGTATCTACATAATGCATAGATTTCAATATACAGTTTATGCTTTTTAGTACATAGTTGTGATGCGTCAGTAGAAATAAGTTCAGTAATGTTGACAACAGAGCAAGAATTTTGTTTAATATATAAACAGATAAAGCTGCATATAAAGTGTTTGAAAATAATTATAGCTTTTTTCAGATAAAACTTAATTCCTTAATTTTTATTCACAATAGGGAAAACTAAGGAAACACAAAATAGTAGAAGATGGAACAATCTTTTGAAGTGCTGGCATGTTTTCCTCATTGGTTAGACTTTAGACTGGTTCATCATTGTTAAGACTTTAACTCAGAACATGTTTCTGGTTTAGCTAAAGAGTCACTGCACAACTTAAAATCCGTGTCACATGAGATTATTCTGCTGTGTGACACAGATATCACTGAAGGCTTCCAGAATATGTGTGATTACTTTTGTTCTCTAGACAATTAACAAGATTTCTGTCTTACTCTGTGTGACAGTTACAGAAGTACTGGACTTATCAGAGACAGAATAGCATAAACCTTCATTTTATGTGAGAGTGTGTAATCATTTTATCATGATGCTCTCAAGCAGGAACACTTTTCCCTTCTTTTCAATTGAACAATTTCTCTTAGAATAGTTTAATGTCAATGCTTATATCAGGCAGACCAGAATAAATACCAGCATTCAACAGTAAAACAGAGAAATAAAACAAAGTAATAAATAAAAATAAAACAAATCCAAAAAATTTAAAGTTGGCAACAAATGGAAACACATATTTCAGAATACTTCCTATTTTGAAGACCACTGGCACCTGGAATATAATTTAGATGTCTCAGTCTGCCATAACACAATTTGAAATTTCAGAAAAAAAAACTTGGTGAAAGTGACAGCAAAGGCAGAGGAATACTGAGGTACTGTCCAATTTGCCCTAAACCAGGACAGGTACAAAATGAATAACGTATTTATAACATTTATAAAAAAACCCCAATACAGTCCACATAAATTGTAGTCTGAACCACTCATGGTCTTCCCTGAACTAATTAACCCTACCTTAGCCTCTTGCACACTGTAAGTACAATGATATTGTAGGAATGTTAGGTTCAAAGTTACAATTCAGAAAGGTAAAACGTGGATGTTTAAAGAGAAATAGTAACTACATTTAGCTGAGGAAACTCTCTTCTGAAGCACTCTGCTGATTAACAAAGCTGTCTGTGAAATTCATGATGCCACCAGAAGATCAGAAGAGTAGAGGATGAAATGTCCATTTGGAGATCAGAAAATTGATTTTGCTGGCTAAAAAAAGTCTTTTCTCCACTAAATAAATGTATTGTGAAATTCATTAGAATGGAGTTACATTCTGCAAGCACAGTCTTTTTTTTTAAATACCAATTAGTATTTCATTTTAATTGCACATGAGTATAACTCCTTGAGAATGTGATTAGAGACGGGCAAAAGTGTTCTTTTGCTTGTAATACAAAGAACTTGCTTCCCTGGCTCATTTGTTCTCTATAATTGATTGGCATCTTGTCAGTAGGTGCTATAAATATGTCTGTTGGAAAAGATCAAAAGGCTACTCAGTGATGAAATCTAGCAAAAGTATGGTATAATTTCATTTCTTCCTTGAAACCCTTTCTGTTGAAATCAGCCCTTTAAGTTCTAGGCAAAGTTTAGGAGCCACTCAAAGATAATTCTTAAAAATAAAAATAAAGTACAGTAAAAGCAGAAGAGTCTACTAACAGTAATATTGATAAGAATTGCACCTGAAATTATTACTTGTTTTCTTAGGCCCTAACTCATGTACACCATTTTTGCTTAAGATCTGAATTAGATTTTTTTATTCAGCAAACTTATCTCTTGTAACAGACCTTGAAATAGTGCTGGAAAGTCTAGAAACACCACAGTGGAGACAACATTATGTGCACATATGTGTTATTCATTCTAACACCATTTCCAATTGTGCATTCCAATCCAGTCTATCATGAGCAGGGCTCTGCATCCAAGAGGACCAGCTGTATCCTGTCATACCAAAACATCCCTTGTCCCAGTCATCACATGGGTGGCACTTGTATTTTGCTCCTTCCCAATTAAACACCTGAGAAGCAACTCACTGCTGACAGAAATCCAGTGGCAGGGTACTGATTTCCAATACTGAGAGGAGCCTAGGCAGACCCACGGCTCTGAAAATTAATAGACTTGGGGTTTTTTGTAACAAATGTCATTTCAGAACTGCAGCCAAACTACAAAGCCCTCTAAGTCTACAACTCTTCTGGCACTGTACTGCCCTGTGTGCTTGTTTGGTTTTTGGAGCCAATTGTTTGTCATGCTGTCCTAGTGACATCTACAAAATCTGGGTTTGCAGGTTTTTTTTTTTTCTGTAAGACAAAAGTTATAGAAGGCTCTCAATCCTTAAATGTGTCCTCCTATAAACTAGGTATAGTTTTGTTCCAAAATATGCCTAAAGAGAAGCTACTTTCAAACCATACAAAATAACCTCAATTTAAAGTACTACGAAACTTTGAGAAGAGTTCTATGTATATGAAAATGGTGAGAAGACTTTGGTTGAATAACTGAGTAAATGCAGACATTGCTGCATTTGCTACTTTTGGTGCATAAAGACTTAGGGACTAGTTAAAATATCTTCACCAAGCTCAGGACAGGATAAATGATTCTACCTAGCAGGATCATAAGAAGGTCCAGGTGACCCAGAACCCCTAAGGTTTATTTGGAGTGCTTCTTTTTCTGAGCTAGTGGTGCAACGCCACGTAGTCTTTCAGAAAATGGGTGAAGAAATGAATGCAAACTTGGCAATATTCTGTAAGCTCCAAGATGTTTCCTAAATGCAAAATAAAAATAATGCATTATTATTGTAAAAGAAATAAAGGTATTCATCTGTAGGGATCTCCAAGAACTTTGCATAATAAAATGGTAATAAAATGAGCTAACTCTTGAGCACAATGGCTCATTCTTGGTTACAAACATGCTGAGTTTTATGTAAATAAATCTGCAAGAATTTTAATAACAGTGTCTGTTCTGGAGAATAGGATTTTTTAATTTTATTTGATCAATGTCGGAGAGTATAAAACATCAGAGCTATTATTTTCTATTAACTGTATCTGGCATTGGCATAAGCAGTCGACTTTGCCAATGGGTTGAGTGGGTAAAGAAGTAAGAAGAAGAGAAAAAAGTTTGTCAAACTTAGTAAAAACTTCATAATCTAGGCCTCACTTACTTGCACCTTTTTGTTTGAAAATATTTTATAAAACCAAAATCCTGTTGATATTTTTCAGTTTAAAAAAATCTCACACATGTAAGACTTTGAATGTCTGGCTCATCACGATTTTAATTGTAAATCCCAGGAAATGCAGAATATGAAAATTAAATTAGGAAGTGCTCAATGGATTGCAGAGTAGTAAATTTTATTAAATTTCTTTGCAAAATAACATTTAGAAAATAATTTAATAAAAAGCTGTATGTGCCTTACTAAGAAACAATGAAAAAGGTTCAAGCAGTTTTTAGTATATCTAGAATATATTTTTGCAATGCCTGTGGTCTTAGGCAGGCTGTGGCTCAAGCAAATATGAATGGATCAAAACATATGTACCTTTAATCTAATACGTAATTTATGTATAGATTACTACAAATATAATTTACGGCAAACAACAGCATGATTCTTTGAAGCTATTTTATATGTACACTATTCATGAAAATATATTGAATTGTTAACTGGTCTTGGATAGTTGCAATCTAATGTTTGTCACAGACAACACATTTAATTTCAAGTTTTAAAAAAATGTAGAATTCACAATCTGTACATACATGTGTAGTATTCTTAGCAGAAGTTATAACCTGCTGTCCATATTCTGCTGTAAAAATCCCCATTTTACAACACAAGAAAAACATTAAGTTTATATGTGCTTTTTTTCATATCCATGTACATGGCTCTCCACACCAAAAACATCTGTTTTTCAGTAGGTTTGTTCTTGGAGAGACAAATCAGAAATCTTCTCGTATTTTGGCTTCTGTAGCAGTATTATAAATGAGGTATGAAAAGAAAGAGACTACAAAAACACATATTTCCCATGTACTTTGGAACAACTGTGCAATATTAGATCTTATTGCTGAAATATAAAGAACTTGTGCTACTTGGACTAATAGGATGAAGATTTCTGGTTTGACAGAAGACAATATTAAACTTGAATTTAATCATGCTAGTCCAATCACTACTACAGTGTCATCTTTCCTATTGCAGTTTAATGAAAGACAGTGATACCTATATATCAATATTCCTTTCAGGAGAGTTATCATTCTACAGGGCTGTTTCAATGTCCTCAGAGCAAGACCTCCAAATCCTCCTAACTCAAAATCTCCTCCACTACCAATCTGTGGCAGTATTTTTCTGAGTCACCTTGTCATGCAAGCCTACTGAGTGAACAGCATAACTAATTCGGACAAGAATTTTTCACCAGGGGAAAAGAAAATTCCAGTGTTAGGTAGAAAAATCCCACTTTTTTCTGCAGGGCACTGCCCAGTACAAGCCATTCAGAGTCCTTTGGATTTTGTTCATGAAGCAGCTGGAACACTGCTTGGATTGATTCAGCTGATTAACTTAATTAGTATGACTAATAATATTAATAGCAGAAAGCTGCTCAATACTACATTACTTGTAACACTGTCAGCGGGTACACCCAGTTCATAAAATGTTTAAAAAAAAAAAATTGAATAATGTAAAATCTTGTTTTTAAGTCCCCTGACATTGCCAAGAACAAGAATAACATGTGAGACATCTTGCAGATCTCATAATCATGAACTTGGAGAAATAGGAGGACATTGATGTCATCAGCTCAGGAGAGTGTCTCGCACAGGACTCACTCCTCACTGTCCTAGTGCCTTACTTAATAGCCTGGATGCTTCTCTTTAATATAGCAGGTTGCCTTACATTCCTGAGGATCAGCAGATAGTGCAGGAAGGCTTTTATTTCATGCCTCATTTCTTCCAATATCCTTGGAATGACTTACCTCACTCACATTCTGTTGGCAGTTGTGGAAAACGAAGAGAGTTGCAAATGAATTGTTATTTCCTGTATGTGTGTACACAGGTGTAAACATCACAGCACAAGGGACAGAGAAAGAATTTTTAACAACAAATATTTCAGTGATGAAAATGTTTACCTGAGCAGCCCTCAGTCCATACAGGTGGGGTGGCCAATTGCCTGTTAATTACTGACGGGGAGTTTTAGTCAGTAATAATATTATTCAAAGAAAAACACTATTGCTTTAATTAGGGTTAATTGGTGGCTCATCAAGGAAGAAGGTGTCCTGCCTTCTATGCCCCAGAAAGGTGAACATGAAGCTCCTGTCTGAGGCACAGCTGAATTGCCTGCATGTCACTCAATCAAAATCTATATGGCATTTAACATCTAAGCACCAATTGTTTTGAATAGAAGGTACTCTTGTTCAAATGGGGAACATATGCACTAATCTCATTTCTACTCTGGACCTGTCAAGTCACAAAATTTTTGTGAAAACGACAGGAGTTTTACAAGGAAATCAGCTGCCTGCCAGTGAAATATGCTCTGCCTTACTAGAGTTGCATGGTAAATCCTAAACATTTGGAATTGAGATTTGTTCATTGTTCACATTTACTTTAAGAATATTACTTGGAAACCAGGTAGAAGATACAGCCAGCCAGTAAAAAATAAATAAATTAAATTATTCTATAAATTTCTGTAATATAAGATGTAATATTGATCAGTAAATAAATATAAATAATATCAGCACTGAAGAGTTTCACAATGCATTTGGATTTAGAAGCTCACATCTTTTTAAAATAACTTTCAATCACTGTCTGCTCTCCCCTCCAGTTGTCCATCCCAGCTTTCCATTATGAATAGTGCACAGTGGTACCTGAAACCACATCTTTTGCACAGCAAATATTGCTTCATTGCCAAGTCTCCTCTGTTGCTAAAGGGGCAGAGGTTCCTTGGAAGGTGGCAGTCCTGGCAAGAATTTTTGGTCAACTCAGCTCATTCAAAGAAGTGGCAAGCATCATAAAAGTGCCAGAAGATGTTATGCCTACTGGATCTGACATCCCTAGTGCTGCTAAGAGGTGGGATATGGTAACTGACAGTCGCCTTTTTTACCAGGCAGATGTAAGTTCACTAAATACACACAAAGGAGAGCAGATGTGAGCCAGTTGTGTACATAAAACTGGAAAGCTGCAATTCATAGGAGGTTGCTCTTAATAATACATGTTAGACTTGAACAGTAATATTCCAGTAATGTTTAGTCCACAAGAATGGCAGGGAATAGACAAAGGAGGCAGAGTAAAACTCATTTTCCTACAGCAGCATTGTGTGGTACATCTGAAGTTAACTACCATGTGGATCTTCAGCCTTTTGGCTTTGACTACAAATTCACAACCACCCTTAGAGAAAAACCTGTAAGAAAGGAAGTTTTAGAAGCAAGCAAGAAAAAAAAAAAGAGGCAGACAAAATGTAAAACAGAGCAAGCCCTGTTTTTTCTTTGTCTCTTCTTCAGTCTTCCGCATCCCTTTGTATTCTGTGTTGAACCCAGAATCAACTATGCAGTATTTATAGTGATGTTGCTCTCCTGATAAAGTATTGCACAGGCTGTGGCAACAATCTAGGGCTCAGCAGGGAAGCTGTGAGACAGCTATTTTTGTAATGTTTAAAATTATACTAAATTAATAAAAATAAAATCTCCTGCTGGGCTTCCAGTTTTAAATAGCACATTGTGGTGTAAATTATCAGAGCATCAGGGTTCTGCTAATTTAGTACATATTATAACACTGAAGACATTAAAAGATCATAGCATTTTTCATTTTAAAAACAACACTGTGAACTGGCTGAATAACTTCAATAGTTTATGCTAAGAATGACTAATATATGCTCAATGGGATAGAGGAAAATGGGAAAACTGCATATCATAACTTTTAAGGGTTTGAAGGTATAATTGTTTAGAACTCTGTCAGAGAGGATTCTTCCTGTTCCCCAGATTATGACAGTCTAACATACTAAATTATCACCTTCTAAAATTAGAATGGTACTTAAAAATAATAACTACACTTAATTTTGTAGTAAAGCAAGATGACATCTTTCCTAATCAAAAAAAAAAGCTTTAAAATAAGAGATCTTCCATTGTCTCATACCTGTACAGAAAACTTCTGCAAAGTCGTGCTGAAAATCCTACCACAAAGCATATATTAGGTTAGATAGTCATCAAGCATACACCTTTTGAAATCATCCAGAAAGTTCCCAGTAACTTCACTTACAGAGGAGGCATGAGCTGAAAGCACTTAGTCAGATGTTGGGCAGTATGAAGTGCTAATGTGTGTGCAAGACCAAGACCTAAGCAGAGTAAAAGAGAAGGGTGATGACACATGTTTCCAGAGAAACGATGTTAAAAATACAAATGTCCACTTGACAGTAAGCTCACATATTGGCTCCTTAGATATTTTCTGCCTGCTCCTAGACACCTCTTGTGGCCCTTCATCGCTGGTAGAAAAGGATCAAAGTAATGGCAAGAAAAACGTGCCACTGCAAACCAAACTGTCTGATACACTTTGACAAGGTTGGGTAGGTATGTAACAGTATTAGTGCTTTGCAAGTACTTATTGCTGCCACCCGTGGGTGGAGCTATGCCTGGAATAATGGCAACAGGACATTTGTGGGGAAAGTTCAAGCAAGACAATGGGCTGAAACACCTCTTCCTCACACCAGTTTTTTCTCAGTCTGCTTTTAAAATGCTAGAAACTGTGTTTGAAAGCATGGAAGACTTATGACTACTGCTAGCATTTGTGTTTGCTCATGGCAGACTATTTGTTTTGAAAAGTACTGCTTGTTAAGTAAATAAAAGACAATATAATTTTGGCAATTACTATGTTTACAGGGAGCTGGAACAAGGTGAAAGTCACTGGCATTCTTGTTGAGCTAGCTGATAAAATGTGACCTGAAATAATGTGTTACTAGTGAAGTCATGCAAAAAATCCCTAGACCCAGTACACTGAGACCACGTCCTCATTGTGAAGAGACCAATATTCATACTATGCTGTGGCAGTCTAATATGTGTGTATCATAAAAAACTGAACAAGCAAATAAAAGCAAGATAACTGCAGCTTCTTGGGATGACTTTCGGACAGCACTTTATCAAAATTTACATGCAAAACAGCTCACTCCTTTTACAAACATTGAGTCTAAAAAAAAAACCCCACTTTTCAAGCCCCATCAGGTACTACTTTGCTGGCTCACTTGGATTTTCATAAAGGCTGAGTTGATTCAGAACATCATTGAATTCAAATTGAATAGAAAATCATGAAACTGAAATCAGTGTTGCTGTTATAATGCAAGAAAGACAATGACCATAATACAAAGAATAATTTTTTTATCAAAAACTGATATTGTTTAATACAAATTGTTTGATTGAATAAGAGCTTGGATAATGGGGACTGATTGATTAGCAACATCTCCCTTTCCACCAATCTTGTGGCATCTCAGAGGTCCACTTGGCACTTGGGAGAGCAGCAATTGAATTTTTGGTTTTCAAAATTATTCTAAATTATTTGAATCTGGGTTTTCAACATTGTATGTCAGTATAAAGATCATTGTCTATACTGGATTCAGAAGTATGAATGTTAATCTTGAGTATATGAAAGCGCTCAGCCTGATTTTCATTACTTACTAGATATCCAAATCAAACTTTTCTTTGTGATGTCAAATTCTGATTTGCTAGCCAACATCAATGACAGAGTCAGAAAATCATATGAAAGTCCCCAGGTTTTGAAGCTTCACCACTGTGAAGAGATTTCTTTTGCTACCACTCAGTGCTTCCCTCCTCTCTGATGGAGTGGGGATAACATGTTTCCCCCCTTCCTCAGAGGACTTCAGAGAGGGTGAAGAGTTTCAATCCATGAGATATCTCAGGAATGGAGGCTATAAAGGTTACCTCTGTAGTAGTATGAACACTGGGAGAAAGCCATGACTGAGGCCGGCTTTGCTCCTTGCTCTCTGGAGCAGGGAGGCTGTGCTCAGCCTGTCTGCTGAGGGCAGACTCCTCAGATGGGAACTCACTCTGCAAACCATACTATGCCAATATTAGTGAGCAGGTTAATTATTACTTCATATGATAAATACAGTGCCCAAGTTGAGCTTATACCCTGCCTTTGTGTAACTTGTTAGTACAGCAAACTTAGAAAAGAGAATCAGACAAAAAAGACACAGGGAAAAGGACATATAGATCCATAAAACTAGTTAGAGAGATATCCTTTTGACTTATATATTACTTTTCTCATGTTTCTGTTGAGACTCTGTGAAGCCATATTTTACTGACCCTCTTCCAGAAAAATCCATGTCTAAATAAATGGCCATGCATATTTATCTGACTTTATTATTAAGAAAGTAGTATTCAGTACTCATAAACAAGCTATATTTAGACAGTGCTTGTTATACTTTTGGTGCAGGTGAAATATAAATATTGCCCCTATGAATACACTGTAGAACATGTTTTTGTATTTTTTTTCAACCATAAATGTTCGAACACTCAGTCTTGGTGGAGAAAATGCCCAGATACATGGAGGAAGCAACTTGCACTTTACCTGACACACTGGAATAATCTGTGTGATGATATGTTTTTTATCTCTATGGAATCCAACATGGTTCTAAAAAGGCCTTTAGCTCAGATGTGCCCCACAAAGCTTAGTGTTGGAGGCTTCTGTTCATCCCACAGACTGGTTGCCTGAGTTTTCACCATTATTCTGAAGCACTTGTTATTCTCGTTTCCAAACCCTTTTTTCTCCCTCTTTCATTCCTTGTGCTGGCATGTATTCATATGGATTTTTTTAAAACTGTTATTAATTACAGATGATGTTTCTTCTTCACACTTGACCGCAAAACCAGACTGAAATGGACATTTATTGAATGGAGAAGCAATGTAGTGTGCTACCAGTTCATGTGCTGCTCAGGCAGGTTTGAGACCTTCCTTCCCCCTCTACCGATCCATAATTTATTAAGTTCAGGAGCTCTGTCAAAAAACTGAAACTATGGCTCAGCAGCACTAATTGCCACTTCCATCATCAAAACCGATTCATCCTCCCCTGATGCAAGAAATAACATAAGAAGAATGACCTCCCTAATCAAGAAATAAGGTGACAAACAAAGAAATCTTACCCTCCATAAGGCAGACAGTTACCACTCGTTACAAGAGAACTCTTTCAAAAACGAAGTAAATACAAAATTATGAACAGCAGCAGAGAACACTGGTATATTCCAGGGCTGTGAGTATGCCTGCTTATTTAAATGCTGATGAAAATATTGGGAAGAATAAGCAGGTAGCCCAAATTTATGATATAGAGAATTTTTTTCAAGACACCAGCTTTGTTGCAAGGAGTTTGAGATCAGATGAATGGTGCTAAGAAAACACACAAGATTCTGGATAGCCCATTGTGCTGGAGAAAAGGAGGAATAAGGTTTCAAAATGCATTTCCAGATGCTATGTGGAATCACAATCTCCATGGAGATAGACTCACATGAGACATTTCTGTGTCTGAAATGAAGTACAGCAAAACACAGTTCATTTCTTTTGTCAAGTGAATAAGAGACTGCTCATTTGTCAGGAACGAGCACAAGGCTCACAGGATTATTGCTCCTGTGACACTAGAGGCAAGAGCAAAACACTGAGATAGAGCACAGGTAGTAAAATGCTGTGGAAATTTGAGCCCATCCAAGTGCTCTAGAACCTGTTTGCAAAAGAGAGATGTTTGTAGAGTTCTAGCCAAACCCCAGATGAACCAAAATTTTTGAGGCGTGGTGATAAAAATGAATACTTGCTTTCTATATAGGCATATACAGGAGGGAAAATGTCTACTTTTCACCCAACTTTCAAAAATAGGAAAGAGAGGAAACAAACTGTACAAGTTAAAGATTAAATCAGAATTCAATGCAAATAACAAAACATGAATGAGGTGACATCATATTTTTATCTTCTGTCCGTGGGGGTTCAAATCCACAGAAAGAAAAGTAGGAAGCACAAGTACTGCAGAAACAGAAATAATGACTGGGTTATTAAAAAATACTTTACAATACTCTGCTGATAGCATATATTCACAGAATAAATGCTTTTACCATTTGTTAGAAATGCATATACATGCACTCAAACTAAAATCTAAGTCTGTCATACGAATAAGAAAGAACTCATGGAATATCTTGATTATCACAGTCATAAACAATTCTATATTCAGCATAAAAGAAGGAACAATATTCCATTAGTAACAAGGTCGTAGGTAAACTAACAAAGTTATCCCAAGAATAAATCTCAAGTTATATATATAGTAGTTTAAATCTCAAAATACTAGTGTGGAGATGAACACTGCTATTATGATTATCTTGCATGACTCCTAATATGACTACAATCTTCTTCAATGATTTCTTAGGCTTCTTCTCATTTTTTTTCCTTATGAATTTTAAAGAAATCTTGAAATAAAGTCAATAAATTTAAACATTTATTTGTGTTTCTTTAATTATTGTCTTTGGCCGCAACACTGAAAGCCTTCATTGCTCCAACTGTTTACTCCTGTCCAATTTGCACTCCTTCACGATCATTCCCATGAACAAGGGTATGTTTCTCTTCTTTCCTTAGGGTTCATATTATTAGCCAGCACCTACTTTTACCAATTAGTGAGCTCTACTTCCAACCTATTTTATTTGATAAAGCAAATCACTTTGAATAAATAATGTATTCAAATTCAGCCTTCCTCTTGTGATTATCCATAAGGGAGGCGATTACAGCTTTGTCAAATTTATTTGGATTTGAAAGTATTTACTAATTTCGTATGAGAAATTTTCACCCTATGGCCCAGTCAGGAACCTTGTTGATATTTTGAATTAAGTGTAGTATTGATGGCTTAAAGCCAAATGTAGGAGAGCGAAACAAAAGTAAAGTAAAATGCTGTTTCATTTAAGCTAATGAGAAGACCAAATTTTGGAGACCAAATTTGTATTGTTTGTCCTCTCCATAAAGAGTGAAGAATCCATGTAACTTTGTTAGGGTATGTAAGCTGATCATAACAGCTTAGTAATTAAATAAAGTAGAGGACCCATTTCAACTCTTCTGTAACACTGAACAAAAAGAGAAAAAAGGCATATAAATTAAAAAATTATTAAAAATAATTACTGGATTCAAATTTTATTTTCTTACCTCTGGTGGTGTCATTAAGAAATGGTATTAGCTCTGGAGTTAGGACTCTTTGAGTTGGAGCTCAGGATTTTTCTCTTATGGTGAGATACCTAGAGAAGAACAAAAACCATCAAATATCAACTTCAAACATCTATATTTTCTGTTAATGTAAAGACAACTCTTTGGGGTTGTTTCTTTTTTTCCTTTTCTTTCTCACTCTTTTTTTTTTTTATAATGTAGTTGAATACTTGGGATTTCTAGGAAAGGCAGAAGTAGCAAAAGCTTAATAAAGAAATCTCTGCCAAAGTCTCTTCTTAATTACTTTGTCCCTGAATGAAAAGTCCTTTGTAGCTTTGTTTCCATCAACTTGGTGGCCTTTTGAATTTGCCACAAAGTGCACAGTAGCTTCTGATGCCCAGGCACTTATTGTTTGTGCAATCTCTGAAGCTAGAGCTGTTTCATTGTTGATCCTCTCCGTGGTTTCCAACCCTCTTCTTGAGCTGCAAACCCAATCTCTGTGCTGTGACTCTGTCCTGCCTGCCACATCCTCTAACCCAGAAATTTCCATCCTAAGCAGACCTAGTTCCTCCCAGGGACAGGAAGACTGTATCTACCTAGCACATTGTCTTTTCATTCCTCCTCATGACTTTTACTCAGCTTGCTTTACTTTTCCCAAACACCACTCTCTGGTGATGCCCTGGATTGGCCTCAGCTATCTACTTCTTTCATAGCTTCCTGCTAAGTTTTTCTGAGAGATTTTCTGGAGCTATAAACTTAGCTGTCTAAAGCACAGAGAAGCTTCCAGGAACTGAAGGAGGTGAAATTGCTGTAATTCTGTTTTCAGAACACTAAGAGAGGGAAAAGGTAGATAAATGTCTAGAAAAGGAAAAAGGCAAGCCAAAATCCTAGTCCTTTCACAGGAAAGACTACTGAATACCCAGACAAACATAATTTCATTAATTTTGAATGATAGGCAGGAAAATAAAGTCAATCAGATACTGAAATGTGAGACTTGGCTTTAAACAGCACACAGTCTAGAGCATTTTTCTCCTGCAAGGGATTGCTCTCACAAAACAAGGAAGAAGCTCTGTATGCTCCTACTAAAACTTTCACAGAGAGCCCTTGGTATAGTTACTTGCATTCAAGTCAAGTTACTAGCATATTGGGATACACCTAGACCAAATAAGACATAGTTAGTTAACAGATGCATGTCCACAAAGTCCAAAATACTCTTAAGTCACATGTCATTTGAGACCAAACAAAATATCCTGCAGGTTGCCCTTTCCTAAAAGCAGATTTCATACTGAGGTTTGCATTCCTGCTCTGTGTGCCAGACTTGATGACCTCTGAGGGAATGCAAATATATAAAGATGAGACATATTTGCACCAAAAGAGATAATTAAAGAGAGGAAGGAAATTAAAAAAGAGAAAAATACACTGCAAATTTCAGAAAATCTACCTAATAGTGGAATAAGTGGATTGAGGCATAAATGGTCTCCCAAGAGATAGAACAGAAAGGCTATCTGCTTGGATTAGTACTAAATGGAATGAGCAAAACACTAGAAATTACATTGCAAGGAATAATATTGCACTGCCAGGGGAATGGTCGGGATAATCTAATTGCACTGTTTATCTCCAACCCCCCAAAGCTTCAGGAGACAGTATCATGAACACCTTTTTCTTCTCTCGCTTTGGTGCTACTCTACTCTCAAACTCTTTTATCCTCCCAAAAACTGCTTTTGACATGATATGACAATGTGTCCAACCTGAAAGGAAGTGAAAAGAACAGTCCATGAAATATTTTGGGAGAAGCAGATGCTCACCATCCTCAGGGCTTACAGCAGGTCTAGTATTCCAGCAGGTATGACTTTTCCAGCAGGTGTGACTGTTCTAGTGAGGTGTCTGTATTTTCTTCCTTGGCCATTCAAATACATTGAAGAGATATAGGAGGGGGTTTACAGAATCCTTTGTTGCTTTGATGCACCTGTTCTGATTGCTCATCAAACAGCAGTGATAGTCCTAGAAAAGCTGCTGACAAAGAGAATGTAGGAGACTCACACTTCTGGGTTTTGTTTCTGTTTTTCAAGGGAGCAGTCCCCTTTGGAAACAGACTTATGACAGCAGGCCAGAGGGGTGACATACGTGTGAACATATGTCAGTGCCCCCCGTGGTAATGTACATGCAAACATATGGCATTGCCCTCCTGGTGCATATTAGCTGTCAACAGACACAGGAAGGACCTTGCCCTGGTTATGTTTCTTATCATCCATATGGTTTTCTATTGCTCCTGATAGCAGATAAATTACAACTACTTCCAAAATCTCTGTCTAATAATAGTTTGTGTTTATTCCAAATATAGATGCTTACTCTTTCCCTTTGGTACTTCCACAGAATTCATTGAGAACAAAGCAACATTTTTTCATTGCATTGCAGGACTCTGATGATTTGAAAATACAGTGGAAAAAAAGAGAAGAGTCAGCACGCACACACAGCCAATGAGATGAATATCTGGAAGCAAACATGCATCTTGACCCCTATAACTTGGAAGGGATCCTCATGGGAAGGAAAAGTCTCCCTGCTGTGTGGCGCACACAGCGCTGTGGTCAACAGAGAAAATCAGGACAGTGGCTCGATATGAGGAGAAAATGCTTCCATAGAGAGTTTTACAAAATGACATGATTCTATGAAAAACTGAGTTGGAAGGCAACAAAGTTAACTCAGTTAGCATATGGACTCTATTTTTCTAAAGAGAAAGTAATCTGCTAGACATTTGATAGTGAAAACTCAACTGGCAAAAGCACAGACCATATCTAGATGATGCTGAAGTTAATACTTTCAAAGAGTAGTTATATGAACTGTGAAGAGAAAGAACCCAAAGAGCAGCTAGCAGTGTTTCTGCATTAGTTTACTACCTTGTTGTCTATTCCAGACATAATCCCAAAACTCTAGGCAGCCACTTCTAAATTGGTTCAATCATCAGTGCCTAAAGTGGAGTAAACCACAAAGTGTACAAAATGAGTGTTTGTTTGAAAGCGCTACTGTAAGTGACAACCCAAAGTCTGAGAGACAGGAAAATCACACAGCTGTCCTGCCCCCACAAAGACAATCTCCTTGTCTGTTCTCTTTCACACCCCAATATCTTAGTCACAGTGCACATGTGGCAGCTGCCATTTGTTTGCTGTGCATCCAAGAACATGCTGCCTGGTTTAGTGTTTCTGTTGACAAAGAGAAAGACATATGCATTGCACTAAAACAAGCAACGTTATTCTTGAAACTCAGGTCTTAGTATGTTGAAACTCAGGCCTAAATATGTCAGGGCATAGTTGGACATCTGATCTGTCCTTTCCTGTTTGACTGGCAGAAGAACATCTGACCCGTAAGATTGGTAGTGGAGCAGAACAAGTTTGCAGAAGTACAAAAGAACAAGGGCAATAGATCACAATACTTCTTTATATTAAAAAAAATATAAATTGTTGTGGGCTTGTGGTACTTCAATTCAGCTAGATGATCTTACGGCACTGAGAAAAGTCTTCCAACATTGCATGTCAGTAAAATACATTTGAATAGGTTTATGCAGAAGCTCTCAAAACAGTTTTTGATGGAGTGTACATAATATGGTTGTAGGAAAAACTAAGCCTAGCAAAGTACTCTGTGCTATCAAGAATCATAACATGAGTTCTTAGGATGATTTCAAAAGCATTTTCGTCAAGGAATCGAAAGCTGATGGTTGTGTACAACAGCAAATATTACATGGAGGTAAATATTTCTCACTTTCAGTAGTTACTGGAATGATTTGGTGGAGTCGTGCTCAATGACTGTTCCAAACTAACATTTGTAATAGTCTAGGAATACTGTAAAAAGTCAAAAAGAACAAAAACATAGGGTGCATTGATGGGGTTGTCTTTCTCTTTCAGGTGAAAAGAACTTTATGATAGGAAACAACAATAGGTTAAGGTAAACAGCTTATTTTGCCTACCTTCATATTTCAATACAGTAGTTCAATATAACCACATTTCTCCAAAGACTCGTATTCTGTTATTGAAAGGTAATGGTGGGAACCAACTTAAGAACATGTAAAATGCAAGATTTTTTAATCAATGAGAAGCTATTAATTTAACCAAGCCTTCCTGTAATAATATTGAGACAGACTGTCTGCCTGTTTTTACATTATAGCTAGCTTTGCAATCTGTACAGAATATAATGAGGTGTGTACTTTTTGTGAATATATTGATTGAGAGTGGTCCTTAGGAATCTAATGCTGCCAAAAACTTGGTATCGCTCCATGATTCTTGAGAGGTTGTTTGCTTTCTGGAACAACCAAGTTGTTATTTTAGTAGGAGTTGTTGATTCTTACCACTCACTACATGTAGAATTCATTTAGTTTATCTTCACTAGATCACATTAAGCTCAGACCTGAGTTAGACTTGATGTGATCCAATGGATCTGTCATCTGACAGACCCCCATGTTAAACCACACTGATGCATCACTTGACAGGTTCATTAAAGACATTGTGCACATGTGGTTCTGCAGCAGCAGGATTCCTCAAGTTCCCAACCACCTCAGCCATTAATCTAAGAAATTCCTGACCTGACATATTTGGAGTAGAAGAAAAATTTAAGGCAAAACTTTGAGGTGGACAATGTAATTTTTAAGACTTTCGGAAACCAAATGGATCTTCTTAATCTAAAAACATGCCTTAGTTTAAGCATCTTTATCTCATTTTCGTGATGTATCACTGCTGATTTCAGCAGAATCATCCACAGCTGAAATCCCACAAAGAATTATGTTTTTATCAACCGTGGCTTTATCATAGATTTTATTAAAAATTGCTACTAGCTTAGAAGACATACAAAAGAGAATTTATAGCTAAATATACTCAAATAATTGAAAACTTAAGAAGTTTTTTGCTTGCTGATTTCTTTAACTTGGTTCTATAGTTATTTGATATCTTCTTCATACTGACTTTTTAGTGTGGTACCTGAGCGTCTTCCATCAGTGCATTAAGCAATATAACTAATGTTTGAAACATGATTCATACTCTGGAAAAATTTCACTTTATGTATGGAAAAACAAAACAAATGTACTGGATTGTGGAAAAAGAATCAGTGCTACTTCACTGTTAAACACAGCTGGCTGGAAAAAACAGGTATTCTGGGTTTTTTGGAAATGCCAAGGTTTTACAACTTGTGCTTATCCCACATTAGGAAAAAGCTGGGAAAAAGAGAAAAAACACCTTGTGGGTAAGACAGCTTTGCACATTCCATTAGAAGTGGGAGACAAGGATGAAATTATGTCCCTGATCATTAGGGGGGCTTGGACTAGATGACCTTTGAAAATCCCTTTCAACCCAAACGACTCTTTGTCTGTGAATGATTCCATGACTGAGATTCCATGAATATTCTGTATAATAGCTAACAAAGCCACTGGAGGTTTTGCTGTGCAGTGTGCATGCATCATCCCCAACAGTTTGCTGCTTCTTACATTCTAGTCTCAGAAATGGGCTCTGGGAAACTGTGATGGAATTGGAACAACCTGGCCTGTGGTCAGCCTGCTCCAGAGGAGTTCATCTCCCTTCCCACGTGCCACCAACACAGTAAAAAACCAGGAAAAAGCTCAGTAAATATTTAGAAAGGTCATGTATTATACAGTCTAAAGATGGATCACATGTTAAATACTGGAACATAATGATTAGTAGGGGCACATTGTTCTCTCGGTTGTCTGGGGCATTTCAATTACTTTTACCCCACTCACCAACTAGCTAGCTGAAATATAACACAGAATAACTGTGGTCTGATGCTTACACTTTCTAATGAGAATTTTAGCTATAAAGTAGTGTCTAGTCTTGGAATATATTTATTTATTTTTGATAGAAATAAAAGAAGAGCTTGGAGTTTCTAGTGAAAAGAAATTTAAAAATATATAAAATATATAAAATAACTTTAAAAACTACTAAAATTATATCATTCCACATCCAAAGTGGAGCTAATGTTCATATAGATAATATATAATATTTAGAACAATTCATTAATCAAAAATGTTTGACAGATTCGGTGTAGTGCAGTCTTTTACTGTATCCCTTTAGTTCAAGTGAAAAACAAAATGCAAACTAAAACAGGAGTACTGAAGAGTAATCACAATAGAAATAAATACCAAATGAAAATACAGAAACCATAACCTAGGATAGTGTTTCATGGGGAAAGGAGACCTAAGGTGACTGGATATGGATATGTACCCACTAGCTAACAGTTTATGACAAATGAAACATATTTACGTATCCTAATTGTCTTTCTGATTTAATAGGATCCAATAAATGGAAACTGTATGGCCAGAATAATGAAAAGAGCACAAAATTTATCTCATTCTGTTGCGTCCTCTCTGTGTTCTTTTGTCCTTTGATTGCACTGGTGGATAATATTATTTTGTTCCCAAGGAAATATGTCCCTTTGATTAGGTTGCAGATATTCTCTCATTTGTCACTGTTCTATCAAGCTATGCCATGTAACAGCAGGAACCCTTGATTATTTAATTGCTTGTAAGAACTCATTAAATCTTACTATCAATCATTGGACATATGGCAAATATCACCCAATGGCATGAGAGGTTTTAACAGTGATCTGTCACTGGGGCATACCCTTTCTTTGGTAGCATAGGCCCTTTGTTTAGTTCTCTGATCATAATAATTTTTAATTAATATTGATTTGTAAAAGAGTGTTCATGCAGTGGCCTTAATCTATGGGTACAAG
>JAYDZK010000113.1:28128675-28254132 GCA_034509185.1 Euphonia xanthogaster | reverse complement strand
CGATCTTAATTCCATATAAATATCCAGGAACCCCATCTAAGAGAGTTTAACCTTTTTACAATGTTTTGTAGATCATGTTAGTCTGATGATAACCTAATTTACTCTTCAAAGTGGATATGGCTCATTAAGAAAAACGTATAAGAACAAGTCACACAATAGGTTTTCCATCAACACCTTGATGGCATCCTGTGAGCAATCTCTGATAATATAAATACAAAAGACATTTTTCAAAATGCAGAATATTAGCTATAACTACTAGAAGTAGCGACCTGTGCAGCTGCTTGTTTCTTCTATAACAAAAATCAAGTCAAAGGTGTGGGAAGTTATCTCACCAAATACTGCTTTTTTTCATCACAGATCCTTAAGGTTTAGGTATATATTTATGTAGATGGATGATACAGTAATGAAATAATTTGATTCTCGCAAAAAGTCCTGCCTGGGTAATGTAGATTTTCACATGGGATATTTTAGATTTTTGATTCAGCATTCTTTGCAATCAGAACTTTAGCAACAGCTAATTTTACCTGAGGAAGTTCAAAATTAGTCATGCTCAAAAACAAAATAAATTTTCAAAGATGGAAGTTCACACAGTTGGCAATGGAACTACTCCATTTTTGCAATCATAAAAAGAGTGATATTTGACCATTTTCTTGTGATAATTACCCTTTTGCTCTACTGGACTCACAACCTTTTACATAGTTCATTAGTATTACTTGGAAGTTGCAGGAAGCAAAAGAGAAAAGCCCAACCACAAAACACTTCTTTGATTATTATATTTAACAAAAAAATTTGCTTTCATCTTTCTTATTCTTAATATACTGCTATTTGGAGATAAAATCAGGGTATTTAAGCTACTACTTTGTAATAACTTTGTCAAAAATCCCTTTATTTTTGAAAATTTTGTGTCAAAATTCTAAGAATAATGGATAAAGAGAGAAAAGTGGAAACTGGAAGATTTCCATCTCTGAGTCAGGCTTCCATTCACACATGCTACCTGTGACACATGAGGCTCTTTATCTGAGGTGTGGCTGCCTTTGTGAGATAACAGCTAGGACTTGCCATAGCAACAATTTAGGTGTGGCAAGGGTGGGTTAAATTCTAAAATTTGTATGTTCTTGGAACAAATTATTTAATATGGATCACAGCTGGTGTCAATGTAAATTTGTTTTGTGGTTTTGTGCCAATGTAAATTTGTTTTGTGTTTTTATAGAGCTCAGTGGGTTAGCTCTATAAAAGAAGTAGAGATTTGAGTGTGTAGAAATAGTAAAGAGCCAGACATCTTGCTTTAATACAGAGTGGAAGGACAGCTGCGAGAAGTAAGAAAGAGAATTAGAATCTTAATGCCTGAGATATATTTCTGCACTTTTAGGTATGGAAATTATTAAGAAAAGAGGCAGAAAAGAAGAAAGAATTTTGACGCTGGATTTTTCTGTGTGTTAGTATTTCAGGTTACATTTTGTTTGATGACATCTGCCTCTGCATATTTCTGTGTATTCATCCCTGTTCTGTTAGTTGCACTATTGTACCAGGCATCTGTAATTTGTCTTATGTTGTCTAATGATCATAGTTTCTCCAAAAAACCCCATATCTGCTTTATGTTTTCATGAGGACTTATGTTGATTCCCACATTTTGAAAAAAAAAATATTGATTTAAAAATCTGTAATTATTCTTTTTTAAACTTAATTTCAGAATCTTTGGTTCTTTTCCAAAGAGGATTCACCTATGTCTAAATAGCTGTATGCATACATACAGCCTTGAGGAGACATTATTCAGGTGTTTTGTATTCTCTGATAAAGTGAAGTCTAATTCATTCCTGTAGAGGCAGAACTCAGTCCTATAGCAAGGGGAAAACCTTCATGACAGATATTCACCTACAACTATTATGTACTTAATATTATTAGAGCAGTATAAGGGATCAGGAGTCATTTTCCTTTATATAAATATAAAAGAGTCATTTTCCTTTCCTGGAAAACACTGTA
Source organism: Euphonia xanthogaster (assembly GCA_034509185.1). NCBI lineage: Eukaryota > Metazoa > Chordata > Aves > Passeriformes > Fringillidae > Euphonia > Euphonia xanthogaster. The sequence continues at coordinate 28,252,152 of JAYDZK010000113.1, read as the reverse complement.
AGACTGTTTTGAGATTCCTCTAAGCCGTGCTGCCTATGAAAAACTATTCCAACGAGCAAATCCGATATCATGGCTCATGAGAGAGTTGTTTGGGAAACAGTTCAACAAATACATACAATTTAATTATTATTTTGTTTTGTAGCTTACATAAACTTGACAAAACATCACAGGTAGACAAATCACAAATTTCGGTGGTTTTATAAACATTTAGTTACTGGGTTTGGTCCTGATTCCTCATTTTTTTCCATGTTGTGACATTGTTGGAATCCTCTTGTGCTTTTTATTTCTCTTTTCCTGAAGTTTAATAATTGTAAAATGATAATAATAAGGTGAGACAATAAACAAATTTTTGTATTCTGTTTGAAATTGTGACTTCTCTGTAAGAGACAAAGATCTCTTTTGCCAACTGTCATGAGACTATGCAAGTGAAGTTCTTCATTAACCATTCAGAAATACCAGAAACACCTTATTTTCCCAATAAACAGTTTAAACTTAAGGACTTCACAGACAGCCAGTTAACAAGAACTACAATACATTACAGTAACTTCATTACTTCAAGGTAGGCTAGAGTGCCATTTCAGGAGTAATGAATGATGCTTTAAGGTATAAGGCAGCTACCCTATAGAGACTGAGATTATGCCACAAAATACAGAAAGTCTTCCAGGAAGCAAATGAATAAGCTTTGCTAAGGGAGCATAGAATAAAACCCATTAAAACCCATTAAAGGAACCCAAACTATAGGCAGAAGGTAAGGAAGGATTGATTTTTTTTATAGCTGTAAAGGCAATAGAATGTCTATTTATTAATTAAAAATAGATTTTATGTATTGTGATGTGATAAATTGTTGACTGTTTAGGTGAATTACCTCAGAAATGCACCTAAGGCTATTAACACTGATAAATTATGCACTACTACTTTTTAAATTTCTGAAACAGTCTTCGCAAGTATGCTCAACTTCATTTTCAGTTTTAAGCAGCAGTTTAGAGTAATCATATTCGACATTTAACTACTGCCACTAAAAGCTTCCTAGCCAGAAAAAATCCCAAGCTTTCACAAACAGCTTTAACTCTCTTATTTTCCCTGTTTTCCTGTTAAATATACATACATATGAAACACAAATTTTTCCATTTTGACAGAATCTGATGAAAAGAAGTGACATACTCTTAACTATATATTCCCTTGGCTTTATATTCCCTTTAACTTGGGAGTGCTAAAACAAGTAACCTCCACCTGAAAGAAATGTTTGAAATATGAAAATGACATTTTTTGGGTATAAATAAATACAAAGCGAAAACTGAAGGTGCATCTGTATAAATAAATCTATATATTCTCACACACCAAAGTTCTGAGAAAATATATTAATCTCTGGGATTTTTTTCTTCTAGGATACTAACTAAATCAGCCATATGTGAAAAAAATGAAATAGTTTTCATAGACGTTGTATGTCTCTGGACATATAATGTTTTAAGTTCAATATCTATATTTTGAACATATATATATATTTATAGTGTCTGTATTCTGATATAGACATGTATTCTGCGTACATACAAAAGAGTTTATATCTGAAAATCAGGCATCCATCCAATACCAACTTAGAAAATTCAACATTATATTTGTCATCTTCTGTAAATTTGAATGTGTGATTATGGCTATATGGGAGCGAGTGTGCATTGTGTGTGTGTCTGTTTTGGAAAACAGGCCTTTTTTGTCACTCTCTGATGGTGGTGAAGAAGGGAGAATAATACCTTTATCTCACTATAATTTCTAAAGGCATTTAAAGGGTTCATTGTTTCAAATCAAAGAGCTATTCATAAGTTCCAATAAAATGCAATCCATCACAATTTTACATGAGCAGAAGCTTTCAGCTTGTGCATATTTTGTCAGGAAGGCAATTTAAAGCTTATAAACACAAATCACTTCTTCGGTTTTTAACCACAAAACATTTACACAGTACTGACATACCACCTACAATATCTCAGTACAAAGCCAAGAAGTAGAGCAGGCAGGACCAGGAAGCAAGGACCTGGAGACAGCATTTTATGTTAGAGTAGACCAGATGCTGGGGCATCAGTTCAGGAATTCTCAAAAGATTGAGAGAGAAAAGGATGTTCCCCTATGCTTATGTCCCTTATCAGAGTGTATATGACATAATAATTAAAAGACTTGTTTGGATGACAGACATATCTGAAGCAGATTTCTATATCCAGGAAGAAGGGCTCTGGGATAATTTTTTTGCTCTTTTTTTCCCCACGTATTTGATGATTATGCTTGTGAACAAATGTGTACATTGACCAGATGCAAAATGGCTGTGGTACCACAGCATCTCTGATCAGCAACTGATTTGGCTCAGCCTGTTAAAAAACCTTTGATGCATAAGGGTGAATCACTCTTAGAAAAAAAAGTGAAGAAATATTATGCATTCTATTTCACTGGAGGAGAATTGAAGCTCACAGATGCTCTACTGTTTCCCAAGCCTACAATCATTTAAGTGGCTTACTCAAAGAGGTGGAATCAAACAGTTCTGTCCTAGTCTGTCTTAATGTGCAAACTTTACTCTATTTTTATTTAGTATTTCCTATTCTGGGAATCTTGAAAGTACAGTGCAGATTCATCTTCCTAGGGAACCGGTATTCACAGACTCATGAATCATAAGATAATCTTTGTTGGATAGGAGATCTGCAGGTCATCTTGTTCAACCATCTGCCCAAATCAAGACTTACTCAGAAGCTAGACCAGATTAAATAGGGCATAGTCCAGTCAAATTTTGAAAACTTTGTTGAAAATCCACAGCCTTTCTTGACAGCCTGTTCACCATGCTCACTGTGAAGACTCTTTCCCTTAAGTCCCCTTGCAAGGTGTCATGATGCAACTCTTTATCATTGTCCTTTGTCATTTCATTCTGAATCTTGGAGAAGAGACTGCCTATGTTTCTCCATAATCACCTATTATGTACTTAAAGACAGAAAATGAATCACCTTTTAACTTTCTTTTTGGAGGTTTAAATAAGTACATTGCTTCAGGGTGTTGTGTGCTCCAGTTCCTGTCTCTGCCAGCAGCCTTCTCTGGGTTTGCTGCAATTTGTCAGTACCTCTCTTTACAGAGGGGAGCCCGACACTGAGGCACTACAGATAAAAGTGGGAATAAACACTTCCCATGACCTGCTGGCCATGCTCTTGCAGCCCTTGCAGTATGGACTTTACCTTTGGCTGTGCACACTTGGCTCCTTCAACTTGCTGTGCACCAGAACCCCGGTGTCCTTCTCTGCAGAGCTTCTTTCCAGACAGCTGGACCCCAGCTCACACAGATGCAAAAACAGCACTTCCCCCTAAAAAAAAATACAATCATTTGTATTTTAGGAGAAAGAAGCTCTTCAATACCACCACAACATGGGAACGCAGTCTGACAATTGCTAAATATCCTCTGTTTCCCACTAAGATTTAAGGAATATTTCAGGCCCCAAACCTTTAGCTCTTAAAAAGAAATCAAGTGATTTATAGTAAACAAAAATCACTTTGTAATATAAAAGTGGAGAACTTGCTACTCATTGTAATGCACACTGATATATTGTTTAGCAGCACCATTGTTTCATTCCAAATAATCACAGGTCAGCAACTGACAAATTTACTGTTATCTATCAATTGATTCTGTTACAATGTCCTGAGATTTATAACACCCACACTGGATCTTTACCCCTTCCCTAATGTTAAAGTTATTACCTCTCTCCCCCTTTTTCTTCTTTTATTTTAATTTTTTTTTTTTTTTTTTTTTAGGCCCATGTACTTTCAGCATTTCAAAAGGCTGCATATTTATTTTGGAACTGTTAGCTGCTACTGAGTTTTTTGCATGATAGAATCATGGTCCAACATGAATATTTTGTGTTATAAAGCATATTAGGGAGCCAACCAAAAATCAACAGGAATGGTTATTCTAAAATCTTTTTCTCATTTGATGCAAGCAGATTGTTTCAAAAATTCACATCTTCTTTTCTGTGCACAAACTGCCTACAAAAATGGTGGTGGAAGTTGGATTGTTTTCAAAGCACATACAACTCTAACCTTTCTTAATCTAATTTACATTTTAAAATGCTTGCTGTTTCAATTCAATGTATGCTGCTCCTGCCATGGATAAGTGGGAGGACAATGTTTAAAACAATAGTAATTCTTTCCTTTTTCAGGCAGCCAAGCATGGAAATGAATAGCTCAGAGTAGGTTGGGAGAAGAAAGAAAACAGGCCTGGATTCACTTTGGTTAAGTAGTATCACATACAGAATCAGTATATTCACAGTAGAAGTTTTGGAACAAGCACACATGGCCTGATAAATAGAGGAAAGAAAAGTAGTTACAGAAAAGCAAGCTACTTCTAAGTTGCAGAACATAGCTGCCGAGGGAGGAGATGAAGACACAGAGCCACTACTGCTGGAAAAGAGACTTGTTGCCATGGGAGCAGGGATAAGGAAAGTTGGTACCCTGGAGGCAGTGACTGGGGACAAGAACAAAAAGGAGAGGGATAACAACTTGGAACACTGCACATAAAGGGAACAGACTCATGCACACATCCCCCTGTATTTTAGGAAGCCCAAGCTGCCTTATTTCCAACCCACATAACCACATGCATGATGGGGCCAAGGCCAGAAAGGCAAAATTTTTTAAGGAGAATATTAAGTACCTGTTACAGAAGTGGTTTGGTTTTTTTCTGACCAGTCTGGTAGTTCTCTCTTCTCTTTGAACTCATTTTAAAATACTCATGGTATTGACATACAAGGTGAATATCCATGCTCACAGTCTCATATCTTCTGGATCACTAAGGAAAAGAAAAAGACATTTATCCATGGAAACTGAAGATTCACTGTTTCTTCCCCTAGCAAGTAATACATTTTCTCATAGGAGTGCCATGACAATTCTAATACTGTGAGGGCTTGGCTTACACAGAAAGATAATTTTTAAAAACCTCGCTAAATATTTCTACTGGCATTTTTCAGTAAAATATAGCACAAAAAATCAAGTAATATTCTCATGTCATGGGACATTACCATGCTCCAACAGGGATAAAATTGCTATAGAATTTGACTATGGTATTTTTAGTTTTGAAGTAAGTTACTTTAAATTAGGTTGTCATTTCCTGTCTAAAAATCATGTATTTCCATTTCCATTTTCCCAAACAGAAGTCATTTTATATGGAAAAGATCAGCAAAGAAACTTTTCTCCTTTGCCTTTTCCGGGCATAGAGGGTAAGAATGGTTACTTCTTTTTTTTCACATGCTTACATATCAAACTTTAAGCCCTGTGCCCCATTGTTTACCTGCATGATTTTATTCTCTTTCCTCCCAAGTCTGCCTTGTACTCATGTTCTTTTATTCTACAGTATGAGCTGATTGTTCAAACTCTGTGACCAAACCCCTCACTTTGTACCTTTTTGGAAAGTGTATAGTAATAAAAACAAGCAGGAGTTGTCAGTGCAGCAAAAAAATAAAACTGCCTGTTATATGCAAAATACATCTTTAATGCTGTTTAAAAAGGAGCTAAACATCTCTATGGGAATTCTTAAAACACTTATCTCTTAGGCCCTTATTTAGTTTTGCAAGTCTTTGTTGTTTAACAAGCTGCAGAAATGGGTCATCTAATGTTATATTAATCAGTAAATTAATATTTTAGTTTGATTTTCTTTATAGTTGAGATGCTTACGGCATCTCCAGTGTTTTCTTTCTCCGTACACTGATGTTAAGCAATATCATTATCATACTGTACCTTGGGGTTGTGAGATAACAGGGTCCAGTGACAGCTCTATTCTTAGGAGAGTGGGAGGTTTATGATGACACTTATACATTTTAAATGGCACATGGAGGCTCTCGTGCAATGAAATGTCTTACAGCTGAGTCATAGGCTTTTCTGCATTGGGCTTTTCAGTTCATATACTTGAAATCACACACTTTCATGTCTGAGCAGGTGATACATTTTGCCAATTTTTTGATAAGATCTTTACAGTGTGATGGAGTAAAATTCTGAATGATTCAGTTTTTCGTAACTAGTCCTATTTTGAAAATTTTCGATAAGTTGCAAGAGATAGAACTATCAATGGATGAAAAGGGGAGAAAATGACAATTAACTCTTTTTATTTAAAGATTGAGTTCCAGTCAAATCTATTTTTTTCAAATATTCAGTTAGCCAAATACAGAAGAGTTGTTGATACAAGAAGAGACACAAACTTTTATATAACATCATTGGCTCTAATTACCCTTCTGAAATGTGCTTGGAAATTCAGAATTTTGATTAGGTCTGGCAAGACTGTCCCTGTCCCTTGTGCATCTTTACAAGAGCTGACAAAGAAAGCTTTCTCCTTTTTGCTCTCTTATGCATGACCTTTAAACAGGTCAAAATAGCGCTAAGATGGAAATGGTTCACAGGTTACTGTTAGGTGAGTACAAAGGAAGAAACAGTCTTTGTTCCTTTTACCTCCTTAGTCACAATATGACCTTCTCACCTTCTCCTTTCCCTCCAGACTCTGTAATTGAGGATATTTACTACATCAAAGATCCCATGCCTAGTTCAGGCCCCCTCCCTCTGTTACAAATACACAAATCACACATCCTAGTGCATGCTCGCTCTGGTCCAATGGTAAGTTACATGTCTGAGTGAAAATATATGCTTGCTGATACCCTCACATACCAAGGTCAAAGCAAATCACATTCACACATTCCATACCACACTTGGTTTGCTGGCCATACCTCAGCAGATGCACCATAACCATATATGACTGTAAAACAGCCAATACTTTATTGTTTCTTGAGCTTCACTGGCTTTGTAACATAGTCATTCACAAAAACGCATTCAAATGCAGGTTCCACTTATGCTTGCAATTGGGCAAGTGCAAAATTGGCTCAGGAGGAATGTAGGCATGGTGCCAGTTTCCTTCTCTTCCTCTTTTTTTTTTTTTTTCTTTTTTTTTCAAATAACTTATTAATGTGAAATGACATTTTAAACACTGCATAGCACAGGATTCTGGGGACTGAGTCATGTCTGGCAACCCTTACTCTCAGTCAGAAGCTTTTTTTTCCTGTCTCAGAATAGTGGTACCAGTTTTAAAAAGATAAATCTGCCTGGATTGAGTCAGCCTTGAGGCCAGAAATGTTGTGTGGGCCGTTGGCTGGATGACTGCACCAGAATGTTTTGAAGTTAAAATAAATGCAAGACTCTAAATGAACATGCTTATTATTTTACCATAATAATAGAGTTAATGCATAATCTTACATTAAAAGATCCATGAAAATTTTTGTGATGGATCATTGGAAACTTGCAGGAATATTCACATTGCTTTTGATTGGTACTAGCTTTCTTTGAGGAAAGTACTCACTCATTTTTTACAAAAGCCTATAAATAGAATAACAAATGCCTGAATTAGTTTTGAATTAGAATGAAGTTCTTAGTCGTATTCAATGTCAAAACCCTTTTGAATTCACGAGTAGGCTTACCTCAGTTTTCATATGAAGGACTTTTCTAAAAGTATGAAACTGCAGAGGTGTTTGGCTTCACTGTGAACATTTCACACATCTCTAGCTATCATGTTGTTAAAGTCAGCAATTGCCAGTGTCAACAGAATGAATTTGTTACACATCACTGAATGTTCAGGGACAGGTTTGATGCCCTGTATGATTTTGAAGTCTCATTTTTTGGAGCCTTCTCACAAAACAAATAACATCTGTCTTTGAAAGGAGTTTCTTCAGCTCCAGAAGCAGGAAGGCAATGGACTACATAAGCAGGAGCAGCAGAGGTGTCTTAAAATGGTGGATGCTCCAGAAGTGAGTATGGATTGAAAAAAGAGACAGTCTGCTTAAATTAAATCAAGTAACCTAAGGGATCTGACTACTCTCCCATTTATACAACACATGCAAAAAATAAGTTAGAAAGAAGATTCTTCCTTTAGCAACTTAAAAAATAGATTGAAATTCCAATTCTTCTGTCCCAAAAGCATGGCAATATTTTCTCTCTCTATTGATTATCAGTCCACTTAGGTTGAAAACAGTCCTGACTAAGATCAAAATTGCTTTGAAAAGATGACTTTAAACCTGATAAAGTACCAGCAACACTGCACTATGCTATCAGATGGGTATTTTTGGAAAATGAAAGTAAATCAATATTAATAATATAAACCAGAAATTGATTGATTTTGCCATTAAAATATGTAATGGTGAAAGAGCCCATATCTAATTATTTCTGTTAAAGTCTGTAAGTAACATATTAATTAAACTGGATACATGAAAATATCTCTGAAGACATTTGTAAGACTTACTTGGGTCAACCAATTTTTAAAAGCAAAAGTTCTGCCATTAATAAACTGCAGAAAGATCAGAGCTGTTAAGCAATGAGGATGAAAGTCGCATGAAAGGATGACTATGAGAAATTTGAAAAAAAAAAGTATTTGCAGTCTCCATCATTCTCTGTCTCTTACAGTCTAATAAGTTAACTTGTACTGACTGGTAAGAGAGGCAATAAAAACTGATAATTCTTTAAATGACACTAATTCCAGGATGTATGCAAAGCCTTACCAATGCCTTAGCATCTATCAAGGACATATTAAATAACTCAAGATAGTGGATTAATATTGTGTAACCATCTTCAGAAATACTAAACCATCCATTCCAACATCCTTACTAGCATTGATCATGAACCATTGAATCAGTACTTTATGTTCATTTCCTTTCATTTGCTTTATTTTACACAGGGGAATATTTGCATTTGTACTAGATTCCTGTTTCACATCAAACACACCCTAAAGTTCTTACCTGCTTTAATGCAATAGTAACTTTGGTAGCCAGTTATTGTCTTTGAGAACTATGCTCATACCCCACTCCACCCAACAGAGAGACTGAAATGGCAAAAAAAATGGGGAAAAAATGAAAAGGAGAATAAAGACCCAAAAGGACAGTGATCTGATAACAAAACCAACATAGGAATAACAAATTGGTAAATTTGGAAATTAACATCTAATGTATGTCAATAAAGCTCTAGTAATGGCTTAAAAAAAAAAGTTAACAAAAGCACCACCAACAAAATGAGGAATTAGAAAGTACATTAGAGCAATCAGTAAATCATTTTGAAAAATAATCAAAATCACTATACAGAACTGAAAACCACTAAGTCAATCCTTATTGTCAAGCCTAATGTGATCCAATGTACTGTAGTGAGGGAATAGGAAGGAAGTGTCTACACCACATGTTGAATTAAAGGGAATCAACCAGCCATTTACTTTCATTTATTTAGTAACCTTCATGATGAGATCATCAAATATATTGTCTCCTCAGGAATCATAGAAGGCTGGTATCTTGTTCTCTTTCTTCTATTCCCCCATTTCCAACCTGACTTTTCCATCAGATTACTTGACCACTTAAGTACACGGGATTTTGAGGGGGGGGAAAGTTGGTTTTGCTTCTTACCAGAAGGAAAACATACTGAGATATTATGCTAACACGTTAATTTTAAGTCAGTCTGAAGGATTCATTAATGGAAGTCTGAAGATTACAGTATCATATTCTTATGGAGCAGTGCTCAGAACAAGCTACGCTAACTGAGACCAATAGGAAATAATTTGACTGCAAATGGTAAGTAAAAGGAAAAATGTTTCCTGTTCCACAAAAGCAAAATCAAACAAGAAAAACATATTGATGGTAACACATTACCTATAAATCTAGAGATCACTGTATTAAACAGAGAAGACTTACCTTCTTTCTTGTTTTAATAGGCAAGTCGTCTGCGGTTGGATTAATTTGTTGTCAAAGGTGGTTCACATGAACTGTGCTCCTGTTTCTTCTATCTCACTTCCATGACGGGGACCTGAAACAGCCATACCTGTAGATATTTATTCTGTAGAACACCCAAAGGAAGGTGAAAAGGGTCACACAAAGGGTAAGACTCATGTTTCCAAAAGCAGTCAGTGTAACCAAAAATCCGTCTGAGTGACTCCATGGCGCACTGTTCACTGGCTTACAGGATCCCTTATCTAGGCTATCTATAAATGACTTGGTAAGTTTGCAAGAGCATGCAGAAATCCTTTCTTGGTCATGGTAGCCCCTTATACAGTTAACACTGCCCCATTCTGGCTAGTTCCAAATTAATTTGAATATTGCTATAGAGCTTTGTAATGAGTCATATTTTGAAAGGAACAAATGAAGTAGTGCTTTTAGCTTTGTAGTTTCCTTCACATACTTCAAATCTGCTGGAGTTCATATGTATTTAAAAGCCTACAATCTTTTTTCCCAGCTGTAAAAGCTGGTCTAGTAGTAGATACTACCACACTTTGCAAATCTTGACTCAACTATATCAGTACATTGTGGTAGGAATATTGCTGCTGAGACAGTCTCCCTGCTTGGGTGTACACACAGTGTAAAAGTAAATTTGCACTTCATGTTACTTCTAATACTCATGCTCCCACATAGTTTGAGATTATATATTCATAGAAATATGAAAGAGATCTCAAACAAGGGATTTTCTTTGAAGTGTGGTTGCACTGTCTCTTTTCATCGGGTTAAACTGGTTCACTACCTGCTTCCATGATAAGTAATAAAGTCTCAAATGAAAGTTATAGATTATAAAAAGATAATGAATATACTACTGGATAGAATAATAATTATATTATAATAATAACACCGCTTAAAAATGCACCATAAAATTATTGAAAGGTTGCACCAAGAAATCTGAAAAGGAAGGAAGCCACAGGTTTAATTCTTTGTTGTTTCTTGGAATAATTCTAGTAGTTGATTTTTCACTCTCAAATAACTTCTGCACAATTTATTGTCTTTTTACTCAGTAGTAGTGCTGATTGTATATCTCCACAGAGATGAATTTGGAAAAATAAACTGTTTATAATTTTAATCTTTTATCAAAGAAAGTAAAAATATTATCCTTTTAAGTGTAAAATTTCCAATTAGTGGTAGCTGAGGCATACAATATCTATAGCACTATATTACTTTTTTCTGTTCTAATTTTTCTGGTAAAGATTTTGAGTCCCTGTCCCTTATTTCTTGCTTTCATTGTATATGTAAACAGTATATGTACCAAATTTCAGTACATGGGGAGATATGCTGACAATTTACTTTGACAATTCACAATTTGTAGACCATAACTGCTTGCTAAATCATGTGGGTTTACTTTTCCTCTCTGAACAGATTCATATTTTTTTAAATGTGAAGAGAACAAATAATGCTTAGCCAGGAAAAATTTTTAAAAATTAATACTCTTTTGAAGATTTGTGATTTCCTCTTATATTCATGCAACAAAGCTGTTTGAGTAAACATTCACAAATACTAAAATGGAAGGGCACAGGCAGACAGGAAGAATGGCTTTTCAATTGGTTACTTAAAAGTCTTCCATTAGGTGTCAGCTGCTTACATTTCCAAACATTATATCCCACAATAATGAATAAAAGACTTCCTAATAAAAGGAAGGCTTTTTACTATGAACATTATGAGTGCCTACTCAAGACTAAGGTTAATTTTGTGCCTTGCATGAGCACTTTGGCTTGCAGATAGAGAGTTTGATTTAGGAATGGGTCACACTCCACAGACGTGAAATATCCATCTGTTGTGTGAACAGTCATACTCTAGAGTGAATGGAATTTCTCAGATCAGAAGAAAGTAACTGAGTATTTTGTGATACCCGATCTCTCCCCCACCTGTGGAAACCTATTGAAGCAGCTCTACTTATAAGGCATTTGTCAGAATGTTAATTGGAAAAATGACTTCATTGTGTGAGTCATACAGTCACCTCTGTGGACCTCATTAGGTTTAAATGAGCAGACTGAAGGCCAGAGCAATCATTCTGAGCACAGCCATATGTTGGTGAAGAAACTCTCTCAGAAATAGGCTCGTGGCCAACTCGGGGGACTTAAAAATGACTAGATGGAAGATGGAGGTCTTGGTGGCAGGAAACACATTGGAAACACCGACACATGTAGCATGTTCCCTTTCACAACAAAGGACAATTAAAAAAATATTTAAAATAGCAGATTCACTACCTGGTAGGTTTTTAAATAGCTTGCAGCTTTTGAGTTGGGTTAATGATATTTATAGGTGGCTGTAGAACATGGTTGTGTGTAGCTGTGGGCTTCCTTGAAGGACACTCCATAGCGTGGTTTGAAGCCCTTTGGAAAACAAAACATTTTGGTGGGAAATGAAGTCATTCCAGCCTGACTTCAAAAATTAGCAAGGACAATCAAAATGAACAACTGGTTGAGTCTGTGACTTTCTGTGAGAATATAAGCAATATTTATGGAGCTGCTTTTTACCTACATTTGAGAATTAGGTAAATCTGGATGAGAGTTTAGTAGAAAATGAAAACAACTCTGTCCCTCTCAGCAGCTAAGAAGTAATCTCCAGGAGCAGATGTAGTACAAAGAGAGTGACATATTCTACCATTCATTTAATTTTTTTAACTTGAAAGTCTCTGCTATTAGGATATCCAGACTCAGAAGTGCTGAGAAAAACATTATTGGAAGATATCTCATGGTAAGAAATCTTATCAGAACGAGTAAATGGAAAGAACATGGGATAGCTATCTTCTTCTTATGTCATCTAAATATAATATAAATTTGCAATGAGGCTTAAGGTCACTTACAAAGCTTGATTAGCAAACAGGGAATTAAAGTCTGTATACTTTTTCAGAGGATAATAGTAATTAATATAGTCATTTATATCTACTGAATAACCTCCCCCAAAACAAAACTATTGAAATACAAGACTTCTATGATTACAGATATGTCTTAGCTTAAATATATCTCTTTTGAAGCTATAGATAAAAGTACTTCTGGGGGTGTGAAACTCAATAGTCCAACCTTTATGAAATTTATGTCAGCTACTCATATATGTCTGAACTTCTGAGAAGTGCACATATTGCTTCCTTTTCTCAGTTGTGCACAGTCCTTTTTCTATCTGACCTCAAAATAAACAAGAATGAAGAAAACATTTTTTAAAACTGACAGCTCACTACAACTAAGCAGGAATAAAACAAGCTTTTAAAAACCAACAAGCTACCAAAAAGAAGACTGAAAATCTTGACATTGTCATCATCGCTTGAGAAATTGTATCTACTCAACTCCACCTTCTCACATGATGAAAGATAAATCTAAGACATGGCCTTGAGGTATCAAGCCCTCCAAAACTCTGCCCACGCAAGTTATGTTCTTCCAACAGGTATATTTTTATTTTTATTTTCATTAGTGTCATAATTGGAAACACAGAGATGAACAGCATTTCACAAAAAATGGCTGTAAAATTTTATGCTCCCATAAAAAAAGCAGCCAAGTAACAACCTGTTTGTAGCAAAACATGAGGATAAAAACTAGGAATTAAAACACATTGGCCATTGTGAAAGCACTCACATCCAAGAAACACATGGTCCTTTTCCCAGTACTCACCCAAGAGACAAAAATTATGCCCCTAAAGCACTGAACTTTGTTTATAACACATGCAGTAAGCTGGGTATCTGCATCAAAACAGCTAAAATTTAGAGGTTCCTACTCTGAATTCATTAATAGATTTGGGATTCGTAAGGCTCATCTAGTCTTTATTTCATTAAAGTTCTACTCAGAAATTTAAAGCATCTATGAATTTACATATCACTTTGAAGGCTATTTCCTATTCCTGTGGTCGGATGTATATGTAGATACTGCTATGTCACCAATATGACTAATCATTATTACCCAGCCAGGTACATCTTTCTAGTCATTTTCTTCTTTAAAGAAGTATCACAACCGAATCTTCAAAGCAAAAATTTGTCATCTGAAAATTCTTTCTTCCTTTCTTGCAAGTCCCTTTGAACTTAGAGGCACTGTCTATGGAATATAATCTGGCATGCACAGCTGCTTTCACACTGAATGTTTCCAATTCTGAGCTTTTTCTAGAAAGCCAACCAAGGAACAAACAGCACTGAAGTTTATGTGAACCAATTATTCTCTGTGTCAGCACTGCAATGTTACAATGGCATAATTCACTTAACCACAGCCTATGCAATCCCTGTGGATAAACAAACTCTTTGTCCTTGGTGTATCCATAAATTCCTTGTTTCTCCTCCCAGTGCCTAACTTAATACCCATCCTTAAATTATTAACTCCCAGAGCAATGTCTTCTTTGACAATAGTAAAACTATCTGCCAATTGTTTTTACCATGTAAAAAATTAATTTTTCATAATCACATTAAAGAAAAATGTAAATATCTACGTGGTAAAATTCTGCTATTATTAATTAAAGACTTTGATTCAAAAAGCACTGTCTTCTCTAGAAATGAATATCCATATTCAAGTTTAATATTTAACAATTCTTTTCAGTAATCATCAGAATTCATGGAAAAAAACTTGCTTGATTGTCTACAGACAATTGATTACTGGTATGGATTGTAGTTTATTTAGCTCCATAAAGTGGAACTGTGGTTTGAGCATTTTAAAACACAGGTTCATGTATGTTCAATATTTTGTTCAGTTACACTATTTGGCAATATTTCCTCCAATTACAATAACACATTCCAACTGCCTTTTCATAAAACCATCTTTCTCATTTATCTTTTTTGTCCGCTTGGCAAGAAATATCCATAATGATGACTCTTTTCCTAACCTTGTATTATCAGACAGGATAAAAAGCAACATCAAACACCTGCTTCTCTGAGGTACAGCTTAAAGTTATTTGTTCCTCAGTCTGTGTCACAATGCAGAAGGTACTTTTCAGTTTATTGATTAGACTACTGGGAAGTTTGCATTTTTCTGAATCAGCCTCTGCTCAGTGCACTGCCTCTGTGCTTCCAGCTGTCTATACTTCCAAGGCTCCATTCCAGTTTGAACACTCCATTGTTCAAAACTTGTGAACTAAATGAAAGTTTCCATTCCATGGGGCAATAAGGCTTCCCACAAAGTGGATCAACTATTAGAGACCAGCCTTTACAAATATTTGGGCAAGTCTTGCACTGCATCAGATACAGAGAACAATACACATACGCAAGAGTGAACTCCGGTCTCTGATTGGAGGTTTTTTCCAGCCTGACCACTGTTTCTACCAAATTTAAACAAATAAGGAAATGGAATATAAGAAGCTAGAAAGACACACACCATTGAAAAAGTTAAACAGCTCTTCCTGAATTTTTTTTCATGCTAATTTTTTTCATTTAGCATGTGCTATTTTAATTAATTATTAGTTATGCTATTAAATTAACTGGAAATATATAATTACACTTTAATAATGCTATTGTAAGTGCAAAGTACATCCTTAACTGGGAACTTACAAAAGAGGCTTACATTATGCAATACTGACATAGGTTATAAATTTCTTGTGCATTTCAAGGGTTTGTAACATTTATAAATATCTGCAAATTATGAATTGATATAATAAGATTATGATAAATAAAATGCAATTCTTTTTCTATATTTCACAGATCATACTATATGCCAAATAAGGTTCTTCTGCATAACCTTGACCACATGCTTTCAAGCTTAATAGAGTTAATTTTCCCTACTCAATAACTATTTTGAATCTGGTAGCGTAACCTACTTCACTAATTGTGAATCTCTTCCTGGCACACAAATACTACTACTAGTACTGATGTATCTTTTTTCTTCTTCTCTGTCTGCCTGCTGCCTACAGAAGAGCCATACAGCACAGATGCAAATTAATCTGTGGGAGATAATCCCAGACCCTCAGTTCACCCATTTTACCATCAGGAAATAAGGAAGTTCAGTACTGAAAGATCTGTAGTTCTAGGGCTTACAGACCATTGCCACAAAATATATTTTTCTGCATGTATTTTTTAACTGTTATTTTGGACTAATTTTTTAGTTAAGTTTAATTACATAATAGTTGTATTTACATATCAATATAGATTTCAAAACTCCTGGAAAACACTTGCTGCCCTTACTAAAAAGTGTTTTGCAACATTCCCTTTCTCTATTTTATTGTTTCCACACTACAGGAGTGCACCAAACCCGCATCCATTTCCTTTGCTAGTGTCAGCTGGTGCACATCCAGGCCTGCGGTGGAGGCAGTTTGGTCTCGTTCCCCAGCTGGCTGCTAAAACTTGCTCCTTGCAGCTCCTCTCCCCACAGCTCACTGCTTCTCCTGGCTGCTGTGCTCTTCCTGAGGGCTGCAGTGGCAATCCCCAGCTCTGGGCATATCTTCTCAGCCAAGCCTAGCCAAGCCAGCGCCCAAGCCTGGCCCCTGGTGCAGTGCACTGGCCCCCCATCATCAGCCCCCAAAGGAAGCTGTCAGTGTTTCCTTGGCAGAGCAAGGCTTGGCGAGCTCTGTGCTCTGGAGCTGCTGCATGGGCTCTGGCTGGCCTTATCGGGCTGTGAAATTCCACTGAAACCAAGGGATTTCTGCTGTCGAGAGGAAAGCATGCAGAAGGGCTGTCAGGATTGGGATCTTACATACTACTCATGATTGGAAGAAGGAAAATGGAAATCTTTTCAATGAGCCTCTTTGCTTTGTAATATAAAACTATGTAATGAAAGAACATTCACATCATTGTAATTTTCTCATGTTTTATACTTCAGTCATATTTTTCATAGCAGTTTCTCAGATTTATCCATTTCAATTTTTTATGTTATTTCTTTTTTTTTTTTTGTCATTGTTGTTGCCTGTTTATTATTGGCATATATTTTTAGTATTTTTCCTTTGGATTTTTTTTTAATTGACAGGATTTCATCTCTGTTTGTTAAAGAGAACCAGCTGTTTTCTTCAAAGATAATTTTCTGAAGCTGTTGTGTGCCATAATTACACTGCAATTACATAGCAATATCCATAAAAGCAGATGAGGATTCTATGTGTCCTTCTGACTCATTAGAAGTTGCAAAAATGATGGATGCAGTCTTTCCTAGCTTGACTATTGCCCTCTGTTGGCAAACCCAAGTCCTGTTCTATCAAGAAAGAACTAAGGCAAGGAATAACACAACCTTTGAAAGGGGAGCAATTTCAGTTTTGGTAACGGGAACACTGAGATAATGCTGAAGCTGGGAAGTATTTTCTAGGTGCCTTTTATGGAGAACACTTTGAGTGATTTTTTTAATGTTTGAAATAAATCAGTGTTATATACATTTTGCACAGTTTCTGATAAATTATTTCTTTTCTCATATAGTTAAATTACTTGAGCAATTATTCTCCTTTTGCAGTTCGGTTCACATTCATGTAATTTCCTTGCAAAATCCTTCAAAAATTTATTGTTTTTAAAGATATGGTCAACTTCTATTCAGTTTTGTTTGTTCAGATGTTCTGACATAAGTTGAAAGAAGTCAAAATATGCTCATATGGTTTTGGAATACCTTAGATCTTCATGTTCTGACTGTGGAGAAGAAAAAAAATCAGAGAGCTGCTATTTTAACTCAAATCAAAGCAGACCAAATCTGATTCCTTCTGAATCAACAGATCAAAAGTATTTTCATTCTGGAATGAGTTCTCAAATAATTAAGATGACAAAAGAGAGCAATTAGGATAGGAAGGATGAGATTTGCATGGTGAGATTTTGGGAGGTGTGGGAGGAGAAGGGGTTACTTGGTTATTTTTGCATTCAATGTTGAATCGGGTGAGCTTTTTAGTTTTGTTCATTCATTTCTGGTTAGGGTTTAGCATGGTCACTTCTAAAGATCCATCGTGATGAGCCTAAGCTAAGCTAAAGCTACTGGCACTGATTGTCAATGGGCTCTTGTGCACTCCTGTCAGAGCAGCCACTGAAGTCTTGATTTGCAAAAGATTGCGGCTAGGGCAGAACTTCAGAAAACAAGTTCATTTCATTAAATCCTGCAAAGTTTAATGAGAGCTGAAAATCAAGAGAGACCTATCAGCACATGGATTTCTCCTGGCTCTGCTAAATCCTGATGTAGTTTCAAAACATTTGCTTTGGTATGGGCAATAGGGAGTATTTTGGTTCTGTAGTCAACTGCTCCACTAAAGCATACAAGGCGATTATTAGTCCTCTAGTGACTTTCAGCAAACAGACCATGTTTAAAGAGCAGAGTTAAACAAAACTCAGTTTAGAGAGTCTATTCTGGAAAAAAAATGGCAGTGGGAAATGAACAGGATTTATTTTCAGTTATCTTTCTAGCTGTCATATCATCTATAATGTATATCTCAGCTTGCAGAATTTTTAGATGCTCAGAATTCAAGTGTTTCCTTTAATGCCAAACAAGGATGAGTTTTTAAGGCTAACACAATGACAGGAATACATTTGCTAATGTTCAAATTTTTTCAGTACTGATAGCTAAGGCAACTTGAGTGAAGCTTCATAGGTCAGTGACTTCTTGTTTAGAATCACCGACTTGACCGAAAATTATTTTGTATTACCTTTCCCTCTCTTCTCAGTAATAATTCATTAATATGTCCAAGATTTTTTTCTCGATGAAATTAGATTTGCACACCAAGACACTGTGAATGTAATAAAAACCTACACCAGGGAAAATGGAAATATGCAAAGGCACCATTTGTAAAATGAGGAACTAGCTGTCTGTCCACTGCAAATTCGCTATCAATTTTGAGTTTCTGTGTAGGACAGTAGTTCTTTCAATAAATAAGACAATTGCATAATTGCAAGACTTCCAGCTTTCTCTCCATCCAGTGACTTCTGACTGAACTGTGTTGATTAGCTTTCAGTACAAGGCTTGACAGTGGCTCTGCAATCATTCTGCACAGCTCATACCAAGCAGTATTTTAATTTAATACCTGCTGAAGTGTGTTGTTGAAGTCACAGCTTTAATTCTGCTGGTCTTGTAGAAGACACCACTTTTGATGCCAAGCATGTATTTTACAGAGCTCCTTTGTATTTTTCTTCCTCTATCACTTTTCATTCAAGATTTAGAGAATTTTTTTTTACCTCAATTATTTACAGCAATTAGATAAAAACCCCCAGAATTACCCCTGTTTTGTTAAATTGTGACCAATTCTGTCAAATCTCTAGTAGCGAAAGTCAGCTCTTTCCCAGCTTGGTTTATACATTTTGCTACCAAATATACTTAAAATATCAGTAGACAGGAAATTAGACTTCAGCTACCAAAGAAAAACTTTTAAATATTGCAGAGACCACAAGCACAAACCCCACAAAAAGTAGTACTTTTGCATATATAATTAAGACAAAATGTGCAGCAGTTAAAGCTCATATTTTTCACTTTTCTCCACATGTACAGAACCTTGACATTTTTTGAGCCATAAAATTCTGTTGTTGAGATTGTGACTGCATGAACTGCATAGAATTAAAAATATTATTTTTATCTATCTACCTTCATTAAAAAGTAGAGAGGAAGAGGTAGACCCTAAAGTTCAATTAATCATCAGTGTCTGAAAATTATTATGTTATAGTTCAATACACCCATTAAAAAAAAAATCTGAACTGTGTTTACTGGCTTCTAAATTTTCCTAAATGCTCACTTTATTTGTGTTGTCAAATCAAAGATTGCATATGTCTCACTGCAGGAAATATAAGAAAAACTGACTGGGAGATAAATACTCTGGTTACTGCCTTCAGAAATTGCAAAGATATTTGCTCTAGGCATATCAGGACATACTGTCCTGCTGTAAATATAATGGTTATCAGGGAGTGAAAATTTAGGTTCACTGCCACAGTAGGAGACAGCTTTTTTTCCTCCTTTGGTGGTTGTATATTTCTAAAAAAAAAAAAAAAAAAGTTTTTTAACCCCTCTTAGAAGATTGTTTTAGTGAACTTGGCAATGGTACTTTCAGAGGTACAACAATCTGATGATTTCCATTCAATAGTTCAAGCTATTCTGTTTTAAACATTTCACATTTCTCTTTCAAAGTATATAACTCATATCATATCTTTTATTAAACTCTGCTGCCAGGTTATTTTTGAACTTTCATGCTGGTGTTATGTACTCAATGATGGGATATGTATGTACAGTACATTTCTCACAAACACTACTAGCTTCATTATTTGTGACTTAGGATTAAGATTTGTCTTTCAAATCCACAGTTTCTGTCAACTGCAATAATTTTCTGCTTGCCTTTACACATAAGATCAATGCTCTTAAAGTTCAGGTTTCTGTGACTGTCATCCTGAAGTTGATGGTATTTCTGGTTCTTTATTGCCTTCTGACATATCAGTACACTTAAGTACAATTTTTCTCCAGTGCCTGAGGCTGAGTTGAATGAAGTGGTCCTTCAGTCGCATTCTGTCATCTGTGTGTTGACCACGACCTTCATGGTTTATTTATGATTAGGAGGTTATGTCTTTCCTTACTCTAGCAATGGTATTTTAGCAAAGTTCTTCATCAATTTCTTAGTTCTGCAAATGCCTTGCAATTTTGCAGGCTTACTCTCTGCAATATTCTTCAATAAATAATAGGAAGCTGGCCTGCACTTTTAGAGAAACTTTCCTATATATATTTCCAGTGCCAGCTTAGATTGTCTCTTACATTGTCAGTTGTCCTGCAGAGCTGGACAAATAATGAAAGACCTTTGCCATCTCTGGATTGTACCACTGTGAGTTGTTAGATGACATTTTATTGTGAACTAATGATCTGGTAAGGAATCTGCTTGATAATGTATCATCTACCTGGGAGTAAATTTGTCTGGCAGACACTGAAAAGGATTGAACATGAACAGTTTACAGCAGGATGAGACCTTTAAGAGCTTTGAATATCAACTGTTGATAAAATATGAACTAGACATCATTAGTGCTTCAGACTATATATAGTGTTAATTTCAGTTGGGATTATTGCTACTGTTAAAATTTACACTATAAATTGAGCAATGATACTGCCTTGTGCAAAGCCCCTCAGTGAAATTAAGGACATTATGCATGTCAGTAAACACAAGAAGATGACCTTACTTTCTACCTTATTAATCAGAACAGTTCTACCAATACCAGAGAAAAAAGGATGTAAGTCTCGCAATAAAGTTTAGGTAGATTTACCAAAGCTACCATCTAGCTGAAAATTATTTGTTTGCACAAATAAATTAGTATCTTCTCACACGTACACAAGAAATATATGATATATAAGAAATAATTTTCACAAGAAATATATGGATTAGGGAGAAAAATCAATTAAAAATTCCATGTTGCTGTACTAGGAACAGCGATTTCCTCCTACATAATGTTTATATTGTGTTATAAATCTGGTGGATCATATCTTTCTTAAAATCACCTAAAATTTTTTAAATTTCACTGCCCTCAGGCAGCTAACACTAGTGCCAAGTTCTTCACCTAGGCATTTTTCACATGCAGGGGTTTGTTTTCACAATATCCTTTATGCCATCCTTCTTGTGAATACTCTGCATTTCCTTCAGACCCTTCAGCAGCCTTGCTGCCCTTCTCTGGACATGTTTGACCATCTCAACATCCTTCCTGAATTGGGGAGTCCAGAAGTGGATGCAGTACTCAAGGTGTAGCCTAACTAGGGCTGAGTATGTGCTGTAGAGGTGGTGCTCATAGTTTCCAATACTTTGCTGCAGACTTTAGCACACATTTTGGTATTATGTAAGAAGTAGAATTCATAATCATAAAGCCAAAACTTCTGAGCAATTTTCAGAAGAGAAGGCTTCTTTAAGGCAAGGGTACACATTGGGACCCTTGTCTAGCCTTTACCTTATCAAAGCATATAAATCCACGATTTTACTCTGATACAGAAAGTACTATTAAATGACATTAAGCACTTTGTTAAAGAAAAAAAGGTATGGTCACATTTTTTAATTAGGCCAGAAAAATGAAAGTTGTAAATTAAAATGCCATGTAGAAGAAACACACCATCACCCCCATTGTTAATTTTGGAAAGAATATTTGCACTCTTTTTTTGTTGTAAACTATCTTCATCTTATTTTCCTCCTTCCTCTTCTACAGCTCACCAGTAAGCAGAAGAATCACTTCCACTTTGTGTATGTGAATACAGTTTTCTGAGCATGAAGGCCATGACTTTTTTAAGAGTCTACTTCCTCACAACATAGGAAGCTCTTACAAGAATCTTACAAAATTCTTACAAGAATCTCAGACACACAAATGTTTACCCCAGCTCATAGGTTTTACACTAGATCTGAATAAACTCATCATTGGTCAAGTGTCTGGAATCAGTCCTAAGGAAGATCTGATCTATTTGATGGATGTGATTAGTAATTCTGACTTAACCTCTTGGATTGTACACACTGAAGATAGAAAAAAAACCAAAACCAAACAACCCAACAAAAGTGCAGAATCAGTTGATCTTGACACGTTAGTCACAGACAAATGGAAATGGCAGGACACAAGTCCAGTAATGAGTGTCATAGTCCAAAGTACAAAATCACAGCTAATTTGTAAAACTGTTAACACACATAACATTTACCCTTCTATTTAAAAATCTGCATTATTCAAAAGGTTTAAGGGTAAAGAAGCCAATAATACTTGATGATTCATTAGTTTGAGAGGCATACATGCTCTTGTTGAGACAATTAGGGCTTTGGTCACAAATCCTTTGGTTTTATTGATTTGGCAGAAATCATAACCCTGGCTCATTTTATACTTAACACTAAAGAGCTCTGAACAAGGGGAAGATAGGTTAAGCAATTATTCTGTGATATTTGCATTGGACTGATCCTGCAGTTTAAAAACACTGATCATTGACCAAATGTTGTATTATGATGTAATGTGGCTACAGCAAGTGCCATTCATCCTGCACAAAAGGCAAATAGAAGGCTTCTGTAGTAGCATACTGAAAATCTGATAGGAAAAAAATGTCAAATAATTTTTTGCAAGCTCCTCAGAGAAAAGCCTTATATGAACTCTGATATATTATCTATCTAAATACTGCCCTTTCATAGATGGAACTGCTACTTACAGAGGGTGCAGCTTTACTTTCTTTCTAAACACCTTTTCAAATATACTGCTGAAATCTGCCTTGGAAACAGTAGATTTTCCTTATAAAAGAGTTCTATAGTTTAACTTCTTTAAGCCTTCTGCTCTGTTTTGGATACATGAAAACTTTTTTTTTGGAGCTGTTCCACTCAGAAGAGAGACATTTCAGAACCATCATGGACAGTTCTCTATAAGCATCAGCTAAAAGTCCAACAGATGCCAAAAAGAAAAACCAACAATAAAATGCTGAGTACCATCAAGAATATAGCTGAGGACGAAGATAAAATATAATGCTGTCA
Organism: Euphonia xanthogaster; assembly: GCA_034509185.1. Lineage (NCBI taxonomy): Eukaryota > Metazoa > Chordata > Aves > Passeriformes > Fringillidae > Euphonia > Euphonia xanthogaster. The sequence continues at coordinate 28,229,060 of JAYDZK010000113.1, read as the reverse complement.
CTATCACCTGCATGCAGCACTCCCCATACCTGCAGGACATAGCAGAGTCAGAAAAAGCAAGAGAAGAACAAAAATTATTTAAGGGCATGGTGCAACTGTCTTGAAAGAGAGACAGAATTACTGCCTAGACACAGGATTCCCTGCTGAAATTCATTTCAACTTGGATTAAAACAAGAAAATTCTTCTTTTGCGAAGGGCATTGATTGTGTAACTTCCTGCCAAAGACAGAGTTGGAGGAAACAACATGCTCAAGAAGAGATTAAACAAAACAATGGACAACCATATCCAAAAGCAGATACTGAGGAAGACAGATGGGGATGCATCCTCTATTGTCCTTCATCTGTTAATTGTGGATGTTAGGGCAGGAAACCACAGTGATCAGGCTTGAGGCCTTCTTCTATTGCAAGTGCTAGACAGGGAGCAAGACGGACTTACAGATGAGATCTGTTCAAAAACCATGATTCTTTAAGCTGCTTTAGAAGTAAGGCAGTGAACATGCTACTGCCATGAATAGTCTTTCTAATGATGGAAATTTTATATATGTGTACATATATATATATGTAAGTATATTTGTGTTTTCTGTTCAAAAATCATACATACACTTCAGGAGTAAAGAGGTGTTTAAGCCATGAATACGCAGACTATGAAGATGTCTTGGGGTTTTTCCTACCATTAAAATGACAAATAAGTTAATGAATAGTGAAATATACATTAAAATATATTGCAAAAAATCTAATGTATCATCTTTGTCAACTTTTATTGTCCTTTAATATTGATTTTCCATCTTTTATGTTCACACTATGCTAAATATGGCTGTCAATCTAAAATGCTTAAGAAAACCATCATGGAATATTTCAGGAAGTTTATCTGAAATTCATAATTTCAATATTTTTTCTAGAAGCCTGCTTTGAAAGGTTATGTTCAGAGCAGCAAAAATAGTGTTGTCAAATCAAGAAAATCTGAATGTCTTAAGTTCATTTGAAATGTTTTTGGACAATACAAATTCTTATTATTTGTAGAAAATATTTGGATACAAGCAGAAAACAATAGCCAGGACACAGATGCTGTTCAAAATCAGTAAGCATTATCACTTTATCCCCCAATTTATTTGTCATGGATTATGAAACTAGTTCTAAACTTCTTATATTAAAAGAGTTCTGAATAAAAGAAGCTGGCACTGTTAAAATACTCCTGACACAAGTTAGGATCTTTATTAACTGAAGAACTAAACTTCCATTTTACCTAAATCTTCCTATACTAGTCAGCTCCAACATTTTAAAACAGTAACATATAAGCAGCTTGTCAGAAAAAGGGGGATACTGAAAAATTTAAACCATAAAATTTAAAGAAAAAGGCTTCTCTTGCCTACTTTTCTGTAATGTTACTGTAAATCTATCTCAATTTGAGCTTATATCCTTTTGCTGCAGGATGCACAAATCATTTGATGCCCTCAAATAATCCTAGTTTGTGAGACTAGCTGGAACCCTTGCAGAAATGTCCACAGAAAGAGTCTTGACTTAGTAATTAGCCTAATGTTTGATGTGCTGGCATCTCATGAGATGTCACAGTGATGCGTAATAGGTTCACACTAACCCCCAGCTTCATTCATGTTCTGCAAGAAAATATGAAATTGTTTGCTTGTAAGGTTGACAGAAAACAATAATTTGTGAAGACTGGATCATGCCCACTACCACAGAAATGATCTCAAGTTTAGATACCTTTTAGAGAAGTAATTAAAAACAAAGTATTAGAGAGACTGGCAGTATTTTGATCATAGCACTAATCAAGTTGAGTATTGTGTTAAAGTTTCGCTCGTGATCAAATTTTCTTCTAAACACACATCTTGCAGAAACAGTTTCACAGGCATCAGCTGATGTGGGACAAACTGGGGAGCAGTTGGGAAATGTGCCTGCAGCTGAAAGTATTAGTCTTCATAGTTGATGGTTCTTTGGGGTTTATTTTTCTTATGCTGCAGAAGGACGAAGCCGCAACTGTTCTGAACTGTCCCATACATACATAAAGCATTTGAAACAGCCTGAAATCCCAGCTTTTCCACTTTGTCGCTCTCTCATCAAGACTAAATCACTGAGACCAGTTAGAATCAAGAGCCTCTCCATCTTCTGATGGAGATCTGCATGACAAGGTTTTCTGGTGTAATAGTCAGGCCACTACTGGTCTTCCAAATGTTACATGAAACATGAAATCACTTGCCTGGAGAACAGGTTATCCTCTAGGCCTCAAATACATAATAACAGGTGCAACCAACAGAGTCTCAGAATAGCTATCTGTCAAGATACTTTTCTTTAGGAATCCATAAATCCAGGTTCACAAGTTGGACTTGGTCAATGCAAGAACTTGTTATATTTATGTACATGTTGTTCCCATTGACACCTAATTAGTAGCTGTCAGAAAGAGAGAAACTTCTAATATCAGCAGAATTTTCCAGATCATAATTTTTAAAAACTTTTTCTGGTTTTTGAAACCAGCCCTAAAGACCCTACTATAAGAAGAGATATGTAAAATGCAAAAAGCCCATGTCTGGTATAATTTACAGCAAGAATAATGCAGAATTATTTGGCAAAATCAGGAAAAATTATTATGTGATTAGAAATAATACATCAAGATAAGGAGGTAGTATGCACACAAAAGGCATTTGAGGAATTACTTTTTATAAGGGGGGTTGTGTGCACTTTGGAGGAAGCAGTACCACTCATTAAAATGTACACTTTAGGTTAGTCTTCTCTTAGGAGTTAATAGGGAATTAATCATCTGTACACCAGGGGAGAGTGGTTTGATCAATACTGAAACTATAACCTTCAGTGAGGCAACATATCTAATAAGTACATCTTGAATAAAATTCCTTCATGCACTGACTCATTTTTCTTAAAACATGAAACCAATAAGCATTAGAATCCTTTTGGAGTGAGGGTGATCTCAGCAACACTTCTGACTGGTCTAACCAAAGTGTACCCATCTATACATCCACAGATAAGCACATCTAATACATTATTAACACAGAGTAAAAATAATAATGGATCAAGAATTAAACTTTCATGAGCAATATGAAGGTCTGGTGTTGTGGCTATAAAAGAAAAACAAACCCAAACCCCGTATTTATCTAAATTAACACAAAGTTCGAGATTTCCTTCTCAAGCAAATAACTAGGGTGAAAAAAAATCTCTATACAATTTGAAGTTTTCCACTGCGAGAGTAAACGCAGTAAAGAGTGCTGAATAGCTTTGATTTTTACAGAATTATATTAATTTAAGCATTCTAAGAGAAGTATTAGATCTAAAAAGTACAATATAAGCTCTAAGATCTATTTTGATTCATTCTACCTTTTGCATTTTTCATTGATTTTTAATGGCTGCACAGGGTGCCAAGTTGGACTAAAAGACTGGCAGGAAAAAAACATGCTATGTTTGGTATATCCAGATAAACTTTACAAATGTATAGGTAAATTATTCCCTGAGTTATCTGCCCAGTAGTCAGAAGATCTTACTGTGGGGCCTGCAACTTACTCTAACAAACCTTCTGATGCAGTTCTTATATTACGTAATGAGCAGGGAAAAAGATAGAAGTTTAAAGGTTGAAAGTTAGATGTTTGCAAATCAGATACACAATAAAGCTGTAAGATTTTTAAGCAATTCACCTACTTTCACAACTTTGCAAAACTATTTTAGTTAATGCATATTGCTTTGGTGGGACTGATGTAGTGCAGGCAGCTGATTTGCTCTGTATTTTTTAAAGGAGTAAGTAGAGGAACAGAGATAACCAAGAAGTAATGCTTATCCTAATTCAAGAGAAGCATTTGATATCTATTTGCTTTATTGTGCCAATGATGCAGCTTAGAAATACTGCTTTTTGTACATTTAATTAAAAAGCTTACTACTTTTGTCACTACTACTCTGGCACCAACGACCAGCCAACTATTTCCAAGTGCTTACCAAGAAAACCACTGCTGGGAATAATGACTTTGGCACAACTGTGCTTCTTGCTTCTGTCTGATCATATTGAGGCCTGTGTCTTAAATCAAACAATGAAAATATTAGTTGAACTGAACTGTAAATAGTGGTGAATTTATCTTCTTCCATATTAACAGCTAAGACAAGGCAGGAAAATAGTGCAGAGTGGACAATCAATGAAAGGAATCACTCTGACTTTCTGAAAAAGAAAGCTGTTCATAGTCATAGTGTCTTCAGGGAATGGAGACGAAGACTTTGCCCTCACACCACCTCAGGCAACTCAGACTTACTACACAAACCAAAAGAGTTTTATGTCAGAGAAAAGAATATCTGGAGAATGTGTGAGGAAGGGGGAAAGAAAGTACTATTGTGATTTAAAGAAGATACACTTTTATCAAAGTATAACAGGTAAAAGTCGACTTGAAACTCAAATTGCTGAGTCACAATTTACCATTTCAGAGAAATACATGCATCAGAACCCTATTACTTCCATATCTTATTTTACTCAATTTGTTATTACATGATTTTCAAAGGATCTCTGTGGTAGTGCTCTTTGGGAAAGGGATGAATAGCGATTTTAAAAATACACAGTATATGAAAAACTAAGATGGCTACTGCAAGCATCTAAACAGAACTCCTTGGGTGGGTGATTTGTTCTCGTCTAGAGACAAATGTCACTAGGCAATATGAGCTCCAGTTCTTCAAACATTTATATTCATGATTTAAACATTCATATTCATGCCTCTGCAGTAGTTCTTAAATGTCCAGTTGACCCAAAGAGGTTTCTTTAATGCACTCCTGAGAAGGAGCAGGGCTCAGTGCACAGGTGGAATAAGCCCAGACAGCAAGACAAGTCAGCTGCAACTCGAGAAATTCAGATCAGTTTTAATCATAGAATGGTTTGGGACTAGCAGGGAAATCTTCACCTACATCAAGTTCCTCAGACTTCTGTCCAGCCTGACCTTGGATGTTTCCAGGATGGGGCATCTACCACCTGGGAAATATGTTCCAGAATTTTGCCTCCCACATTGTAAAAAAAACGTTTCCTTACAACTAATCTAAGTCCTGTGGCTATGTTACAGGATAGGCAAAGGGGTCATGCTGCAATAGCAGGTGCTGCCTAACCTGATCAGCCAGGAAGAAAGGGGCACTCTCACTGGTTCTTTCAGGTAAGCAGACACATGCCAGGGCTCACAGGCCTGGGAAAATGAGAGCTTCCTACAAGGAAGACAGCTGAACTGAGCCATGTTAATCTATTATGTAAGTAAGAACAGTAGAAAGCAAAAAATTAAATGGAGGGGAGAAAATAAAAGGTGGCCAAAATTAATTTATTTTAAAATATTTGAGCTGAAACTAGTAATAAAGTAGAAAACTAAGTGTCAAAAGATTATTATCCTGACAGTGCCTCATCTAGTAGAGTTTTCAGGCCCATGATTAGCTTCAGTACCTTGTGAAGAGCTTGGCTTGCAAGTTGCAAGGTTAATAAGTGCAGTAAGAGATACAATGCCCTAACTGCTCCTGTTTTCTCAGCAAACAGATGATATAGAGTAATTATCATTCACTGATAACTGAGTGTCTCTCTTTTTAGATCTTGTATTCTCCATAAACTGATTTTGTACTTAGAATAGAATTTTCAAGAAATCAGTCTGTCAACATAATATGGTCTTGTTATCACAATACTTTAGCTTGTAAACAACTTCTCTACTTTTTCCCTATTTTAGGTTGACTGAATTATGTACATAATGTCACATTTATGATTAACAGTGAACTATTTACCCAGGGACTTAACCTCTGTTGGAAACCTACAGACACTTAAAATTCAAAATCACAATTAGAAAGCTACAGAAACTCCTATGTCTTCTAAAAGTGGGACTGAAGTAATTTATCAACTGTAATAAAAGGAAAGCAAGGGGGAAAAAATAAAAAAAAATCACCTGTAAGTCATTATTTCAGTATTTACTGAATAGGTTCAATTTAGTATTTAAAAATAGAAAATCCTGATATCTGGGGATTGAATTTCATTTTGGCCTTATCAAGGGCAAATCAGAAGTCAGAAGTCACTCAGAAGTTGGAAGAAAGCAACAGAGGAGAGGATGAAGATTTTCAATAACTGCCAGCAGCATGTGCGCTACAGGAGAGATCAGGGTCCTGACCAAGTGTTCACTGTATATTCAATTCTCAGCAGTTTTGAGAATACTTAGACCACATTTCTCTCCTCCACTTGAGGAATGAACTAAATACCCTCTACTCCTTAGAAGGGTAAGAGTGTGGAAAAATGTATTCATTTGCACTCAAAAAGTGTACTTTTTCTTTCTTTTTCTCATCCACAAGTTCAAAAACTTCTCTTTCTTTCAATTGCTTTTTTAAACCTTGGAAGCTTGGCAAAGAGATCAGTGCACTTCAGAAAAACACGAAAATGTTGAATCTGCTGTTTCAAAGAGGGCCATTTTGATTCTGATTAGAATTTCTTTAAATGCAAGTCCAAAACCTGTGGAAAATTAATCAACATTATGCACTGACAGAAAGCACTTGGAAAGCACCCCTCATTGCCAGCATCACAACCTTCTTAATTTATTTCAATCATGATATTTAATAAGACATCTCAAGACATCCGTTTGAAACTTGCCCTCCTCATTTTGCAAAATCTGTATGCCTGAACACATAGAAGCCATGCATTAAACAATCAAAAGTCCATTCCAAAGATGAATGCTTTCACCAAGAAAATATTAGGGTGGAATAAAAGTACATCCCCCATCCCCTTCAAATGTCCCCTTAATAAAGGGCTAGCATTTAATCTCAATCTGAACACTCCTAAACAGTGCAGTTCTGCACAGCTTAGAAGAGTTATTTAGAACACAGTCTGGCTACAGACCTTGAAGGAAAACAACCTCCTTTGCTCACAGAGATTTAACCCTGTGTCTGACAGCTAGTCTGACAGCCTATGAGCCAGCTTGTTCACCTTTTAGGTGTCTGTCTGTCCGTCCGTCTTTCCTTCCTTCTGGTACTGTGAAGAATGAAAGGACCAGTGAACCCAACACTGATTTATGGGGGATAACTTTTGTGCCTTTTATCCAATGACAAGATGATGTGAAAGACTAAAATATAACTTTGGCAATGGGTTCAATGCTTCTTTAAGCCAAATTCCCTGACTACTGGGTTACAGAAGCACATATATTTTTAGTCCATTCCTGTGGCCTAATACAACGTTGATTACCTTCTGCAGAGAATGGATTTGAGCATATGATCTAATCTCTAGGATTTTCTCTAAAAAAAGAATGGCACCATGTGTTACTAACATCTGATTAAAGGAAAGGTATGAGCTTTACTTCATTTTCAAGAGCAAAGCACAGATAGTCCCTTTCAAGGAAAGGTTTCTGATGTTTTTGGTCCTTAGTTACCATTGCCTTAGAAAGGCAGAATTTGACATGCAACACTGTCAAATTGCCATACAACTTCAAAATTAATACCCCCCCTACCTATCCCTCTACTGCACCCCCCTTCTCCCCACAAATACATGGGGCCCCAGACAGCAAATTCCTTATTCTTAGGGCCAGGTGGCATTGCTGTAGCTGGTGCAGCTTATGTCTCATTCACAGAGAAGTGTGACATGTCAATAACAGTCAGGCATAAACTGACACATGTAGGCATAAGAGACTTCAAAAAAGGTTTCGCTGCCTCACCTATGCTCAGTTCACCCATCTTGAGTCAGCTCTGTCCAGGCTTACAGGTGATCCTTCCAGAACCATGTAAATCCTGAGATTAAGAAGCAGCAGTTTCTGTCTTTGTCCATTATTACTGCATTATTTTACAGTATAAAAACTGGCTTTATTAGATTCTCTCCTTTGCCTCTCATCCCACTTTCAGAGTGGGAGTGAGAAGGGAAAGACAGTAATTAAAAAAAACCCAAACCTTAGAAATCAAAAGTGTAACATTTCCCACTGTTAACTTCATGAATTTAGATTTTGCCAAGCAGAAAAATACATATTGAAACACAGCCAACATCTATAATCTTAACTCTTGTTCTAACTTAATTTTGCTTTAAGGTTCTAACTGCAGGTGTTTGGGATTTTTTTCCCCCTCAGCAGTTTAAGACTACATGCTTGTTGCATCAGACCAACTTTGCTGAGCTACTAAGTTCCATTACACACACACACAGAAGTACAGTATCACCTCATAAAACACTTCCAGGCTTCATCATCTGAGTAAAGATATGACAAGGCTGTTTATCAGTAGGTAATAAGACAGATAATTTAACTGTACAAGCTCTAATTGGTCTAATTCACTAACTGACCTCTCACCACTTGATTCACTAGTACAATTGAGCTCTGATAAAGCCTTTAATTGTAAATTGCACACAGCTGTGAGCTGCTTCTCACGCTGGCACAAAAACACTATCATCGACTGTTTCATCTCTGCGACCTGCTAATTTGGAGCATATGTAACTGTTTTTAATGCTGAAGGCTTGACATACCACAAACAGCAGATGTTGCAGCTGCCCCTGAGACGCTTTATTTAATTCAATTACGTCTTTTGGAGATATGTAAAAAAGCTAGGCGAGATGAGAGAGGGCAGGAGAATGTTAAAAATGGAGCCCCTGGTTGAGGCCCAGGTGGCTCGATAGGCAAATGATTGGGTGAATGTCTAAATGATCTTTTTAATTGAGTAGACTGACGGCTAATCAGGGTCATGAAGTGTTATCACACTGATGAGCTGAGTGGAGCCCTGGGCTGCTCTGCAATTAATGCTGCTTTTGTGAAAGGAGAAAAAAGGAAGATAATGTATACCATCTGGCAATTGTTTATGATAAAAGCAGCAGTTTGCTACAAATTCAAGTTAAATGCTATTCATAACATTATTTCTTCTGCTGCTGTGGAGGGCAAGGACATAGAGCCCAGGCCTTTGTCTGACTTTCTCATTCTCTTTCAACAAGCAAAACATTCATTTGCTTCCACGTGTGTTATTATTAATTACTTGCCTGCTTGCTAATGTATGGCCCAAATGATGCTCTCTTTGAAATGCCATGAATAAGTCCAGCAATCTAGATTTTAGATGCTTCATGCCAAAGCATCCAATGAGATAAAAAAGAAGCTAAGGTCTCAACTTGTAGCTAAAAGCCAGAGAAAACAAGTTAGTTGTTTTTTCAGTGTTGGGTACCCATCCCCCTGCCCCCTTTGCCTGCACTGTTTCATTTTGAGGAGATTGAATCTTTGAAGGACACACTTAAATGTTCAGGAAAAAAAGCATGGTTTCGATGAGGAAGGGAAAACTGAAGCTGATGAATTTCTATGTGAAGGTGTTTCACTAGGCCTAGGAAGGTTTGGCTTTACAAAAGATAAAAAACAGTTCACCGTCAAGTCACGGGTCTTTTGGGGATGTGGCTTTCTAGCAAGGTAAGAAGCAGACAGGTACTGGTGACAGCATAACACTGAGCTGAAAGCTCATCCCTGTAAGTAGAATATTATTCTACTACTAGGTAGAAGGACATGACAAGTGGGAAAAAAATAATCCTGCCAATTCTTCTTAGGTTTTAAACCAGCTGGGAGCTGAAAATAACACTGCTGGGGCCCTCCTTAAAGAGGACAACCAGCAGTCAAGTTAGGGCAAATTTAACAATATATAGTGTCATTTCTGACAAGAAGATGAAGCCTTGGCTTAAAACTTAGATATTAAGAGCTTATTTATTGCTTACAGATTAGTTCTGAAAATCAGGTCGTTCCAATTCCTGGCTGTGTCACAAATATATTGCACATCCTTAAGAGAGTCACTTCACTTGTGTGTGCTTTGTCTGACCGGGAATCTAACACAATATTTTTTTAAACCAACACTCAAATCAAAGTTGATCAAAATTAACAAATATCTGTTTTAACTCCTCCTTAAAACTTAAAAGGCTAGAAACAGAGACTGTCCCTCTGCCAGAAAAGTTGGGAAGAACTGGAATTTGTAAAGTTTCTTTAATTTTTGGGGTGCTGGAAGCACATTTTGTGTATCAGGTCTTTTATTGTGTTTTATACCTTTTTACCTTATGACTAGATTTAAGCATCACTTATATCTTCAAAGCAAGATGTTGCTGAACAGTACTCTAGTAAAAGGAGCAATAAGCTCAAAAGCAAAGCGCCAGCCTCAAGCCTAGATCTTAGAAGTTTTTGTCTTAACCCCTTGTTAGTTTTTCAGTTCTGTGGACTACTGGTTATTTCCTGTGATCACTTGTTATTTTCTGTCCTTACTAACTACTGTGTACTGAAGATGAAATATCAGTAATGGTTACATCTGTGTGCAACCTGGGGAAGGATATGCTGCTTTAAGGATTTCTCTCAGCAATTCTCTTGCTTAAACCATGCTTTGAGTCAAACTTCTAGCTATGATTAACAGTCCCATGCTATAAATATACACTGCAGACTCCTTAGCAATTTCCTACCCTCTCCCTACTCTTCCAGGTACTGCAACATTCAGAAGTGCCTGGGAGACTTTTTTCTCTTCCAAGGGAAGCTTTACAAGATTCTTTAAGTTTTCTTGCTCTAAACCAGGAGAAAAGCAACAACAAACAAAATGCAACAAAACTAACAAAAAAACCCCAAAAAACAGTAAGAACTCAAAAGAGGAGAGTGAGAGGAAGAAATGGAAAGGGAAGTCTGCAGGAGGACTTTGAAGAAGCTGGGAGATGCTCAGCTGTAGCTGACCTGGCTGATGTGGTGCACAGCGCAGTGACACGACCCCAAAGCAGTGTAGGCAGGAAAGAGCAGCACTGCTGGTAGCACAGTGCAGTCCCCAGCACAGGTGAACCATGTTAGCCCAGCAGCAGGCTGACACAGCCATACTGCTTTGAAATCCTGCTTAGTCCATGCTGCTTTCTAGGCTGGCAGTGCTATGCTCTACTCTCCATGTAGATATGCAGAAGTCCTCCCTGAGCCATCCATTTAACCCTGAATTATGAATACAAGTTGAAATGGTTCTACAATACCTCATAAAATAATATGACACATCAAATGTTGATCTGTCCCCAGACTCAGCTCATGGATTTAATACCCTAAATGGGCCAGATGAATAGTGGGTCAGTTCTTCCATTGCTGATCAGAAATCCTTGCCTTATTAAAACAGGTACATCTTGGAAAAAAATGTTTCCATTTCAAGGAACAAGCGTATTCTGAGAAAAATATTCTTAAGAAATTTCCCAGCTGTATCGCTTCAACAACAGCTGTTCACCAGGCTACTGTTTCATCATGGTAGTGAGAGATACAAAAGGATTTTTTAACTGAACAATTCAGGTAGAATATTACCCTACTCTATGTTTTAATAAGGGCAGAAAAACAAAATACTAGGGAAGAATGCTGTGATAAGAGTACCTTGTGAGTTGTGTTGGGAAGAAGTGCCTGCTGATGGTGTTTTGAGAGTGCAGGAAGTTATCAGGTATTGTAGCAGGCAGCAGCTCTTGTGAAGTCTGTGGAGTTAGACAGAAATGTTGCTACTAACACCATGCTCAAGAAGACAGCTTAAAATAATACTCAAGACAGTCTTTGTGGCATTTTGAAATCATGGCATTAAGCTCTGAATTATGGATGAATGCTGCTTTATTTTAGTTTAATAAAGGTATCCTGCTTTTTCTTTCAGACTAGTATTAGACACAATAAAAAAGAAACATTCTTTCCGAGATTTAATATGCTATTTGAGTTCTCTTCTGTGATCAGAGTTTCCTATTCTCTTTCTGATTTTTTAGCTACAAATTAATGTAAAATCTTCACACATAAGAAAGAATTTGCAGTGACACTTTACTTATTTCTGGAAGATTTTAGGACTCCTATATTTTATGTACTTATAATGAGACAGCATATGAATTCTATTGTTTTAATTTCATTATGGTGTGATAGAATTTTTTTCAGGATGACTGGGACTACATGGACAGCTGAACTTTCATTTTGATGACTGGACCTAAAAACAGTATCCTTTTTAGTGAACTAGGTAATTTATTTTTTTTGGCTAAAAAAAAAAAAAAAAAGAAAGAAACACGAAGTAACTCTATGTTGGCAGTCTGAGAAGTCCTTTGGAAATGTAAACCTGAGTTAGAGGCTTGAATCCAGGAATATTTGAATACTTTGTAGGACTATTCCAACAGAAGGATTTAAGGGAGAACTATCTAAAAATATACTCTCCCAAATATTTGGTTCACAGTCCTATCTCCATGCAAATAAAGAGAAGGAAGAAATCCTCCTTCCTTCATCTCAGCTCTGTGACAAATATTTGGACCTGGACCCTAAACACTTTTATCATTAAAAAATAAAAAAAGTACTTTCTCTTACTTGGAACACTATGACATTTTTATCTTAAAAGTGAGCTTAAGATGCTGTTCTGCCATATAGACTCACCTTTACCATACTACAAGTATGTCTGTTGGAGAGGAGTGCAGAAATCTCTGGGCAATTAAACCACTATGCATTTTTGCAGTCAAATTATGAATACAGATTTTAGCATTTCATTGAGGCAGCAGTAACCATTCAAGCAGCTCCTAATGTCCCTTCTTTGAAGTACCTTAAACCTTTATAAAAATCACAGGTTGGCACAATAACTTACAGAATCCTTGAAGTAAAATGGATCTGAAAAGTAATGCTGCTTCGCCTTCAGTTCAGACTTCAATATAGAGTCCATTCTCCTTTCACAGAACTCCCATATTTTTATATGTCTGGGGGAAAGACCATGTTATAATTTAAAACTCACAGAACTGCCCCATGCATTCATAAAATCCACTGTTGCTGTCAAGGACAGGAGAAAAAAAAAATCTTTTGGGAATGATTGTTCTTTCAGTACCAGTGCTACCAACAGCCACCTGATCTTCCTGAGCAGTGGTTTGGCCAGAATTTGAATCCTAAAACTACTCCTGCATTAGGCCGTAGGCAGTGCCAAAGCATTACATGAGCAAGGCCTTTAAGCTGCATCATAATTTTACCCAGGGGACTGAACTGCAGAGGCACAGCAATACATGTGCAAAAACATGCTAAATACATTATCTTAGATAAAACTACAGGTAGAGAAACATAAGATAGGCTTACACTGCTACCCCTCTGAACATAATAAGATTTTTGCTATGTTTTCTTCCAAATTTACGTTGAAATAAGAGCATTTAAGTGAATAGTTATGCTAAATGGTGAGGAAATCTTTATGCAAAGTGTTTTCATTCATCTAACTTCTGTGAATAATATTCTGGAAATGCCTCTGTCCCTCTGTTTAGTGTAAACACCTAACTTTAGCCTACCTTAGGTTTCTAACAAGGATATTATTCATAACAACTACATTAGATTACATGAATATTTCCCATGGGGTCAAAATCCAAAAGACAACTTTAAAAAACGTTGGTTGCTATGACTGTATATTCATCAAATGAATTTTAATTAGGTGGAGTAAGGCAAATTATGTTTTGCAATACAGTGTACAATCCTAAAATAAATCAGAGAATGAAAATATCCAAATGCAAACACAGGTTGATATAACTCAGAACATCCTAATTGCTCTTGGAAACAGGAGTCTCATAAAGTACATATAAACTGTGTCATCTTGACAAAGAGCACCCCGGATCCTGGCATTTTCTACTGAGTTTAGGTTTATGCTAAAATAAAAAGGAACTGTTTTTAAAGGCACAACAGACAGTTAGATGTCTAACTCCAGGCAAAGTCAATACCTGAGACAGTATATTACACTAAAATATTGGGAAGATTTCCAAAGCCTCTAAAAAGAGATAGGAAGAATTCAACCACTGATAGCTAAGTGCAGTTTTGTAACCCATGCAAGACAATTCAAGATGGTTCTTCTGCTATTCCTGAATTCCCACTACCTCATGACCATATATTTTATTGTATCTTTCTTGAACTGGAATGAAGAAAAGCACGAAGTTTTTACCTTTTTTTGTAGGATTATTTTTCCCTTTGTCTGAGGTAAAGAAAAGAATGACTTTGTGGAGGAAGGCAGGGGCATTGTAACATTAAATTACTTGTAAAGCTGAAGAGAAAAAAACAGAAGGTGCAAATTGTAGTGACAGCTTACATTTAGAGATCAAAATTTGTATCCCTCTTCAGCCTAGTTCTCTCTTCAGAGGTACTATTAAGTATATGTTAGATATACAAATTAGATACTAAGCAAACATAGTATCTATTAGATGTACTTGAAGCTTTCTATTTTAAGGCAGTACAGACGCAGCTATGTAAATACTTGGAATTTAATCCTTAGAAATCCATGTTCTCAACACTGACATATGGCATTTGCTAAAATTCAAAGCAAATGTGTTTTCCAAATCACTTAGACCCAAACCAATGGAGAAAAACAAAATAACCCACCCCACAGTTCTCAAAAAGTTCCTTTTGATTTTTTCTCTATTCTGCAAGGCATGACGATACTCAGATGTACTACCTTACAAGACATCTCTCTCATAATAATATAAATTTAGTTGAAAAGTATGTCCTCATTATTGTCAAAACAAACATATTAATTTTCAATTCAAACTGTCCTGAATTTTTTTTTCTTTCCATAATAATTTTAAAGGCATATTTCAAAGGGAGGGGGAAAAAACCAAACACAAAGAAATATTAAAAAATAGGAGTTCTTTAAGTCCAAACAACATTTTTGCTCCCCCACACCTTTCATTCAGAACTGCATGTTCACGAGACCAAAAGAGAAACCTTTTTTCCCACAAAAATTCAGCCTAAGGATATTTGCATAGAATACAGTATTTCAAACCTAAATGAACCACAGTTTAGACAGTTCAGTGACTGAGAAAATTAGGACTGTTCAGCCTGGAGAACAGAAGGTTGCCCAGAGCCCTCACAGCAACCTCCGAGTATCTGAAGGGGAAGCCAGAAGAGGACTCTTCTCCAGGAACTGTAGTGATAGGACAAGGAGTAACACATACAAATTGAAAGAGGGAAAATTTAGGGTTTTAGGGATATTTCACAGACATTTATATGAATAATTGAGTTATTAGGAAGAAATTCTTTATTGAGAGGGTCCTGAGGCACTAGGAAAGGTTGCCCAGAGTGGTTGTGGATGCTCCAAGCCTGGGAGTGTTCAAAGCCAGGCTGGATAAGGCCATGAGCAACCTGGTCTAGTGGGAGGTGTCCCTGCCTATGGCCAGGGGGCATTGGGACTAGATGATCTTTAGGGTGCCTTAACATTCTATGAATCTACCATTCAATGATTCTAAAAAGGCAACCAAATTTTATGGAGTTTTCTTAATAAGATAAATGGTCACAAGTCTTCCTGCCCTGAAGAAAGTGTGTGTTTAAAGTGACTGCTGTTTCAACAGCCTCTCTTCTGCCTAATTTTAAACCTAAAACTCCATTTCACATACCTTAGATGAAGCTCAGTTAAAGATAACTTTCCTATAATCTACTAGACAGCCTAGGAAATTTTTATTAATAATGACTAGGAATTAAATTTTAATGTTAAAACCATTACAGTGTATAAATAGAGTGTATTCACTGCTACCAAAGTTTCAATGTAGCTCTTATAAGCAACTTATATTTTCAGAAACAAGTGGGAAGAAAGTAAAAAAAGGCTTGTTTCTAGTTTGTTGTGGTGTAACAGATCCCCAGTGATATCTGCTCTCTTTTCAGAAAGGCAGACATCGGATTACAGCAACAGAGCATAATCAACCCAATCTGATGCTCCTGAAAAACGAGTATAATAAGGATCCCTGGGAATAGTTTTCATCATTCACTTCCAGAAGGGACACTGCTGGAGATTACACTGCTGGAGGTGAGGTTCAGCAG
This sequence comes from Euphonia xanthogaster, assembly GCA_034509185.1. Taxonomy (NCBI): domain Eukaryota; kingdom Metazoa; phylum Chordata; class Aves; order Passeriformes; family Fringillidae; genus Euphonia; species Euphonia xanthogaster. Next base: position 28,213,348 of record JAYDZK010000113.1, on the reverse strand, counting down.
CATCCATGGTGCATACACCAATATTTTCAGGGGGGAAATCAATCCCGGAGCCTGCTCTTGTACTGTGGTATTTCTTGGCCAGAAGAAACCACATAATACCCACACTCACATACAGATTTGTTTCCAGACCACAGAAGTTTAAATAACATTTAAAAAATACTTTGAAGGAAAACAAGTGAACTTCTAATGATAAACAACTTCTGTGAGACTCTATATTTATACTACTCACTTCCATGCAGAGCTAACAACAAAGGGCTTGAACAGTCTGCAGTGTTCCACAGTCTACCACCCTGCAAAGGTCACGGCAGGAACCCAGCTCTGCTCTGTGCCTCCACCAACAACTTTGCAAGGTTTTGGCTGGCCTCCCTCCCTCTGCCCTTAGTCATGCTGCAGTCTGGGGATGCATGATCTGGATAGAGAGAGGTTGAGCTCATGCTAATGAACCCTCCTTATCATGCAGCCCTTATGCCTAATTCATCAGGCACTTTGGAGAGCCATCAACTCATCAGCAGCTACACGGTGAATGTTTAACTCAAGGCTGGTGTATACTCTCTTTTGGTGCACACCGTGGTTAAAGAGACTGAGTAGATATGAATGTGTTGATAGATGAAATGTTACCAACACCTCTCCTTACTTACTCACTGCTTACTGGACTCTTTTTCCAATATTAACCAAATTAAGCAAAACAAAGTTAAAACAAAAAAAAAAAAATCATCAAACATAAGCAACAAAGAGGAGATTTGAAGTCATTCCATGTCCTGAGTAGAATATTTTAGAAAAAATATTATCTATCTATCTGTCTATCTATCTGTCTATCTATCTTTCAATGCATTTAAGAAAATGAGAGATATCCTGAGCCCTTTCTTACTTTTCTGAAAAGTTTTGAGTCCACTATCATTGTGACTGCATATGCAGATATCCAAAGCCTTCTACCTAGCCTATTCTTCTTCCTACCCAGTACCTGCCAGTTTGCTATGTCTGCTATGCCTTCCTCTGGATTTCTTTGTAAAGAGACTCTCACCATCAGCAGCAGGCTGAGGGTGCTGCCAAGCACAGGTACACATGTGCACACAGACACAGGAAGAGAACAAATTTTCCTGCAGTTCTCCTTCACTTTCTGGCTTTAGACCTTGCACAGCACTATAGTATAGTAGCCCTTGAATGTTCAGATTTATAGGTTTAAACTCCTCATTTGGTGATGCAGTCTCTTTCCTCTCAGGAATACAAAACTTTGGTAAGTGTTCATTAGAAAAATAAAAGATGTTAAAGCATAAATGGGCAATCTAATCTGACTGTGAGTGAAAACAATCTCTGCCTAGAAACAGAAGTTAAAATTATACCACTTGTATGTCTTGCAGATTCTCCAATGACTCTTTGAACTACTACTCTTTGCAGTAAGAAACTTTGGATTTACGTTTGACTTTTGCAGTTCAACAAAAGTCTTATAAAAAAAAAGTGAGCAAAACAAGGCCAAAGTTCATAAAATAATATCCTTGTCCTGCAAGAAAAAGAACCGTCCCCAGGCCTCACAATGCAACATGAACTTTACCTGTGTGAATTGCATTAGGTGTTTGATTCTTTACTTTTTCTTGAAATGGTCATATTCCTTAGTAGACTAATATACCCTTTGTTGCTGTTGTGACTTTCTAGCACAGTATGACCACAGCTTTTCTGGGGAGGAACTTAAGGATGCACGCTTCTATCAGGGTGCAGAGCAACCTCTGATGTTCATACTTCAGCTGTTTAGCACTGATGGACAAGGGAAGGCTCAAGGTCAAAAATACTCCTAGCTTGTTGTCCTTCCTCAGTAGGAAAATGGATCTCTAAATTGCTTATCCTCAGATGGACAGGATTTTTTGAACCTGCCAGTCCTGTTTGGGTATGTAAGGTAGTTACACGTAACCATGTACATGTGTGTGTGATTTATGATTTCCTGTGTGAAAATATTTCAACACTTTTCTGGCCGCGCAATAATTTCAATATTTTAGTTTGCTAAAGCATCCAAAGAGCAACCTTACAGAGAATCAGATCTCACTGCTGAGCCATGATCCAGTTGACACAAACAGGGATGTTCACTGTCCTTACAGAACTTCACTCAGGCTACTTTGGGGTCTTGGTATCCAACCAGACCAACCTATTATTTCCACTTACTGAGCAGTGCCTGACTTTTCACTGTGTCTGAAATCTACTGGGGAGGCATGAAGATTTAATTGATAGCTTGGCAAATTTTCCCTGAAGTCAAAGGAATGACAAACTCTGGTTAGCTCTAGATACCTGAAATAGAAAACAAAAATACATACTCATAGTCCTTTAAAAACTGAAGATTCGAAGTGCAATTTTCATTCTGAAGGGGTTTGGATCTGGGGCACTAAAAACCCAAGTGGTTCTCAAACCACTATGTGTGCAAAATTAAATAACTGGTTTCTGACAGATTTTAATTGGAATCCCTTTTATTGTTCAGCAGGACCTAGTAACTACTGATGTATAAGGATTTTGTTTGTCGTCTTTGTTTGTTTCACTGCAAAGTTTACATTATGCTGTGTTATCTGTAGTTTAAAAACTTTGATCATAAGTATAAATACAGGAATCTTCAGGAAGACATTTGTGAAGAAGTACAAGAAGTACAAGAATATAAGGGCCTAGAAAGAAAATCTTTTACTAGGTTTATATCTCATAGGCCTCTCTCAATATGGTCTTTAAAACCTGAAATAACTTCATATAAATTTGTCTGCAGAACATCCAAGCAGAAGCACAACTGTTTGCAAAAGTTGAGGAAAAAGCATTTAAGTCAACTTGGCATCATTTCAGTTCTTTACAAATCTATTGCACAAAAAAATCTTAGCTCCAGGGAGCTACACTATTGTACCTGAACTGGAAGGTCTGACCCAGATATGGATTGTACCTATTATGTAGAGACCATCAACTGACAAACATTTGAAAGTGTTCAGAGTACTAACACAAATAATATAAAAAAGAAATCCATTGGCACGAAAACATATCATGAAACACCTGAGATACAACAAAGAAGCTACTGCTTGTTCATTGTGAACAGACATTTTCAAGTGGCTTACAGTTTTTACTTTGTTTTATAACAAGTTTAGTACAATCTTAAAAACCTCAAAAACACCTGGCTTTCAGAAAAAATGCTTCTATTAAAGAAAATCTAAGAAGTTACGCAACAGTTCTGGGCATGTGATTTGGGAATTTGAGTACCCACAGCACTCACCAGAATCTGGGGGAGAGGAACAGGATTTCTTTATTCTTTTTAAGTTGTAAGTTATTCACTTCAGTGGGTTTCAGACAATGATGCCCAGTGAAAACCAGATCTACAGGAAAATTGGACAGAGTGTCAAAGAGATCTTGGAGTTGTGGGCTAAGGAGGAAGAACCAATGTTTTCTTCTTTGACAATCAGATTTGGAAAATGAAGTTCAACCTGCAAGTGAAGTTGACAGATTTTTTTTTTACATGTGTAAACAAGAAGTTCACACCATTATCAGAATCCACATGCCCTGATCCCATGCCAAAATAAACCAGGTGATCTGCTTTATAAATGGAGCTATTGTTAGTGTTGCAGTCCTTGTGCCTACTTTGAAATTTGTGCATCAGCCAGGGTCATACTAAAATGAAACATCCTTCATTTCTTTCAATTCAGGATGGAGCTAGATGAATCAGGAGTTTTTCCATTTATTTCTATAAGATTGTGTTTAACATCTAAAACCCCCCAGATTTTTTGTTGTGGTGTATAAAGCAACTCAAGGTAAAAAAAAACCAAACCCTTTTTGATGATACTAGAGCCATTCTTAAAAATAATAGAAGAAAATTAAATTTCAGTAACAAAATACCTCTGAATTTTCCCCCGTGTAGCATCCTTGGCTGCAGTCTAGAGCAGAGCAAGAGCTGTGTGCTTTCTATGTGTGTGCAATATCAAGCACTACAAATGTTCAGCTTAGAACTGTCAAGCCACACATAAAATATTGATACCTCACATTGGCAGGGTTAATACAGTGTTATTTTAATTGCAAACACACTGTGGGTGATTAGTCAAACTTGGTGTGTCTTGAATTCTAAGATAAAAATGCCTTCTGGCTGGACCTCCTATGCAATTAGCACTATGACCCTCATATGCTCTTCTCTGTTATTAATATGATTGGTCTAATATGAGTATTAGACACCATTCATTAACCTGTTGTGAACCATCTTAAAAACCATCTCTGAATAATAGACTACATTCCTTTTTCTAAATCCATTTACAAGTAAGGAAAGTGAAAAGGATGAAGACGAGCTTTCTCCATTACACTGACTGGTACACTGTTAAGCAATATGTACTGTATGAAATTATAAAAGAGCAAATTAAATAACAGGGCATATCTGGCTTATTAGTAATGGATGGTCAGGTGCTCATTCTGTTGAATTTCCACCCTGTTCAGAAGATGAATGCACATGCCAGAACAGAAATATTTTAATTGACCCTGTCTGAAGATAAACTAAATCACATCTGGAAGTTCACTGTTTTGCCAGCTTATTTTATGCTGGGTTTATTTATTTATTTTTCTTTTCTTCTATTTTTGTCTGTTTCCTTTCCTCCTCTCCCCTTTCCTTGCCTTGCCTTGCCTTGCCTTGCCTTGCCTTGCCTTGCCTTCATGCTATTTGTTAAAAAAATCTGAGATTGTTATTAGCAGTAAATGAAAGAAAAAGAAAGTATTTTGGAACTTAAGTGCTCTCTTCTGTGTGTACAGGTATCCAATTAAGAGAAATCAAGTACTCCACTGGCTTCAATGCAGTTATATATTTTACATTAGCAGAGGAAAAAACCCAGTGAAAAAACATTATCTACAATAAACAAGATTGGGTTGTTAACAGGAAATGATTATACATTAGAAAGGTTTCCTGGATCACTATTTTACCTAATAGCACTCTGAACTGAGTATTGCTGTTTTGTTCCTATGTGAAAGCTTGGCCATTTCCAATTTTTTACCTATCTCCTATGGTTGGTCCTGTCAGTGTCCTGACTTATGATGTGTGAGGCACCCCTTCTCTGGTCTGCAGACAAGGTCACACCTGTGGCAAGATATCTGCCTAAGAAGGGTGTTTATATTTACTTTATCTGATGGGTAAGGCAAACCCCATCAGAGAGGAAAAGATTTAAAGTGCTGCAAGAAGCACAGGGTAAGATGAAGGATCTTGCCTGGTCTCTGCACTTCACTAGGAAGCACACCTGGTTTTGTAAAACTCCACGTGCTCCCTTCTACTTGACGAGCAAGAGATCAGCTCTGCTCTGTCTGCTGGTGTGGTCACTACTAAGGCCTGGGACCTGGGATTCTGCCCTGCAAATGTGTGAGGTGTAGGAAAGAAGCAGAAGGATTCTCTTAGAGGTCCAGCTCATAATGCCTGAGGCTTGGCAGGATGTACAAGTGAAATAATCTTCCTTTAAAGAAGTCAGTGTCCATGTTTCATACCCTTTATTTGTTTGGAGTTGGATTCTGAGGATGAGTCCCCACTAACATAGGACTGAATTTTATATGTTTATAATAGGATTGAACCTTCCTCAGTGAGCATATAATTATTCTAGGTATTCCTATTGGAATAATATTCCTAAAAGAGGCAGAAGTTTGCTGATTTTTCTCTCTGACATCTAACATGCTATTTCATTAAGGTATCATCTTTTAAATCAAACTCCTGAATTACTTGAAGAAGAGTAGTTCAGTGATTGCTTTTGACAAGTGGGCATGAAATACTCATTAAAGAACTGTGTGTTGTTATCAAATGAGTATTGTGCTGTTTTCACTGAGATTTCCAGGAAAGCCATAGCTAATGCTTAAATTAAACACTGAATCATATGACTTCAGCAGAAGTGAGCTACTAATAACATAATTCTTACTGATCTGCTAACAACCTGGAGATCAGTTCAATTGTTAGGAATTCTAGCAGTGCCAAAATTACCACTGTGTTGAATTATTAATGGTTTGTATCAAAGAATGAGCTTAAATTGCTTTGGTCTTGTGTAAAAATTTCTCTGATCTTTGGCAATCATTATTTATTTACAGCTCCCATACGTTCTCCCTCTTTCACAAAGAAATAGGGTTTCTTAAGTATGGCCAGGAGGCACTGAATTTTCATATGTAGTACTGTCTCTCAGAAAGACAGGGAAGAACTGCTGGCTTGAAGGTTCAGCAGGCGGCTTTTCCGTGTGAAAGGCAGGTTATCTAAACATTTTTTTCCCCTGAGAGAGATATTCATAATATTTATTCTAAAATACAAATATTAGGGCTCTTTGCTACATGTGAATTTTCCTTAGGTATAGTAAATACAGTTCAGGTTAAAATAAAATCAGGGCATAGCAACAGCTAGTGTTTACATTTATAAAAAGTACATGTGGAGATTATTGCAGGAAAGTGTTCCTGAATTTATTAAAAAGCCCCTTTTTTAGCTGGATAAAGAACATTTTAACATTTAGGCTTGAACCCAAGTTGGCTGTAACTGTAAATGTGTTTTCTATAGAGTATCTCTCTGTTTAATGTGGACATTTTCCCCTAAGTTGGTTCATTTTGCAGAAGGCAGATTAATACCAAATGTCCTGATTTATAAATTACACAGGACTGGATATTTAATTTTTTTTTTCTTTAAATTCAGCTTTCGATCTATTTACTAATGTCTTGACAATCCTTTAGTCAAAGAGAGATAGGATCACCCATTTGTCACTATTACTTGTCTGTGTCAGACATACAATTACTTGAAGCATCTGGTCAGATACAATGAAAATGGAACAGAGAAATAAAGGACATATTTGAGATACCACTGCAGTTTGTATTTAAAATTTAAAACTGCAACACAATTTCAAATGGTGCATGACACTGCTTTAAAGAGAAATTTATACAGAATAAATCCCTAAATTTTTTTTTTATGAAAATAATTGATGCCATTTGTTGGTTTGAACTGATGTTCTTCTGTTGGTAATCTGTTAGCTTTCACAACATATACATAGAATTTATTTTCTTCAGAAACAGGATATAGCAAATGTTCCAAATAAAATGCCTTTCAAGTTTTCATACAGCAGTTCTCAGTTCTGTCAGCTTTTATTTAAAACTGCTTCTACATGAGAAAATTAAAGGAATATGGTTTTTAATTGCTATTCCTTTTGCTCTCTAGAAATCAAACTAGCTGCAAGTGGACTACAAATCCTCAAATTGTGCTTACTAGTTTTATAAGGTTTAACTGAAGATGCACTCAGATTGTCAACAGGGTTTGATAGGTCCAGCACCATGAAAGGGAGAAGCATTAGGAGGCTCACCGGCTACCTAGTTAGCACATGCCACTATCAGACCAGAGCAATATAAAACAGCACCAGACTCATCCTTTTTCTAAAATGCTTGTTCCTATATTAAAGTTCTACTTTCCCTCTATGGTAGATATTCCTACTGAATTCCACACTCATACAGGAGGGCTGGTTTTAATTACAACCTCTATAGCAATGTCCCTGGCCTGCTAATTCTTACTCTATAGAACTCTTTGGGAATAGATATCAAATATAAACACACTGTTTGATCTCTCTCTGAAGCAATCTTGCCTATGAGAAGTCAGCCCTGAAAGGGTTCACCTGCTTCTTGGAGCAGAAATCCACTTCTCCAAATATATGTTCCAGTGAATCACCAAATCCTGGCACAGACATACAGGAAAGGCACATCATTAACAGCAAAAGGCACTGCCTGCTGATAACTCCAGATAACCCATAGCATGCATCTCTATAACCTACTCTAACAGTGAAGTTCTTTCCAAAATGCTCAGTGCTAACCCAGTATTATTACAACGAAAATAGCAGCAATTAAATTTCCATTGCAAAGAAAATATGAACAAAGCTGAATACTCTTGTAAAAAACCACACCGTTCAGATGGGGAAAGCAGCTTTGAATAGCTGAGAACTCTGTCAAATCAACATCAGTCCTCATCAGAACACTCCAAGGTACTTCTCTTTGCAATGACATAATGCATTTCAATTTCTGTCACTATCACTTGTCCATGCTTAGACAAACAATGCTACATGATTACTTTATATCTCTAAAGACAGTGATTTTTCCCTCAAACTGTCCCAAATAAAATCTAACAACACTAAGTGTATATAATAGCAAAATTAAAACAAAGAATTAAACAGAAAGTAAACAACAAGGATGTAGAGAGATTACATCCAAAAACATCTCTAAGTTAAAGACTTCAAAATGTGAAGAGTGAAAACTCTAGGTTAGAATGGAAGCACATTTGAAATGGTATCTGCAATGGTTATTGCACTGGTTCTACCACTCTTAATTGTAAACTCTCTTATACAATTCCCTATATTCAAGTTGCCATATATATATATTTAAATCCTTTTGTTCATATATGCAAGAGGTAAAAAAGGTTTTGTTTTTCTTTTAAATCCTTACAGGAGTATGACCTTCATAAAGATAGCTTCCTCAGATGCTGAAAGAAAATAGAACACCTCTGTCTATGTATTAAAATGTGCAGATACATTCAGAGATTTTTTCTTTTGCTCCCAAGAAATACAATTTTTAATATATGCTGTTATATGATTCCATACAAAGAAGCATTTTTTATTTTATAATATGCAAATATGCTGCATTTATCAAAAGCAATCCTCAACAAGTTTTCTTTATTTTGGGAAAATTAAAACATATTTTGCAGCTAACTGTGCAATATTATTGCATCTAATATGATTTTAGCTGAGGGAAACCAATGAATACAAGTTTAGGTGAAATATTTTGAAAAATGCCTTCTCTCATATTTAGTACAACACTTTGTTTAGCAATCGAGGAAAGTACTTCTTTTAACTGAGAATGAAATCAAATCTTCTCTGTCCCTTCAATTAGGATAACCCTGCTCACAATTTTTATTTAAACAGCCCATACATTTGAGGTATTGGATCAATTTCATACATGATGAAATATTAGATGTCTGAAAATCACTACAACACACCAAAACCCCTCTAACTGGCATTATGAGAAAAGTAATCCTGATGCAACTCACCACTCACCTAAAAAAATGTTATAATCTTTAACAGTTTCTCAGACATCACTTGTGCAATCTCTTGTAGGATGCTTTGCACTTGGATGGTGGTGAACTGTAGTGGACTGTCATTTCTATCTGAAGTAAAAATTGTCATTCTTTCTGAAACTCAGAGATAATTTTTTGTTGTTTTTTATATGCATACACCAATATTTGACAATAAAATAACATATTCACAACATGGGCATAGAAGAGACTATGTGAAGTTAGTCAAGCATCCATGATAGCAAAGGAACTGGCATGCAGATTATGGTGAGGAAATACTTTTAATCTTAAATCTCAGTTCTGTGAGCCAACCATCTTAATTTCTGCCAGTCTGAGAACAAATATTTCAAAACTGGTTCATAGTATGTGCTTTAGTCTGACCTCAATTATGACCAGTTTATACCAGGCTCGTGGGAAAACGTTGCACTACATCTTTTTTAACCTTACCCTTTGAGGATATCCTTAAAGGTTATCTTTGCATCATGGTACACTTGTCATCATCGTATTACTGTCATCCCATTTGGCTGAAACCAGATCAGTTATCTGATGAGCTATCAATAAGTACAGTCTTGTATTAGACTTTTTCTCTGGAGTGTAGGAACTGAGAGCACTTTTATAATTTCTCCTTAAACTGGCCCAAGTAGAGTAAAATGAGCATTAAAATCTTATCAGTTAGGAAAATTAGCAAGGAAAATTTCCAATTTTTTTATGAATAGATTAACAACACAGCAAGATGAGTCTTGGAAGCTCACCCATCACAAAGAAGTCTGATTTTCCCCACAAATGTCTTTCTCCAGTGAATTTTTTTGTACTTTAGTTGATAAGTGCACAAGAGTGCACTTGGATGCCATCAAACAGAGATTCAGTAGTCACTGGTTATTTCTGATACGTAATAATCTCAACACAAAATCAGAGTGTCAAATGGCTTCTGCATTAGAAGACTCACAGCTGTCAGAATTTATCAAAGACCAATTGCAGGAATGGATGTTGTCAAAGTCTGCTGCATATGGTCTTACAAACTTTTCCTGCCATTGTAATTTCAGTGGAAAAGTTTTATTCATCCATTAAATTAAATAAGCAGGAAGGAAGTTCAAAAAACCAGTCTATAACAGGACTTGTAAAATTAATAAGAAATTACAGGAACCAAAACAAAATTATAAAAACAACCTAAGTAAAAAAAAAATTAATCCAAGCTTTTGATCATTCTTCAGCCATCCCTCTTGGGACTTGGCTTTACCAACACATCTCTCCAGAAGTTATACTGCAAGGCAATATAGAATTACATTTATGATGACAAAGTAAATTATTCAATAAAGAAATTTGGGTTTCAGTAATGCCTTTTTTCCTCCTAAATTTATGTAGCAGCATATATTTGCACATTGCTATTTATCAGTCTAGTGAGTTTTTTTAGTGTATGAGTGCCTCCTAATGAATAAATAACCAAAATCACACTAAGGTGATGGTATATGTTTCCTTCTACTTAACATTTGGTTTCAACCTTCTCTTCTTTTCCCCCGTTCTGCAGCTACCCAACAATTCTTTTTTTCCACTCTCTTTCTAAATGAATTCACTTATACATTCTTCTTACCCCCTTATTCTTAATTTTAGTTACTTTCCAGAGAACAGTAAAAAAGAAACCAGAAATAGCATTTTTCTTTCATTTTAAAAACAGTCATTTTCAGGATGGCAAAAATTTTGTATGCCAACAGGCTTCTCGGACTGATGCTGCTCTCCTCACAACTTAGACTTTGCATTTTACTAAAATAGATGAATATTCAGCTGTTCAAATAAAAACCAGAATCTAATGATCACAGAACCCAAAAATGGAGAAGAATCAGTCTAAAAGTAATGACTTGTCTCTTTTTTTGCAAGGTTTAAAACAATAATGTAAAGATCTGTAAATTTAACTGAGAAAAATCACAATAAGTATTTTCTTTATTTTGTTATTTTATTTCAGAAAAAAAAAACAAATTTTCTTTTACCCCTCCTTAAATTCCAAGCTTCTGGTCCTTGTTTTTTATTTAACCTCCCAGGGGAAAGGGAATGATGAAATGTCCTTTTTCTTACCTGTTTCTCATTAGTAAATAGAGATATCTAAAGCAAAAATGTAAAGGAAATAAAATTTCTTTTAATCCGAAATGCTTTACTTGAAATATGGCATAAATTTTATTTGGGAATCAAAGAATGACTAATCTTATTTCTTGTGATTTATTTTTAATAAAAGTTCAGCTTTTTTCCCAGTTTTTCTACTGAATAAAGAAGCATTACATTGCAGGAAAGTGCCTTAAAAGTATTCTGGGTTCAGAAATGGCTTATTGCTAAGACTTATAGTGCAAGATAATAAACCTTTTTTTAAAAATTTCAGCTCTTACCAGGTTGTAGAGCAGACAGATATATTCTTATTGAGACAGGTGATAAGTAGAAATACTTTGGTTTCTTGACTCAGTATATAAGCTGAAGTCACAAAAATGTTCTTTTAAAAATCACTTCTTGTTTTTCAGTGGTGTTGTCATTGGAGATAGAACAGTGGTAATCCAGGATGAAGTTCATCCCCCAAAAAATTGATTAGTTGAAGTAATGAGTCCAAAAGTTATGCAATTTCATTTGCTACAATTACCATGCAGAATTGTAACTCACCCTTGTTTTCTGCAGAAGACAAGAAAGAATGTTCTGCCTTTTTGGGTGTCAAGGAATATGTTGAATGCATGTATTCAGTTATTGAGTTTTTTTCTCATCACCTCTTGTTTCCCAAGATCAGATATTCCTTTTATGACCTTAAGATCTTGAAGAAGCATTCATAAGAAGGCAACTCTCTTTGTTTTTCTGTTTCGATATTTTAGAAAAAAAAAATTTCTTAACCTGCAAAGCAACAAGAAATCCATTGTCTTAAAATAGTCAGAGTATCTACAAAAACCAACTGGAAACATTAGAAGACCCACCAGCTGAGAAACTCAGGAAGCAGAGCATGTAAGAAAATCTTTGTATATTAATTATTTGTTCTGTATTATATATTAACTAAAAAAAATTTCATTTCACCTATCACATTATTCTAGACTATGAAGTCAAAAGGTTTACAGCCCAAGAAATACGCCATTAATTCTGAAACTTCTATTATTTTCATTTTCCATTTTGTATGAATTCACATCCCAAAATGCATTATTGACTTAAAAGGAATGCTCACAACGTTAAATGGAAGATATGAAAAAAATGAATGTGAGAGTGTGGAGAGATGAGATATTTATTTGTGTTTGTATTGCAATGTGTGAATGCTCAGTTCTGTCTTGCTTCTTCTAAAAAAGCAAAAGGAACATTTACAGTGTAAAAAACATTAATGACAATAGCACTAAATAATCATACATGTGCTTTTGAATACTTTTTACAGCAGCACCATTCTTATCAGGGAATGGTCTAGGTGGCTGTTACTTTTTAAAAATTTCCTGAGATTTATTTTCCTAGCCTTAATTTTATTCTGATATGAGCTTTTGAACACCACCTTAGTTTAAAATACAAGTATATGCTGTTGAGTGACAAAGAAATAAGACATAAATGCACAGAATAAGTCCCAGTGTAAAGTAGTTTTTCAGCTTATCCAAAAGGCTTCCTCACTGACATGTTCCCTGCACTGTAGGGAAGCAGATACCTGACAGAATTTGGGCTTTTTAAACATTTTATTATGATGTTGCCATTAATTTAGACACTTTCTTTACTGATTGGCAGCATTGTTTGTGATGGAGAGTGTAATTCCTGCACTGTTAGATTCTGGGAAACTTCCATTTACCTCAGCAGAGCAGTCCGGAACACTGACACAGCTACATGGTACCTGGCAGAGTTCATCTAGGAGGTCTGGAGGAAAATCACTACTTGGAATCATATTTTCTTATCTACCAATATGTAGCAAAAGACCAGCATTTCAAACATATGCTCGTGACATAACTTAGTTTAGGTAGATAAAAAGACAAAGACATTTTAGGTATGTTTACTCAGAAAAGACAATTGTTTACTCAGAAAAGATAATTCTCTTACAAGAATTAACTTTGCTAGTAAGAATTTAAGAGTTTCATTTTTTAATATAAATATTTGGCTAATAGATAGAAAAGGTATTTATTTTCTCTTCAGTTGGCTTTCTTTCCTAGGATTAGTGTAGCATGACAGATGGCTGATGTCATCTTTACTTGGAAGAACTCAGCTGGCAATAATAGCATGGTACATTTCTGGGGATTTGCGGTACTGTATGTCATGAAGTCGTTTTCAACCAAAAAGAGTCCAAAAGGGAATTCCCAGAAGTAAATATCTGCCTATGATACCCTACTGTGTCTTGTTGATGCATCACAAGCAGAAGGAATCATGAGTCTTTATAAAACTCCATAAATATTTACAATATTTTTGAAAATACATTGGAAATGCTACAGATTGCAAATGGTATGGGCCCCTTTGGCACAGTAACTTTGATTTTGCTGTTGAGTGAGAATAACAAAAACTGGTGATTTATATATATCAAAATCTGTTATGTATATATTTGAAGTTCAGTGATTTTTGTCACATTTGACATTCATGTGTAATAGAGTGAAAGTATTAATATTAGTAGAATGTAGATATGCTGGTTGATTGTTTTTCATTTTGCTAATGATTGCTGTGATGAGTAGAATAATGTCAGGGTCGGAGGGTTAAAGTTAATGAGAGCTTTCCATTGCACCATTGATTAATGGTGGATACCGTAGTGAGAGATTTTCAGATTCCTCCCATATAAAAACAATAAAGGCAAAACATGATGCCAATTTAAACACTTTTACTTTGACTGCCTACCAAAATGTTTCTAAACCTGTCATAATGACATCTAGGCCTGACAAAAACTGTGAGAAATTATATAAAAACATTTAAATTGTATCAGATGCTTGTAATGATATAAATCAAAGCTTGCTTTTAAAATACACACTTTCTCTAGCTGCACTAGGTTAAAACATAAGAGATTTTAAATGCCTTTTGTAAATGCACTTTGAAGAGTACACTCTCTAAACACAGAATAATAGAATATATTGTAGCATAATATATGTTTTAATATTACAATACGACTCTTTCAATAGCTGACTTAATAATTAGGATTTAAATATGTTGACTCCAGTTGCTATCTGTTCCCTCCTAATCCAAGAACAGACTTTACTGACTGGATTTCAAAGACAGAGGGCTACTTCCATAAAGCTCCAACTCTTCTTGCAGAACAGAGATACAAATGCAAGAAAGCAGAGCAATGTCCATAAGGACACTGAGAAAATATTGTTAATAATTATTTTCCATTTCAATGCTTTTTACTACTCTGTGTCACAATGAGAAAGAAAAGAGAGACTGCAAGGCAATGAAAAAAAGCATTGTAAAAACCAAAAAGACCAACCGACCCTCAGCCCCAAAATCTAACCTTACTTCCAAAAGTGTCATCCTGTCAAACAAAATATTTTTTTTAAATTCTGCTAAGAGCTTTCCAAAATATTTACTTTTTTAGCAAAGAATATCATATCATATCATATCATATCATATCATATCATATCATATCATATCATATATCGGTAATGTATGAGAGAATTTAATGGCTTAAGACAAATGTCTTTGCTTGTCATATTAACCTATCTTTATATACTTAAGAAATGCACAAATAAAATATGACCATGACATTTATGTGAGAATTTTTATTCTCACATAAATGAAATTTTTATTTCCCATATTTTATTAGGAAATAAAATTAAATGGCTGCATGTACCATTGTTAAGAGAAGTTAAATCTTGATCCATCACCTGAACATTATGGACAATGAATGCTATTTGACCCACAGTACCTATTAGTACCAGTGTAAGCTTTACCCATTATATGAAAAAAATTGGAAAAGGCTGGCCTTGTAACAAGGCAGTATAAAGCTGTCATGTTCCACTGTAGCTATGTTGATGGTGCACTAAAGAGACCATCATATGCTGCAACGTGGAAAATAGTAAGCTGGTAGGATTTTTTATGCTTTTCTTTTGTAGTACAGTGTACTTCTTTCCTAAGTATGATTAAATAATCATAAGAACTCCTCTAAGGGCTAATCTGCGTTATTTCCCAGATTTTCACCTTGGGGACATATTGTCCCTTGTCACTGAAACCTCGGGGACAGAAGGGTACGCTACAGGGTGGCACAGCAGGAAGCTGAGATACTGATGAAACAGTGTTCAGTTAATGAAGGCATGGCCCATGGCTTCTGCTGGTATGCCATATGTTTGAAGAAATGCTAATGACTACAATTCAAATACCTTTTTCATCTTAACTATATGTAAATGTGTTTATAAATGCTCTCTTATAAATATACTATCACATTTTTAAAAGCTAAGTGCTAATGTTGCTTTCAACATCTATAATACACAATAATTAAAACTTTAGCAATTCTGCTTAATTATACCTTATGGGAAACTGTACAGTAATTTATAGAAATTAAGCAGAAAAACAAAGATCAACAGAAATAAAAAAGCAGTGTAAGAACTGAATAATAAATCATTTAGATCATTATTTTGCAAAACAACGAGATCATTGCAAATAGACAACTTAGGGCCCAGTTCTCAAACAGCTGAAATTTGCAAGGGAAAGATCAGTTTATAAACTCGTGACATTCTATTAAAAAACTCCTTCAGCAAGTTGAACCAATTCTGACTTTTTTGTGCAGTCAGATCATTTAACAAAACTCAAAAACTAGAACTACCGATTTAAGATCAAAAACCGGGGAGATCTTAATTGGGCCGTGGCTTTTTTCTCTTTGCTTTACCTTTGTGAAAACCCTGTAACACTGCGGGTGATCATTAGCCACAAATGGCATTTTGCAGTGAATCATCTTCTCCCCAAGTGGCCAAAACAACAGCTCCATTGCAACAGCAGACGTGGCATTCAGGAAGAGCAGTTGGTGACCAGGTTAGCCTACATGGGACACTACTATTTTTGCTGCAAGACAGGACACCCTGTTGCAGTCATAACTGTTCCAAAGAAACTCCCTCAAGATCCAGGTATGGTGGTATTGCTAATCTGGGAATCCAGTACTCACTTTTTTTTTTTCCCCTCTTAACATAACTGACTCACTCATATAAAAATTTTCCTAATATCTACTACAGAATTTAATAAACTTAAGAAGAAGGGCTAAATATTTTTAAATCTCAGAGAAAACCTACTGAAGTTGCATATCACACAGGCAAAGCCACGAAACAACCATCGGTTAACTCAATTTTCATTCAAAAATCCAGTCCAAGCAAGGAAACTAAAATATAAAATGTGACAGCTGCCTAAGCATTCTTTAGGACACTATGAGTATTAAGGTAAAACACCTGTACCAAGCTACTTTTACTGATTCCTTTCTTTCATTTGGTCCTTAAGAATTAGGACAGAAGGAATTATATTAATAAACTTTACTTTTCCAGTTTCAGACAGAATTGTCAAACACAAGTTCTACACTTTCAGTGGAAGACTTTTTCTGCTTTACTCTCCCCAAAAAGGGTCACAAATCTGACCTTAAGGAATGAAGAGGAGAACTAGAAAACTGTTCTATTTTGTGATCCTCTTACTTAAAAATTAGGCAATTGTTAGAGAAAAATAACTTCTGACTAACCATATATTGTGGAGCACTCTGTGGGAACCCAAACCAGGCTTGTGTGTGTAGTTTACATGATGAAACATTGGAATCTATTTTACAGTCAAGGCAATCAAGGTTTTAAATTCCATTAGAGAGAATGTGAAAGTATGCTGCACAGAGGAGGATATCTTGAAGGTTAAAAAAAAATTAAAAAAAAAAAAAAAAATCACAACTTCTCAATATCTTAATGAAAGGCCCTCCGGGCTGGGTAAAAAACCTCTTTATCAACTCTGCCATCTCTTCAAGCAGAATTCATCTGTGCCTGCCTCAGCCAAAAGCAGCTTTCTGCCCTGTGTGCCCTCTTCAGCCAGGCAAGACTGACAGTCAGGGTCAAGAATTTTGCCCTATGTATTTGACACATAGGCTCTGAATGTCTCGTTTTTTAACCATTAACACTGACTGGTCTGTTGAGGTGTCACTCTCTTTTGGAAAGCTGGTGAGGCATGGGACTTTTGTTGGCCTTTCATACAGAAGAAAATTTCACACTCTGACTGTACATTATTTTTTATTGACAAAAATGTAAAATATGGAGGACTATGGAGGTAATGGGTAATGGACTAGAACATGTGTCCTTCAGTTTAGCAAGTCAGTTCCAGCTTGGAAAGTAGAGAATTATTTTTGCACTTAGCACTTGCCTAGTAACCTCTGTGAAGAATATGAGTAAAATTATTTTAGGTACCTTCAATTACCACAGTTGACAAACTTCAGCTAAAAAAAAAATAATGAGGAGTGTCATTTAATTTCTATTTTACCCATAAGGATGTAAGGTAGAAAACATAAATTTGCATTTCTGAGAAGAGGTGATCAGCCCTGTGATTTTGACAGGGATCAGGAAACTTTCAACAGCTGATGCTCTCACGTTCAGGCCCAGTAGATATTTAAATATCAAAAATGGGATTTATGTAGGGTTGTTCTGGTTGGTTTTTTTTATCAAATGAATATATAATTTATGTAGGCTACAGAAAGGCAGAGAGGGAATGGCAGTGACAAAGACTTCTGGAATGCAGTTCTCATAATGGCATTATCTCAGTCCTACAAAACATAGAAACAATTTTGAGGGAAAAGGCTTGACACCAAATCTCCCACTTTACAAGCTGGTGTTCAACTACAGAGTTAAAACTCATCTTTTTCTCCTTCTTTCATGCTCAGAAAAACTTCACTTGTCTTCTGCAGAACATTTGAGCTTTAATGAGCAATATTTGAGTAATATTTAAAAGTGCTCTGAAGAACCTAGGACCTGGGCAAGGTGAACTTGGAATTCTCAGGCAGGTCCACTGGTCACAATTTAATTAACTATTCACTTGAGAAGTACACATACCCGGGGCAATGCTGCTCTTCCCCCTTGTTGTGTTTTACAGGCATAAGTGAGCACATATCAGGTATCTTAAAATATGCTTTATATTACCTATATGAGGGAATTTCGAGCCTCGGAAGGAGTCATGAAGCTCTGTAGACTTTGGTGATTTGTCCTGTCCACTCATTAATTCCTCAGCTGCAGGCAGCCTCACACACTTTACACCCCATGTCAGTTTCTGGGGTGTTTCATTCCTGCTGTACCCTGGGGAAGGAACCTGATGGGATATAATACCAGGGATTCTTCCGTGGGGAGGCAAATTTGGCTTTGCACTTGCTTTATAGCTATTTGTAGAAAGGGGAAAATTTTGAAAAGCTGTATTCCTTGCTTCAACAGAGTGATCCTTGGAATGCCTGTAGGATCCTCAGTCAAGCATCTGGATATTAACAAAAAAATCCTTTCTGTTTACTTGTTTTGGAAAAGTAGGCAATTCACCAGAGTATTATGTCTCTCCAGGTAAGAAATTGATTATGTGTCCCTTCCCTCCTTCACTTACAGTCCACGTTTTCAGTTCCTCTGATGGTATATCTTGAATTTTCAATGCTTTTTTGACCTGCCTATATGTCTTCATTTTTTCCTCTCCAGACCTTCAGAAACCTAACAAAGCTCCTTTTGAGCAATGGTGGCCAATAAAGCTAAAGACTGAATCAGATGGCCAATACAATCTCTGGAAAAGATAACTGCATGAAAATCCAGCAAACTGGTGGGAGCTTCTCAATTTGATCACTATGGTTAAAGATATGTGCAGGCTTACAGCACAATCAGTGTAGCTAGACCAACTGTTTATATCTCAGAAAAAGTATTAAGAGAATTTATTAAATCTAGAATTTAATTTAAAAATTGCCTTTCAGAAAAACATTTCACTACATAGAATCAAAATGAAATTTGAAGGTTCCTTCAAAACTCCTTTTTGGTGGGGGGGGGGGGGAATGTATTTAAATTTCAATAGAAATAAGGTCAAAGTGTTTCAAAAATACTTCAGTTCTTGGGTATAAATTACATCATAGTTATAAGTGAACCTCAAAATGAAAAATAATTTTGAAACAAACAGCAACGTTATATTCCAGTAAATGTAGAGAAAGCTGTTAGCCTATTGAAATGTTTTGTTTCAAATTAGAAAACACCTTTCAAGCAAATTTAATCAAAATTGATACTTTCCTTTAACAAGTTCAATTTTGTCAAAATCCTGTTTCCTGACAGCTGCAGTTAGGACTTATATTTAGAAGCTTCCAAAACATTTTAATTTTGAGGTTATTATACAGATACTTCCAGTGCTAAAAGAGAATATTGTAAACACTGAAGGCTTAGAATAGCCTTTTCAAAGCAGGATCAAAAGCTTTAAAATGTTGCACATGGATATGGCTGGGGAATTATTTCAAGAGACAAAACCATTTGGAGAATGTTTGGAAAACATTGCTTTCCATAAATCTATACAAAGACTTGAAGTCTCAAGCTTTTGCTAAGGAAAAATATCATATCACATCCTCCTGATTATTCAATTGTGATGTATTTTGTCTCTTTACTCACCCCTAGCATATGAGACATGAACTCTGGGACAGAGGTGAGCAGATTTCAGTAAGGGAGGCTGGTGCCTGCTGAACGCCCTTTATTTACACCAGCAGAGCTGCCAAAAAAGGAAAGAACGTTAAAGATAGGGAGCAAAAGCAATCCTGATAGCTAGAAATAAATAAATTAGGAGTTATTTATCTCTCCTTTTCATTTTACTTTATTTTTTGATGTAGAAGACACTTAAGCTATTTTTAAAAGCATTTTGATGCCACCCTTCCTTGGAGTAGTAGAACACATAGTACCCACCATTGCTAAGGCAGAGTTCATTTCACTGAAGGTATCCAGAAAGCTAATTATCTCCTGAGAACTTGCTATAGTTTTAAGGTTATGCAAAAGATGTTAACTAATCACACAGCTCCCAGATATTTGTAACATGCAGTGTGACTCTGAGGTTGCATTTAAATGAGAGACAGGCGTGACTGCTGATGTGTTGTTTGTCAGTGCTGCACAGCAAGCAAAATGCTACATTACACAGTGCCAAATTCACAATACTTCATCGGTTATGCTTCAGAGATAACAGAAAGCATACAACACTTAATCAGTGTTCAGTGTTCCACAGGCTATATTAAATAATGATAATAATAATAAACTGAGAAGTACTCCAGGAAAAAATAGACTACAAAATTAATTACAAATTGCAAATATGGTGCAATGCAAATGAATGCAAACAAGAAAAGCAAAATGTTCATTTTTTTACCAAACACTGCCCCATTTTGGAGAACTCGGGCTTCCTGAAAAATTAAAAGTCACAGGTCAGGCTTTATATTACCTGTATTGGCTAAAAATTACCCATATTTGAGGATGTTCAAATATGAAGCATACAACTCAGAACACATTCTCAATTTATAATTGTTACTTTATAATATATACTGTAACCAAAACTGCTGCAGACAAGTACCAGATCTTCTGCATATTTTCAGGAGTGGGTGGACAAAGAAAATAAACAATAGTGTCAAAACAATAGTGTTGACTTCTTTGGAAACAATGCTATTGAGTGATTTTTTTCCCCTTTGAATAGCTGTAAATGCAATCAGCTAGTTATTTTATAATAAAACATCACTTTCAAAAGCTGTAATTTAATGCAATCAATCAATAGCAAACATGAAAATATATGTAATATATATGTTTACATCCATTTTATATATATGTACATTTATATCTATAACATATAAAGACAAAAACAAATAATTAGAAGAGTTTATATTTATGCCTTATCATTCATAAGTTGAACAAAATTACAACATATAAGAATGATGGATAACTGTTATCTCTAATCATCTCACATGTGAATTAATTAATTGTTCCCATTTTATGCTACAACACTAAGCATATTGGAGTAGGCCCATACATATTTCAATAGGTGCCTGTTTTAAATTTAGGGCTATGTCTTCATAAGACTAAATTAGAGACTAGATAATTAATATTTAACTTCTATTAAAGCATCTTAAAACATATGGTCTTAACCACCACCTTTCACTTAAGACAGCCACATGAATATCTATTTGTAAATTTCCTCTTGATTTTCAAGGAAATAAAACACAAATACAACTTCAGTGGGCACATAAATGGCAAAAAACAAAAGAATCTAGGGTTTAGCAACCCAGAGAAAGCATGTTGCAGAATTCATACCCTTCTGATCAGAGAGCTGAGGGGAAAAAGAGGGAACCTCAGATGAACTAATTAAAAATCTACAGGGCATATCTAAAAACTGATGTGGATTTCCAGTTTAAGCTTAGTGGAAAGAAAGGGGGCGGTGAAAAAAGGCAAAAACATTCCTTGAAGCTGTGGTATTTGCCATAGAAATTGAATCTTGCTTTGAAGGTAGAAGCAGCTGTTACGGAGAAATGTGGAAATAATTTACCATAAGAGACAAAGACAGAAAATAGATTCTAATCTGGTTCATAATATTATTGAATTATTATTTTAAAAGTCAGAAAAAACAAATGAGCAAAACTGCAAGCTATCAGAGATAAATGCTGACACTATGTGAAAAAAGCATTAGAAGATCACCTAGTTAACTAGAAGGCCAGAGTGCAGAGTCTCAGGTGTTCAGTGAAACCTGCCTTCCAGCTCAGAGGCAGTCTTGTTTAAAGTAGAGGAAAGAAAGCCACAGACATGAAGAATGAAAAAGCTGTTTACACTCAAATATAAAACTACAGACCAGAAATGCTGAAGAGCCTAAAAAGTCTGGAACCAAAACCACAATCCCATAATTAGCTATTCCTATTTAGGAATTGTGCCTACTTAACCCAGATTTCTCATTTATCTTTGAAAAGTGAACTGGAGAAGCTCAGGTAGCCAAAATAAAAAGAAAAAATATAGCTAATCAGTGGCTTTTATTTCATAATGGACAAGAGGTTTATCCCATCCCAGGAAAAGGACTTTAACTTCCAATGTCTTAGACACTAGACCAAAAAAAAAAAAAATCTCAGAAATAAAGCCTTACTCAATGGCAATATCTTTGCCAGCACTAGTACTCAGTTGGAAAAAGTCATTTGGGGGAATAATTAACTTTAAACCCGCCTCTCCCCAAAACAGAGATTTCAGTATGTTATTTAAAGTCTACAGGCCAAATTGTCTATCAATTAACTCTGACTTCAGAGAATCAGCAAAAATGCAGCTGCAAACAGTAGAGCTTTGCTAGGAGGAAAATGTCTTTCCAGCTATGTAGTTTTGAAAAAGCCTAGACTTTCAAAGTCCCATTCTTGAGAAAAGGCAACGATTAACGGCATTTCTGCCGCTAACCAGTCTACACTACTTTGATCCTTAAGGAATGTTAAAACTAACTTACATCGCTGAGATTGAACTACAGTTAAATAATCACATGAATAAGGATGTATATATGCATACAAGAGATTTTTACACATTTTTATTCTAATGACTTCACAGTCCAGTTTCCCTTACATACGAGCAGCCTTTCAGTTCAAGAGAAAAAAAATGCTAAACAAACCAAAACAGCAATACTGCTTAATATTTCTAAGTAACCTTGTAATTTTTTCTTCCACACAACTTTTTCCTGACCATTTTCAGAAATTTAATCTAGATCATCACATCATGACTGAGCCCTCCTGAATCATACATAATTTGCCTGAAAACCTTTGGTTTATGACGTCTTCAGTTCCGGATTATATCATTTTATTTCTGTATTCCTTTTGATGTTTCATCTCAGCTTGCAGTATATATTAAAATTACAGCCAATGCACATATGAATTTGAATGCCATACTAAAGTGAGTATAGAAGATGTAGTAAAACAGAAATTAAAAATGTATGTGCAAGAGATGAGACTGGAAAGGTTCAGTGGAACAGTTCAGTGCATGAAAGATGCTCAGAATTTTGGATGATTACCTAAATTTTATTCTGAAAACATTTAGATCTCATTTTCAGAAAGAGCTGAAGCTCAGCAAGACCCCTAATTGTATTATCGCTTCCTAATTCCCTCTAAAATTTAGAGCTGTGTTAAAATTAAAGTGTGGGTGACTATGAACTGTGGGTTCAAATAGGCAATTTTCATTTGGGATGTCTAAAGAAATTTAATTAGATGATCACATTAGGGATCACTCAAAGGCTTAACTGGTATCTTATGAAGGAAAGCTCATGACCACTTAGAAACTCTGTTAGAGCAACTGACTGACAAAGGGTATCCACATTTGTTAGATTCCTGAAAAGAATGGTAGGGACTAATAAGGAACATCAAGAAAAAAAAAATATGACAAGGTTGAGTGACATTCCACATTTGGGTGGCTAAAGAACAAAGCTGTAAGGAAAACAAAGTGATTGCCTGGAGTGCAAAGATCCTGTCAACACAAAAACAAGTTAAACAAACAATTTTATTCTTTTAATTCATATTGAAGACTGTGTTGCTGTGATGTAACTGAACTCTTTAAAATCAAATCAATCAATCTCTGTAGCACTTTGTGGAAGAGCAAGAAGCAGAAAATAGAAACCTGACAGCCCAATGTACCTTTGCCCTGATGTTAACTTGTCAACACTTATAACCCCAGAAGGAGAAATCAGACAATAGACAATATATAAATTATTCTTAACAGCAGTGACAGCTGCTGTCCTTTTCCTCTCAATGCATGCAAAACTCACTAGCTTCATTTTATTATTATTATTTTTTATTGCTACTACTGCTACTACTACTATTGTTATTATTATTATTACTGCTACTAACCACCACTACTATAACTACCTTTTCCTATCTTAATCTTTGAGATGGATAAAACTGCTGTAAATCCAAAACAAAAACAACTACTGTTTCGAATCCTTCATTCCACCACCAGCAGGTAAACAAAAATCTTCCCATTAGGAAAAATGGCTGGGAATGGAAACAAAATCCTACTCTGCTGGGTCCCAGAGATTCTCAGAACTGTGATTACAGCTGCATAGCAATGATATCCAGTGCACAGAAATGACATCCCAAGCCTTCTGGACTATGGGAACTTCAGAAGAACCTCAAAAACAAAGATAAAGCACTCTGCTATTCAAGGCAGGAGCAATGCTGCTAATGGCTCTGCTTCAGAAGTGATGTCCTTCCCAGGCACTGCTCATTGGAAGAGACATGAAACGAATTAAACTGTTCTTTGTTCCCTTTTCAGAACTCATCAAACACTGAACAACAAATGTAAAAAGTTCCCTTATCTTGATAAAACAAAATCTTTCTCTAACCCTTGTTGAATTCTGCTGTGTTGAGAAGTCAGGAGTTTACCAGAAAAGCCCACAAATGCTGCTTGACCCACTATAGTAGGAATGAAGGATGGAGCTGAGAGTCTTACTGTCCCACAGGTCTTCCAGCATTGTTGGATTAATAGGCTGAAGCCTAAAAAGAAATAAAGGTGATCAATTCCCAGAAGAGACAAGGGCCTTCAAATCTCCCAGAGCCTTACAAGTTCTCTGGGAGCTCAGTAAAACCTGAAACATTTGTTTAATTTCTCTCCCTGAAAGATTGCAGTTGTGAGTGTGAAGGTTTGGGGCACTTCAGACTGCCTTGTGGATTTGTTTTCATTTTGGTGAGTTCCTGCTGTGAGCAAAAGATTTACAGTTTGGCCAGTGGTATATGTAAAGGGTTCTTTTTTTGAACCTCAGAAAAAAAATTATGAATTACACTATTATAGTTTTAAGGTGAAAAGAGCTAAAGCTCTTTTCACCCTAAAACTATAATAGGAAGGAGAGGGAATCTAGGCATGTTAAAGATCAGTATCACTTGGAAGCAAGACCAGCATTTTACAATGTCTAAACAATTTGTTGAGGAGGCTGGTAAATACTGTGAAAAGAGACAAATTTGGAAGGATAATTAGGGAGGATCAAGATGAAATACTAGCTGTCAGGAAGCAGAAAGTATTTTAAACTAGTGCTAGCAGATGCCTCAAGTATTACTCTGCACAGACAAAAGGAAAATGTGTGTGGAGATAACCCCAACTTATGAGACTAAAAAAGGGATAGAGTGATAGGGAATATAAAATACACTGGTTATTGATGCAGTTCTTTCCTTCTCTCTTTGCAGAACACAGAAATGAAAGCTGTATGAGTCTTTGCAGGTAAAATGTTATGTAATTATCCAAACATACCTGAATTCCTCGTCTAGGAAATGCACTGAATGTCTAGTCTAAGAATTGTCATCTGGTTTTCAGTAGGAGGACAATGTATTTCCTTAGTGGTAGTTAGTTTCTTAGTGACTGTTTCCCCTTCTGCACCCTGTATCTTTCAATTAAATCCCAGGTGGTGTTAAGTAAACGGAGGTAAAATGAAACAGGAGTCATTCAATGGCTAGAAATAGTATGCTTGCCTTTGTCTACACACACTGAATGGGCGAAAATACATGATAAAGGCTTTTGCACCCACATAGGCATCACATTGTTCTCATAGCATGGGACAAGCAGAAGGCAGCACAACCTACTGCACAGCAGAGATGGGCCAAACCCGGTGGATCTGAGGGCACACACAGCAGAGAGCTTTGCTGTCTGGAACTGCCACTATTTCAGTCTCCTACTCCAACTCACCATTTTCTGTAATGCACGTGTAATGTTTCTGTCTCTTTCATTCTTCCAGGGGTAAGAGGTTTTCTGAAAGATTATTTGGGGGAAAATAGCAAATGAACACCTGCATTCCAAATGGTCACAATATTCTGAAGGGAAATATTGGTGAATTCTTTTTATTACTTACTTTCAAACAATAGGAAGCAGTCCAGTAGGAAATATTTGACAGAACAATGAAGAAAACAAATACACAAAAATTCTTGATATAGGATCAGGCAAATGAAAATATGCAAATGCATGTGATTCATTTTCCAGGGCGAAACACTTCTGTATGATGTCTGGTATAATTAGGACTGTGAAAACTTGAAGATCTTTCATATAGTTTGTACACTTTACGCATTTACAGCTAATCGGAACTGTTTCTTTATTGGCTATTTTATGTGAGCGCTGAATAGCAGTCCCTTTTTGTAGCTTTTTTCCCTACAGCAACTACTGAAGTCTTCATTTACACTGCAAGAAATTATCCTTAGCAGCAGGTAGGAAGCAATCAGCAAGGTGTAGCTGGCAATAGGTCTATTTCCATTACAAGATGGAGAGAGCCAGGGGACATGACATTTGTCCAACATAGTCAGGGAGGACTCTATTAGGAAAATCAGCTCTGGAGAATTGTAGTCTTGCTGAGGAAAAATTGAAAGGGAGAATGTGGGAAGAGTGTGGTTGTTTTGTTTGGTTTTTTCTTACTTTTTCTCATTAAGGTAAGAAAAAGTAGAAGTAAGAAAAAATTCAAAACCTTTAAAAACTTCCTACAGTGCCATAAAATGCATATTATTCTCCTGCTCTTGAGTACACTGAGCATTTCAGAGTACATCTGTGAAATGATTTCACGGTGACTCATTAGTGGAACTGTTAGAAATTTGGAGGAGGAGAGCATGAGGATTTTGGAGATAAAAGAAAGTCACAGCTAATGCCGTTATATCACACTGGATAATTTTTTTCAAACAATAGTAGAATAAAACAGAGGTGGGAGGGAAATGGGCAAAATCATATTGGCTTAACTTTACATACCTAATTGAGATGGCCAAGTCAAGAAACTGAATGTCCCAGAGTGTCCCTTGAAGGTGGTTTCAGTCCCCCAAAGTTCTTAATTATCTTTTAATGGTGACTATTTTCTCTTGAACTACAGTGGCAGGAATTTTTCCCATTATATGTTATCATTTCTGGTTTCAGTTCTCCTTTGAGTAATCTCTCTGTTGCCTCCCTTCAGTGAGCAGGAATGTTGTATGCTTTTAAGTATTTACTAAATGTTTTACAAGGAAATATTTTTTCTAGAACTGTAAATACAAAGAACTCCTCTAAGCAAATGAATGCCCAGCAGGCTGTATTTTCTTTCCTTTTTAAATAATACATTTGCTTGCTACTGGCCTTGGAACTGAACTTCCTCCTTTACCATAACATAGGAATAAATGTATCTTGTTAAGTACCAGGGTAATTTTTTTTTCATAGATTCAAGGAAAATTCCTGATATAGTGAAAAGTGTAAACTCAGACTAAAATAAAGGCTACAGTCTTTAGCTAAAATTATTAAATATAGAGGCATCTTGATAAATTCTTACATAAGTATAGCTTAAATGTAATCTTCTTAATAACATCGATATTTGCATTTGTTTACCTGATTGAAATCCCTAGAATATAGATGAAATTATGCCTTTGTCAGAGACGGTGACATGAAATATCACACTGCTTCATCCAGAAGTCTGTAACACAGCAGAGCATTGAACCCTTCTCTTGAGTCCTAGGTTAGCACTTGAACCATAGGAGAAACCCACCTCTGTCTTTGCAGGTTTATACCTGTAAATGAAAATGAAAAGGAAAACATACTAGTCCTCATCTCTTCACTCATCTTTCACCTCTCAGAACCTGAGGAAAAGGACGCTGTCAAGTTTTCTCAAGGAAATTGTCTCTTGTGATTTTTTGGTAGGATTTAGTGTCCCAGGTCTTTCCCAAGAACCTAACAGTTTACTGAGACATATGAAGCAAATCAACATTGGATGGGCAAGTTAAGTCATAGCAAAAGAATTTTTCTAAGGATTTTAATCTAATTTTAAAGTCGAAAGGTGATGAAATGTAATGGCTAGGTCTTAAACAAATGCATAAAATATTAACACCCCTTCAAACTCAAATGGAGTATCTCTCCGCATGGAAGACACAGTATACTGCCATTGTCTATAGAGTAAGAGACTTGGAGAATGTTGTAAAGCTGGGTGGGGGCAGAGGGAAGAAAACAGAGAATAGAGCCAATACCTGCCTTATCATCATGGAAAATCTCCAAGTTGCTCAGAAGTGTTGGCCTGAAATGATGGTTCACCCCTGATTTTAGAAAATTATTCTCAGATCAACATTTTTTATGCCTTGGTATTGGATTAGCACACCTTATAGAGGGTGAATACTCTTTCGAATGCCATCTAACACCAACTGCACATTGCAAAAATTCACGCTCTTCAGTATTGAACAATTAAAACTCAAAAAATGAAACAGGCCTCAGTCTCACTGTCTCCAGGTGAATTCTGAACAACTGAAAGAACTCCAGTTCTAGTTTCACTATTTTTTAGTAGCTCATTTATCCGTATATTTTCCTTAAATTTTCCTGCATCACAATTAATCGCACTGCCTAAGGCTTTGCATGGTATTCTTAAGAACAATCAAGTATCCCACACCTCACTTTGCAAAGATTAAACAAGGATGGTGCACTACCAACCCTTGATTCTTAGTCTGCTCTTATCTACACTCTATGGTTCAATAGAGAAACTTCATCAGCACAAAATTGTTACAGAATAAAGCTCCTTGCTATAAATGTACACCCAAACATTCCTTCACATGTTCCCATAACAACAGTTGGTATTTCACAGGCTAAATTTGTCAAATCTAGAAATATCAATCAAAATCCTTGAAAATAAAGATATTAAGTATGGTTATTTTGAAATAAAGTGGCTTTAAAAATTGCTGCAGTCATAGACAAACACTATGGTAGGAATGGTAGGAAACTTCAGCAGCTTCATCCACTGAAGAATGTTTGGTCTGATCTGGAATCCCCAGTCCAACCTCAAATACTCATTAATACAGGGTATATGTTCTCTTCTGTGCTCTCTTTCTCACACAAAACAAGGAGCATGTAAGAACAAAACAAGGAACATGTAAGAAAACAGTGTAAAGAAAAAAATATATTGAGCTGAACACTGAACTTTCCAATTAGTAATTTTCTTGTAGCACTGTATTAACTTAATTCTATGAAATAAACTAATTGCAGAAAACATAGCTACAGCTAAACCTCTTAACTTGAATTTCTATTTAATTTCCAGGAGAAAATAATTTTGTTCTCACTCTTGTCAACTGACTCAGGTTAAAAGCTTCTTTATATAACAGAGTTGGTGCAGCAAATTCAACTATTTTCTTTCATATCTGTTGTGATGTACAACTCTGCTGCACTGCAATATGCCCTTTGTTGTGCCAGTTTAAATATCATCCATACATGAAAGGCAGTGAAATTCTATCAGCGAGTTTTTTCTGAAAGCAAGCAGTGTTGGAACAAAATCAAAGCAGCAAAGAAACCCATCCCACTCCTCTCCAGCTTTATAAAACTTTCTCAAGTTGTGGGATGTGGGAGAGAGATGCAATTAAAACAATTCTCTAAGTGCTTTATTTGCCACCTGCCATTCATTGAATGCCTGCTGATAAAAGTGAGTTTTTTTACTTGCAGATTTGTCCTGATAGAATGGAATTATGAAAGTTCACGAGTGCTCCAGGAGCCACATGAGGATAAATATAGATTCAATCAAATCAAATCAAGTTTGGCAATAAAGATGTAAAAAGTGAACTACTTTCAGCTTGCCCCAAGTTGTTTAACAGAACCAGGACAGTTTAGGAAGGCAGTTCTCTTTAAAAAATGTAGAAAACCTTGTACTGTTCAATTCTTCTGTTACTCTGTTAGCTATACAATTCCCAAGCTGTTACAATTTTCCAAAGGTATTTTATCCAAATCATACTTTATGTTCAGAGGTGCTTATGCCATGTTATTTTAATTAAACATTTTAACTGTTACTTTTTATGCTACAATATATTTGTGGCATAACTGTACATTAACTATTTCTATCCTTCGACCAACATACTCACTGGTCATTTTCAGTGAAGGTGTGTGTCTATATTAGTGTTGTGTGTTAGATCTTTCCTGCACTTCTGAGGTGAATGTCCCAGCTGTTCCTCTTTACGCTGCTTGTGAGATCTGTTGTGAAGAGCCAGCTGGGGCAATAGTGAGGTGATGTGAATGTGCAAGCCCAAGGTAGCTGGGAATGCAAGATTCGAACACTGAGTCCAGCTGTAATTGTTAGTACAGTAATTAAATTTTGCATCAATATTTTCTTTCTTTTTACATATATCTTTTTCCTCCTTGCTGTTTGCCTCAATGTAACTGTAGAAAAAAGAATTATGTACTCAAAATATGAATATTTGTCTGTAAATTAGAGAGCTTTTATAGGTATTTCTCACACTGTTTATTAAAATGCATCTCATCCTACTGATTAAAGATCTTGGAAGAGCTGTTATCTACATCATGTTTCTATGTCATAAATCCATATGACCAGAAAGGGTAGACCAGCAATGTCCTGCTAATGCTGAAGTTCATGTATAACTGACAGCGACTATTCATCTGACCTTATATGTTAGATCATGGAATTGATTCAAATTCAGGGGTCAAATTCATAGTGTAAGTTTGAGAATGTAAAGTAGTCAGAGCCTCAAAGATTAGTTGTATCAAAATAAGGCAATTCAATTTCAGTAGCCAATTTTCATTGCTATTGGAACTGGCTTCTTGCAGATTTGTGAGAGAAAAACTAAAGCTACAGGCATTTTCTGTGCTACAGTTTGGGTGCATGAGCAGAAGGTTTGTGTGTACACTTATGAAACCACAGGGTCCTCTTGGTACACACAGGCCTCCATTGTCTTTTGAGGATATTAAACACAGGAATCATGTGTAGACAGTCATACTGACTCTGATTCTATTTTGAAGTTCACCTGAATACTTTGCAATTTTAAGACAACAAAGAGGCTGAAAATAGTGACAGCCAGTTGTTAGCACCATTGACAAACTGGGATAGTTCATAAAAAGTCAGAATTTTTTCACTTCAAGTGAAGTTTATAAAGGGATTTATTTGTATTAGTGTCCTTACAAACCAACTTACTCAGATTATAATGTCAGCATTTACAACACCAACAAAAATAGGGCTTTATACTACAACAATGGGCAGAGTTTCATTTTAGTAAATCAGGGAGGTGTGGGATTTTCTTTTCAGCGAGTTATTCTCAAACCAAGGTCATTATAAAATCATTCTTTGAACAGACACATGGGAGGGAAATCTAAAATGACCCTTTAAGGATTTTAACTGGCATGTGGTAAAGACATAGTTAGGTTCTCAAGTACAATAACTTTGAGTGAAGCTGAAAAGTAGTAGTTTTTCTAGTTAAATGCTTCAGGTCTGTGATTGGCTAAGTTTTGTAATCTTCCATAATGGATGTTTAAAAAAAAACTAAAATAAAGACAGAATTATTGTTAGTGCACAAATATGAGGCTAATTGCTTTTACATGGACCATGCCAAGGATATTAAATAAAAAAAAATTAAAAGAAAGGAAAATAATTAATGCTAAAAGTTTGTTTTAAACTAAAAGAAATCCACCAAACCTATGTAAAAAGTTGGTGGTTTTTTCCCTCTAATGAAATGAGCTCTTTACATATAAATTATATTGTAATAGCAGAGCTCCCTGGTGGAAAAGAGTTCCTTCTCCTGCTGGCAAAAATTAAGATAATCACAGATGGCTAATGATCAAAAATACTGACTGACAGCTCTGAAGTACAAGGCATAGATAATATTCTCAGAGCTACAGTTTATTTATACTCAGAACTGGCTTTAGGCACCCACAAAAAGCACATTTGTGATGTCCTATTATAATGGAGATTTTTTAGCTACCAGCTCCTGTTGCCAAGGTCTTTCCTTAAGACTAAACTGATCACCATTATTCTTTCACCAAAATACTCATGTTTCAGCATACCAGTTATTTGAAACAATCTGTAACTAGCTAAATTTTCTTAACCATGTAGACCATTATTTTTAGCAGCATTATAATTAAAATGTGTATTTTGAGTTCTTCTAAATACTCTATTATATACTTCAGGGTTTATATACTGCAGAAGTCAGTGAGGGCAAAGAAATGGTACTGAAACTCATTTTTTTCTTGTATTTGAATGATGGGGTACAAAGTAACTGGTTTCTTTGGTAGTGTTCAAAAACCTTTAATGACTTTGGTCTTACTCCCACTTATGTTAGCTGAAATGTTTACCTGATTCAGCCAGGAGGTGGATGACCTTATAGGTAATTCCAGTTTTCTCAAATGTTTCTTAATTTTCACTTTACAGCTCCTTTAAAAACTTTGCTAAACATTTTGTGGAGTAGAAACCTACCTTTAATTTCAAAGCACTGACTGTGCTTTAGGCTTGTGATTGTTATAACCTTTCAATAGACATCCAACATGCAACATCAAACGTTTTCTAATAGAAATGTCTGCCCTACTGAAATAGAATTTCTAGCTCCTGTAATGCAGATGAAAACCTGGAAAGATATTACAGACCCATTTAAAAGATTTGCTAATAAGAATGCCAATTTTAAGTACACCCAAAATATTACCAATTTTGTATTAGCAACACTTCCCATGAAATATTATGTAGCAATGGATATCTGAAAAACTTCCACTCCTTTATCCATTTAACTTTCAGGTACATATTGAGAAGATGGCACAAAAAAGAGCAAAGTTCATTGAACTTCGCTATTGATTTTTTTTAACTTCGGCAATCAGGAGAGAGGGAGAGAGGGAGAGATAGGTGCTACTTATGGAAAAGCTGCACAAAATTACACTTCACTGGACACCAGAGAATGTAGAAGGAGATTTTCAAAATCCAGAACTGTAGGAAAACCTACGGTCAGAATTTGCACTTGCTTAGATTATGCAGTTCGTCTTCACAAGCAGCATAAACAAGGCTTCATTAATCGCAGAGCTCCCAGAAATACTTGCTTAATAAACCTTTTGATTTTCAGCTAAGTATGATTTTTGGACATAGGCTAAGGATTCTTGTGCTGACAGCAATAACCTTGCTGATGTTGCATAGTCTCAGGCTTTAATACAGGTTCACTTTCTTTTCATTCAAGTGTCTGACTGGACCCCTGCTACCCGAGCTGGAAGCTCTGGGTGTAAGGAGCACCCGTATATCAATGCAGCTCCTGTTATGCCAGAACAGTGTAAATTTTACAATGGCAGGCGTGTAGCTGGAGTAATAAGTAATACAAACTTTCCCCATGCAGACTGTATTTTTGTAGCTGAGCTTCATCCCAACTGAAATGATTTCAGCAAGTTATTTCATCTAAACACAAAGTGCAATTTATGAGCAAGTCTGTGACTTACTAGCATTCTAGCTGCAACAAATGTATCACAAATGACTTCTTAGGTTAAAACCTGGTATACAGTGTTACATTAACTCAGAAGTCAGTAATAAAAAAAAAGAGAGGGGAAGAGAGTGAGGGAGAGACTGAGAGAATTTTTTTTTTTTTTTTTAATAAAAGAGGTGTTAGGAGCTACAGGGGCTTCACAAACCAGCACTTTTTAAGAGCATGTATTCATTCCATCTCTTTTGAAACCCAGTTACAGCTAAGTGAACTATAACAACTAAACTATTTCACTGAACAGAACAACAATAAACCAAAACGAGTAGAAGTACTAAAAGCATGCCTGAGGCAACAGAAACTTTTGTGTTAATTTCCATCTCTTTCAAGTGCGTTTGATGAATGATGTGACAAAAGAATCCTAATTAAAGTTGAAATCCTGAATACTAAATAAATTAGAAGTGCCACTACATTCATCTTCTACAATGATAATACTGCTACTTCTACTCCTTCTCTGTGCCCCTTTGCTTACATCTGTGGCAGTAACTCAGCAAAGGGCACTGCCAGCACAGATGGGGAAATGGATACTCTTCCCCAAATAGAGAGATAATTGGACAGGCTGCTTTGTTTCCCTTCACTGCCTTCAATTTACACAAAGAAAGCCTACCAGGAGCATTCAAAGTATTTTTAGGTATATATTTCTCCTCTCAAATGATTTAACATTTGACAAGCGACACTACACTATCTGGTCTTTAGTAGCCCTAGAAAAGTTGCTGTGTTTATGGCCATTAAATTTTTATTTCTTTTATTACTGGAGAATCATTAAGTATATATATACTTGGAGTAATATATAATCCTAATGGGTTGGAAAGCAACACTGAAGGGATGAAATTCTATGGCTTGTGTCACACAAGCCAGGCAAGACAATCATAAATGACCTTAAAATCTATGAATCTTTCAAGGAGCTGCCCCATTCAATAAGCAGACTGGAACATGAATTATGACTCCCGAGAGACATCCTTTCCCTTCTCCCCTTTTGTTCCAGGGAGCCACTCTGAAATACTTCAGGAGAAGTTTATATCCCCAGTGTGCCCAAGCAGTAGACTTGTCTTTTTCCGTTCTCTTTCCACTCCTCAGAGAAAGAGGGCTGTCAGGGGAGGAGGCCATCTATTCCCACCACAGCTACACTCAAAATCTGCCAATGCAAACAAAAGTGGTGCTTCAGTGCCTCCAAATCCCAATTGTACTGTCTAAGGCTGTGAGAAGAGAAGACCTAAAAGGCTGTAGTCAATCAGGAACTCAAAGGGGGTCATCTAGTCCACTCTCTCAACTGTGCCAGTGACTAATAGTGCCTGCCTGTCAGAAAAAATGTAAAAATATAATAAACATTTGATGATATGTCTCCAAATTTTTCTCCCAGCTCACAGTAGTTTATAGCAAATTCTGATTCAGACTTCATACATTTGTGTTTGATGTCTCATGATGTACTGCACATGCACAGAACACACATAACTTGACTGACATGGTTAAACATTTCAACACTGCAACTGCATAGGCCACACAACACCAAGCGTCTCCTTTAATCTTCTTGCAGTGATATCACACTTCTTGGCTCCTTTTAAACTATGTAGTTTTCTTTGTATTTTCTGAATTACAAAAAAAAAACCTACTTTAGTTTGAGGTTTTAAACAAGTTTTCAGATTTGTTATATGAAATTCTTCTTTTTTTAGAGGAAATAAGAGAGAATTATCTTAATGAAAAAGATAGATTACTTGCTTGTATCTGAAAGATTTTAAAACCTGATTTTACACCTAATCTAGCGCATGACATTCTAATGGACTACATTTTTTAACGTACTGTAAATAGTGATCATTTCAGTGATCAGAGTGCATTGTTGGGCTAATTATACTATACAGGTAACTATATATAGGTCTAATAAATTGCCTAAATAGGAGAGACATGCTGAGATACATATTATGTGATATTATTTATGGAAGTGCCTATCTTGCACATGAACAATTGAATATTTGCAGCGCCAGCTCTTGAATTTTAACTTCACATTCTGCTACTAGCAGTAAAATATCTTGTTTCCAATATAACTCAAGGTAAAGACAATTTTCAACCCATCTTTAAAAATGTACAGGATAACTAATTATCTTACTAATTCTCTCTCACATAAACACCCCGTGATACAAGTATGCAATTTGGATTTTCCTCTATGCTTATAAACCCCAGTTTGACAGGTAAATATCAGACTTCCGTTTTTTCCTGGGTTTTTGAATGACTTCATATGTATGTCTTAGGGTGCTGGTCAAGGATAAAGAAGACAAGCAAGAGATATTTGAAAAATAAATGGTTGGAACTTGAGAGCTTAGTAATTGACACATCTGCTTTGCAACAAAAATGTGAACTGGAGCAGGATGGACTTCTCTAAACTGAGGCAAGAAATTGATTTGGAAATTTAACTTGTCTTTTATCATGTGTGTTGCTACAGAGTTTAACAAAGTCACTGCAAGCTTTCCTTTCTTAGGGATAGATTAGATTGTATTTGGCCTTGACCACCACTTTGACTTCATTATCACTGACCTTGATCCCTTCTGCCGTTGTCTGCTGTGATCCCTGGGGATTAACTGCTCAAAGGTTATTGACTTACATACATGTATATGAGTTGTCATCTCTGGATTCTTAATAATTGATTGTCAAAGCACTTTTGCACCATGCACCTTGCTTTTTTTTTGGCAGAACAAGCGCCCTTTCTTAGCTACTCAGTGTTCAGCTACTCTTCTTTGGGTTATGTGAGTGCCAAATGACGTGATAAAGCATGAAAATACAAGTTTGTCAGTACTGACCCAGTCGGTAGCTGTCAGAACACTTGGCTGAAAAGTCACAGAAAGCTTTTCAAATTCTTGTGGTGTTTTTATGTGGTGTTTTTTGGATTTTTTTTTTCCCCTGGGACTATGGAAAAATGCATCAGAAGCAATTTTCACCAAGAGAAGTCTAGATTTGACTGAGGTATTCAAAGGAAGATATCCCTCTCAAGAACTAGAGAAGAAAAAGTTATTCTGTTCAATATTTCCAATCATGCAAATGATCAGAAATGAGCTGTAAAACTACAAGTGAGAAAAAAAAATGAAAAATCAAAATTTATGTCTGGTTGAGATTTATGTTTCCTATGAACCTATAAGTTACAGGGGGTTTTTTTAAGTTTGTGTATTAAAAATTTTTGTTAATTTTGAAGGTTAGAAATTTTTGTCAGGTTGACAAAGACTCAGCCAAAATTACGGTTAGGTTTGTTGGCTGGGTTTGGGAAGTTTGTTTTTTCTTTTTCTTTTTTAGTTTTTAAACTGTCCTATCTTCAGTGGTTTTGTTGAAGGATTGCCCATGCTACTGAAGACCAGATTACATAAAACTAGTGGCCTTGGGTATTGATTAAGCTTAGAAAACAAGGTTAACTGAACACAATAATTTGTTATATTTGTTGCAGTCACCAAAGAGTAAGAACTAGTTTCTTAAGTGTTTTTTTTTTCAAGGGGCTCTGAGACATAGAACATCTTTTTGTTACCAGACAATGTTTTCTGGAGCTGTAGAGTGTGCTATTGTCACCATAAAATAAATCTGTAATATATTGAACAGAGTAAACTGTTCCTGTTGTATAGTGCTCCCCTATCTCACTAAAGGCTTAGAGCATCTTTTATCACAATGGGGAAATTTGGATCTTTTATCAACTAGTTCAAAATAAGCATCCCATTTAAATAATGTGTCTGAAACTGTAGTCTATGGAGATAATCAGTAGCTTATTAACCTTAATCATAACAACACATTATCACTATTTGGTTTCATGTTGACTAATTTGCAGAACAACGCAGAAGAGCACACTCAGCACATAAGACTGTTCCTAGTTCTTGGCACTGCATAAATACAGTGACCCTCACTTGAAATGTCAGAGACTTAAGAAAAAGCTGTATCATATGATGAAGGAAGAGAGTCAGGGAAAAGAGGATCATGCAATCAGAGAGTTAGTTAAAAAGTAAACACTTGTTAAACCTCTGGACAAAGTGAGACCATCATCAAACAGATACCAAGAGCACAGAAAAAAGGTCAGTTACCTTTTATCATGTTTGTGGAGCTTCAGTTAAACTAACAAGCAGCAGCATGTGCTTAGGGTCATAGTTAAACACTTTTGCCTTGATAAATGAGCTGTGTATTAGGTGCTTCCCTTTCAAGAGCATGGACATATTGGAACTCTGATCTACAAAAAAAAGACATCAGAAAAGGAAGCAATTTACCTGAGGGCAGAAATCACTAGTTTCAGTTGGTAGAAGGAAATAAGGAAATAGTAACATGTCAAATAATAAAATAATAAGTCAAAACAACTAAAATGAAGTGAGAAACCCCCAAAATGAAACAGATCACTACAATTTTGGGGAGTGAAATTGCAAATTCTTTTGTTTCCAGATTTCTCAAAATTACCAAAAATGCTTTGTGTTGAACTATTTCAGCATTAAAGGTACACTTCCTCATAACTGCACACTTCTTGTGAAAATTCTTGATCCAATGATTTTGGTATTTTGTATGAACCACATATAAACCTACTACTGAGGAAGAAATATAACCATAAGCCTTACAAGAGATTTAGATGTCTCCATCCTCAGAGGAGAGACACCTTCTAAGACCATGCTATATAATATGGTGTATAGACCATGGTATATAACAGTTTTGCTGAGTTCATTCAAAAAAGGAATTTTTAGGGGTATTAATTTCTTAGATGCTGTAGGACTACACTATTTTCAGTGGGGAAAAATGCTAGAACTGCAATGTACATCTTAATAGCATTACAACAAAATAAGTTCAAGAAGTTTTAGGTTCTGTATTATGAAAATAACTTCCCTAAAATTTTCACAAAAAATAAAATAAAGTGACAACACCCCAAAATTCATTAGAACCAGTTCTACTACATTAAACCAGAAGAAACAAGAAAATCTTCTGCCTTTTTACTGAATTATGCTATGCCACTGTACCTCTTTAAATGTATACTGCAGCTTAATAATTACTGTGTCACAGAATAGCAACAGTGTCCTTTCACAATTTGCACTTCATAGGAAAATGTGTATGGGCAAACTTCAATTGGCCAGAGCACTCACACAGAGCAGGATTCTACTACAGGCTAAACTTTTTAACAGTCATAGGATCATAGAATGGCTCAGGTTGGAATGGACCTTAAAGGTCATGAATTCTGACCTACCTGCCATGGGCAGCAACATACTCCACTAGACCAGGTTTCTCAGAATCCCATGTAGCCCAGCCTTGAACACTTCCAGGGGTGGCCATCCACCACTTCTCTGGGCAACCTGTTCTGGTGCTTCACCGTCCTCATAGTGAAGAATTTGTTCCTCATGTCTAATCCAAACCTGCCCTTCTCCAATTTAAAGCCATTACCCCTTGTCCTATAAGTAATGCAATAAATACCTCTCCAGCTTTCTCATAGACCCCCTTTAGGCACTGGAAGGTGCCAGACCATTCTCTTCAGCAGAC
This sequence comes from Euphonia xanthogaster, assembly GCA_034509185.1. Taxonomy (NCBI): domain Eukaryota; kingdom Metazoa; phylum Chordata; class Aves; order Passeriformes; family Fringillidae; genus Euphonia; species Euphonia xanthogaster. The sequence continues at coordinate 28,174,763 of JAYDZK010000113.1, read as the reverse complement.
TGAACACTCCAACTCTCAGCCTGTCTTCACAGAAGAGTAGCTTCCGTCCTCTCACCATTGTCATGGCCCTCCTGTGGACTCACTTAATCAGATCAGCATCCTTGTTATGTGGGACATCGTCTCTGCACCTGGACAGTGCTTGGTTGTACCTGTTTCCATGACAGAGAGAATGGTACCAATATGTGTATGCTTTGATAAGAGTTCAAAAATTGTTTGCTGTAAATCAATGCAGGATATCACAGTGGGAGTGGTGCTGCAGCCATGAGTGTTAAAGGGTCATAAAACTATTTTTTAGTAGATCAGTTCATAAAGTTGAGAAATAATATAGACCAACTCTTCTTCAGGTGTCATACAGAAACAGCAAGTCATACTATATTCAAAAGTCTCTATAAAAATGACAAGAAGCACTCATTCTTCCTTCAGAATAAGCTTGTTTTAGTTACCTTCTCTATGCTTATGTTCAGCTAGAATAGTAAAACATGAAAATTTCTCAAAATATCAAATCAGTTTGAAAATCTGTAGTCCATGTTCTGATATTAGAAGAGTTGAATTTACAATGGAGAGTATTTCACCAAGAATTTATTGGCACAGTGCATAATAATTTTCTAATAGATTTTTTAACAAAGAAAGAAGTAAAAGAGGAAGAGAGAGGTAAGCATACAGAAAAACTAAGTACTGTGACTAACGCTGATGAAGAAGGTGGAATCTGAGAATGCTTTCAACTATAAAGTTGAAATGAAGCTTCTACCAGTCATTCTTAACCAAAATCATAATAATGAGGTTTGGGAGAGACTGAGAATGAATTCAGCAAGACTTCATTATTTCAGTGATACAAACTCACAGTGCTGTAGACGAAATTATTGCCTTTTTGTCTCATAAACATCTCGAAACCCCAAAACTTCTCCATGTTTTCCTGCCAGCTGCATAGCTTTCTGAGCTAAAAGGATAACTGTTTTTTTCCAACATGCCATTGCCCTAGACCTCAGTTTTGTGGTAAAAGTGTCTGATAAAGATCTGCAGTGATTTGGGTTCTAAATCTGCTAGGCACTAGACAGTAAGAAACCCCAGTAATTCACATAGGCCCTGGGATAGGATTGAGAGAGAAATGTCTCACATGTGCTATACATGAAAGGACAGTGATTCCACAAAAAAATTTGAGCTTATCCTATATAATCAACAGCTTGCAGATTTGGGACACTAGAAGCAAACTTCTACATATTTTTATACATAAAAAACATATACATGTTTTTATATCCAAAATATTTATATATTTCATTTATATTGCTTATAAACAATCAAAGAGTCACATCTAAAACCATATCTTACTTTCACAGCAATGATTAAATTTATAAATTATTTTGTAAAACTGGGATTTAAACATTCTAGAATTGTAATTTTACTGAAAAGAAGTGTGCTGAGAGGAGATTACACTGTTAATGTAAGTATACTGGTCTGCTCTGAAATAATACAGAAGATGTATCTGATTATTGCATTACTCTAAGTAAAGATTACCTATAAAATTCAATGACTATTGAGACTCCACCTTAGTGGCAAACAGTAAACACAAAAACTGGAAATAACTTTCTGTGTGTTAATTGGTTTCTTATGATAAACTATGGAAACACTTCAGTGTAAAAACAAAAGCTGATCTCTTATCCTGCTGACTCTTAGTCCTTTATCAAACATTTTTCTTATGTAGCTGAACAATATCAGTTCACAAGATGCAACTTGTCTTCACTAAAAATATTTTTATTCAGCATTTATGTTGATATTTTAAGTATCATGCACATTGCTAAGTAGTCACAAGATCAAATGCACTTTGGCTTAGTTTCCATATAAAAATTAGAAGATGTTAATTTTATTACCACTCCAGCAATATATTTGAAATCATATTAATGAGTATTAATGTCATATGCTTAGCCAAAATAATTCCTGAAGTCAGAGCACTATTCTATCTGCTTTAAAGCTTTAGTAATAAGGAGTTGAATATGTATTTTGATAAGTATTTTATATCTTGTTAGCCAATAGTTGGATACAATTGAAAAATCTCCTACTGTGTACACAGAAATTATGCTGCATTTTGGTAAAACAGCAATGCTGATGAAAAAAGTGACTTCCAATAGAAATTGGAAAAGTGAATTCCAATAGAATCTATCAAAAAGATCCAGACAAACACAGAAATATTATACAGCTGAAAAATTTTCCAATTGTCAAGATAAACATTTTGGAGTTTTTATTTGGTTTATTTTAAGAAATTCCAACCAGTTTGGATAATTATTACATGGAAATCACTATGAAACTATTTAGATTTCCTTTAACAAAATATTTCATGTTTTTTCTTTGCAATTTTCTCAGTCTCCTAAGAGACTGAATTCATCAAGGAATTAGATGAGAAATGGAAGTTTCTGTTTTAGAAAACAGTGGCAGCTAGACAACAGAAAACAGATGCCAATTATTTGCCAGTGTCTGCAGTAGAACAAAACATTTCATGACATTTACTTTGCCTTAGCAAAGCTGCCATTGATGTCAGTCAGCAGGTTCAGAAAAGAGAGTCCATATGATCTACGACTGAACAAAAATTCATACATTTTGGTAAAGATGGCAAGATGAAAAATACATGGTACTTTTTATAGAGTTAGCTATAATAGCACAATCTGGAATAATACTCTCTTGCACTGTAAGATCAGAGTTGCTTAATAAATTAACTGAAAACAGAATTTGTGCTTCTTGGACTTAAAAGCCACAAAACAGGATTTCTTTTGTCACATATTGAACAGGAAACAGTTCAAGCTGTGCAATAGAAAATAAAATCTTTTGTCAGCACATTAGCTATTTTTATTTGCCCTGAGCATGCATTTGTAAGATGGGCTAGTCTCCATTATATGCCATCCAAGGAATAGAAGAATTATTGCCGTGCTGCTTACCTGTAACACACAAAATTATCATATTAATGATAACAAGTCAGGCCAGCAGCAAATAATTCTGTTGAGCTAGGAAGACAGCCAAAATTTTCAGTTTGGATCTGTAACATTTTTTTATGTAGCAAACACCCTAATTAGATGGTTACACTGACAAAACATTGTATACTGTTTGTGGTTTACCTTTTATAGCAACATGAACTGTACAGATAAAATGCTGTCTGGGGGTAGAAATTGTACTCCTATGAGGAATCTATGTTCACATCTTTCTTCCAGCCAGATCTTTCTTGCACCAAGTCTTAGATTAAAGGCCAAGAATGTCCACCCAAGTGCCTTGAAGAACTATGCTGGCAATGGAAGATAATGGAGCTGGATGGTTACTTTTTGTGCAGGGCTATATATACAACACAAAAATACATGAGTATCCACAAGGGGAAAAAATGCTGGATTTGTTTACATCTGGTCTTTAAAATAATTACAGAACATAATACCAGCATTTCATATGGGAACATCTGCTCTCTGCAATATCTGTAGTATCTCATGTTCTTCCCTAACTGGAGGGCTCAGTGTAACAGTGCAACCAGTGGAGGTCCAAGCATGTTTAGTGATGGGGAAGCAGGTACACATGACCTACCAAACAGTATCCTTCCCATCAGTCCTCCTGGCCTGACTCAAGAAAGAGATGTCTGTAAAGGCTTTCCTAACCACACCATGCCTTCAGTTCAGCTTGTACCTCTGGACTCTTTCTTTACCGTGGGCCTACCACCACTCTGTCAGTCACAGCCTCACTCCATTTGCATTGTCTTTACATTACTGCCCCTGAAATACTGATAACTTTAAAGTTTAATGACACCAACCACCTCTCTAAGAGAGCACCAGATGATAAGAATAAATCACCAAGTCTCATTCAAAAAAAATGTTAGCACAAAATTCTGGCACTCACATAAATACAAAAAATAAATACTTACTGGTTTGGTGGCTGTGCTTCTGAGAGATTGAGTGGAGATAATTGCCTGTGAGATTTTAGCAAGGTTTTCTCAGGGTCAATACATATCATCCAATGAGTCACAGCACAGAGAACAAAATAGGTGAACAATGCAGCTCCAGGATGACATCACTGAAGCAGAGGGCCCAAATTATGTTTGTAGCTATTTCACACAGTCAACATTTTCTGCAGTTTTAATTCACTGTTTAATTTTTTTGCATGGCTATGGAAGTCTGCAAAATATACTTACTTTCTGGAGTTTTTTTCTCTGAATGCACCTGCTTTCCCATAATAAATTTTATTATTGTTATTATTGTTATCATTATTAATACTACTACTACTACTAATAATAATAATAATAATAATTTTCACAGGCATTCTCATTAATATTTTCTGGAAATGGAATTCATAAACTCAATAATATTGAGTTTTCTGGCAAAAAAAAATCACCTCAGCATGTGAAGGATGTTGAACTATGACTTTACTCAGAACAGAACTTTTTGTTAGGAAAAAATGGTGGCTTTTCTATTAGTCAAGAATTCTCACTATAAAGAATCAACTTTCACTTAGTACACTTCTTTCAAATTAAGCAAGGGCTAAGCAAGACTAACTCATCCTCTCCAGATGATGAGCCAGCATGCTGAGGTAGTGGGGCTGAGAGGTGGTGAAGAACTTAATGATGTCATGGGGAACATACTGCTGTGGCCCAAGAGTGCATCTTTTACTGCTGTGAATAGTTCCACTGACTTCAGGCGGATAGTCCTGCAGGATTAAGGCACTGATTCATAAATGTTTCAAAACAAGGCCAAAGCCCCGGTCATATTTTAAGTCTCAAAGACAGGGTAGTTTCTGTCTAACCTAATAGATCAGAACCTCCACTTGCTCATTAGCTGAGGACCTCTGCCCTCCTTATTAGGCCCAATTTTCTCAGATGAACTGTCAGATGGAATCTGCTGTAAGTGTACACAGGACAAATTCCATGTCACTAATGGAACAGGTGTTTAATGATTTTGGATGCATCAAGTTTACCCAGCTTCTTAAAAGATCTCTTCTCATGTATAATAGTGGCTGCAACACCAGGGATCACTTTCTGAAAAGGTTGGCACTTCCCAGTCTATCAAACTGTCAGCTTTATGTGCTTGCCTGGTGAATTTATATTAAATAGTAGATTTTAAAATCCTAAAGTTGAGGAACTAAACAGTGTTTAGGATTCCTATTGCTAGCTCTTCCGAGGCAGTACTTCAGCCTACACTGAAATCAGTAGGATCTTCAACAATGTAAGGCCACAAAGAACTTAGGATTCAATAACTGTAATATGAATATTTCACACAAGAAATTATATTTACTTTAGAGGTTTTATTTTAAACAAAAGTTCATAAGTCAAAAATGCTTTAAGTTGTGGATATCTACAAGTAACATTTTTTTTTTTTGTCTATACAAGTATGAACAGATGTGAAATCAATCTTTTATCACAGTGAAAACCATGCATTTGACTGAAGTTACTTAAGATAGAGTGGATAGTGGACTTCAGCACAGTTTATTCCCTGATTTTATCCCAGCCAGCGTGGAATAAAGGTGAAAGAGTTTAACAGAATGAGCATGTCAAGTTACATGGCACCCTGCCAGAAAGGAACGGGAAGATGAATGAAAGGTTCCTACACCAAGATGGGAAAGACTTATTTTGAAAAAAACTTCTGCATGAAAACCTAGATAAAGAGAATAAGAGATTTTTCTAAACAAAATTAGGTCAACTGCATTTTAAACACTAAATCTCACTCAAGAATGAAGAGTTGACATGTTTCTGTTACAGCTACTTATCTCTAATTTTATTCAGGTTTTTGTATTAGTGAGAAGGATCTTTGCTGTCAAGAGCAAGTGGATCCATATTAAGAATCCCAGCAAACTTAGACCAAAAGAAAAACCAAAAAGTCTCTTTTTGATGGAGACTTTTTGTACTCTAGTATTCTGTCAAGTTCAAATTACAATTCATTCAGAATAATATTAAACAGATGCTCTCTGTGCAAGGAAAATTTTGTCTGAGTTGAGAAATAATCTTTTTAACAGGACACCATCCAGATACAGACAGAAGTCCTGAAGGAAGCTAATAAGGTTGCATTCCAGTGAAGAGCAATGCACACCCATCTCCCAAGAGCTTCTTGAAAGCCTTGCTTCTTAACACAAGCTGCTAATGATCTATTAGCCAAGTGACTTTGGCCATGAGCAACTGAGGTGTCCCAGCTGTTTTCTGATGTACCAGATTGCCTATGGGGCAGCCAGAGATGGCAAGTGTTTCAGCCATCACAGCTGAAGTCTTTGATATTTGCTTACCAACAATGAATCAGTTAATCCAAGAAAGCACTTTACTACATTTCTAATAGAGGTTACCCTCCACTAAATAAGGAGGCTAAATAACACTTTAGACAATCTAGGACTTTTGATACTTGCCCACTATAATGGCAGGTTCTAACACGAGAGAGAAATAAAATGGCACTGTAAACCTATGTTTAAGTATCTTAAATCTCTATTTCTGCACCCAGCCAGATGACAGAGTAGGTGGGAATCTAGTGGGTTCAGTGGTAGATACATTCTCAGGCATCAGGTTATACCAATGACATATCTTCTCAGACCTCACAATGAAGGAATTGTTTTGATAGTAAGACAGCTATCACTCTTGCCCATAATGCATCTCTTTGTTTAATAAACATAATGTGACTATATGGCCCCACAATGTAGGACTGGACAATCTTCTTTTCTCCTCTCAAAAATGTTTAGTCTGGGTATTTGTCACTGATTTTCTGGTGGAGGGTCTGTATAAAGAACTCTTTCAGATAGCTGGAGTTTGTAGGTGAAATAGTTGATATAGGATAGCATACTGTATAATCATTCTTTTTCTTTGAGCTTCCCAACATCACCAGTAGGGAAGGAATTGGGAATATCTGAGTAAACTAACAGAAGTCAGTATTGTAAAGTTTTTTAAGACCCTTTGCCACCCACAAGCAGTTCTGCATAGCTGCCACCTCCTGCTGCAATTCTAACTCATCAGGACCAGGAACCCCTTGCAGCAAAAGAAATGCATCTGCAAGAGGCATCTACACTGTGGATTCTGAACCTTAGTAGGCATGAGAAGGTCATGATTAATAATCTTGACATTTAGAAGATCCGGCAAACTGGTGGCAACTAGATCCCACATATTTCCACACATCAGCTCCTCTGACATCCTAATTTAATATAAACTGTGAGACTATATCTAAATTTTCAGTGTGGAAAAATATTGCCCTAGGTTGACCCCATCTGAGTTTGGCAAGATCTGGGCACAACAAGACACTTTGTGGGAGGCAGCCCCAAAGCTGAGGTGACAATGAAGTGGAAGCTGTCAGTTCCCATATGGATTTTGGGTGCTATTTCTCTCCTCAAAGGTAACATACTGCCTCAAAGAAGCTCCCACAAAGTTCTGAATACAGATGCTGGTCTTTTTACAAAGCCTAGACCCTTGCTACACTAGCATTTTGAATTGTCTGATAGCAGGAGTTGTTTCTTCCCTATAAATCAAGAACTTGCCTCTGTGAAAGGCAGTAGTTTCCAGCCTTCCTCACCCTACCATGAAGGCAGCACTGAAGTCACAGGGCAACCTGTGACAGGCAGATAACCACCTTCTGTATGAACTCAGTGGAATCTCAGAGATCTTTCCTGTTTAAAAACAGTATTCCACTTGCCTCCTCACAGAGCAAAGGGCTGCTTTGAAACCATTCTCTTACATTGTCATTACTGTTGGGTTTTTTTTTTCCCTTGCTTATAGAGAAACAGGAGACAGGTTTCTTGTGCTGATACTAATTACATCAGTGTGAAAAAGATTCCTACTCACAGCAGAGTACTCTTGAATATGGCAAAAATAAAATTTATTTTTGTCGAATACAGATAGTCAGCTCATGTTGTCCTTTTTCACCCTGATCTTTTCCATCCTCACTCAAAGAAGAATATTCTTAGCCCATTTTTCATACAGATCATAGCTATCCTCACTGAAATTTGCCTTTTGAGAACTAAGGATTCTGTTCTTTCCTTTCTTATTTTTCCAGATCTCAAAACTAAACCTCGTTTCACCAAATGTATTGGGCTACAGTTTGGCAGCTGCAATTTTTGATTTCAGGACTCAGTAAATTTTAAAAAGTTTATATTTCATATTTACCTTTCTAGGTCAAATTTCCTCCTTCCTTTCTTAGACAAGAACACATTTGCCCTGAATTTTCCTTCGTCAGATGAAATATCAGTGATTATAATTGTAGGCCAAACACAAGTTTTCACAAACCGTCTCGTGAATTAGGGTAGAAAAGCAACACCTCAATATGTTTGTCATAGTGCTTGATCTCTGGTTGGAATATGAAACCTTTTCCTAAATATCTCTTAATAAGAGGTCAGCATCATCTCTCTGGCATATTTCATGAGCAGTAAGTTCTATGTGAAGGAGGAGAAAAAAGAAGCCTCAACTGAAAGGAATAACGCTGAACAATCCCATTTGTAATTTTCCCAGCACTACTATTAGCGTTTGCCACTCCGGGGGCTGGAGGAAATGAGGCAGTTGCTTCCTCATCCCTTCTGGTATGGCGCTGAACAGACTTTTCTCTTAACTGTGGCACCAATATTAAGAAACGAGTTGAGAGATCCCTTTTGTCATATTCCCTCAATGCCAGTGTTTTATTTATAGTTGTCTTCTATGCCAGTGTTTTATTTATGGTATTAAATATATAAAGAGATTATAATGCAGCAAAAAAGGCTGTTATGGAAAAACAGATGCTGTTTTGTCCAAGAGCCATGCCTATGAACAAGGCCAACCTGGCTTTACGCACACTGACTTTGAACCATATACAGAACAGAGACCTTTCCTTTTTCATTATTCAATCAGCTATTTTATCTGTGTCCTAAAATGGTGCATAAAATACAGGACATTTCTTTCTAAGAATTAACATGAATCAAATCTTATCTTTTAGGAGAGAACAGTGTTCTGAGTTTTGTTTTGATATCAGGCCTGTGAATATTTTTGCTGCCTGGAAGTACATTAGTATCAAACAAAGCATTTACCCCATAAGTTATTATGTAACCATTGTAAATAATATATAAATACTTCAATTTTATCTTAGCTTAGCACTACTTTTAGTACTGAACTCATTTTATTAGCGTTTTTAATTGGAATTGTTAGTAAATCAATCCCTGCCTTCTCTTCAAGGCAGTCAGCCCCTCCTAGTGGCTACTCCTGATCTGCAGCAAAACACTCCAGGTTTTCCTGCCATTTGTCCTTGGTCCTCGCTGAGCAGAGTAGTGAAGGTGGAGCTGTGAAATACTTTTCCTTCTTAAAATATAGAAGAGAACAGGGAAATCTTTTGTCATTTACATTTATTGATGGAAAAAATAAACTGACACAAATGTTTGCATTATTCCTTGCATTAAATCTTGTCCTACTTTTCATAGCCTGAATACTATGAGTCATACAAATGTGAGCTGTAAGAGTCTATATTGCTCGATTACTCATATTCCTCCCTCTGCTACATCAATACTTTTTGAAGTGTTTTGTAAAGCTGAGCAGTAAAAGCCAAACTATTCCATAGAGCAAAGGCTGAAAGCCTAAAAAATGCTTGTGGTAATATCCTTCCTTTTTAAATCTTTCCTTCCCTTAATTTCAGCAACGTTGCTCACACAAGTAGTTAAGCACATGTTTGTATGCTTGTTGGAAAGGGTGTCTGTCAGTTAGCCAGGAACACATTTCTGACAATCTGCCTGGTTTTCCTTCCTCAGTTTTACTGCCTGACTGGTTATTTCTGCCATGACGTTTCACCTGTTGAAACTGCCCAGAGATGCTTTTGAACAGCACCCCACGCTGTCACTGGAGCTGTGACTTCCCCTTTCTTACATATGAACATTATCAAAAAACACAGAAAAATAAGAAAATGTTTCTCTCTCCTCCTCTCTCCATTTGTATCTTCATTACAGACATGGGGAATGCAAAAAAAAAGGTTTATCTGCTGCCTGTAAGTTATCAGTGCAACAGAAAAACAGCTCACATAGTGATACCTATGTATTGAATTTAATAAGTAGGACCCTGTGCAAAACTTAGTCGTTCCTTAATATGTGAATTTTTCTGAAAAAAAAAAATTTCCAAACCATTTAAGGAAAAGATCAGAGGGAGATTCAGTAAAAGCCACTGGCAGCAAGCTATCAGCTGCATGTCAGGGTGTTATCCACCCAGTTTTCAGCAAAGGGCAGAACATCTACTGCCTTTGCTCAAGTTACTGCATGTCATCAGCAATTTCCAGATTTTAGGTTTTTATGTTAAGACAGTACTCCCAGTGAACCAGTAAAGCTGAGCTTCTGGTGGCTGTCTAAAAGTACCAGCAAAAGTCACAATTTTCAGAAGTAGGTATTTATTGCTTTGTGAGAATAAGGCCTCATGCCAGGCACCTGCGGAGAGAGCCAACCCAAATCAATAGCTGGGATCTTAGCAGGAGGTTAAGAACCCATGCACAGCACAGCAAGCAGACAAGACAAGCTTCACTTCTGATATAAATACACAATGCAACCAAGAAAGCCTACAGGCATTGAATCTTTTAGGATCAGTATAATTAGCTTACTCAAGTACTTTGATATTGAAAGATACAGCTTTATGTGCCAAAGCACATAGGCAACAACTAGCAAGAAAATTTCTGTCTCTAGCCCCTGGGACAGAGAAAATTTTAGGTACTGTGTTTAATATCAATAAAATAACAAGTAACCCCTTCATGTTTCTGTAACAGCTTACTTTTGCTTTAATTATTATTAGTTATTATATTGGTCCTTTAATCTAAACTGAGACAAGGAACTTGCTACACTAGATGTTAGCTATAAAACCACTAAGGAACAGTAATGAAAAATACTAGTTTGTAACTCACATAGGCAAGAGAGATTCAAATAAAATACCCCCCACTTCCTATCAGAAACTGAGGTTCAGAAAAAAAAGCTGAATGAAAATCTTTATTTTTTCTTTATCAAAAGATTTTCTATCTATTACAGATTATTGATTCTATTGCTAGACATACTTGAAACAAGGACAACTTGCATTATTCAATGTTTTAAGATTATAAAATATGAAAGATTATACAGTGTTTTAGAAAGCATGTCCCATATTTGAATGAAAATATGAAATTTTTTAGTTTCCCAGAACATTGACAACCTGCCTGAATTTTGACTCAAGATTATCAAATCAAGCAACTCTAGTGTCATTGAGGAAAAATAATTGAACAAACATATTTATGCTTTAAGAAATACAGAACATATTAAGACCATACAGAAGGATAATTCTAGAAACAGGATGCACAGACTATTAGCTCCTTAAGCTTCTGAAAATTATTTTTAATTCCAGTGTGGGCTCTGAAGCCAGATTTTGGTCCCATCCTGCCTAGATTGTTTGGCTTTTATTTGCTGGGAAGCTAAACGAAACTAAAATAAAATAATTTTTAAAAAACCCCAAACTAATAAAGACCAAACTAAGAAAAATCAATTCTGTAGCTGTCAGGAAAGCCTATAATATATTCTACTCTATCCTGGAATCAGAACAATTTCTAAAACAGCAAAACTACAACTGACTCAGAACCTAAAGCTACCCAAATTCAATAGAAATTCTTTCAGTGAGTCTAATGGGCTTTGGGTCATGGCCTCATGCATTAAACTAATTTATACAGAAAAAAAATCTATTTCCTTTTACTTTCAATTAATCAGGGAACTGGATATGACCTATTGGTGGAATAGTAAATAATAGAGAGAACAGGTCAGTTGTACAGGGTGACTTGGACAGCTTGCAGAGGTCAGTTCAGATCTAAACATAGGTTTTTTTGCAGCCAAGTGCAAGGACTTCTATCTAGAAACAAGGACTATTTGTAAGATGAGAAAAGCTATTGTAGAGAGCAATGATTCTGTCTCCAGATTGATAACAAATGACTATAATGGTAGATGAGCAGTTGAACCTGATTTCCTTCAGTGAGCTAACATGATCCTTAATTGATCTGCAAGCAAGGGAACATGACAAAAGTGGTAAGGAAGCATTAATGGCACCATTACTGGAATTCTGTGTCCAGAATTAGTATCTGTAATTCTAAAAGTATTCCAAGGAACTGGGAAGGGTTCTGGAAAAATGCAATGATGCAATCTTCAAAATATACCTCACTGTGTGAAAGACAGAAAAACACACAGCCTATTAGGCTGATTTGACAAATGACCTGGAAACAACATGCTCATTATATGTACAATAATATTTCTGATAATCAAGAGAAGTTTCATCTGACAGGAAAAGCGATAACATGATCAAAAGTGAATCCAAACAAAATTTGACTAGAAAAAAGGGAGGATTTGAAACACTGAGGAGAACTAAGTTTTGCAAAAAAAGATATTACAATTACGATTAATACAATTGTATCATTCACATGAAATTATTTTTGTTGCCCTCTTTTACCCCAAAAGAATTGTGGTTGATTTTAAAAATTAATAGATGACATTCATTGATTTGTAGTATGTTGGCCTTGATATGTGAGCCAGAAATACAGAGGAGCAAGTTGTGCTATGAGTTGAGAGGGAATTAATGGTTTTGAAGCTAGTGCATATGGGGTCCTACATGCAGTGGTGATTTCCCCTGAGGAGTACAACTCATAGATAACCTGGTATAGATAACCTGCACTGCCAGTAAGAATGTCTAGAAATGAGATGCTGATTTGACTCGAGTCTATTTAGGACATGTGTTTGAGTACTGCCGTGTTGGGCAGAGATTGTTATGTATTTTATTTCAGTGGAGTGGTTAAAGTACAGCTATTGGGTTATTGTGTTGGTCATTAAACTATCAAACCTCTGAAAGTAGGCCGTAGTTAAAAGGATCATATCCATCTACATATCAATGGGTATTGTACATGTTTTGAATGTATTACCTAGGGTAATGTAATGGGGATATGTTAAGGCTGAAGATGATTATAGATGGTTATAATGTCTTTTCACTTAAAAACTGTGACTTTACAACATTAGAAAAATGAATACATGATAGTTTGCTGAACCACATGCAGGACCTTTTCCAACTTTTCCAAGTTGAATTTTGTAGATGGTTTATCTGCCTGAGATCATATTGTTAATTATGTCATTAGGTCTGGAATTCACCATGGATATTACAATCTCTTATGTGGGGAACTGTGTATATGCAATGTCACTAATGAATGCCAGGCCTTATTCTTCAATTGCAGATGCATCCAACCCTGAGTCCTTCCAGCCTGAGCAGCCATGTGGTAAGACACTAAGAGATGCAACAGATACAGAGGACTGAACAACCTCGAACATTTGTGTGAAGAAAGTTGCTCTGCTTTCACAGGAAACCAAAGGTTTATTAGGTGTGAACTAGAATGACAGAATTAACAATTCACTTGGGCACCAAGTAGGTTAAGATCCCAGGAGGAGCTTGTATCTAGAGGAACCTCACAAGGTCTATGCCCTGGGACAGAAACCAACACAGTACAGAAACAAACTCACCCCAGGGGACCACTGGGTCGGTGTTCACCTGTCCACACCAACTGTGCATCAAAACACTGCAATAAATCCTGCCCTGAGCACTCAGTGCAGCAGGCGTGCTCTGTCATGTCTGGCAGATGGTGGGGGAGACCATTCCCCACCACAAGACTTACCACAGTACAGAGGTAGTTTTTTGGTATTTGCCACTGACAGTGGAATTTTTGCCATTAGGATGATGTAGGGGGACCAGCAGCATTTTCATATGCCTAAGATATAGCCACTGCTTTGCTGTCAAGTGCACAGACCAAATATCTCAATGGGGCAAGGGTAACTACAAGCAGTTACGCCCACTACTAGAACAGTTAAACACTTATTTTAACTAGTAGAGATATCTCAAACCAGCTAGGAAATGAGAGTCGTAGTTACTGCAACCATCGTCAGACATTTTTGTTCTGCTTCACTGGTCTTTTTCATAGTAATCATCATGAATCAGACTGTGATGAGCAAATAAAAAGCTAAAACCACTAAAAACACAAGGAACTCTAAAGGGCACTTAATAAAACTCCTTGATTTGCTATTTCAACTTTTAATACACTCTATCATAATTAATTTTGATGATCTTAAGCTAAATTAAAAGCAACGGGTAGCACTGCATGGAAGGAAAAGTATAAGGGCACCTTAATGGAGCCACCCAATATAGTGCCCTGTAGGCAGCCATAACTTAATTTAAAAGCACACTTGATATGCAGAAATACACCCAAGTAAAATGGTAGGTGATCCTCTAAACAGAATAAGAAGTAGCTGTTGTATCTACCCTCAGCCACAGTAAATTTGTATGAACTTGGTGCTTTTCATTAAGCAATCAATAATATATTTTATTAGTTCCAGAACACTGCATACAACCCACTAGAAGCAATTTCACTCCACAGTTTTGAGTGCGAATACCACAATTAAACCAAGAAAAGATAAATTAGTTTTTCTGAAATCTAGAGGTTTCTGAGTTGTAAAAGTCCAATTACAAATTAGCAAGCTGTGAATAATCAGATTAAAAACACAATAAAAAAAAAAACAGCTTTAATGCTGCATGAGCTTTACTTGCAAAATCCTCCAAGATTTATGAAGTTAAATAATTGGTGACAAATGAGACCACTGATGACAGCTAATTGGAATCATGGTTTTTCACCTGTAGTTTTGGATGTAATACCAGGCCTTTTGAGAGCACCACAATCTTTCTGCAAAACAGAGGTCTGAAATGTCCACAAGTGAAAGAGGTGCGTGCTATTCTGGGTTCTAACAAACACACCTGCACTTAAAAACATCTGATCTCCCATTCTCCTTCAGTATGTAGTAAACTAGATTTCCAAATGAGTTCATCCACCTGCCCCCATTAAGGGGGGAGGATATAAACTCTTAAAAATACTAAGTCATTGTAACACTAGATGGGAGATAACCATGTCTCGAAAATCATCAAGACTTAGATGCTGAGGATTTCTGGAAATTTTCTTGGTTTCTTGTTGACATACTAGTATTAACTAGCGCATACATGCTTCATTTGGATGAGATGCATCTCTTCATCATGTCTGTAATTCAATCTTGACATGGTAATTTTTAAGTTCAAAGAAGATAATTTTGTGCTTCACTCTGCTTTTAGCATGTGAGAATGCAAAAATCAAGTGCAGTCAATTTTTCATTCAGTTGAAAACTCTCAGTAAAGTGAATGACCCTTTAAAAAAATGTTAGGAAGCCAGGACACTCAGAATATCAGAAGCACATTTCAATCGGGTTGCATCGGAAATACTCAAGAGCAAGAGTGAATAGTGAGGAATGTATTTTCAGGCTTAGAGAGCACCTGTATTCTCAGGGATGAGCTGAAATTGTTAGAAAATCTACCCAATAAAGTGAAAGTATAAAAATAAGAAAAAAAAAACCCATGTCCCAAGGACTTCACAGGCTATTAACTGAATCCTGTTTAATGCTGTTCAGACAAAACCCTACACATGCATTGACTAAGATATGGTTATCCAGAGACCTGATTAATTTCAAAAGATAGAAGATTTAGAACTATAAAAACACAGAAAACCTCCTGTATGGAGCGATCACAAGCAAAAGAAAGAATGGCCCACAGATAGGATATTTTTCAAAGATTTATAAGACTCAGGTTTAAAACCTTATTCATTCATAAGCTCAACAAATTACTTAAGGTACAGAACCTACCGGTTAATAACATATTACGGCTAAACTCTTTTCCTCTTCCACAACTATTCCACAAACTGTTTACCAGATCCATCTTCAGTCCAACTATCTCCCAAACCATTCTTGATAATGGTCTGGGAAAGTGTTAGATGATCTTGTTGAAAGCTGTGCCAAGGAGAATGCTAATAATAGTTAAACTTTCTGGGTATTGCCTAAGCCTGTATGCCATCTCTATTTAATATGCTGCTGTACTTAAATCTATTGCAAATCTGTCAAAATGCAAGAAAGAGCAGTCTCCATTCTGCAATACTCTGGTGTTATGGGAAAGAATGTTCTGTGAAAACACTAAATCCTTTCTGTAAAATAATGAAAATAAAGATGTTGCTATGCACCCCTGAAGTACAAGAACTTATTCTAGATTGTACTTTTCCATTCAGAAATTCTACCTTTAAATCATATGACATTTGTATGACATTACAAGCATAGATGGCCAGATGTGAACCTGATGTTGATACCTGAGTACTGTACTCCAAAGCATGGAAGTCTGCTATTCTATAGTGCATACTCATTCCCAGACTGGTGGAGTTTGTGCTCCTCAACAAAAACACTGTTCAGACAAATACGACATCATACTAGATCAGCCAAAGCCTTCATAAGCTTGTCTTCAACCTAGGGTTTGTTTCAAGAACCACAAAGCAAATCTCATCCACTAGGACTGAGAGGAGTTCAATCTCTTGGGAAGTTTACCAGACAAAGCTTTTTGCAATAGCATTTTACGACTAACTTCTTGAATGGGATTCTTGTGTCATAGTTTTTAGCAGAAATTAAAGAGCAGAAAGCAGTCACAAATGATATTTCTGAAAAAAACATGTTGGTCACTTGATATAGGAATTTAACATATAAAATTAGCATATAAGAGTTATTAGGACTTACGCTCGTGTAACGTTTAAGTAAATTGTATGAACTCTAATCCACAGAGTTCTACCAGTATAGAATAAAGATACGGTTGTGTCAAATTATTTGAACATTGCTGTTTTTACCACTAGTTTTCTCTGCAAATGTAGCTGATATTGCAGACAGAATCCATGCAGTACAAATTATCCTCTATTTCAAAGATACTAGCTTCAAAATGAAGTTCATTTTCTTGCATAAATAGGATGCAATATAAACAGAGGTTCTCAGACAACTCAGCATCGAGACTGAAAAATACTTTCAATCTGTGCTAGTTAGCAGCAAACAACATTATGTTTCCCCGAATGGCTATACTAAACATTTAACAAAAAAAAAAAAGTCTACATTTAGAAGCCATAATTTGACTGGTTTCAGTTGCAAAGCCTTCTGATTACTACTATTAAAAAACTTACCATGATTCATTCCCATTTCTGAAGAAAAAAAGTTGTCTGGGAACAAAAATCCACAACAATATCTTGTATGTTTTTCATTAAATTATGTTTTTTTCTATGGTTTTGAAGGATTTTAGATGCTTTTAAAATAGATAGTATTTTCAATTTCAATTTCATTCCCACTGTGAGGGCTATTAATTTTCTTTAACCAGCAAATGGAGGCAAAAAGAAAAAAATTAAAATCAGGGTTAAAGCATGAAGAAAAAAAGGCTGGATACTGAAGGATCTTTACTACATAAATATATTTTAGGTCTACTTTTCAATAAGAAAATAATTTTAAATGTATGATTCTTCAATTAAAATGAAAATTCTTTTGACAAGAAAAAGTGCAATTTTGTGAAATTTTGGAAAAAATCTACTTTCTTGCTAATTTCTGGGGGGGGAGAAGAAGAAAAAATTAATCAAAATTTCACAAATACCTCCTTTTCTTGCCCTGCTCCTACCCCAAACTGAAACAATACAAAAAGGCAACACTGCATTGACTCTCCAGATGCCAAAATTTATTACCTCTATTTTCCTTGCATGCAAGAGAAAAGCTTTGGGCTGGGGGAGTATCATGTCTAATAGGTGAGTACAAAAAATTCCAAGAAAACAGATTGGAAAGGAACCATCTCAATCTCACTGTTTACACAGTACATTTACCTGTATGAAGCTCATAAATTATATGATCTTCATCTGTCAATTTCAAATTAGGTCTAATATGTATAATAGCATATTATATCAAGAGCTGATTTATTCTCTGTGGACCTGTTAGAGAGACAATGCTGCAATTTTCAAATTTTGGTTACTCCATAAATAGAGATATGGGGAAAAAGCAATTCATTTTATGACAATATTAGACTTAATCAGTCTTATCATATTGTTGCATTTCTGGGATTATCACTTTATGTATGTACATATATGTGTGTATATATATATACGTATACGTGATGTTCATCCCAGCTCAACAACTGCTTAACAAAAGATTAATGATGAGAAGTACTTAGGTGTCACTTCTCGGGTAGTTAAGAGGGTATTACCATTAAATTTAATATACCTATTATCAAATTATCAGCCCTTATAAAAAAAGAAAACAAAGTATGGATTATATTTCCTGGCAATACGAAGAGTTCAGGAAATGAAAAGTATTTCGATCATATAAAATATATGGCATTGTTAGTGCAGAAGCCCTGTATCAACTTCAGTGACCCATTTACAGGTTATTCTTTCATTGTTTTAAAGGTATTATGAATTAGAGCTCTGCAGTTTCAATAGCGTCCAACACATGAAATAAAACCCATGTGCCTCAGTTAACCTTAAACAAGTATCTGAAAGCAAGAGAGACAGATTTAATGGATGTGATGTCATTACACTATATCATACATGCCAGAAAGAAAGAACAGAATATAATAGAATATCAAGGCAACATAGGAAAGCCATTTTTTAGCTATTTAAAGCTTCAGAAAAATGAGCCAAACCTGTGAGGAAGAGGCTGAAGTGCATGTAGTAATACATCCTAAAATATCAAGACACTTAAGCTTTTCCATCCTCTCTAGCACTCTGTATTCAAAATCTGATACTGTGCCAACCATCTCCAGAAAAAGTACTTTTAATTCTTGCTGCAACTTGATACTGCTGTAAAGTTCACAAAGAAATCTCCATTTATTTCACTACATTGTTCTGCTCCCCTTTCTAACTGGCTTCAATAGAAATAGGCCTTCACTTGCACCAGTCTTTGCACTTTTTTTTTCTACTGTCAACAGTTCCTTCCTGCCCTTCTGGAATTTGCTATGGCCCTAGTTTTAACTCAAACTGCAAACACAAAACCAGAAATGACTGTGTGATTCGTATGGACTCTGTACAAGTTCCATGAAGCCAGAGGGAGACTTTCATTGATTTGAATAGGAGGTTACTAGACAAAGCTGGGGGTGCATGAACTTTTTACTGGACACTTTTAAATCTAGTGGTTATTTTTCCCTTTTTTGATGTCATTCTTAAGCATACAGATTCAATATCATTGAGTGTTGGAGTCCACCATATGGCATCAGGGACATGCTCTTTGGTAGAGAAATCTACATCTTATCAAGTTTAATTTATTTACCTTCTTCATGAAAATAAGACAGATTGATAAAGTCCTCTGAGCAGATAACATAATCAAATCTAACATCTGAAAAGTCCTGTCAGTGTTTAAGCAGAGCACCCAGGAAAAGGCTAACTGTCTTTTGAGAACAGGAGCAGAAACTTTGAAAGCAGAAACTGAGGACTCTGATGAGGCCACTGAAAACAATGCTTTTGTTTTGCCAGATGAGTCCACCTTTGCTTTCATTGTCATTTCCATTATCGAATGATCTCCTTTCTGAAAAGGGATAACTAGTTATTGATTCAAATGTCAGCAGCTTAAATGCTATTAGCCAGGAGCAGCACCAAAAAGGAAGGCCACTGCATCAACAATATTGTACACTCTTATTCTGCAGGACTGCATCTCCTATACTGTCTAGGCAGGCTTATGGCTCAGCATAACTGTGGCTCTTATAATCATTCATATATTTGTCCTCACAAAATCCCTGCTATTCCTCTTACACTTATTTTAGAAGCAGGCAGTACATGTCTAGGGCGCAGACTGCACTGGAGCATAGAATTCCCTGAGCCAGCTCTTTCTATCATATTAGGACCATGAGCAGCAGTGTAGCCACAGCATTATGGAGGTTGGTGCAGGTCAATACTCCAAAAGATGTTTTAAGTTCTTGCATTAACCCTTGCAAAGCTAATTCAAGTGAATCCTAAACTGCCTGACAAAATCACAATGGATCTAGAAATTTACTGAAGGTTCTAAGTCAAATGATTTGTCAGTTATTTCATGCTGAGATTAGTTTGAGATATCCACACAGAGATTGTTATGGATTATTTCTTTCTGTTCCAGGGCTAGCTGATAGTGTGAAGCCTGGACACAAAAGCAGGCACCAAGGAAGCAGTGAGGACATACACAGGCTCCCCTCTAAACAGCTAAGAGTGTAATATCATAAAACAATATACGTGTCTAATAAATGAGCAGGTTGATTATGAGAAAACATACTAACAAATATCCTATGTGCATAAGGTTCTGAGGATTGCTGAGAGCTAGCCCTCTGTTTTTTGGCCTCCAGAAGTTTTCCAAATCTCTAAATAGCAATCTGAATTCCTTAGACATCCACACACACAATCCAGAACTTGAGCTCTCTGCAAATCTCCTGTTTCATCTCTAATTCAAAAGATCACTTCCTGGAAACTCTGAAGGGAAAACAGTGAGGCATTTCTTTCCTTTCCTCTTTGAACCACCTCCCATGCATTGCACCAGTGAAAGGCCTAGTTAGTCTAGACCTAATTTCCTGGGGAAGAAAGTATACTCTTTACTAGAAAGAACTGATCTACACTTTCTTGCAGAATTTAGCCCTAACAAAAAGAGAAAATAAGAACTAGCATATTTATGCTTCAAAAAATATTAGAGTGTTTCTGTTAGAACAAAATTGGTTTTCTCATATAACAATGAGAAGGGTTAAAGGTAAAAATTTCTCGTCTCTTTTTTGTCACTTATTCCATCTCCTGAATAAGGGCTTCTTTTGAGCTCCTGAGCACAAAAGTGCATCTGGAAAATGTCAACTAATGTATTTCAAAGTTATTATGTGAAAATAAAACCACTGAACATATTTTTTTATGAACCCTTCCAAGAAAATTCACTTCCGAGACCTGGCTTGAGAATGAGCAGGAGATATTTTTCAGCCCAAAATAATTTTATGAGAAAGGTTTAAATGTTTGGAAAATATGTTGGAATTGTAATTTATCCCTTAACCAACAGCCTCAGTGATGGATTACATGACCAATAGAATGAATCCGTGTGTATACACACGTGCACACATAATTACTTTTGTTTACCTTTGGATCAAAAATAGAATGTTACAACATTTGTTTTATCATTTTCGATCCCCCTGAGGCATTGTGACATTTGGTACATTTATTTTTCCTGTTAAGAGATGATTCCTTAATTGTTTGAAGCAGGTGGAGGAAATATTTAGCAGAACGTTTACACTGTGACAACTATATATCGGGGAGGGAAAGGGGGAACGTGCTTGAACGTGCGCAGAAAGCCAGGAGTTGATTACATTTCTTTCTTCTGTACAGTCTAATATACAAGCTGAAAAAAAATTATTCCATAGTGGAGCTAATAATAATATACAGATTTAAAAGGGGCCACAGGCCTCTTGTCATTATCTTTGCTTCAGCACCTAAGTCAGCTGTGAGTAGTTGCAAATATGGGCAACCTTCCTACTGCCCAGCTTGGAACACTAACCTTGATATTCTTCCTCATAGTTTTCCACAGAAAAAGGTAAATTCCTCCAAAATTTATTTGGGGGTACCATTAATGAAAGTTCTCCCTGCATCATCCCTCTCTACTTCCACTTACTCCTTACTTGTGTAAGTCAGAAAACTTAAAATAAAAGTCCTTGTGCATGAAAGGCAGGATATGCTAACTTAACTTCAGCAAGGAAAACATGGGAATATCAACTTTTGTTCTGTTAGTGAGGTTAAAAGGATGTGGTAGAATACTTAAACTCATGAGTCTCAGCCACACAGCTATGGCTGACTCCAGACGTATTCTCTTTAATTCTGTAATGAAAGTTTATGACCACTTTTTCTGCATTTTTAGCAGACAGAACCTCTCTATAATTGCCTAACTCAAACTCCTAGGGAATATATTGGGATGACAGTGGGAAGAGACTTATTTCTATCTTGCTTCTCCAAGACAGCCCTCATCTACTAACAGTTTTCAGCAGACCCCAGTTTCTTGGGGAAACTCCAAATTTAAATCCACTTGGTGGAAGACGGAGCTCTAAATGCCCTATCAGGAATTTTCCTGAGCTATTCTAATTCATAGGGCAATGAAAGGACAACAGCTCTCACGAGGCTCAGATCAGTATTTTGGCCACTGGCTATTAAAAAAAAAAAAAAATATATATATATATATATATATGTTTTATATGTTTTATGCTAGGAATATTTAAAAATCTGTTTGGGAACTTTAACACCATTCATATGAGAGAATGACATATTAAATGGGGAATACAGCACAGCACAGAGGACACTTCTCTCAGAAAAAAGAAGAATTTAGGTTTCAAGCTTCTGGGAAAATTAGTTTAATCTCCCTGGACTGCTAGGTAAAAGGGCAACATTATTTCCACCAGTAATACATCATATCTATAACTATGTTTTTCTCTTTGGTTATCCTAATACAAATACCATGGTTAGCACAACATGAAATAATTTAGTTTCTGGTTTGAATGAGCAAAAACAGAGACGCCTTTATTTGATCTGAACCAATTAGGAGTTTTTGTTGGTTTATTCAGACACAAAATAGTTTGAATATTCAGTCTGTTTGATACTTACACAAACTCGTTGTTTGAATAATCATTAGGAACGGGAACTTTGTCCAGCAAGATAGGTAGCAAGTAAATGGTTAATTGGGTAGTGCTGGTTTTGGAGCATACATATATACAAGGAGATAGTGCTTAGGCACCCACATGAAGCCAGTTCATGTTATCCATAATGAATGATGAAATTTGCTGCTCTTCAAACTCCATTCAAATTTTGTTGCCACTACTATTTCCAGGACCATATTTTTTTTCTATAGTACTTTGCTTGTGTTTACCACTGAGATGATTTGCAACAGAAGTTACTGTTAAATGAGAGTAAAGCTGGTGCAATCAATCCCAGAATAATTTCTACCTTTCTAAATCAAGGTATATAAATAGCAATATCTGAATATTATTAATAATTTTGCCTATTCAATGATATGGGGTTTTTTGTGACAAAAATTTTTGTGATAGAAATATACAGGAGATAATTTTAACTAAAATCCAGAGAACTTCACCTATTTTAAAAGTAATAATTTTCAAGCTATCTAGTTCTTAACAGGGTCCACCAGAGCCCCACAGATCTCCCCGTTCCACAAAACCTCTGTATTGTATCAGATATTAAAACACTGCATGTTGTGTTTAGAAATTTCATTTAACAAAATGACCCTGTAAAGTCATAGCATCATGGAGGCTGGGAGCAGCAAGAACACGAGGCCACATAGGACAAGGGGGAATGGCTCCAAACAGAGAGAGAGGCTTAGATTTTATAATAGTAAGAAACTCTTCACTAAGAGGGCAGCAAGGCACTGAAACAGGTTGCTCAGAGAAGCTGTGAACGCCCCATTCCTGGAACTGTTCCAGGCCAGGAAGGATGGGGCTTTGAGCAACCTGGTCTAGTGAAACCTGACCCTGCTTACAGCAGGGGGTGGGGAACCAGATGAAATTTAGGGTCACTTCCAATCCAAACCACTCTGTGTAAAGAAGACAAGACCAAAGCAGCTCAGAAACCTGGGTCCTGTCCTTAGATTTGTCCCTTACCAGCTCTGTGATTTTGGACCACTGTGCTTCGTTCTTTGGCCTTCCAAATAATGGCTACTTTTATCTACTTAAACACAAACTCCACTGGGAAGGTACAGTCTTCTGCTGGAGACAAGAGCAGGGTGTTTAGCATAGTGGGGCTCTGATCTCATCTGATTCCTTTAGACGGGATGGTACTACAAATAAATCATGATAATAATATTCTTATTTGCAGTTGAGATTAAACCTAAAGTTACCTTATTGGAGTGTCATCCTGGTTCCTGTGATATTTGTCTGAAACTTTCTTCTTACAGTATAACAAATGTGCTTCAACTCCACTGGTCAGCTTCTTCCTCTAATGCAGACAGCTTAATGGATTTTTCTTAAGCCCAGTACAGCTTGTTTCTGAGTATTAATTTCAACTTCAGGTTATTGTGCAAATTATGTCCTAGCTGGAAATTGAACCACGTTGACCACTGAAAAAGAAGAGCCTAATATATGACCTGTATTAGACAAATTTGCCCAGCCAGCAAAGTAAAGTTGGATTGATTTTCACTCTGTCATAATGAGATATTTTGTTAGACAAGTTCTCCACCCAGTGGCTGCAAGGGTTCTTGGAAGCAAGGATATGATCTCCAGTATGATGCTATAGAAAAGCTGGAGATCTAAATTCTGCATATATAGCCCAGTTGAAGGGCTTCCAAAGGAAGACAGGCAACAGGATGTTTCTTTCATTTGCATCTAAGAAATCTATATAACACAGTGTTTAAGTCATGTAAGACAAGAAAAGAATAGACTAAATAAATACAGTGGATGCAATATTTTACCCCTCCCTTTGGAAACCTGAAAACTTACAGTTACATTCTCTAAATTCTCCACATTTTAGAATAATTTATCAATATGGGTTCCAAACTGTGGAGAGTATTTTGTTTGCTCATTTGCTTTCAGCACAGAAATGCAAGTCAAGAATTCAATTTCCAATCTGCCATCAACAACATAAAGTTTTTCTGAAAGCTAAACACTATGGAATTTAGCACTTGAGAAAAATTTCTTTACACATATAAAATGTACAGACACCAATGCAAGCAAGTGGTCATTGGTAAGATAGATGTGTCTTTTTACCTTAACACACAAGTGTCAGTAAGATTTAAGATCCTTTCACTTAGTTATGCCCAGGTAAATTTGGGAAGCAGTATTAGATGGGAAGGTTGGTTTTGAGAAGAGATGCTTGACACATGAAAAAACTGTGGTATTTTGCCTGATTTTTATCCAAATCTTATCCAAATCACTTTGGTTGAATTTCAGTCAGGGCTAGATGGTTTTCCATATAACAAAGTTTGACAGCCCTTACAGCTGTCTCCCACAGCAGTAAGACCAGAAACCCTTTGCTGCATTTCTTCTTTAAGCTAACAGCAGCAGCAGTGAAATGTATTTCTGCCTCTATGTTTTTGATAGAAAATAACTTCAAAAATTAAAAAGATACATTAAAAATTAAATCACACAGTGTATTTATATAATATGAGCTTCAGCACAGTTCATTTCCTTCTTACTAGAGATCACAGAATCATAGAATCATTTAGGTTGGAAAAGACCTCCAACAGCATCAAGTCCAACTTCTGAGCAATAACGACCTTGTCAACCAGACCATAATACATGGTGCTTTTCCCAGCTCATGCTTTCCCTTTCTCTCCCAAAAGTTTACGTGTTTTGAATTTGGTTTTGCCTCTTTCTCTGATATTTGTTGGTTCTTTTCAGTCAGCTAGTCTAGTCAGAGAATATCTAGTCAGAGAATATATTATTTAATGAATTTGAAAATTACTGTATTTTAGTATGCGAATCTCTGTTTATTGATGATTTTTTTTTGGCCAATTAAAAACTTCAAAATCCAACAACGGTTTGGTTTTTTTCACTTTGGGTTCACTTTTCACATCTATAAAACACAGGCTGAAAAAGTAAACAAAAGCACTCAGAACACATTGACACGCCTCTTTGCCTGATTCTCACAGCACTTTGTACATTAGATGCCACTCTGCTGTTCTCTGGTAGAGAACTGCAGTTTGGCTTTGAAAACAAGTTGTAGTTTTTTCACTTGAGATGGGAAAAGGCACTACACATACATAAAATGGCATGAATTAAGTAAGACAGGAGAGGAAATTAAAGTTGCAATTAGGGTTTTTCATGCGAGTTCGACAAATAAGTACAGCAAACTATAACATACAAGGAAATATTTAAAAACAATGCATTCTCAAAATACAGATGCTTTGCTATATTGTTGTTTTCCTTGCAAGGTTCTTATGTTTTATAAGATTAATTTTTTAGGCAGAGAAAAAACAATATTCATTTTATGTTTTATGCCAATGTTTACCCAGTCATATAGACATTACTACTATTAGGCAACATTTATAACATTCCAGCTCACTTGAAAAACCAAACTTGAATTTTCATAATTTTTCCTATTAAACAGTGTTATGTTTTTCCAAATTTTGTCCTAAGCATAGTTTGGATACTCATTATAGTTATAATTTAAAATTAAAATAACTATTTGTTTCATTAAGTATGGGGGATCATTACTGGGAATGTGAAATGGAAATGTGGTGTGTAAATGTCTTTTTGATGAATAAAAGAGTAAGGATGAATGGAGGGAGTGAGAATGAAGGGAATAATTGAAGGTTTGGTTGTCTCCAAAATTTATAAGGATTAGACATTTTAGATAAGGCAGATAGCATTTCGTTTTGTGTGTAGAATTATCCCACTCTTCTACTTGTTTATTGGTAATGTTTTTAATGAGAGAAAATATGGAGAGGAATCATACAGTAGAGATTTTAAATGTAAAAGAGATTTCACTGGAAAAAAAAGTAATCTTGCTTCACAACTCCTTTTAATTCTTTTTACTAGAATCTAGATTGTGATTCATTTCATGCACGGAGTCTAAAATCTCATAACTCATCAGGAAAAAGGGCAGAACTAACTTGAAGCTGGAGTAACTTTGTGCAGCTTAAGCCCACCCAAGCAGCAGGTCCACGCGGGGTTCCTGTGCAGAGTGGGCTTAAATTTTTTGGGAGAACCAGCCCCACGCCCGCGGGATCCCTTCCCCGCTCACCGGCCCGGGACATGGATCCTGTAGCTCCCCACGCAGGGAAAGGCACAGCTGTTTCCAAACTGTTAGGCGACCTCCCCACCTAGTGGCAATGCAGTGGAAGGGCTCAGGCAAGCCTTGGAATTAAATCTCGAGGTTAAATGATTATGAAGCAGAAATGCTCTGAAATAATTGCACAGTCTGCTCTTCAGCTCAGGTAACTCCTCCAAGAACATACCACATTTCAGTGAAACCAGAGTTTGTATTGTCTGGCCCTTCTCTAGCTTTCATGTCTTTGACAGGTACTAATAGTTCATATTTATTTCCTACAGAAACCAACAAAGCTACCTGACATTCAGTTGTATTCCCTAATTTAACTCCAGGTGACACAGCCATTTCAACTTACCCTTCCAGAAGAATGGGGTCATAATGCCTAACAATGCTTTGCAGTGAGCAACAGCAAAGAAGGTATCATATTTTTACAAAACAGTATTCAAAGACACAACCAAGTCATTATGGAGAAAGTACTCGAAGCCCTGTATCACACATTAATCAACTTAGAGCCGGATTTCATGCATCACACTAATATTTGGCCTTATCACTAAGTCCAGTAATCTCTACCCACCAACAGCTGTAATACTAATACATATTTTTTTTTATTTATCTTGCTAATTTGGTTAGTTGAGATAAAGCTTCATGACCTGAAATTCATATTTTCATTTTCCCTGCTGCTTAAGCACTAAGAATCACTGCCCAGATTATCACTGATCATGACACAGTTAGATGGACTTGATATTAAAGAAAATATCATAGTCTAACACTTATGATTCTAAACAAAGAAATCCAGGATGATTTCCTGATATTTGGTTGTGTTCAAGCCTAAATTTAAGAGGAGGTGTAAACTTTCCCCTAAGTTCCAAAGGTTTCTATCCATCTCACAGATGTCTACGCTTCATTTTCTATTCTCGTTTTCTTGATTGATTGTTGCTGCCTCAGTCTTCCAGGGGTCCAGAGAGTTGTCTAGTTGCCTCTACAAATGCCATATATTTTCTACAGGGCTGACTTTAGATAATGTGCACCACAGAGTCATGTGCTCAGTAATCTTCTTTTCCAAAACTCATTTGTAGTGATACAGAACTCAAATTCCATAATAGTTTCAAACTGATCTCTCCCTGCAAGAGGGAGCCACCGAAACAATGGCTCAACAGATGTCTTAAAAGTTAGCCAGTTGCAGCACATCTTAATAAACAGGAGAAAGAAAAACACTGGAAGTGAGGAGAATCACCTCTCTGTAATATTTTATTATTTTGAATTTCAGACATGCACCTTTCCTTTGTTTGACTGGATCCTCAAATTTATTCCTGCAAAGACTTTTCTGCTAATACCTTTGCACTTTATTGTGACTATCAAAGGAAAGTCCGCATTCTCAAGATTGTGTGGTATGCAGGGTTAGCTGAAAAGCCTGAAATCCCCAAGAACAAGAGGATATTTATCCTGATAATAGAACATTAAAAAAATGCAATAAAAATGGACATCTCGAGGGGGGGTGGGGAGAGTAATGTCCATTTTTGTTTACTGATTGAACTTTAAAAAAAGCTTTTCTGAGCTGTTCTAACACTTCTATGTTCATCTGCCTTTTTACCAGTAATGCTGATAACCTCCTGGTGTCAGTATGGCTCTACTGCAATTCTACTCCTTTACATAGCCCTGAATAGAGATTAAAAACTCCATGTTTGAAAATGACAGCCTAATACACTGGTTAGAGGCTGGGATGTCAGTATGCTAGAGGAGCAACTTAGCAGCATAAAGAGATTTCTTCCTTACATGCAGATCCTTTGCAAAAATTCTTATTCTAGCTATACTGTACTAATGCAACAGTTCTGCTTATGAAGGGGACACCTTGATAACATTATCTGTACAATATAGCCAGTAGTAGGCATGTAATTATTGTAGAAAAAGTATCTTATTTGCCACTGTATTTATTTCACTTACTGTACAAAAATGAGAATAGTGGTAAAGCAAATGTTTGCACCCACCCCAAGCCAGGTATGACTGTTCATCTCCTTCACCCCAGAGCTTGTTAGTCAAAAGCAGCAGCAGCTGAATCAAGTTGTCCTGAGGTACCATTTTTCTTTCACTCAAACAGAAGCAATATCCATTAAATTATGAGTATCACTCATCAGTCACTTCCTAAACTGTGATTATTTATGCCCAAACATCAATCCAGCAGTACAGAAAAGACAGGAAGGCCTGGCAGCTTTTGCTTATGTGTACAAAAACTGACTTTATTTCTCCTATAATCTGCCACATAACCAGATTTCTACTTAACCTGTTAGCAAAAGAATATGCCAGAGTGTTCTCTCTTCTGTTTTTTTTAATTTGTCCTCTCTCTCTAATAAAATGGTATACAGAATTTCTCTCTCTCTTTACAGCAAATTAGGAAATAAATGAAAGAGAATTGGCAGGTTGTTCTTGCATATTAATTGGAAGAGGTGAAAACAAACATTGCTATGTGAAAAAGGAGATGGATTTAAGGAAAATAAAGAGGAATAATGAATCCTGAGAAGAAATATTATTGTTATTCTAATATATTTATTCAAATTTATTTTTATATTCTAATATATTTATTATTATTCTAATAATAATAATAATAATATTCTAATAGTTGAGGGAAAGAATAAAATTCCTCTTCCTTGAAACCCTGAAGCCACCCTGCATTCAGAGCTCCCACTAGCTTTCCCAGGCCTGTTTTCTCCTTTATCCTCTTCCTCCAAAATATCACAACACCAAATTTACCAACAGTACTGAGACACATAAGTTTTGGGACAACCAATTTGAATGGGAACATCTTGTGCTTATGATAAATTGACATGAATTAATTTTAAGATAAAAATTATTCTTACAAGTGCTGTACTGGTTTCAGCTGGAGTAAGGTTAAATTTTCAGACATTCCATGCAATGGATCAGACTGTAAAGAACTTTAAGCTCCTTTTAAGATAGGAGCATAGCAGGCAAGGCTAGTCAAACTTTTGTGGTAATGTCTACTACTTCTGGATATTAACAAATCCCTCTTTCTCATACTGCAGCATGAATGTGTAGTACTTTCTGAGGTGTTTCTACACTGTTCTCTGTGAAACAATGCCTTAAAATCCTCTTTGCATAGCTCTCAGGATCTACTTATCGAAATTCCATAGAAATTAAGTTTTAATCCTGAATAGCAACTCCTAGGCTGAAGTGCCCTGTTTTATGAGGAGGAACAGTGGATAGCACCGGGAAAAAAATAAGAAGTCTTTTGGCATTAAAACAAGCTTAGGACTACTTTAAATAAAGCAAATGGATAATGTTTCTGCTCTCAGGAGCACTGTGTGCAAATAAGTCTTGTTCTAAATTTAGTTGTATCTCAATATTTTTAACCATTGTACCTGAAAAATGATTTAAATTGATTCCTAAGCATGTTTTAGAGAATAAATCTGGGTTGGATACTTAGTTTTATTACCAAGAAAACAGACAACATTTTGACACTTAACAAGCCAGCCAGGGACTTTTGCTGGTATAGCCCACTTATGGCTTTATTACAGGGATCATGATACACTAAGATGGACTTCTGCAACAAAATTCTATTTCCAATAGATAATTTTCCAAAGAGACTTTAATAATAGGTTTGGCAATACAATTATTCAGCAGGAGGTTGTTAGACTATCAGAAGATCCAGAGTTTGGAATTATTTTTTTGCCCTCCTTTAAAGTAAAATGATAGTAAATGGTTCACTGAAGCATTAACATTGTCTTAGAAGTTACACAGAAATCTTGACTAAAGCTATAGAATATTTGTTACTTCCAAGAGGAAGATGATGAAAGTTTCATGAAGGTTCAGTCACAGTTGAGTGTGTTCATTTGGACTTCTAAACAAGCCAAATCTGTTCATCTCAAGTAATCCTACATGATTATGTGGATTTTTTATTCCTACATAACTCAGTTAATCTGCTGGGATTTCTGTCAAAACTGCTGAAGTTGATGTTACATAAAACATACCTTATATAGTAAAGTTCATGCTCACAAGCATAAGGAAACTTAAGGAAAACACTGCATTGCTTATGGTTAAATGACAAGTGGCTGGTGTGAGAGAAGTGATTTAAAGTTCATCAGTAGAAATACCAGTCTCAGTAGATAGAGTCCTTAGTACAGTCACACTCCAATCATCTCTTGCTCTTAGCTCTCAGAAAAGCCAATTTTCTTCCATGGAGTCCATTGGTAGGGATAAAATATATAGATGTTTGAGAATCAAAAGTGTTTTGCCACTTTAGTGTAATGGTTTATATTAACAAAATGGGTCACTTGTCAATCAAGGGTTCAATGTCCCTGTTGGATCCTTGGACCTGAAATCTGATCTATCTCATGGATGTTAGCCTGGATAGAATAAATAGATCCAAAGAATACAGAGAGAATATGCATTTATATTAACAGAGGTTCTGTCTACAGAGATCTTTTAAAAATCAATTTCCCACTAAACATTTTTTTATCTTTTTTTGTTTTAGCTAATCTTAATGTTTAGCTTTGTAGGGTTCTTCTAAGGAAGAAGTCCCATGTGAGACTTTAAGCAGTTACTATCATTTCTAGAGAGTTTGGGATAAACTAGTATGATTGTTGTAAAGTCATTTACTTCTGATAATTCTTTTTTCAGGAAAATAAGAAAAAAATATAAGAAAACTTGCTAAATAGAAGAAAAGAAGAATCAAACATAATGAAGTTATTCTCTGATGTCAATGACCTGGTGTGGCATGTGGCCTCTGGCCTCCGGAGTGAACTGCTGGAGGGCCAGAACAACACAGCCATGTTCATAAATAACAAATATGCACTAATGTGAAGGTTGCTTTGAGCCTCACTTGGCACTGCTCCCCGTCACAAGATGCTGTTTTGATTGGTTAACCTAGACCCTATGGTTAAAGAGAAGAACCATGCACCCTCCCATCCTTAAAAAAAAAAAAACAAACCAAGAAACAATATGAGAATAAAGACACCATCAGGTCAAGCATGGCATAGCTCTCATATATCAGCTGTTCTTCAATTTTTTTTCTTCTTTAACTGGAAAGGTTTATCACCTGGTCCTTAATTCCAGCTTGATGGTAGTTATCCACAGTTGAGAGGGATAAGAGGCCAGAGAGCTGTATGGTCCAACAGACTGCAAAGGAATTAATCTTTCCAAACCAAAAATAAAGTCATGGCAGAAGAGAATTTAAAAGATGGGGAAATGGAGTAGTTTGTTCTGATACTTCTTTAAATCTTATTTCCAGCACACTACTTTTGGTCTATTCAGTTCAAGTTCCATGCTCCCCTTAGCTATTTGAAGCAGTTCCATCCATGGACTATACTAATATTGCAGTACATTAGTTTCAACAAGCTCTGCTTTTTGTCTTCAACTTTTGCTGAGTTGCATAAACAACTTCTTAGAAAACAGGCTAAGCTGGACTACTCCTGGATTGGATATTAGGAGCACAGACCCAAGCCATAAAGACAAGGAGCCTCCATGTGAGCCGACAGACCTACCAGTACACTTGGGTCTGATGCAATTTCCAACAACTTCACCAGATTGGGGATGATTTATGAATCCTCAAGAATGCCATTGTTCTCTGAAGTATGTTTCAGAAAGCCCAGACATTTTTATTTTCAGGTACTTTGTTCAAAGTAAAAATGTCTCTAATAGTTCTTATAAAGGGTATTTCCAGATTTGAAAGTTGAGGGCTATGAAGACAATAGCTAAGTGCATTTTTATTCTTCCTATGATGTTCATCTATTTTAAACATCAAAGCTGTAATGTAGCTGAAGGAAAAGTACATGGTACAGTAAAAATATTGGCTCTCAAAATGTGCAGTAGCTCTTCCCTCTCCTCTATAGACAGGATTGCTATAAATAAAACATCTTTTGCCACTGCAGCATTTCTTCCAGTGTAAAGAACATTCACATGAAATTTTTACTGCATCTTGGATAGTGCAAAGCTCTGGCATAGTGTTCCAAATGAGTAATTTCATTCTAATTAATCCACAAGGGATGTGCTTACTCCAGAACTGCTGGCCTTTTGATCTCAAAGAATGTAACACCGTTGTATTATGGATGCCTCAAAGGCTACAGTGTTTAAATAATACAGGTCTTATGTCTACTGCCTCTTTAAAATCTAAGGATTTGAAAGGTCAGGATTGCAAAGTATTGGAATATATAAAAATAACTTATCTAATAGTAAAGGGAATTTTATAATTATGTGCTAAAAATACATACATGTGGGAATATATGAACTGATTTAAGGTTTTATTATTTAAATAAAAACATATTAGATATTTTATAAAAATATGCACCTCCTCTTTGCAACCATGAAAAAGTATTTTATTTTAAGAAGCTACACAGAAACCTGTAGTTATTGATTTGACATTAATGTATGTATGTATGTAATCCTATAAGTGTGGCTAACACGTCCTTTAGAAATCTGGCCATAAAGCATATTACAGCAAATAGAATCACTGTTTCTAAGGCAGATAGCTCTGAAGTTCAAGACTAGTAGATGGAAAAATGTCCAGGCTGACTTAGCTGTTTAAAATTACTAAAATATTATAGAATTCCAGCAGGCCACAAAAAACCCAAACAAAAAAAAAACCCAACAACAACAATAACAACAACAAACCAACAAAAGACAACAACAACAACAAAAAACCCACACCAAAACAAAAAAAAAACTCTATAGCCTGGAGGGGTTTGTTTGCCTTGTATCTTTCTGGAGGAAAGATAAGCAAGTAAAATCCAAAGTCAATACTTACAATAAAATGAGAGATACTAAGTATCAGAGTGCTTAAAAGTCTCCTAGCCTCCAAGCTTTTCAGAAGTGTATGCACGGATTCAGCTTTTGAATCTGTTGTGTTCTTTGGGGCACATATGGATTTTATTATTATATTTATTTATTTTGGTGATTGTTAATGAATATATTGAAGGGAACAAATGCTACTAGTCTTTAGCATACTGTACACTCTTACACAGACTCTTAAGATAAATAAACTGCACTAAACTGATACTGTTTTAGTAAACAGGAATACCAGAAGGTAACAAGATTTCTTATTTAAAAATTGTATTGTATCCCTTTTATCGAGAGCCAGAAGTAACTATTACCAAAACTTTTGATCTTTTTGAGAGAAAAAGTGATTTTTTGGTCCCCACTTGGAGGAAAACATGGCAAATGTTTTATATGGCAAATGAACAGTGCCAAGAAGAGATTGTTTGCCTTCGCCTTTAGCCTTGAAACACTGGGCAGTTTCTGAAATGGGTTGGGAGAAGCATCACTGAGGGTACACACTAAACATCTGCCCTGAGACAGGAGGCATTTTGCCTCCCTGAGCTGAGGCATGGATTGCTCTGTGTACCATATGTGCCTTTTTCCATACTGCCTGTATCTGCTTTCCCCTGATTGCTCTTGCCCATATGCTAAAGACATACATCAAACTCAGCACTGCAAAAGCAATTAAATGCTTGGTATTCCCTTTGCCTCAGGTTTGGTACTTTGGTGCCAAGGGTTTGACTTGCACCCCACCTCTGCTCATCTATCTTCCAAGAGTGCTCTCAGTAGTTTAAAATTCAATCTATCTTGAATTATTCATGCTCAGTGCATCAGTGGCTACTATATAATTCACCAGTCTAGTCAAACAATGTTGCTTGAGAGCAGTAGGGAAAGGAGGTCAGCCTTGCACACAGCTCCAGCTGCTCTGTACTCTGGAGCACAGGGCGAGCACACACCTTAGGACAGTACAACACAAACTGCTGTGTGCATCCAGAGAACAGGATGAGGCATCCTATTTCTCCTCTCCCAAAAGATGCTGTGCAGTGTCCCAAAAAGGCCAGTCTGGAACAACTGGTATTGGACTGACAGTCTGTCATAAGAAACACCTTTCCAGCAAAAATGGGAACAAGTATAGTCACTTGAGAAACAGAGTACATGCAGCAGGACTGCAGATATCTCCCTTATGGCCTGCCCATTTGCCACTATGCTAGATTGTAGAAATTGTCTCCAGTATTCAATTAATAGCTTCAACTCCCAGCATATTAATCCTCAATGAAATTAGAGAAAGCATTAAAGTTTACTGTGCAATTATCTAATTAAGCAGACACCTTTAGAGCAAAAGAGCCTTTCAGGCAGCTCAAATACAAAAATTTAGTGAATACAAACACTCTCTGGTACCCCAACCTTTTGGTTTTTCCCCTCAAATGAGTATATTATTGTAGGAGATTCACAAGGCATTCCAAAATCAGTATAACTGTGAGCATAATTTTATTTACTGCTATAAAATCTCCAGTCTTACAAAATTCAGTACCTACACCTTTAAGATTCTTTTATTATAGAAGAACTTCTTGTAATATTGCTTACAGTAAAAGAAGCAGGATGTAAAATTCCTCCTAAAGGGCTCAATCTGGTACAATACATAAAATAGATAGTAAAGACATGGCTTGGGAGTGGAAAAGATCCAAATTTCACTAATGAGGTCTGTTTTCTGGTTACCCTTTATTAAGGGTAACTACAAGGATCAATAGGAGAGCAAAAACTAAGTATCCTGCTAGAAGTATATAAAAATCCTTTCTTCACCTTGTTAAGCCTATAGCAGACAGCCCCTAGGTAATTTGCCTAACATCCCTACCATGATTCCTTTCACAAATATTTATTTCACAAATATTTCACAAATCAATTTATTCTCTGGTTTAAGACATGAATTATGTAAGCCTTCCAAGCAGTTTACCTCAAAACCAGACATAGCTGAAATTTGCCTCCCACAAGAACAAAGTTCTTATTTTGTCAGTGCCAACTGTATTCACTGGCTTAGAAAACCAAAGGCATTGTTGGGTCATGAGGTCTCAGAAACAAAAATGTGGGGCAGCTTGTGATCTCAGCACAAGCCTGAAGAAACATGGGTCTGGACATGCTGATGCCAGCAGTTTGCTGTCAGCAACTAGGACCCTGATTTACATGATCTTCAGCAAACCTTACTTGTCCTCCTCCCTGCTCCTCTCCCAGGTTTGCTGAGCATCCCCTCCCTTGTACTCAGTCCTTCCATTCAGTGCTTCAGGGCACATGATTTTCCATCAGATTCCTGATGTCTCCACTGCCATGGTGACTGATGAGACACCCCTGATGCTTCCTTCCACTTTTTACTCCCTCCTAAGGTGCTATCTGCCCTCTCAATGGCTGACCTGTAATCTACAATTCCTGTTTCCTTCCTGTCTGCATTTTGAAAGTTTTCCTATAGAAATTCTGACATCAGGATGATTTCTCTAACAAAATTTGCTCTCTTTGTCCTTATGCTACCCTCTCAGTTAAAGAACTTGACTACTCCCATTTACACTGCATCTGCAGTTTCAATAGAAGACATGTTCTCCCACCTAAACTCTATCCTGGTAATGGTACTTTTATCTCTGCCACAAATCTCTTAAATTTCTATAAAAAAAGATTCGATCAGGTGAATGCAAGGTTCCTTTGTCACTATTCTCTCCTTCTCACAGAAAAAGAAAAAATTAAAAATTTTCTGGTTTATGTTTTGCTTCTAATTCTCTTTTCCAACTTTCCTCATGCTCGCAGATTGTTTCTTACATACATCACTATCTTTTTGTGCTTTGTTCTAATTCTAAGAAATATAGAACCTACAAAACATCTGGGCAATAAAGGATCACCTCCTGATGTCTTTAATGCTTCATCCATGTATTCCAAACCCAAAAGAATGCAACATCTTTAGTGATGACAGAAAATAAGCTTTATATAACATAACCACCATTCACATGCACTCTTTGGCCAAGAAGGACAGGATTTGATGTGAAAGCTCCTAAGGGAGTAACAGAGTTGGATAAAATGGGACATTTATTTATTTATTTATTTACATTGATTTGAAGTACTTGATAATTAAATGGCAGTTCCATTTTACGCACTCCTGTATGTGATCTGTATCATTTAGAGGCACATCTGTTCCATATCAGGTGAACTTCTCCAGCTTAGCAGTTTTACCACTTTGACACTTATTTCTGTGTTTCAGTTCCATAATCACAGGCTATGTATTACCAATTCTTCAGAAACAACCTCTAGTTAATACAATGCAAAGTG
Source organism: Euphonia xanthogaster (assembly GCA_034509185.1). Lineage (NCBI taxonomy): Eukaryota > Metazoa > Chordata > Aves > Passeriformes > Fringillidae > Euphonia > Euphonia xanthogaster. The sequence goes on along the minus strand of JAYDZK010000113.1, from coordinate 28,138,185 downwards.
GTGTGAATGTGTAGTTAATGCACATTCACACGCAAAGAAATCATGCCATTGCAACCTGAAATGAAGTACCATTTGAATGGACATAACAAACTCATGGCTTTCAGCTGGAAACTGAAAATACATACTTGAATAAAATCCCATGTCTCTCCTTTTAATCTGAGTATATAATCTTTTTAGAAATCATGGGTGACATCTTGAAGAGATTTAACTGGTGATTTCTTTTCTAGGTTGACTACAATAAAGCAAATAAGGCCAAGATCCAGCTCCTCAAGCTGGTTATTTTAATATTAATGCCATCAGCAGGGGCAATTAATTGAAATATTTTAACTTAACTAAACAGAGGTATGAAAATTATTTTCATAGCATTTCTTGTGTTATCAGTCTCTAATTTAAGACCAGAGGTGGGGAAGAAAAAATTAATTGTTATGAAGCTGCAATTTCTGATGATGTATTACATTTTAAAGGTATTTAGAAATAGACATACTCTTCATTGAGGAAAAGCAATATTTCAACCCACTCACTTTTCAGGAAGGTGCTCCAAGACAAGGTGAATCAAAGCTGTATAATCCAAGATTCATCTTTGTGTTTTCTTCATACATTGTCTTAATAATATTTTCTCTTCCTGAAAGTATGTGGTGGCACTAAAAAAAAGTTGTTTTGAAGAAGCATTAGCAGAATGTCCTGGGTGTATCAAGTGAAGTCAAAAAAAATGAACCAACACTGCTTTAAAGAAAAGTTTATCTTCATAATACTAAAATATTTCATTAATTTATTCAGGTTTCATCATACATTTCACACTGAAAATTACTTTTTTCCAGACTAAACCAGACTAGTTTAACATTTTCAAGACATTTCCTTTTCTTTTTATGTAGCTATGCTATATTATGGATGAACTTTCTTATGTTTTAATAAATGTGACAGAAGAAATGTCAAATTGCTTTTAATTTAATGTAATATAACGTCAAAAACTCATTGATATGGCTTACATCCATATTAAGGCCCACAACCCTGCTTAGTTTCCTGAAGAACTTTTTTTCCCAGCACAATGTATTTTCAGCCTGTAACAGACACACTTCTTTATTGAACAAACCTCTCCCCTTCTCATTTTTCCTACAGCAATTCCACTCATCCATGTTTTCTCATGCGCTTCACCCCACACCCAAGGCAGTTACGTTATTGGTGACCTCTTCCAATACTTCTAAAACAGTGACTTGGCATTTGCTCAGGTAAGTGAACAGCAAATTTCAGCCAAAATCTTTGATGTTGGGTCCACATGTATAAGATAGTTGATTCTAAATAATGGCATCATATTCCCCAAAAGAACTGACAGCGCAAATCTTAACGTGGCATATATTTTAAAGGAGCAAGAAAAGGTCTTATTATCTTGATTGAGGAAAAGTAAAATTCAAACTCACTTGCATTAAGTTTTTGCAGTGCACCAGAAGAGGAGACTGTATCCTCCATGCAATGATACTAATTTCCTCATGTTATTTATAAAGAAAGTATATTTAAATCACAGATAATAAAAGACCTTCTATTAGTGGGTTTAAGATTAATTATTTTAGAAAAGAGAGACCACAAATATTGATAAAAATCATTTCAGAGTTTGAGGAATTTGAGAGTGTTTGGAGTATTAAGGGACAAAAGTGACATGATATTTTATTAATTGAAAAATTGATGAGAGAAAGAGTTGTTTGAACAGTCATGGAACTTTTTTATTCATTTTGGCAAGACTTGCTAACAATGAAGCAAAAAAATCAGATTCTTCAATAGAATTTTAAGCCGCCATTTAAAAATTCCTGTGTATGGGTATGACTGAATAATACTGAAAGCACAGTCATAATTTCCAACTGGATTGTACACTTTTTCACATAGTTAAATAGCAGAAGTCTATGCCATGTTTACAGAGCTACATTAAAAATGCAAGCTATTCTTGAATATACTGTTCTCCTAGAGATATCCCAATTATATGTAGATAAAATCTCTTTAAGTACAGAATTAGAAGGGGAAAGAGAAAAAAATCTGTTGATTTAGAAGAATCCTCCAGCGCAATGCCTCTAGGTATCTCTTTGGAAGAGGGATCTAAAAGTCCTTCATAAGAGACAGATTGCTCCCATATCAGACCACCTGTTCCAGCACAGGCAGGGCCTCGCTGGTTGGATCAGCTGCACCATTTCACTCTAGTTGTGCTGCTAACCTTGCCACTGAGGGGACCAGTTAGCAAATGCTCCATATACAAAAGCTTTTGGGGCATGAGATTGGTTAGGGGTATATGAGCTCCACCATTAAGTCTGTGTATTTGTTCTTCCTTTTGCTAGGACACACATGGCTGCTCTAAGCACAACTGTTCCATTTGGGTAATTGCAAAGCCAGGCAGTACCACTGATCACTGGTCACCAATCAATACCACTGCTTAAGCACGGGATGAAGGCCAGTTTACCCTAAAATGCAGGCAAACAGCTCTCACATTGCAAACCTTTCTGTCCCTGCTGACTGTTGAATTCTTGCATTTCTGTAAAATATACAAACCCATCTTCCTTTCTGACTCGTGCTGTGCATTCAAAAACTGATCACAGCAAAAATCAATTCCAGTCTATTGGAGGCTGAATCTGAAATTATTTGGGAACTGCCACAGAAAAAAAAAATTGTCCTCTTAGGCAACTGCTTGCCATTGAAAACCATCACAGTCACAATGTTCTTCCTTTCATTTAAGCACTGCAGCTATATTACAGACAACTTCTGATTCTCAAAATGTCAGCAATACATTTGGACCCATATTCAGTCTCAGTCAGTAGAAATAAAATATGAGAATCTGCTGCAGCAATATTTTGTTCTCTGATGTTAGAAACATTAACAATAAATGTGGTTTCATATATATATTGCCAATATACTGTGTTTCCAAGAAAAAAAAAAGCCTTGTAAGAGTTAATATAAATTATGAAAAATTTAAATGAGAAAAATCTGTAGGCAGACTTAATATATTTGTTTTCTCAACGGCCCTTGTTCCCAAGAAGTACATTAAATAGAGAAAAAATTCTCAGTGGGTTGGGCAGGAGACTTCAGGCTTTTAAATAAGGCAAAATGCATAATTCAATGCTGGAATATTATAAACACAGGTATTTGCACAGCATATATTGTGCATAATAGTTAACTCACACATGCAACCCCCATTCAGGTTTATTTATGTGCACTGACTGATCCTTATTGCGGAAGCAATGAAGGAAATATGGACATACTTATCTGAATTGCTGTTCCTGAAACTGACAGTTATGAAGGAGATGAAAAATCATCCCCTGATTAGCAGAAATTACACTAACAGGCAGAATTTCAAATATGCAACAAATATATTTCAAATATATCTCTGGATGCTGTGAATGCCAAGAGAGAGGTGTAAACATTAAGATACTACAAGGTTAATAGAAGAGGCAGATTACTACACAGTATGACTGAGAACAAAATCCTAAATTTACTTGCATGATACTTATTGATGCAGGAGCTTCTCTCCTGTCACTTGTTATGAAGAAGGTCTGGTGCTCAGATTTGTCAGAAATCATGTGATGGATTTTATAAGGACAGATTTTCATGCTCACTGAATATAATACAGATATCAGAGGCATTTTATGTTCATTAGTACTAATTTTTTTCCAACGTTTTAGATGTTATGATGGCCACTGCAGTCGGAAATCCCTTCCCACAACCACCAGTAACCATTGACAAATCTTCCAAATCACAGCTTTTTGCTGTCCTGGCATTTACATTACCTGCCTGTCTTCAGAGTGGTTTGATTTTGTATCTGAGAAACCACAGAGAAGTCTATTTTGTGAGAGTAAGGGGCCATATAATAACCCACACGAAAAAAAAAAATGCATGTTTGGTTTGTGCCCACAATTAGACATATGTAATATGACTAAGTCTAGTAATTCAAATATTGTAACTATTTCAAAGACTCTTTGGACAGCATGCAGAAAGTGACACAGTCATCTTTTTCCTTCCCATCTTCAGTACAATTTCCATTTGAAGTAATCAAAGCAAGTATGCTTTTAAAGAAATGAAACATGTTCTTAGAGCCATTTTTCACACAACACCATTTACATATACTAACTTTGAGTCCTTGACAAATAGGAATAGATAATGTGTAGAGAAGCAGACACTTATCTTTTACCTATTTTTAAGGAAATCCATTTTATTCCAATAAAATTAAAATAACAATGAATGCTCCTCTCCCTGAAATCTTTCTATGATCTCTGCCAAATACAATGCAAAAATCTGGGTGATGGTCATCCCTCTGGCATTGGCAATATTCTTCCAGTAGGAAACCAAGAGCAAAGTATTTTCAAACCCTATTAAAACTCTGACATACATACTTTGCAATAGAACATGGCTACATGTGATTAAACTTTCATTAACAAATCACAAGACGTATCAGTTAAAAGACACCATGGATGTGGAAATTCATTACAGATCTGCAGGGAATTACAACTCAGGTTTGTAAATTGGAAATGCAGCTCTGTCACTCCACCCACATTGCTCACAATGGTAATGCTGTCAAAGGGCAAAAGCCAGAGAATACTGAGGAAAAAAAATGATCTGGAGGTGGAGGCGTTACCTCTTTTAGTATAAACAGTGAAAAATTAGGGCTCTTTAATATAAGCATATTTGTTCAAATTAGGAATAGAACAGCATAGATCAGTGAAACCACACTTCAAGCTGGCCAGAGAGATGAGAATGGATGGAAGGCAGGAGCCATGGAGTCAGGGTCATGTATGGATCTTCAAAAGTTTGCAGTATTTTCACCCAAGCATTTTAAGTAATCCCTTCTCCCTGTTTGCACTCAGACTGTTACAACAATCATGTTTGCCTTCAAGCTCTTTTCAGTTCAACACTGTGCATAGCATATTTACTTCAAGCACTGCTGCAAATTGTTATACTTATTATGATGCTTTGAACTAATGCTTTCACCTCCACGTCATGCTAAGCAGCCCTTCACAACCAAGAACCAATGATTAACAGAGACTCAAAGAGAAAAGAAAAGACAGATGTGCAGCAAACCAATTTCATTTTGAAATAAGGTGATCAGGTAGATTTCAGGGGAATTCATACTAGTAAAAAAAAGTAAATCTCAGTAAGATATTAATAGAAAATTCTACCCCTAAAATAAGTTGTGAACTAATGGAGGATGATAAATTTCATTCTCAAATTATTTCTGTGAAACATTCCTGAAAGGCCATGGACTCTTCCACAGTGTTTTCATTATTTACTCAGTTCTATACAGAATTTAAAAACAGAGGAAGTCTTCTTATACATTCTATATGGCTTGTAAAGGAGAAAAAATATATACCTCATGAGATTCAGGGGCTTATTGACTGTATAAATAATGTTGTGACTTCATTATTTTCTGGATGAACCAAGTCTGTTGCCTCTCCCAGTTTAATCCTTTCCCAGTTGAAATCACTATCGAGCAACAATATGAAAAGAAAATATTCTGTACTGAAAATGTGAAAATTTATGAACTAAAGGAATACCAAAACAAATCCAGACCAAAGCAAACAAAGAAAACATACCTCTTTCCCCTGAAAGATACAATAGTGGTTAAGAATTTGTAAATAAGGGTATAAACTATTGGGCAGAAAAAGGTATTCTGGAGATGAGAAGGCTCTAGTGAGACCTTAGAGCAGCCTTCCAGTACTTGAAGGGAGCATACAAGAGACCTGGAAAGGGATATTTTACAAGAGCATGCAGTGATAGGATAAAGGAAACGGCTTTAAACCAAAAGAGGGTAGATTAGATTAGACATTAGGAAGAAATTCTTTGCTGTGAGGGTGGTGAGGCACTGAAACAGACACTGACCAGAGAAGTTGTGGATGTCCCATCCCTAGAAGTGTGCTAGGCCAGGCTGAATTGAGGCATTGAGCAATCTGGTCTAGTGGAAGGTGTCCCTGACCATGGTGGGTGGCTTGGAATATGGCGGTCTTTAAGGTCCCTTCCAACCCAAACCATTCTATGATTCTGCAGGCACCTAAGAGGTTGAATACACTCATTGATCCCACTGAAAATGAGACCTTTTTTCCCTGATGAAGAGGTCCTGCTCAATCCTACCACGCACAATTGCTTGAACCCTACCATGCACAATTGCTTGAACCAATTGCTTGAACCAAGGAGAGCAGCTACAGCATGCACCTGATGCAGCCCCCTCTAAGCAAGGGTTACCATACTAGTTCTGCTTTAATTTATGGTGAAACCACATGTTAAACATCTGAGACATTCTCCTTTAGTCTTATGAAATACAAACAGGCTGGTTTTGCCACTGCTGGAAATCAGTAGTTCTGCATTAAAATCATGCAATTTTTTTTTTTTTGTTTATGCCTTTTTATTAGGCTGTCTCAGAGCACTTTAGGAGTCAAACCTGTAAATGTCTCTTATTCTAAAATAAACAGCACTCAGCATGACACAAATGACATTTTGTGAGGCTCCAGGAGGGAGTAAAGTAGCACTGCTACAGAGTTCCTTCTTCCTCTCTAAATGTCATTACTCTGTTTGATATACTAACATAAATCACTTATCCAGTTGGACAGCACAGCGGGTCATTCTAGAAGGGATTTCAGATAATGAAATATGTTTCACACACATAAACACAAAATACAAAGCAATGCCAAATGGTTCCTAATACTTTACTTACTCAGCACTCCATTTGCCAGGTTTATTGTCCATGTACATAATAAACTTGATTGCATGCTGTAGTAGCCTTGTTTATTGGTTCAACCACTTGAATTCATTCCATATTAATTTTGGTGTTCAGCATTTTTGTCTATACGCTGTACAGAATCCAAACAGTTGAAACAATATTGTGTGCATATTTGGTGGAAAGCATATGAGGAATAGGCTGTTATTTCCCTGTACCTGATTAAGGGCAAAATAAAAAGATCTCAAATAATATTACACATGCAGTCTAGTAGTTTTCTGTGAGATTTATGAGTTCTGTTCAATCTTTTGTCAGATAAGTCAGAAACACAAAAGCATCTATGGAGGCACATACGCATCAATCAGTCAATACCATTTAGATACAAGTCAGTTGTATCAATCTCTTTTGTCAGGCAAACTCTCATAATCCAGAAATGCCAGACAACAAACCAAAGCAATTTCCACCATTAGCATTCAATGAAGATTTTAAAATTTAAAAAAAATCAATAACAACAAAACCCTAAACCCAAACCCCCAAAGACTTCAACAGAAAAGACGTGTGATGTGCTATTCACTGGCCTATGTGGCTACTCATTTTATCCATCTGGATTTTAAAATCCCTCATTTTTAGTCCTAGGCAGTATAATGAGAAAGAAGGAAATATAGTAAAACATTTTCAGTAAGTTTTAGAGGAAAAGAAAATGGTCAGAGAGTAATCTGAACAAATAAAAAAAAAAACTAGATACTTCATTCTATCTTGTCTGAGAAAAAAAGAAGTATGGTAGATTTTCCCACCTCTTATGACATTCAGCAAACTTTTGTTTTAAATTATCAGATCAAAGGACTTCTCCTTCCTTCATGGAAGAAGAGTTCCAAAACATCTGCAAAAGAACGCAAAAAAAACCTTTGCATCCTACTTAGTCACTCCAAAATTTCACTTTTCATGACTGCTACCAAACATTTGATGGCTAAGCAGTTAGAATGACATTATTGCTTAAGACATCATCTGTAACTCTCTTCTGCATTCCTGACATTTTTGGTTCTGCTTTTTGCATTCCTTCTAGGCTTGCACAGGGAACATGAGTACTTTTAGGGCATAATTTCTTACTGAATGCATTGCTGTATTTTGGAGACCAAACCCTGACTTGCCTTTTACTGCTATCACACTTATGTTCTATGAACACTGTTCCTTCTCTCTTCTGTTCGGGAAAAAGCCCCAAATGTGTAAAGAATTTGGCATTATTTTCTTTCTTTAAACTTCTTTGAAGCTAGGAAAAGTTTAAAGCAATATCGAAAACATATAATCTGACAAGATAAATATATTTGTGAAGTATTAGTAAATTAAACCAAATGCTTAATGTAGATGTCATTAATTTAATCTTATAGCTGGGCAAGTGCAACCAGAAAGGGCATAAGAATTGCATTCTAAGAATTATAAAGCTGGCAGCTGCCACATGATCATAAGGATGGCTGCAATTCCATAGGCTATTGTATGGTGTTGGGCTGCTTCTCTGTCCCAGGCATTTTCTCTCCTCCTATCTCTTCTGCTACTTTCAGCACATTTAAACATATTATTTGCCATCTTTAAGTTCTGGTCATCTCCTCACATTACAGGAGGAAATGAAATAGCTGCAATTGAGTTGCTTCCAGATTGAGGATCTGCATTGATTTACTAGGGCTGCCCTACACTTAAATTCATTTTGCACAATGAGAGGCGGAGCTAATACTTTTATTAGCAAAGCACATGCTACAGTGCTAATGTCATCGTTCTGCTTTTGGTACACAGTATCTCTGTGTGAAGTGGCAGTGTGTAAGCTCTCAGACATCAGTAAGGCTCTGGTTTTGGCTGCTTGTGTTATGAGGTAAGGTTATGGCTTATTAAAAACACTTTACAGTAGACTGCAACACTGAGATATCATAAAATTATAACGGAGAAAAGAAAAAGAGTGAAAGATACCCTCCCCCCTCTGAAAAAACATATAGAAAAAGGAGTTCTAGTGAAATATCAATAACAATAGCACACAACATATTTTACTCTACAGTTTTATGCTTTCAGCATTTACACTTAAAAAATACTGTAGCATCTCTCTGTGAAACAAAACTTTTAGGCATTATAGTTACAAAGCAATTGATGCCTTCTATATTTCTAATCAATCCATATAAATATCTTTGTTGTACCCTGAAATAGTAAACTCTTTGGAACATTTGCAATAATGTAAATCAATAATGTCTTATTTTATTGTCTAAGTGATCAATATATTTACTTTATAATTGCATAAAATCATCCTGGCCAGTTTTATGGCCAAGAATTTATGACCATGGCAACCATAATTTCCACATTTGTTATGTCTTTGCCCTATTGTTTTTAAAATAATTTTACAAGCTTAGACCCTCAGTAATATCAACTTTAGACATTTGAATTTCCCTCTTTTCCAGTACTAGAGTGCTTTTAGATTCATGGTACATTTGTTTTCCTAATGATAATTTTGCACAATTGATGTTTCTGTTTTGTCCTGTTCATTACAAGACAGAATATTTCATTTACATTATTTCAGATAACACTTTCTATGTTGAAGGTAGCATTTTCCAAGGATACTAATCATGTTCAATTTTAATGGCAACTTTCAAAGGTAACACTTACCACTACTTTCAGCTTTGCTAATTTTTGCTACAGAGAAATTACTGTCTTCTAACCAACCTGAAGAATTGTCACCTGGGAAACAGAGTGGCAATGCTGTTGTAACACTTTCTTCCCTGTAACTAATGTAGAAAAAGAAAAAGAAAAAAAAAAAGGCTTATCTTATAGATCGGAAGATATTAGTGTTTTGTTAT
>JAYDZK010000113.1:28114130-28128575 GCA_034509185.1 Euphonia xanthogaster | reverse complement strand
AAAAAAAAAAAAAAAAAAAGGCTCATCTTATATTTATGCAGTAAACCTAAATGTTCAGATAAAATACAGCAACTATCAGGAACATAGATTATTGTCTGTATTGTATGTAATGATTGGTATACAGCTTTCATTTAACTAATGAAAAAAATAATAGAATTCACAAAGCCGATTACCCCACACTACTTATTTTACAAGTTTTTCGTTCCTCTTACCATGGAGTATATCTGAAGATGCTGGCAGATGGAGAAAAGTAACATGTAGACTAGAGCCTCTAGTTATATATATATATATATCTGTTGAAAATTCTATCTTGCTGAGAAGAGTTAAATATCTATCTACTGTTTAAGAAGAAAAAGTTGTGACTTCTGCCTTTTGTAATTTCTTTCCCATCTTTCTCCCCCAATCACACTGTACTTGTTTCCTATGGATGCATTGGCTTCAGCAATCTTCCTTACAAGCACTTAATGCAGAACCTTCCAGAAATCCTTGGCATTGCTAGCTTTTACATAAAGACAACAGAGAGCTAAATTGCTTAGGCTGTAATTTCTTCCATCTCCTAAAAGTCAGTTCTTGTTTTCATTACAAGGAGGATGTTGACATTTCCTTTGGTGCACCATCATTGACTCTTTGCTGAATGTCTATCGCAATTCTTTTGCTACTGAGGTGAAACATTAGAAGATGGCTATAAGCTTTTCCTTTTATGCTATGAGACAGGAAAGACCTAAAATTGTCCTGTGAGCTTCCTGCACTGAGTTTTCTCTCTGGCTAATCCTTATCCTATTTCTAAGTGATAAAGTGGGATCAAATTTTCAATGTGCAAGGATATAAATGGAGATTTACACTAAGAGAATAAATTCAAGGTTGTGAAGACAAGGCCAGGCCAGCATGTGGAGATAGACGTGGGATTAAACAAGTGTTGATACATATGTAAGTTCTCAGCAATGGTTACACACACGGTTTCTCCTGAATTCAGTTCATTTGCTAAAAGCAATCTCCAGCTTGCACCAGAGATGGCATCACAATTCAAAGGAATGAAGTCACTCATCAAGCATTAAGAGGGAATATTAACAGGGAAAATTCACTTTCTGGTTCTCACAGCATGACAGCATCTGTTGAGGAGATTTTTATAGTGCAGGCTGATACTCTGATGAAGAGTTGGCAAATAAAATAAAATATTTAGTGTCTCTTTGAAAAGTGATAGGACAGTTGAGATTAACCTGGTGAATACCCAACTCCAACTGCTGAAACAGCAAACCTGCTCAATTCTAATGGCCACTGTTGACCCATGTCTTCCTTTCAGACCTTCAGACTTCCTTTCAGTGGCCTGGAATCCCAGAGCTGGTAGTGTGGTTTGAAGTTTGCATTGCATAAACAGAATATAGAAACTCATACACACATCTTCAGTTATGTCTCCAAAATGCCAACACCTGCATTGATTAAGTGAGTAGAGTTTGAAGCTCTGGCACAGTTGCATCTTTTTATGTGGGTTAAATCTCATCATTAGAAGTGCAACTAGCTCCTATCTGAAAATCACCAAAGAGTGCCAATCTCTAGATGAAAACTGAGCCTATAAAGATCAACATTTCATAAGTAACTACATTAACTTAAGATAATTTCTACTTGAATTACGTTAAACTTTACAGTAGTAGTAACCTTGCTTTACAGTGTCATTATTTTCTCTTGCTGCTGGTTCAAGGTAAGTCTAGCCAGGCACTAAAGGCTGGATACTATTCTTTTATCACCAACAATACTAAGGTATTGTAGGTCTGTAGGTCTCTGTAGGTCATTAATCGCCAAGAGGAAAACAGTGTTCATTTAGCTTACAGAAGATAATTGTCTTTGGGAACCACAAGTCAACTTCAGTATGGTAGCCATGTCTTCAAAACACCCCTTTCCACTTAGAAGGAGCCATTTCATCAACTGGTACAGCTTGCACTTCAGGTCATCTTTTTGGAATACACCTGTGGAAGTAATGCTCCAAAACGTTAAATGTCTTAAGTTTAACCAGCCAAAGATGGGTGTCCATTGAACCCATAATTGCCAAGGAAGCCATTTTCAACCAAATATTTAACACCAAAAATGTGTAATTGCACATTAATTGTAAGAACTATAAACAAAGATGCATTCCAACTAGATTAAATTCAACTTGAAGTGGAATGATGGCAGGGATGGCATCAGGGATGGCAGCCAAGAAACATACTTAGGTTAATTCATCTGATGGACCTTGGAGGAACTCTGTATCAAGCACTGCATGAGCACTCGTTTCAATGTGCCTCTTAGTGAAATACCTTTTTTGTCCTGGCTTAAATTTTATACAAGGTAGTCTTTAAAAAGTATATGTAAGTCTTAACCTTGTCTTTCTATTACATATACATCAGTGTATATGTATTAAAAGTTGATCAAAATGTGCAATTTTTTTCTGACAGATCTCACCCAATAAAGGACTTTCATCTAAATTATTTTATTTAGCAAATTGTTGTAAATTGAGACTTTTTTTTTAAGAAGGAATTTAATATAATTAAGGAAACTAAGTGATCAACCATATTATTAATTCAATTCATTGTGTTTGTATGTGTACATATAGTCTAGATGTCATCAGTCATGCACAGAACATAGAATCCTCAAGAGGACAGCCAAATGTATCCGCAGCAGGCTCCTGCAGCAAGTCAGTACCTACCACAAGTTAAGTCATTAGTGTAGAATCTATCATAATTATTACTTTAAAATATTGTGAGACCTACATTTTGTCATTCTAGTCTTTACAAACATATTGTAGTATTTTATATTTCAGTGTCTGATATTTAAAAACATTAGTCACATAGAAGTCTTAATGTTGTCTCCAAACTCTTTTCAGTGCCTGCTATTCTATCGCTGGGTGTAGAAGTCAAGGCAACACGAAAAACCCCATAGCAATATATTAAAATAACATGCAGATAATTATTTTATTAGTAAATAAAAAAGTTAAGATGTCCTAATTTCAAGAGGCTGAAAGTGCTATATGAAATTTCTAGAAGGCTTTCATGTACAAATTAAGTAGAGCTGTCAATATAAATCCAAGGATTGTTTCCTCCTTATTCAAGCAATTATAATTTATTTAATTTTGCCCCTTTTATATTTTTCTTGTTATGAATCCAATGCTAACTATTGGTTTTTGCCTTCTAAACCAACACATTTTGGAATTATGAAAACTTACAGCTGAGAATAATTACACAGATTTATCAACAAAACAGAGTTATTGAAATGCAGTACAGCATACTGTAGGCCTCGCAAAAAAAGGACTATGCAAGAAGAACCCCCTTAAATCTTGCTTAGCAAAGCCCTCAGGTATACATTTTATTACAGTTCTGTTCTCAGCTCCCACTCACTTCAAGGAGATCAACATGCACTCGACTGCTTTGGTACACAATTGTAAGATTCAAGTTCTTGAAATAAAGCATGTGCTTCCAGGCCGTATATAACATGAGTTGTGGTTTACCTTAGGATGCCTGACTGCAAATTGTGGGAGTTCAGAAGAAACTCAGTGAGCTGTGCAGCTGATGGCAGGGCAGAAAATGGTAACTTGGCCAAGTTTTGTAGTGTAAATTGTTCCAACTCATGAGTCCAAGCAATTAAAATACCTGTGTGCTTCTTTGCTTGGACTGAAATTTCCTAGGTAGCTGCAACTGTTCCTACGTATGCTGCACAAACTGCCAATGTCCGAACAGGTTGAGATCAGTCTTGCTAAAGCCTTATTAAATCCAGGATCATAGGAAAACAGTGCTAAAGTCTTGTAGAAGTCTCAATCAAAAGTCCTTCATAGGCATCCACTTATAGCTCACACAATTTCAGAGGGTTCCTTTTTAAGGCTAAAAGGTTGTTCACACTGATATTTTTACCTGCTCCTTTAAAGGGATTCGTGGCAAACCTGAAAAAAAAGAGGCTTCTCAGTAAATTCATGCAGCTTTTCAGACCTCTTGGGGATGAGACTCTGGCATCTGATTAAAGAGGCTCAGCTGTGTCAGAGGAACACCTGCATATGCTCACGAGCATAGCCACAGGTGTCTGGAAGTATGTGCAGCATCTTGGGAGCTAAGTGGCAGCTCAGGGTGGTTCCAGATTTTTTTTTTTTTGGTGTTTTGTTTTGTTTAAGGTTTTGGCTTTTTTGGAGATGGGTGGCATTACTAGAATAAATAGTGTCATAATAATTCTGCACGTGTAAATGTGAGTAGCAGCAGTTCATTGTCTTTCATAGATGGTTCGCTGAAATGTGGCAGAAAAAAAGTCAGTTACTGTCAATTTCTATTGTCATCAAGTGGGTTTTACATCAATATAACAAATCAGGAGAAAAGTAGACAAGGCCATTGATACTAGCATCTATTGGAAAATTTGTATCTTTATTATTTACTGATTCTTAAAATAAAAAGATCAATAAGTAGAATTTGCACTTCAATATTCAGGCATGTATTCACATAGGCAAAATACAACGTGTGGGCAGTTGCATTGTCTTTTCACTGCATTGTTTAGCACAAGTTTTCTGTGCTTTAAGAACCAGAGACGTTAAGAAAAATACTCTCACATTAAATTTCTTCTAAAAAGCCTACTCAATTTAAGTATATAAATGAACAATCAAGATCAGGACAATAACTGTATTTTTCATAACTTTTCTACAAAATTTGTATATATATGCTACTGTGAGTCTACAGGTTTCCTTCCTTCTTACTTCATCTAACAAGCCATCCTCCAAAATTTCCCTGTTGCCATGTTAGCTTATTCTAATTTCTGATATGACTAGCAAAACTTCTGAGTCTACTTATAATTATATAGCCACTTGTACGTCCTTGAAAATTTTCCATATGGCCAAAGAAAAATTTTAATTTATTTTTGTGTTTTAACATAGAATTGGATTAATCAGATATGCTTATGCTAAAACTTAGATCCATTTTTAAACTGATGGACTGTTAATATGTATATCTAAGGCCAGCTGGTAAAGTATAATCAAAATATTTTCAAGCATTCTGAGAAGAAAAGTTACAATATCTTGCATGCCATATTTCCAAAAACAGTGAATATCCTACAATTAAGAGTTATGAGAGAAAATTTAACTCCTTAATTCAAGAAATTCCTATCACACTATCTTTCTCATTTATAAGTCTTTGTTAGTCTTTCATGCAAATAATCTTTCACATACAATGTGTGCTTTCAATTTTTATTCCTCACTATATACAATTACATTATCCCCAAGAAACAGTAAGTTTTCAAATTAAAAGCATGCATAGGATGAAAACATAACCCACATCAAATATTCTCCAAGAGTTCAGAAATCCTAAAAAGTCTAATAAAACTCAATGGTTTCTTGTTCTTGGTCAGCCATGGATAGCTCCTGTAATGTACTCAGTCTGCTGGTTACTGTGCTCATTACAGCCTACTTTCTGTGTCCTTGCTCTCTAGTTCATACAGCTGCATTTGCATTTTGGCACAGCTTCACAGAGGAACTCAGGAGCTGTGGTTAAGTCTGCCCATGATATTTTTTTTTGCTCTTGGAAGCACATCATTTGTCTTTCAGCTCTCCTGAATAGCCTGAGGTAAAAGACACCTCAAAAGAGGATGAAAACTCATCATCCTGCTGAGGGAGTCAGCAGCAAGCTCTGCAGAGGGGTTGACACCTTCCTGGCTGAATGCATTCTTAAATCTTTTTGTGAAATCACCCTGGCACACCCATCCAGCCTAGTGGGGAGTGATTAGTGAAAGGAGATTCTACATTGTGACAGGTAAACAATGTAGAATCTCCTGGCTTTGGATGTGGATCCAAATGCCTGTGGATTTTCATGTAGGTTTCATATGTTCTTATTACAAAAATGATCATAACCACTGCATCTGTGTCCTCTAGCAGGTAAACTATGAACATACCACCAAACTATGCCTGGTTCTCCTCCTCCTAGCAAAAATAAATGGATAAACATCTCATCTATGAATTGCAGAAGTGTAGAGCTCAAGGGTTTTCCCAGTTTCCTAGGGAAGTTGTAAGTTTATTATGTCTGTAGCTAATGGTGGCATTCTCTCTCCTTTGGAAGCACTCATCTAGCACTCTGTCTGATCTTGTTCCAGATTTCAAAGACTGCAGTGCTGCAGTACTGAAAGGATATGTATAGGGACATAAAGGATAAAGGACATAGGGATATAAAGGAAACTGGTGGCAAAAGAGGAGAATGTTAGTACAATTGCAAAATAGAAACTTGCACCTCCCCTGTCTGTCATAACAGCCAGATTGGAAATTTGTACAGTGTAGAGAATAGTGGAGGGGAAAGTTGTGCCAACTGGAATGTTTACCCTACTTCAGTGGATGCTTTCTGGGTTTCTAATGGAGTCATAAGTCCTTAATAGTTTCTAAAAATGTCCACACACAATTTTATTCTTGTTAGATAATTAAAAGTTGCACACTTAATATTTTAATTTAGACTGCAGTGTAATCTTGAGCCAAATGCATCATTGGTGTAGTTTCACTCACTTCATTTAATTACCAAGCCTGAAGCTGGCCTTTTATAATTGTTTCCTGACAAGAGTTTTAGAAGACTAAACTATAGAGCAATATTTATAAAGATCACTGCAAGTGCAGATTCAAAATTACCTTATTGAGTTAAAAGCTAGAGGCCTCTGGTTGAGTAACCAAATCTCCTTGTTCCAAGCATAATTGTTTGAGTCTGACTCAGTTTGTTCTATTTAAAGGCTAACTGAAGACTTGCAATATTGAGGTTACTTCAATAAGCTGGTATCACACTTTCCATTTAGCAAACAGAGAATGCTACTAATCTTAATTTGCAATTTGCAGTGCTGGGAAATTATTTTGTTAGTTGTTAAGTGTTGTCTTTAATCTCACAACTCAAATCCTCACATAGATTTTTCTTTTCATAGAAACATGTCTTTGCATTATTTTATTCCTTCTCTGCATCTTTAAAGATAGACAGAAAAGCCATCACTCTTTCCCTTCCCTTCTATGAAGGACCAAGAGCAAGCAATGGAGAACTTGAAAGCTCCTGTATGCTTTGGGGACCAACACTATCATACAGTTAGTTAAGCTTAAACCATAGGAAAAATAATGAAAGAAATAGGTCAGGCTATCCAAAAAACAAGAAAACCATCAGGATATGCACTTAGCCCACCTGTTTCATTGCTCAGTTTCATCTCTTAATAAAAAATTTTAAAATAGTACCAGAGCAGAGAAATTAGCACCACAGAAGGCTAACAGTGGTGTATTGAGCTCACCACCATAACACAGCTTCTTCAACCTCAGATTAGGCAGCAAAATGATCGAAAATGTACACAAAAGCAAACCAAACAATAATATACATTGTTAGAAAATGAACAGATAATTAAACAAAACATTGTGCTACAGTACAAAATTTGTGCTATAAGAGCATCTCAGAAAATGAAGGTCTGGTGTCCATCTTGAAATGAGCCACAGAGGTCAATGACCCTTATCAAAGGTATGAAATTAGACTGAGGAATAACTAAGCTTATTAGAGGTATTCAGCTTGGAAAACAAAAAGCCTTACTCTTTGTCTATGTTCTACATGTATTTCTAGAAAACACCTTTTTGTCACTCCCTGTGATAGGCACTGAACTACCCATGTATTTTTCCTTTCTACGTCCTTTGTTCAGTCCTACAGGGCAGCATTTTGTGCTCCTTCTCTGTCCCCAAGTACTGACTCTGCTTCTCAAGCATGTCTGACTCCTGCATTCTGTGGCTTGCAGCTACTTTGCTGAGGCAGCTGCAGCTTAAGAAAGCAAGTTTAAAGACTGGTCTTACAGCGCAGCTGAATCATGTTGCAAATGATTGACACAGTGGAAATGAAGCAGTTTTAGTGCTGAAAATTCCCAGATTAGTTTGAAGAATACACATATTTGACAATAATTTTCCTGTCAGGATTTCCCAAGTGTTATCATAGTGCAACAAAGGCAACCCACTGATGCACTGCTGACCATTTCTACATTCAGTGGTTTTGGTCAATCTTCACACTTCAGTCTTTGCTGCAATGCTTCTTAGTAGCTGGCCCTCTTTGATGTCCTGAAAACATACCACAAAGCTGTTATTGTGGTTTAACCCTTCTCAGCCACTGACCCTTGCCAATGTGCTTGCTCACTGCTCCCCAGTGGGATGGGGGAGACAATCAGAAGGGTAAAAGTGAGAAAACCCTTTTGTTGAGGTAAAGAGAGTTTAACACAGGAAACAAAAACTACATGCACAAAGCAAAAAAAGGAATTAATTCACCATTTTCCATGGACATGTGAGTATTCAGCCATCCCCAGGAATCTGAGGCATAGCCCCATACTAATAACTGTGAAGAAAATTAATTCTATCCTAGCCACAACCATCACAGTGGTGATAGTGGCCACTCCAGGAGTCATGTGAAGACTGTCCATTAAGATACAATTTGCTCATCATGTTTATCTCATGTGCTCAGTATCACCAAGTTGCACCAGCACCCAGCGCCTTCCTTTGAGATTTAAAGATACACAAGGCCACAGCATTCTCAAAATGTCTTTTGAATTCCTCCCATGCAAAAGATTAAAAAAAGTTCAATTAAATTTTAAAAATTAAAATAAAAAAATCTTTTCTTCTTACACTTTGGAGAATTGTCTCTGCAATAAACTACAAGTAAAGACTATGAAATAGGCTGAGCTGCAACATCAAAATTCACAACACCTTTTCCTGATACCCACCCCCTGTCACATAGATTGCAACAGTTTCAGGAAAGCTGCAGAAAGAATTAAATTGCTTGGGCGGGCTTTGCCTTCTAAATGTGGAATTAAAAGAGTTTCACTGGTTAGGCACTCAAAAAGAGCTTTGAAACTGCAAATACTCATCAGCTTTCAGCATGAGAAAAGCTTTAAAGGTACAGTAGTAATTTTAATACTATCTCAAGTATCCTTTTCTTGTTCCAGAGGACAACAATGGAGGAGGAAGCATTTGCTTTTTTCCTTAGTAGATCATACATCTGTGACAGCTGGAGTGACATGAGAGCCTGCTGTGCTCCCCAGCTGCATAATTGCATAAACCCTGAGGAGCACTTATCTTCTTCCCAGATGCTCATTTTTTTTTTTAGAAAGCAAAAAACTTGACCATTCTATCATTAGTCCCCTTTATGCTTTATAACCGAATGAGTCAAACCATACAGTTGGTGATTTCACAAAAAAAAAAAAAAAAAAGAAACCCAACCAAAAGAGTAATGAGGTCAAGGAAGTCAGCAGGAAAGGAATAACAATATCAAAATGAGACACGAACCTTCAGACCAATGATCTGAGGCCTGATCTTGACAATGCAAAGAACTGGCTCTTCTGGGTAGAGAAACACTCTCAGCTGGGTTGCCCTTGTTCAAAGTCATTAAGGATCAAGCTACTATTTTCAGAAAATACCCCAAATCTAGAAGGCCACTGATCTCAGCACTTCTCTACAGAAGAAAAAAAGATTACTGACGTAAAATCTTTCCTACAAACCTCAGTTAGGAGCAAGATTATGGCTATAGGGAGGCACTACAATGAAAATTTGATATAGATAATACATATACCCAACTGGTATATGTACTATCTATACCAGTTTGAGAGAGGTTTCTCTGTGGAGGTTTCCCAAAGAAAGGCACACAGAGAGTGCAGGAAAGGTGAAAAAGGTGGTCATTCACATAGTTGTATTGCAGGGGTGCTGATTATATGCTTGTAGTATTCACCAGCCACTATCATAACCAACATGACATAAGGGCAACTGGATGGAGAGACTTTGGGACTCTGAGGTAGTTAGCCCTCTCAAACTTCACAGATTAAGAGGCTTATGCCACAGAATCCTGACTCCTATTTCCCCATCAACAAACCAGTCCTTTCTGTCTCCCTGTCTGTCATCACACAAACCATCCACAGCTGGTCAGGCAGCTGTCTGGCATGCCATACCCCAGAGACTGAGGGAGAAGATGGGATGCAACACTAGTGCTGAGGGATATCTCAGCTGGTAGGCCACAGCTCCTTGCTACAGGCTGGTACTTTGGCCCCTACTCTGTATGTCTTCAGTCACACACTCTGATATGCTACCACTTTAGGCAGATACTTCAAGGATCTGCAAATACTGTTAGCAACATTCTCCTTCAGAGACTATTCCATATCTTCTGCCCCTGCTGTTCTGTCACTCCCTGTGCAACTTGACAAGCTGAAGACAGCAGCCGTGAACATTAGATAGTCCATGCAAACTCACAGGGAAATGATACTGAAGAACTGGTAAAAATATTTGAGTTGTTTTAACACTTAATTCAATGCAGCATTTAAGCTGCTCTGGAGACCTGACCATTGGAGGGTGACATGACCACCAACAAAGACTTGTTTGTTGACATGAACATGAACTTTCTCTGTAAGTCGTGCGAGCAGCAGCACACAGCCCAGGGTTACAACAAGCAATCACACAGGTCTCTGCACATGGCCAGACAACTACTCCACTGAGATTTTCACCTTTTTGTATATATGTGGAATTGTTGTTTTTGGATGGGAAAGGAGAAAAGTACTGATATCTTGCTATGTAACGTAGTCAATGTTATATATTTTACAGTCTGACAGTACAACCATAGAACTGTGTAAAGTTTCTGCAGGCTAGTTTGGTTTTTTTATTTCTTTCTTTCTCAGACACAAAGATGATGCACAGTAAAAAATGAACCAAACACTTGTTTGAATAATTCAATGTGTGAAAGTAAAACTAACCCTAAGCACATTTAAAAAAAAATGTGAAAATATTCCTTCAAGGGAATGATGTCCCAATCGCAGATTCCTTCAAGGGACAGAAGTTCCAATCCTGCACCTAATCTAAGTCGCACAGTGAGGACATATAAACTATGTCTTTATAATATTATAATTATTTGACATTAAGATTACCCTAGAACTACAGAATCATATGTATTGGAAGGGATCCTGAAAGGTCATCTAGTTCAACCTCCCAGCAGTGAGCAGGGACATCTTCAATTCTATCTGGCTGCTCAGAGTCCCATTCAACATAACCTTGAATGTTTCCAGGAATGGGGCATTCACCACCTCTGTGGGAAACCTGTTCAGTGTTTAAATCTGCCTTTCTCCATAGAAGATATGTTCCAGTCCTCTGATAATTTCTGTGGCCCTCTCCTGGACCCATTCCAATAGGTCCTTGTCCTTCCTGAGCTGGGGACCCCAGAGCTGGATGCAGCCCTGTGGGTGGGGTCTCACCAGACCAGAGCAGAGCAGAGGGGCAGAATTCCCCCTCTCCCCTTGCCCTGCTGGCCACAGTGCTTTGGATGCAGCCCAGGATATGTTTGAGTGCACATGGCTGGGTCATTTCCTGGCTGTGATCACCAGGACCCTCAGGTCCTTCTCAGAAGGGCTGCTCTCAATCCCTTCATTCTCCAGCCTGTGTTGATACTGGCAGTTGTTGAATCTCACGAGGTTTCCCCCTTCTCAAGCTTGTTCAAGTCCCTCTGGATGGCATCCAGTCCCTCCGATGTGTCAATACTGATATTTTGGAAAAGATTTTATGTCATTGGACCATAATAGAGATGAGCAAATGCCTGAAATGAGCAGCGGTAAGTAGTAAAATTTTTAGGAAAAAGGCTCTAACATCATGATGCAAAATTGTGGCATTCAGTAAGAGATTGCTCTCCATAGAAGATCCATATAATCTTGATCCATAATCAACTCTTCATATTGCATATATACTCCACAGTGGTTGCTCAGAAAGCTTTGTAGAATGAGAACCAATTAATGGAATCAGTTACTTGGCTTTTCTAAAACTGCTGATATGTTGTTAAAACTGATACACAGTCTTCAAAGCTTCTGACAAAGAAGAAGAAGCATTTACCATTATGCTGGCATTGTTTTTTTAATAAAATATATGATGGTCAATAGGTGTGTCTGGAAAGCCTATTAAGCTGATATCAAAGTAATTCTTGCAAGTATTAATGCTGAATATCATAGATACTGATGAATATCAAGACCTTATTTTTCAGTCTGCTTTTATATGTGCAGAGGAGTAGAAAATCAATTAAGAATGTCAGTCAGATTTTAATCACTCTAATAATTAAATAAAGGCATTGTCCCAGCTCTCTGATACACTATTCATAAGTACACGCTGCACTTCTGTTAAGAAAGATGATAACTCTGGTAATCATTTACATTTGAGTAGTATTTCCCAAGGGATAAAGCTCTTGGCAGAGAACAGAAATCAAAATTTAGAACTTCTGTGAAAAAGTAGTAGTAGCAGAATAAACACTATTTTTATAGTACTGGTTGCAAGTACCATGGTAAATTGGCACTTAAGTTCTTTTTTAATGAATAAAATGTAAAGTCAGTGACAAGGAATAAACTGCAACTACTTTGACTTAACTTCAAAGTTTTGCATTTGGGGACTGTGGTGTGATGTGTTTTTAGAAATGTTTATGAGTTGGTTATTCGTTTTGTAAGTTAAATATATGGTTTGATCCTCGGTTCCCCCCATGTACTCCCCTCACAATGGTTTCTCCCTAAGTTGTTTATCCCTTATTTTCCTGCCAATGGCTTGTCCCTCAGGAAGACTGATCCCTTGATCCATCCCTTGATCCCTCCCTTCATGCCTTTATAAGTTTGTTTCCTCCCTTTTGGTGCTGCCTACCTCTCCAGTCTGTCATTGTAACCACCCCCCTTTATTTCGAGAATTTTCTGTGTCAATCATCCCTTATTCGATGTGTCATTTGCCTCCAGGGCCTTTTCCCTCTGCTATGTGATCCTCAGTGGCTCAGCTGTAACCCGCGCTCCTCCCTTGATCCCCATTTATTGATTGCCTCATGTCTCCCCCCCCCATCACGCCCATTCCTTTTATCAGTGCCTCCCCAAGCCCTCCTCGTTTGACACCCGTCCCTGGTCCCGCCTGGGAAATAAAGCTCCTTGGCATCGACACAAGTGTCCACTCTTTCCTTCCTTTACCTCGGGGCTTTGTAGCCCTGCTCTCGCCTGCGCCACCCACGCTGCAGATGGCACCACTACCCAGGGGTTCCGGAGAGAACCTGGGAGTGGCCGATCTTGTGGCCACCTCTGGACATATTCTGGGAGCAGCTAGCCGGCATTGTCCAGCTCCCATGGCCAAAGAGCAGGGCTACATCTGAGACTCTCTGAGTTTCAAGGAAAGTTGGCAGAAGTGGGTTGTGGGGATTATGGCTAAGGTCAGCAAAATAATGGGGGCAGAGACAAGAATGAAAACAGAATAGGTATCCACCTACTCAATAATAACAAAACTGTGGAGTTTGGGGATTTTAGTAGAAGAGGTATTAAAAGCAGGTAAAAAAGGGAAATTACTCTTAATTTTTGTTGAGGCAGACAGTATTTATAGTTGTAAAAAACTTTAAAAATCCATGTACAGGAGGTCCATAAATTAATACTAAAAGAACAGACAGGAATGCCATTGTTAATGTTAATGCATATGAAGTGAATGGACCTTAAAAATTGCCCAGGCTAATGTGCCCATATATAGCATGTTCTCTTGACATGGAGACATGATAGCAGACAACAAGACATAGTGTGTCCTAATAAGGCATTTCTGTCATCTTACACTCAGAAATACGCATGGTTTCAGCATGCATTTTGCATTGTCTTCATTTACACTAACTTTTCCAGAAAATCTGATTTGGAGATTCTTGTATCACACTATGTCACAATTCTATCACAATTATTGTATCTATATATAATAACATATTATATAGGAAGTGAAATTGGAGGTTATGGCAAGCATTTAAGCAAATGCAGTTTATAATTTTGGAAAATTACAGTATTATTGTTACCGATAGCAGAGCTCACATATATGCCAGCTCTGTGTTTGTGTGTTTTTGTATATGTTGATTTGGGGCAGGAGATACAGGATTAGTTATTTTACAGGATGATTTATAAAACTTTAAAATTCAGAGATGAATGGTAAAGGATTCCACATTAGTGGAAAATCCTAGTCACCATTTTTTCCTCTTTTATGAACTTTCATCTTCGGACATACTCTTAATGTGAAGAAGTGTTAACATGTTCACTGACCTTTTTCAATATCTCTGGTCTGATGAAAGTGACTTAAAGGTTGTAGCGTCTAAAGATGTATGCATTCTAAAAACTGGAGGTAAACTGGAATCTAGAAAGGTCCCACAACATTTTAGGAAGATGACACTGGATCTACTCTTAAGAACAGATTTTGAAATCAAATGGATATAGATTGCCTTAAAAGTGTTGACAATACTTTTAAGTATTGTTGGTTGTATATTAAGTATAAGTTGGTTGTATATTAAGTATAAGTTGGTTTTAAAAATAAATGTTGCATAAGAAATTAATTTAGATTCCTTTAAAATAATTTGGCAGTGCACTAATTGTAGATAAATTTGTTACCAAAGACATGTTAAAATTTTAAGCTAACTAAACATGATTCTCTTGGATTGATTATTTGCATTCTACGTAGCAGCTCAG
>JAYDZK010000113.1:28095774-28108570 GCA_034509185.1 Euphonia xanthogaster | reverse complement strand
AGATCATTAAATTTGTTACTCGGGAAATGCATCCCACTTAACACATTGGCCTCATGGAGGCTTTTGAGCACCCTAGAGTCATTCAATTAGAACTAGTTAAAACAAACAGGCTTTTAAAGAAAAAAAAGCCATATAGGATTATGTGGCCCAAATTCTAATCCTATTACTTTAGTTTCCTCATAAAATAGATTCATTCTCACAATCTTAGCAAAATTCCATTGATAAAGCATTTTCTTCTGAAAAAAAAAAAAAAACCACATAAAACCAAATTGCTTTGCTGGCCCACCTAGAATTAAAGCCTGAGAAATCAATATTCCTGTATTTTATGTGTGTTATATGTAGCCCGATAGCCATTTTTCTTTAATGCTACTGAACTTTGAAAGGCTTTAACTATGAGCCCAGAGAAACAAGCCTCTAAATTCTGATACTGCCCAAGGAACCTGATTTCCTTCAGATTTAATATGTTAATTTGAAAAACACATAGAGTCCTATTAAAAGAAAATGAATGTAATAAAATTTTGTCAATGTTCTACCTAGACTTACTTCTGAAGAGAAAACACCTTTTAGAAAGTGAGTCTTAAATGGAGTTTTATAATGGGTAAAGAGTAAAATCACTTTCAATGCTGAATGTGAACAGAACAGACAGGACTTCCTGTGCTTCTTTAAATTGATTTGAAGAAGTTTTTTTGCCTGTGGCATTTATGTATGAACATGACTCAAGTTCACTTAACATTAATTTCATGTTGATACATCTCAGTTTGTTTTCAGAGTGTCCAAGTCATTTCTTTACCCATAAACCTACAATCAAACTCCTAACCTTCCCTGCACAGGTTTCCATCTGAGAGCATACAGTCAACAGTCTAAAAGGCATTTCTGTATCAGAAGCTATCCAAGATTCAGAGTGGCACACTTCATGCTAGTTAGGGCGAAAAAAAGCAGGGGAATGGGGGAAAAGAATGGAAGTGATGAAATTGTTAGCTACCATGTTAATGCTTATTACCCACCCACTTTACTGCTGATCATCTTAGGTGCACAAAAAACCTTAGCTTCTAAACCACAAGTAAGACTTTTTTTTTTTTTAAAGAGCACAATGCCTCTATGAAAAATTTTCTTTCTTTAATAAAGCAGACTCTCATGAATCACGGAACACAGTTTCCATTTAGTCAGCAAGGGTATTTCTCAGGTGAGCAAGAGCTGAGTACCTTTCAGTTCCAGAGTTTTAAAAAAGTAGATTATCCCTGCATAAATTGAAAGAGCATATATAATAAATAAAAGAATAAGAGGCTTTTAAAACTGTACATTTGCACTTGGGTAAAATAGCAACAATGCAATTCTAACCTCAGGTTCTGTTTATCCAAACACTGTCTAAAGAACAACTGCATGGAGGTTAGAAAAGCTACAGATCCAAGCTTTATCACAACTCTTACAGGAGATTTATCTGAACTTGTTTCCATTTACGCAGTCAGTCTCATGAAATATTTTCAGGTTTTCTAGAGGGATTTTTCTTCTTCCTACCATGCACTTCACTGTAGACATCATTGTAGATCAAGCTATTTCAATCCTTATATTTATTTTATTAATTAATTATCTGAATTTTATTATCTGAATTAACATATAGGTATCATCTCCAATTGTGACAGAATCCCAAACTTACAACTGAAAGCCCTGTGTCACAACTTGCATAGGACATAGGCCAAATCCCCATCAATTTGTTGAAAATCAAATCTTGTTTCATCTGTTTCCCCTAAGTTCACCGTTATTGGTGATTTTCTCATATAAAACCATCTTCATTATTTTAATCGATACAAAGTTGAACTAGTAGAAAAAAATGAAATGTGGAGCTTTAAAAGATTGTTGACAGCTCCAAGCTCAATGTCCAAATGATGAGAAATCATGTCACTTTTAAACTCTTAAAGTTATATGTGCATCTCGATGTTCCACGACATGTAAGCAAATATTTTTTTTTTCGCTAGTAAAGGCAAGTAAGTAATACTACTATTTAAATGTTTAATTTATTCTTAGATTGACCCACAAAAGATAGGTCAGTAGAAACCTACTACATATGGTTGATTTTCCTTCTTAATATAATATGCTTTTTAAATACTTGGTTAAAAGCATTTTTATTGTTAAACTGTAGTAAAACCATGAGGCTTGATAGAAAGTCATGGACTAAACTTGTGAGTAAATACTAAAATAGTTAGGAAATTTTCCTGTATTTGCATAAGCCTCAAAGAAATTACATTTCATAACTAGTGGTATGATTTGGACTAGAAGCTTATAGAAAACAAAAAGAGAAAAGTTTAATATTAAATATAATAATTCAGAATGGTGAGACACCACCACATTTCACTTATATGGAATAAATGGACACTGTGGAAATTTTCAAATTATCTAAACATGTTAAAAGGGTGAGAAACCATAGAGTCCAACTGGCTGAGAGGTATAATTCAGTAGACAGAAAAAGAAAAATGCTGCGATTTTGAAGAGAATTGTGTGCATGCTGATTTTAAAAGTACAAAAGATTATGCTTTTTAACCAAAAAAAACCACAGCAAACCCAGAGAACTCCACACATAATGTTTCTTTATGCTACTGATAGCTAATTAAATTGCTAACTTTCCCCCATCTATTGTACAAATATGAAGCTATAGTGGCAAAGTGTTTTCCTCTCAAATTATTGCACAAATATCAGCACATTGCTGAATTTTATTTCAAGAATATATAGTGCCTTAAAATGATGCCCAGAAAATAGAAATACTAATAACTATATTATAAGACCAAAGAAAGAGATTCTGTAAATCCAGCTGAGAATTTTTTAATTGGTTTTTCTTAATACACCATATGTTCCTTAAGGGATAACCACAGTGTCCTGGCTTAAATTATAGAATGGTATTTGTACACTACAGCACAATTGTTGCTGTATTCTTGTTCTCCTAAATCATTGTGTTTTAATACAGTTGGAAAATATTTAGACTGTTTGTACATGGAAAATTTTCTGTGACAAGTACACAGTATGAGAACTTTAAAATTGGCTTCTAATATAAAAGCTTTAGTATTACCATTGGATAATACTAGAGTCATTACTAGTCTGCTAGTGCTACATTCATTTTCCAGTTCTACTTTGTAGGACTTCAAATAGCCTAGGTACCTCATAGGTACCACTGAAGTGCCACTTATTTCTGTCTTCTGCACTATGTTCCATTAGTTCCATGTTTGACATTTACTTCTTAAAATGTCACAATGCATTTTTGCAGTTAGGACTCTGGCCTAGTCACACATCAAAAGGTCAGTGTTTAATCTATCAGTGTGGGACTTATACTTGCTAAGTATAAACAGCTCTTGTCAGGATGGCATGGACACAGCAGCTGAGGAGGGATCCACAGAGGAAAAAACCAGACCTTGCAAAGAAACACTGGAGCAACTCACATGAGGTAAGCACAGAAGTGGGGAAAACACTTTTTCTTTTTCCTTGGGCATTTTGAAGAGCTTTGTGGCCCAGTGCAGTGCTGGTCAAATAAGCAACACATTCAGTGCATCACTGACACACAGAGAAAGGGTTACCTCAAACTTTTCTGCATGGCATGTTATGATGCTGGGTCATACCAGCTGAGCAGATATAATATCATGCATGCAGCTAAAATATGAGGCTTTATGTAGACATATCATTGCATTTTCACTATAGAAGAAAACTGATTTCTTGTAATACATCTGAAACGCTACATAAATGAAAGGTTAGGGAGAAAGTTGGGTCGTCAGGGGCCTCTCACATCAAGAGTTCTTAGCAGCCTGCTTTCCTGCATTGCCCTGGCCTGTCTCAACAAGCTTTCCCTGTGGACAAAGCCCAGGCACAGCTGGCCTGCATATGTTAAAAAAAGTTCACAGTAGTCAGTACAGAAGAGGAAAGACCAAGTGTGAGCTCTTTCTCTCTCAGTAATCCTCCAGCAGTACTCCAATAGGGTTTAATTCCTTAAACATCCCCATATGCCTGCATGCCACATCCCACAGCATATGGCACATATTCTGAGTTTCAGAGTTTGCACATTATTTCATGCTACTGACACGATGGAATGACCCCCTCCACCAAAATGGACACACCATTGTGCAGGGAATGCTTTATTAGAAGCACAGAAATAGTGCCAGATACCAATGTTCAGTAATTATTTTCTCTTTTATGTGATACCATTTATAAGTATAACAGTATAATATGTGTAGGTCAGCCAGACCATCTTCTACAGTCCTTTGTGAGGTCACTCACAGGGTCAGAATAAGGAAATTACTAAGAGGCTTTTGAAAAAAATTTAAGAATTATTGAAAAATCTTTTACCACTGTATAAAGAATAGTTCTCCATCCTCTCTGACATTTTGCTGGCATACATATATCACTAGCAGAAAAAGAAAATGATCTCTAAGTATTTTTGAAATCATTTTGTCTTGAAACATCACAGAGTGTGGTACACAGGAATGCCTTTGCTTTGATGGGATAGAACAGCTGTAGGACTGCATACAACTGTATGCTGTTTATGCTAAGGAACTTAAAATGGTTCAGCAAACTTTTCCTTCAGAATATGTGCTGTGGCATGCAACAGATCAGGGCCTCACATGGGCTTGAGGAAAACAGGGTAAATCTGAAGTGTAGTGCCTATGTCCATAAGCATCCCAGAACCCAAGGATATCACACCATATGGGTTTCAGTGAACCACATGACAGCACATTGTGGTACCCTTCCTGTAAGGGTATCACTGAAGTCAGTGGTAATAAAAATGCCTGATATCAGGTGTTGTAATTTACAGGATTATAGTTAATCAACCCTACTACTAGACAAAAGTCTCTGATAGTATGGTACTTGACACAAATTCTGATAGTTTGTTACTGGTTTTAACAATACAATGAGAGAGTGAGGGCACCAGCTGTGTATGCAAGCTGACAGAACATCCTTTTTGTGAGTGTTTTGGAAATCCTGTGGGTTTTCTCAGGACTGCTCATGTCATTTTGGTTAAGGAGAAAATCCTGTGTAAAGCCAGAGAAGAAGCGAGACCATGACTGTAAAATAGCAGCTTAATTTCCAGATCACTCATAGAGGATAGAGATAACAAACTTAAACCATAGCTTTCCATACACTCAGAGTGCTTTATATTTTATATTCCTCCATAATGTTGCACCCTCGGTGACTCCTGTTTGTATCCACTGTATTTTTCCATCAGTAACGTCAAAAGACATTTCCTTCAGTAGGTCAAATCCTAGCAACGTACACTTACTACCTCAAACTTTTCCTGTAAAACAAATCTAATGCAAAGCACAACATAGACCAGGAATATTTGAGACCTCACACACATTTGTGGAGTGGCAGCACTGTCACCCACACAATCCACAGTTTCTTATTTCTGGAGCCTGAGGCTGAGCTTGTTGCTTTCAGCAGGATTCACTGAACACCTTTGTCCTCCAGCTGATGCTCAGGCCCTGAGTTCACAGTCTCTAGCCTGAATTAAATATTGCAAAAGAACTGAATGTAAGTTTTGTATCAAGCCAGGAACATGAAAGTTTTTTACAGAAAGGGTGAAAAAGCGCTGGAATCATCTGCCTGGGGAGGTGGTGGAGTCACCATCATTGGATGTGTTTAAAAAAAGATTGGATGTGGCACTCAGTGCCATGGTTTGAGGTGTTAGGGCATGGGCTGGACTTGATGATCTTAAAGGTCTCTTCCAAACTAGTGATTCTGTGAATTCATTTGGCATATACTAGAAAGGCATTCAATAATTGATTGGATAAAGAACTATAATCTGCTATCCATCTTTTATCTTATTATTTCTAAATTCAACCAAGCCACTGACAAACTTTTGAATATTTTTAATTCAGTATGGCACAGTATCAAATTTCTGATAGCCTAAAGACAAACCAAAATAAAATTAGTCCCTTCAGAGAAACAGATTGTCAAATTTAAATGCGCCATATTTAAAAAAAAAGTAATAGATCAGTAACAACTTTTCCATAAATTTGACACACTTGTTAACTACAGAATAAACCAAATATCAATATTTGATTATTTTTGTAGCCAAAATTCAGACTAATTTCAAATTCTGAATAACTCTCTACTTTGCTAAAAATGTAGTCTATTAATACATAATAATATTATCTGACTCTGTCACCAGGATGTCTGAACAGTCAATTTCATGACCAAGGTGACCTTGCCAGCAGCCTGTTTATAGAGACAGGTGGTAGCTACATACTCCCAAGGCCTGCCTCTCCCTTCCACATTTTGTGGCTGGAAGCATTTTGGACTTGATAACACTCTTCTCCCTCAGGTTTGATATTAACAAGGTTATATTAAAAATTCACTGCTACATCCACACAGCCCACGTTTTTTAATGACCTCCCCAATATTCAGCAGAGTGAAATCAGAATCTCTTAAAGCCAGAAGCTGATCAGAGTGAAAATACAGACCTAGCTTATACTTTCTAAAATATAACTTATTGAAACACATTATCTAAATAGTTAGATGTGCTTGTAGAATAGCTGCAGTACTGTGCTTCTATCAATCAGAAGCAATTTGTCTTGTTTTGACCTTGTCATAAATTCACTTAATAGGAAACTAAATAGCCCACAGAGCTTAGCATACTTTTAGGTGACTCAGCTGTTTGTGGTCACAGCAATGTACCTTTTTTCAGAGACAATGCCTTCTAGGCACTCCACTTACTCACCCTTTGGTATGCTTTGATCTCCATTCTGGTATGTTTTTGTTTGTGTCTTATTCTCCCAAATATTGAAGGATCATGAACCCAATTTCTAAAATGAAAATGTAAAATGTTTTGGAATTGCTTTAATTGATTTTCCTCTAAGATCTAACAGATGGATATGCAAAACATATACTGTTGAAGACTTGAAGCTGACCAACTGAAAAGACCTTGGGAATGGAGTAAAGGACTTCATGATTATTTATTTCTACAAGCTTCCTGAAGAAATAGAGATGGTAGCAATCCAGACAATCAACAACAGCAATGGAAGAGGCAGAAATCACATCATGATTTCCTATTTACAAGCAAAGTACCATCATTAAAAAGGAAAGTTTCTTGGAAGTTATCTTGTTCTCAGCCTGACAGACTGTGTGGATATGAATCTATCTGCAACAAAAGCATCTTCATTTCATCCTTCTTAAGCAGAAGTCTTCGTGCTATACCCTGACAGTCTAAGAGTTCTATAGATGAGCAGTATCTATTTAACGCTATGAAAATTGCAGAGCAGATAAGGACCACCATTGTTTTTCCAATCGTCTATTCTCATCCATACTTGTTTTTTCTTAGCATCTGAAATACTAAAAAAGGAATAATTCTGTATCTGTCCATCCCATTGCTATCCTCTATGTTAAGGACATCAGTAAAGAATCCAGTGCAACCTGCTACAGCAACCCTCTTGAGCAATCCAGTTACTTCTTGTAGCATTTTCCTCTACTATTTTTAAAAGCATTACATCAAGAAATCAGGAAAAGAGTAGCAGTTTTCTCCTAGTTAAACCTTGACTAACATTACAGAAATCTAACCTCAGAAAAAATGATAAGACTAACACTTGTCAAGCAAAAGCTAGATCTGTACTAGTAAATAGAACACAGCATGGGCATGTGCTCAAGATGCTAATAGGTCATTGCTCATGGGATTAAATTTTTGGAACAGCCTTTGGCATGTGTATGATTCTCAACTTCAGTTTTCCAAACAATGCCCAGATGGCATTTCTAAGACACACTCCTCTGCATAGTCCCTGGGTATTATAGCACCAGGGGTCACACCTGCACTCTCCTGCTCCCCACCATTGCAGAAAGAATGGCAGTGTGATATGTAAAAATGTCCCACACACTCTTTTTTTCAAGGATGTGTTTTTGCATCCTCTTTCTTGGATCTGCTCTATGACCTCAGGAACTCCTGACAAGTTTTGACTGAACCAGAGTGCTGAAAGATCCCTTTACCAATTCGGTGGTGAAGCATCCCTGACCATACCAGACGCTCTTATATGATTAAGTGTGGACAACAATGGGGACAACAATGGCTGTAATAAGAACATCAGCCTCCTGGTCAAGGTGGTGAAAGGATCATCAGTCCCCCTGACAGCCTTGGAACATTCCCAGCTGCACTGTAGCCCAGGTGGAACACTACCATTATTGCTGGAGTTTTGAAATTATTGTTTTAGAAACTCCAGGAGCTAACAAGATGGGATATTTCCAGGATGAAAATTTTGCAGATGTGTAAAGCAAATTATCCTGCAACCTTCTAAAGGGTGATCCTAAGGAAGGCCCCTTGGGGTTCTCCTGGACCACAGCAGGCTACACAAGCACCTCTCTCTAAGTAGGAAGCCTCTTGGAACTCATGAACTGTCAAGTTTTCAAGAGACTTTGGCTGTTGTTGAATCCAAGGTTGATAGGCCCTATAGACATAGTCCTCAAGGTGTAACCCACAACTGTTGAGAAAACCTAGGAGATTTGATGCATTTCCATGAACCTGCGGGAAATTTTGATGTACAAGGATATAGAGATAAATACATCTCTTTTTCATGGGTGTATGCATATGAATTGATGATGATATAAATGTTGTTATAAAATTATAATTAAGTCAGTATCAAAATTGTAGTGAATACTGTTGAATCGTTATAAGAATAATAAATTAGTCAATTATTAAGCTCTGCCTTTTGAACCCTTATCTTTTGTACCCTTTTTATCTTTACTTTTTTTGCAACCCTGGTCTCTGTGTAACTATTCTAAAGTGATTCTGATTTTCCTATATATGCTTTATCAATGTAATAAATATTTAGAGTAAACTTAGACATCAAACTCTCTTAAAGTTGTGTTTTCACAAATTCATTTTAAAACCTCTTTTGGCCAGTACTCTGATGGTAATTCTCCAAGCAACCTAACCACTCATTCATGACAAAGATGACTTCACTCAGAGAGTGAGGACCAAGATGACTCACCCAGGAAAAAGGTGTGGGGGGAGATGAGAGAAGGATCTGACCCTGACTGAATAATCTCCACTACCTATACTGAGCTTTTGGCTGGAGACTACCACACAGCCACTACCATACATGGGGTAAACGTAAAAGTTAAAGCTGTCTTACTCTAAGCATAAGATACAGACAAAAGGTCCAAGTTTTTTTCCCTCCTCTGCAGAAGGAACCCCAAGAAAAATGGAAATATTATTTTTATATGAGCTGCCTCTCAACTGGTGTCTGAAGAGATGGGGCAGTACAGGAACAGCAATGGGCTTCAGACCATCCCAATACATACACTTGACAGATCTTTTTAATCCATTAGTCTTTTTAGCCCTTTTTTTGAGCAACCAGAGTCTTCAAATGTGAGCAAAGTTACAGTTCTGCACACTATGGAGAGAGAATACGGCCACACCCTCTGATACACTTCACAGAAAGACAGAATGAAAGGGAGTGAGAGAAACAGCATAAGCACATCCCAGGAGTTACAGAATAAAGTAGGGCATTGTACCACAGGCTTCACGAAATAATTGAGTGTAACAGAATGGCAGTGGGAGAGCCCGTGGCACCCTCTCAAGGTATGGCCTCTCATGGTTACACATGGTGGGTCTGAACCACTCCATAAACAAGTACAGTGAACATCTTTACAAGGTGCAACACAAAGAAAGAGAGCCTAGCTAAACAAAAGCATTTTCTTGATTTTCCACTCCTGATAATCTTTTCACCATATTTTCTCTTCAGTGATTAATATCAGCAAAGGAATCAAATTTTCTTACAATCATATTTCCAAGTAAATCTCAGGGGGATCAAATTATCTTAGTGTTGTGTATTGTTGAGTGCAATAGCCATCTCTATTTGTATTATACCACAGGGCAGATGGCTTTTTTCCAAATCAGCCCATATGTATTTGACAAATCATAAGGACATTCTTCACATACCAGGAAAAGTAAGGACTTAGCATATCAAGTACAACTTTTCATCTGTTTTACAGAGTAAAATGGTTTACCCTTCACTCATATAGATTCTCGTCTCTTTTCTATAAATAGAAATTTCTGCTACTGCTCAGAACGTTTGGATTTTAATCGAGGACAACAATTGTTACTGGAATGCCATCTAATCAGTAGTGCTATTTATACAGTGGTCTGTACTTATTCAGTGCAAAAAATAGCAAACGAAGAGGAAAGAGCAGCCTAGAAAAATACTCAATATTAAATGATATATGACCTTATGGAATTTAATGATAGGATAGAAGGTCAACAAAGTGATAATCTATGGCAATGACAGATAAACCCCATTGATTTCATAAAAATATGAAGTTTCTGTCAACCATATCTAATGTTTATAATTTCAAATAATTTCCCTCACTCAAAAGAAGACAGAGCTATTCTGGTCTGCTGAAGTACGTAGTGTAGCTATTTCCAGTAACAGGAATCATGCTACTAAAGGCAAATGTTGAATGAGACGTGAAAATCTGGCTGTGGTTCTCAGCTTGGATAGAAGCTGAATGGCAGCATGTTTGGCTGTGGTTTCCAAAAAATATGCCAGATTTTGGGCTATAATATTGTTATGCACTCCCCAGAATAAATTCAGGTCAGGTTTGAAGGGAAAAGGACTGTACAGATGCACAGCAGCTCAATGTCATATGACAACTTATGGCATCCCAGTGTAATGGTCTTTATAACTGCTCTGCACTGGCCTTCACTTTCTGAACTGAAATTCACAGAACCAACAAGAACACATTAGTGGAGGACAAATTGCTTATCCAAATAAAAAACTGAAGTCAGAGGCTAACCAAAAAGGTTTATGAAATCTTCTCAGATTAATTGAATTGTTAACTAAATGGTTTCTTGATAAATATATTTTAAATTTTTTCCCTGAAACACATTTCAACTAATATTTCTAGAAATTTTATAAAATTTATCAAAACTACAATGAACTCAAAGGAAAATTTATTTTCCAGTATAAACAAAAGAAAATATCTCCTAGACCTATTTTCTTATCTATCCTCTCTTAGACATTATGATAAAAATTGCACCCTGTAATGCCTATTTCCCTCTGTTGACTAAAAAGAAGCTCAGATATTTTTACCTCTATTTTTTGAAATTAATTTTCCTCTCTCTGACTTAAAAACAGAGACAACTTACAAAAAATAAAAACAAACAAAGAAAAAAGATGCAAACACACTAGTTAGGTATAAGGAGGTAGTTTAAGTAGTCCTTTCTTCATGTAGAAATTAGTGAAGTTTTAGGCTTTTTCTGTTTAGGTGTCCAAGAAAATGTCTCAGTAGACCTCTGGACACCTATATAGCAAATATAAACATACCAATAAAATACTATTCCTCAGTAAACTTTTACAAACCTCTGGTATGGTGGTATGTAATGCACCACAGGAAAAAAAAAAAAAAAAAACCAAAACTATATCAAAATGAAATACACAATAGAGTTCAAAAAGCATCATTTACAATATGATTAGCTCAAAATATTGAGGTACATTTGGAATAAGCTTTCAATGTCTGATTCCACTGTGAATTTGTTTCCATATGTGCAAGAGGCAAATAAAAGAATTGTAGAGTCAACGTAGTACTAAAAATACTGGGTCAGAATGTAAGTGTAGGCACTCAATAGTATTTGAAATACAAACACATGACTATGGAAAATCGACCAAGTTCAATAAACCAAGCATAAAAATTGCTACTGCTTCTCTGGTGCTGCATCAAATCTACAATCCCTTGTAAAATGTAAATAAAATGAACGAAAAAACCCAACAAAATGAACAAAGAAGGAAGAGATAATCTTTCACATGGTACTTAAGAGTGTCCTGTTCTGTATACATTAGCAGTAAATCCAGGGATATATTCTGATGGCCTCTCACATGTTGAATGGCAGCTGGAGAGCTCCCAAATGACCTTTATGTATTATTGCACTACTCTGTGTGAATGAACAGAGTAATCTCATTCCCTGGACTCAGAGGGAAAGTAACAAAATTCTTTGAGAACACATTAATATGAGTATTGTATCTACTTATTTTCTGAAACACACTTCTAAAGCATCAAATTTCTATATTTGATAGGTAATGATAGGGTTGAGAAATTCTGACAAACCCTGAGCTTGTTGCAAATGACCAGAGAGTGCTATGAAGAATCCAACACCAATCACTGACCAAAAGCTTCACAACAACTCAAAGAACAGAGAAAAAAAATCTTATGGAAAATACTTATACTATGAACCTTTTCCCTTGGTGCACTGGAATGCATCTTGGATTCTCCACATATTTTAAATTCCACTGTCAGAAAAGCAAACTAGGGGCCTAAAGCTAAACCGAATGGATTCTTTTGCTCCTCACCTGCTACAAATACCACTGGTTAATTTTTTTCTAGCCAGGATTATCTAACATTGAAGAAGTGGCAAAACCAATAAAAAATATCTGGCATATATTTTACATATAATGTGCATTAGACACCATAACTTGCAATATTTAGACACCTCATAGCAGAAATAAGGTGGAATTCCATGACACCACGGATCAGTTCAGGGTACAAGTGTTCATTCTTTCCTATGTCAGCTCCCGTATATAACCATATTAACTTATCACCAAACATAAACTAACATATACTGCTTTTTTTTAACTATATTAGCTCAGGAGCAGCTCCACAGTAACACTGTGGAGCTTGACTTTGTCCATCTCAGTTTCAAGTCTAGAATAAGCAAAACAAGTCTGCTCACATCTATGCACATCTCTGGGGCTTATAATAAGATATTTTATACTTTAATAGCTAAAAAAAAGAATTGATTTCTTATCTCTGACACTCTTCATTTGTGTAAAATATCACTCAA
>JAYDZK010000113.1:28055135-28094129 GCA_034509185.1 Euphonia xanthogaster | reverse complement strand
CAAGTAGAAAAAAGGTCTCAGAATTTTCCACTGCAAGAAAACTGAAAAACAACTTCTAGCTTAAACTGTAATGTACTGACTTTTAGTGATTGGAGAATAGTAACACGAATATGGTAATTATAGTAGTTATTATAGGCTATAGGTAAAAGGTTTAGATTGGTTCTTCTGTATTAAGATGCTCAGCAAAGTCTATAATGCATTGTAACCAAAACTAAAGGATCTCCAGGCTTGCCTGCAGCTGGAGCTGACAGCTGTAGGCACAGGCTCTGTCACCCACAACCC
This sequence comes from Euphonia xanthogaster, assembly GCA_034509185.1. Taxonomy (NCBI): domain Eukaryota; kingdom Metazoa; phylum Chordata; class Aves; order Passeriformes; family Fringillidae; genus Euphonia; species Euphonia xanthogaster. Next base: position 28,093,847 of record JAYDZK010000113.1, on the reverse strand, counting down.
TGGACTGCTGTAACATCTTGGATGTAATAGACTCCATTCTGGAGAGCCGCCTGGAGTCCCGCATCCCTCATTTCAGCTCTTACAGAAAACCTTAAGATTAAAGTAAGCAAAATAGTCTAAGGAGGGCAAAGAACCAAAAAAAGCTTCTCAAGGAGCTCCTATAATTTGCAAAACACTGTATTATTTACCTCTAACTTGGCCCACAATCACATGCATTTGACTATTATGTCAACTTCATCAAGGAATGCTAATTTAGAGACACTGGATGCTACTGTCCAGGCCTGAAAGGCATCCTCAGAAGCCACTCAGAAACATAGCTAGGATACTAATGTAAAGAGCAACATGCCAAGCATTTAAAAAATAAAGAAATAAATAAATAAACTAGAAGAAATAGAACATCTCTTGAAAGGCAGTGCAAGGGTATCAGATTTAGTGAACAACTGTACCGGTCAGACAACAATTCCAGGAAAGCATGGTTCAGACTCTATTTCCTATTATGCAAGAACAGGTGCAATCACAATACACAGTACTTTATCCCATAATGATTAATACATTTGTTTTTCTATCATAAAGCTAAATAAACCAATTTCTAACGCAGTATGTAGGTATGACTTTACAGTGCTAATAAAATTGTAGTTTCCTTTTAAGATCACAAATGTAAGACACAAGAGATGCAAATCTCACTGATTTATCAAAAATAGTTTGAGCTACAAGTGTTGAGGGAAATCAAGTATTTTTTTCACAGCTTTTAATGGCAGTGATGTCTTTGTATGCAGCTGGCTGAATAATGAACTATACTTATGAATAATTACACTATCATTGATTTGGGTTTTGGGTTTTTTGCAGCACTAGCCGCCCAAATTCTCTTCCTATAATGATTTCTAATTCAGCTTTAAATAGAAAAGGGAATGTGAATTATTTTCCAGATGGAACGTGAGGATATTTTTATGGATTAGTGATGAAAGAACCCAAAATGTCTTAACACATGCTTGTAGGACAGATGCTCTTACCCTGTGAGAAACTGAAAAATGGCTTGAGAAAATAGGGAATTTTTGTACAGATGGAAACACTCAGGCAAATTTTAAACTGCCCTATTCTTCCTTCCAAAGCAATTCAATGCAATTTACTCCTGGACAAAACCAATGCATTTATGCCTGAAAGTACCTGAAAGCAGATGTGCAGGTAGTTTCTGCAATAGCTTAACTCTACTAACATTTTTGATGCTCACTTCTTTACCCTACAGGTAATACTGATGCCTAAAGATTTGTAGCTTTTTTGCATATTTTTAGCTTTGTAGATTTTTAACATACATAGCTGTATACTTTCTAGCACCTTCTCACTTTAGAACAGTAGTTCCCTTTCTCACATATTCTGTTTAGTCTTATTTTCAAGGAAAAGTATTTCTAACAAGGACATCCTGTTTTGCACCAGCACCTGGGAGACAAAACAAGATATAGGGCAAGAAACCTTGGAGGGACTCCAAGGGACAGACCCAAGGGTGGGTTACCAAGGCAACCAGTCTCCTATTGCATGCACCTGCTCCATATAATAATTAGTTAAACTTAAAAAAATTATGACAATTCAATGCTATGCATATGCACAGGGTCTATCTGTGCACCTGAAAGCTTTCATTAAAAGGCTGCTCTTTCTGTTATTCTGTTATCTTTTTAGTATTCTTCATATATCTCTGGATTGTGCAAACCATTAAAGCCAATGTCAGTAAATACCTACTGTACATAAGGGATAAGGATTTGTGCCTTAGAGTTTTTCTTATTCTATGCTGAGCAACAACAAACATATCCAGATTTCTCTTCTCATAATCCTGTAATTCACTTCTCATGTCTACATTTTAGAAAATTATTATAAAGAAAACATCAGCACATCCTTTCAACATCTGCTTGGTCTGAAGTAGATCTTAGCTCAGGTGCAGCCCCAAATATCTGTGCCTAGTTTTGCATTATCCAAACTAATTTCCTGACACTCAGGATAGTAAAAGGTAATGCAGTGACAACTAGAGCATACAGGTAAGTCCATGCTAAATCCAAACACTCTTCAAACGGAGTGACACAGAGGTGCTCTCATACCCTCCACAGCATTTCTAGCCCTGGTAGCATGATTCAGAAATGTTTAAGCTGCTAACTTAAACCTTATAGGACTTGCCAAGATTCAGCTTTATGCTGTGCAATACCAGATAAAGTGGATTTCTGGTCCTGGAAAAATGTAGCTCCTTCTATGAAGGACTATGTCTAACTGAATAAGGCTTTCCAAAGTTAACCTGTGTCTGCCTGGAGCCAGCATGTCTTTTTCTGCTCTTACAATCTATAAGTCATTTAAGCAGCTCATGGATAGTGGAGATTATATGGTGTGTACTGTAGTATATCAGATGAGGGTTTCTAGACACTAAAATAATTTGCACTGTGTGGGTTTTTACATAACCTAGGAAATTTTGTTCAAATGTCATTTTACTGTACTGGGATTCAAGTGGATGACAAGTCCGCTTCTGTCATGGTCTTAAAATTGAAGAAGCACTTAGTAAAACATGTTACATTTTGCTGTTATATTCAGAGTGACATAGAACTGCTCTACTTCACAGTTCTCAGTTCCTTACATAGAAGCCCTTCACTTAGTCTGACTCTCTTTGGGACACAGTCTCTCATTATGCGTATGCAAAAATTTTGTCTTGTAGCGTACTGCACAGAAGAACCATTTCTCCACTCCTATATGTTAGTACACTCAGACAGAATGCTGAGAAACACTGAAGGGAAAAGATTATTAATTTGTACCAGACTTAGCTGTGCTGTTTCTTTCAGCAAAAAATATGTTTCTCAGACTGAATAATAAACATTTATCTTTAAATAGTTTGTGATCTCAAGTCATCAGTTAGGTGTACAGTCAAAGGCCACCTGAAGTACCTGGGCAGAGCATACACATGTTTTCCTCAGAATTCAGGTCATTTAATCCTTTTCCAGTTCTGCCTTGTACTGAAAACCAAGTCTGAAAATTTATACCTAACAACAGAAACTGACCTTGCCCCCGCTTTCTGTGACCTTCCTTTTCAGTATGAAAACAAACATCAAAGAAATACTTCAGACTCTCTTTTCTCTCCAAAAGATCATTTGGCTCACCTGGCCAAAGCAGCTTATATAACGAGCCTTTGTGTATATGACAGTGACTTATTTTGTTTGGAATGAAGATATGAAAAAGTATTTTTGAAAAGAGCCAAGGTTAAGATCTTATTCAAGTAAATATTGAACACATTCCTAAGAATAGCCCTTCAGATCTGGAACAGGTTCAAGAACAGTTACTTAACAGTCTAAAGAAAAAATAACTTGAAGTTTTGGTTTTGTAAGAAAAATTTCAAGAGGCAGATTGGACCCTACTAATATGATATGAAACATTTTTAAGTTTTTTGGTTTTAGTGCTTTCTGGTGAAGGGAGAAAGCACTATGCTTCACTTAGGTGAAGAAGAATACTTAGCAGAAGTCAAATAAAATCAGAAGTGATATCAGTTACACAGGTGTTCTTATTTGGTTGTGATTCTATTTTAAAAAATTGATCAAAGAGGAGTCCAAATGAAAATAATTGTTAAATGAAGAGACAAAGGAACATCAGATCCTGAGAGTCTGAGTGGAATTCAGACACCATAATTCTAAAGAATGTAAGTGAGGTTTTATATCAATTCTTCTGAGCTTTACTTTCAGACAAATGCAACCTCTGAGCAAAACTTCATTGCTGCCTGAAAAATCTGGGCAGCCTATTGGATGCTAGTCAGATTACTGGACTCAGATTCCAAGTCTACAGTCCAATTCTGTCTTTAAATCAATTGAGGCAAACCTAATATACATACAGACACCTGTGTAAAATTCTATGTTCATTCAAGAGAATGAAGTATACTTCCACAAAACCAAAATATTTTTCATGTTTGCATTTCTCCATTCTATTTTTCCCCACCTGTAGCTTCTCCAAACTTTTAATATTTTTTGGCCTCCCTTAGCACCAAAATTCTTCAATTTCATCTGTATCAAGCACACACAGTCAACACAACCTAGACAGCACTAAGCATTATCTGCTGAATACTATGGTGTGTGCAGGCACTATTCAGCATACAAACCCAAAGACATCTCACCCAATAAGCCTGTTTGTAAGTGTCCTTCTATTGGCCAAAGAATTTAGATGGTGAGTATTACCATCACTTAGAGTAGATCACTTCTACTGTACATGGAAACCTTTATTCCAGCCACAGGCAAAATGGAATACCTGAAGCAAAGCATACAGTCAAGCTCTCACTGCTCTTTAGTCAGTACTGTTATTACTCAGCTCTAGTCCATGCTGTTCTTTCTGTCATTATCAGAGTAGAAGAACTGAGAGAGCTCAAGTCAGATTGCGCAGATTGAGTTTTCCATCATGTTCCAAACCAGTAAACAAGTGCTTTCCAAGCTTCTGGAAGAAATGGGGAACTGCCTTTCCACAGTCTTTTCTACAGACTAGTTTTTCAGCCTCCTCACTTCCAGGTCTCCTGTGCACCTGAGTGCCTGACTGAAGGGATTTGAGCTCTGCAAAATAAAATGACTCTTTAAACATAGTTTTGGCTGGAGTGAATACACTAGCTCTCCTGAAAAATCTGTCTTTGGCTAGAGGAAGGTGTTGGCCTGCCTGTCCCCACAGTCATGAGGCTCTACTAGAGTGGGATAAGAGGCATACAAATCAAGTGAGTGTAAAGTACCTGGGATGCCCTCAATCAGAATGAGTAACAAGTGCTCCAAACATGATTTTTTCTGGAAGAAGAAATGCACATGACTATTATGATACCTATAGGAACAACCCAGCAGCAACCGAACTAAGAGATCCTGGGAGCAGAAAAGGTCTCTTCAGTATTTTAGGCGTCAAATCCAAGTACATTTATTTGTGGTTTAATTCAAAAATATAATAGCAAAAGCTTTGACACACACAAATTTTATCAAGTGAGTTGTAATCTGAAGCAAGCAAGAAGTCTTCTACCACTTCATTCCTCACAAAGAGGGCCCAAAGATCAGTTCTAACCACACCAGTCCTAAACCAAATTCTTCTCTTACAGTTTCCTCAAATCCATATCAGAGCAGAGAAGAAAAACAGGATACCTATAATTTAAAATTTCTCTCCAGGTTTTACATAAGGCCTAGTATCTTTGAAGTGTTTTATCATAGACATGTATGTCTGTAGATGATGAATGAATTCAATGCATTCAGCTGTCAATTATTCTCTTACTATTCGTTAACACACCTTGAAGAACAGCCCAGCAAGTCTCTTGAAAGTCTGTCAATGCAATGCTACTTCTTTATGAAGCAGTTTTGTGAAAGCACAATGCTGGTGGGCCTAAATCTAAATGATGAGATTGAACATCCAGCTGGTCCAATTACTCTTGGATTTCTGCTGTTTTCTAAGGCCCCAGAAATATTCAAGCACACCTCTGTGTCTGGTATCTCTCATCCCCAAAACTCTAGGTTGGAGTGGAGTGAATCCACTCCATCTCACTGTACATCCACTTACATCTCACTGTAAGAAAAGAACAGGCTCAAGACCACCCCATGAAACTGAATGAGCACAAGTCTATGGGCCTGATGACATGCATCCCAGGGTCCTAAAGGATCTGGTTCATTGTTGCCAGGTCCCTCTCCATCATATTTGAAAAGTCATAGCAGTCAGGTAAGGTTCCCAGTGACTTTTCAGGGGAAAGGGAAATGTAAGCTCTCCTGAGGTTCAATAAAGCCAAGTTCAATAAAGCAAAGTCCTGCACCTGTCCTGTCAGGGCAATCTCAGACATGAGAATAGACTGGGAGAAGGTCTGAATGAGGGCAGCCCTGGGGAGACGGGGTTCTGATGGACAAAACTGTGGAGATGAACCAACAGCATGTGCTCACAGCTCAGAATGACAACTTCATCTTGGACTGCACCACGAGCACTGTGGTCAGCAGGTCAACAGAGATGATTCTGCCCTTCTACTCTGCCCTTGAGAGAGCTCACCTGGAGTGCTGCATCCATCTGTGGGGTCCCCAGCATAAAAAAACATGTGGATCTTTTGGAGTCTAGAGGAGTGCCACAGAGATGATGAGAGGGATGGAGCACTTTGCAATGGGGACAGGCTGAGTGAATTGGGTTTCTTCAACCTCAGAATAGAAGGTTCCCAGGAGACATTGTGATGCCTTTCAGTACTTAAAGGGCACTTACAAGAGAGAAAAAGAATGAGGTTTTCCATGGGAATATTGCAATAGAACGAGGGGGATTTTAAATTCAAAGAGGAGGGATTTTGGTGTATTAGGAGAGATTGGGATAGTAGCATGAAGTTATTTACTGAAATCATAGTGAGGCAGAGAAATAGGCTGCCCAGGAAAGTCGTGGATATCCTGTCCCTGGAAGTGTTCAAGGCCAGGTGGGGCTTTGAGCAACCTGGCCTAGTTAAAGGTGTCCTTGCAATGGCAGGAGAATTGGAACTAGATGATTGTTAAGGTCCCTTCCAGCCCAAACCATTCTGTGACTCTATGAGTCACACATTCTTAGTCTCCTGACTGGCTGAGGAAATGCCCTATTAAGGTAAATGTATCTTTTCCATTCAATTCAATGACTTCAATAAGACCACACAGAAAATGACCAACCAAGTTCATGTGGATGTTGTTTAAAGGTTCAGGGCACAGCAAAAGACAAGATGCTCTAAGCAGATAAAAAGGGATAAAAGAAAGAAGATTGAGTAAAATTTAAGGGAAAATCTAGAAATAATAATAGTATAATGCCTAGTTAAATGGTTTTTGCAAAGGGTTGAAGGATATGGTTTGGTATACATAACTTAGATTAAACCATATAGAATATTCTGAAGTGAAACAAAACCACTTACTCTCTAATGACATTATACTTGAACATACTGTCAGTATTTTCTTTGCTAAAAAGCTTAGATGAAGCTTTATTTCTTTCCTTCTATCCATTCAGAAAGGCTGGATCCTCAGCTGGGTTAATTACTATAGTGATGCAGCTGTCAACAGAGTTAAGTGAGCTGAAGCCCTGGCCTATCAACTACCCATTTCCTACAGAAATTGTAGACAGAATGATAGAAGCTCCTTCTTATTCCCAAATTCAGAAATGCAAGCTTTAAAAGCATGTGTTTTCTAAAAGTACATTATGCACCCCACTCAGACAAGGTAAATTATCTAAAATTCTAGCATAACTACTGCTATTTTTTTAAAAAACTCACAAAATTGAAAGAAAATTTGTATGCTGCTTACAAACAGCTAGCTACTACAAAACAGTAACTACTTCCATTGGGGGTTCTACACACATAAGCACCCTTTATACATGCAACAGCATTTACCATGGGAATAATGAAACACAAAATTCTATTTATTATGCAAATGTAATTCTGTAATATTAATTATAATATATATTACATATAAATTAAATAAGACGTAACCCCAAATTTTAATACCAGTAATTTCTTTTGAAATATCAAACATTTAAACATTAGTAAACTGGGTAATAAAGAAAACTGGGTCTGCATTAAAATAAAATGTTTTGTTTACATGACCATAAGTTATTTCAGGGGTCTGCCTTATTTATTGTATAGGTGAACTGTATTTATCTGGGCAACTATCCAGTATTATGTGTGCACTTGGTTTGGGGAGGTTGGTTTATAACCTCTATTCAAACATTCTTATGGATCAGAACTACTAATTTCAGTGAGGATTTTCCATTGTTACAATGGGATTACATCACAGGGAAGATAAAAGGATATTATACTCATGAAATTAATAACAACAACAACAACAACAACAACAAATATTCTTATTGGCAACTGTGTGCAAAAGCACTAGCACTTAGGATAATTCAGGATTCCTACTGTAATGTGTTTGTAGCTTGATTTTTCAGAGAATATAATGCATTTTGTGAGATCTGTATAATGAAAATTCTAACAAACTAAGCCAAGTTAAATTCATTTCCTTGCTTCAAAGCAAAGGAGCATAATTTCTCAACAAATCAGTATTTTAAAAGAAAATTGGCCAAAAGCCTGTTAGCAAACCAAAATTAATCACATTTATTTTTTTCTGAAGTAGAAAAATTGCAAAGACACTTTAAACGTCTAGGATTGTCTATGCTTTAATTGAATAAAAGAGCTCCTTGCAGTAGAAAATGCCAAAAATGCTTTAAATGTGGGAACTGCACTGCTCTAAATATGGGCATCTGTGCTGTTTATAATGATGGAAAATATCCAGGTTTAAGCATTAGAACAGTTTAGAGTGCATTTATGATAATCCACTGAGAAAGTATGGGTTTCCCACTGGCATGAGAAATAAATGCAGACCATAATCTTTTCATTGAGAAACAAAGCATCAGTTTGTATAATATTTAGGTTAAAAATATCCCAGAAATAGCTACAGTCACAAGAAGCAGTCAGCTGAAAGAAATTTTGTCTTTTTTCCAGTCACAGGAATATAAAGTAACATCACTGAAGCAGAAAAAAACCTTAGCACTTTCTATGCTATATGAAAATATAAGGAAATGCTGGCAGGATTCTAGTCCCTTTTTGGAGTAAATGATACTTGAGATTTTTATCAGAATACTTCATCAGTGAGCACTTTATTTCATACAAGTGTTTATACTATAAGTTAATGTATTAACAGTAACATTTAAACTATTTCATTTCAAGAGTGAGCCAGGTTCTCCTGCATTCTTTCATGCACTCAGTGTTGTAATTGCTCTCTTCAACAGAATGAGACAACTTCACTTTTTGTTTTTTAGCTGTTTTCAAGACATAATAACCATTAAACAAATCAGATGGATAAGGAAGAACAGGAAAAAATAGGTGACTTTTATATTCTTTGAATGGAAAACAGTGATTGAGCAAGGGTGCTATTTGACATTAAAATTGTTTGTTAAGGATGTAAAAACTCCACAAAGATTTCACCACTATCACAATTTAGACTTCAAATTTTTATGTTCTTTTACAGACATTATTCTTGTAGAAATTCCTAATTTTTAAATTCTATCCTAAACTTCTGTTTTTCTTTTTTTTTAAAAAACAGTTACTCTTTTTTTCTCCACTTGTAGTTCTGCAAATTTTCCATGCCAAGGGGACTTTTGTTATTCAATGGTTTTGCAGTAAAATGAAAAAATGCTACAGTTTTAAGACTTTGCAGTTTTTGAAAAATCACTGCTTTTCAAAAAATTCTGTTACCATATTATAATTTCTACCTTCTGGCAAAAGTTAATTTTAACACTGAGGATGTCAGGTGGTGCATGAGACCCCTGCTCCCGCATTCAAACATTTTAGCAAGGTATGTTTATTTTATAGTTTCCTATCGCAGGAATTCAATTCCTTTCTATAGGTTGGATCTCCTTGAAGAAGTTGGTGATTTGAAGGATACTTTTGTTTTTATTCTTTAAAACAAATACAGATAGCCAGAAATAATTTTGTGCTGAATTTCAAGCATCCGACGTATCATTTGAGAGAAATTATAGAGAGTGCAGACTCTAACCCCCACTCTATAAATCATATCAATTTCATGCATGCAGGAATGATGAAATAAAAAAAAATGAACTTCAGGGGGACATTAATTCAAACATAATCAAGAGGGTTGCTTTATTCTGTGGGTTTCATAGCTTTAAAAGGAACAGTTTAAAAGTCTTTAAGAGTCTAACAGTTTTGTGAAATTTTCTATCTAAATAAAATATGTTCAATATTGCCTAGGTAAGTACTGATTGAGAACTAAAGCTCAGCTAGCCAACCAGATAACTCAAAATCTGATCCAAGGAATAATATAACAGCGCAGTTATTCACTAGATTTGTGTGGAATATCTAGCAAAAAAAACAGGCAATATTGTTTGATTCAGACTGTGCACTCACTCTTAGACCTTCACAAACCCTTTTTAACTTTAAAATGCTCTAATACATGGCAAGTATGTGTAACAGAATCTACTTGGAGAGTGCCTGGCCTCTTATAATTCCCCATGACTCCTGTGTGTGTCCAGTGTGCAGAATTAACAGATTTCATTCAGCAGAGTACTGCAAAGGAAGCAACAGCACCCTGGATGAATCCCAGACATGAACAAAGCTGTGGTTTAGGACTCATAGGTTATGTTTCTACTCTGTGAAAAATTTCAAATCCATGTTTACATAGACAGGAATATAGAATTATACTGAAAAAGGAAAGAGAAATTTGTAAAAAAAGTTTGTCATTCTCGACAGAGTAACAGAATGGGAAGCTTTGATCCTTTGTAGAGGTCTGAGCATAGTAAGGCACTATATAGCTCAAGATCATCAGCAAAATGCAGAAAATTAATTCCACTGTGTATTCTTCCTCACAGGATTAAACACTAACTAGGTACACCATCAGTAGAAGTGTGTCTTACTCTTCCTATTGATACAGGGTGAAAAAGAGTCCACGTCATTAGGGATCTGAACTGCAATTAGATGATAATCAGAACAGAGCCAGCTAGTCATACAGATCACGAAATTTATACTTTTAGGTATTAAATTTCATTGCAAGACAAAGGACTATTTCCATTATTTTCTTAGCACAGTTTTTCTGTGGAGCAATATGCTGTAATTGCCACAAACTTCACTTTTAAGACATGTAAGATAAGAGGGATTTGAAGTAGTTTAACTTAGCATTGATATGATGGTAAAAAAATACATACTTTCAAAAAAAACACCAAGATGAGACTTGTATGGGGAATAAAGTTATAGAAACTTGATGCAATTTCTAGGTCCTAGAAACATAAATGTATGGAATATTAACATAGCTGAGTATTTACTGTATATGAATATTAAAATCAGCAGTGTAGCATTCTAGTATATTTGTATTTTTCACAAGTACTTTGAGAATGAAGACCCTGCATTGAGATAGAAGTCTTCTTGACTGACATTTTAATGTCTAATGTTTCATAATATTGTCACATAACACACAACCCAATAGGTGATGTAACCACAGTAAGAACAAAGGTTGTCATCATCCTTCTGTAATTCCTTTATGTTTCGTCTTTTTCATTTACTGGACTCTCAAAATAACTTCACTAGAAAATTTAAGTCACCCTATTGAACTACTTTGTACCTGCTGCTGATTTTCACTTTTAATGAGAATATTAATGCTCCTCGGATCTTATTATTGAGGATGTCAGCTACATTCAGCAGAAGACAGCTCAAAAGCTGGCCACTAGCTCAGCATGACTCCCCATTCCATCAAATCCTCTGTTCCACAAGGCATACACTGGAGAGCTGCTGGAGGCAGTATGGAATAGATGAAGTGCAATGTATCAGCTGCCTGCCTAGAAGCAAGGCTGATCTCCTGGAGGGAAAATAGAAGGTGTTTTGTGACCCCAGGATACATTTACAACTGTTCAACACTACAGAAATGTCCCTATAGAGAACAGACTTTGGCTCTTCCATACACAGAAATTCCTTTTACTATATAAGTGCACGTGATGACTGATTTCACACAAATGCACACTGAAGTTCAATGCTTGGCCATCAACATATTTGGAAATACATACGTGCAAGTGTTCATGTGGGTGAATGGATGGATGGTTCAGGAGAGAAAAAGAGAGAGACAGATGGTATTTGTATTTAAACATAGACCTTTACACTTGCACCACTCTCAGACATACTTTGAATTCTTCCTACAGGAATTCAGCATATGAGAAGATGGTTTGGGATTCTGAATAAGATTTCTGGCATACCCAGAATAATAATTCACCTGTTCAGAATTACTTTTCTTCTGCTATAAATCTGGTCTCGTTCACACCCACAAGACTTCCTACATAACTGGTAAATAAAAATGTCTTAATCTATCTCTAGGTGCTATGTGTTGCTATCTCCTACTATGTTGAATAATGCAAATGCTACTGAGCAGGACTTAATATCATTTGATGCTTTTTAATGTAAAAAGATACCTAATCTTACAATCTAGTGAAACAAGGAGAATTCTCCTATAAGAGATTTTTTTAAATGTATTTTTTAATTTCTTTTGGGAGAGAGGGGTGAATTCACACTATATTTGTGTGAGGCTTCTTCTTTATCCTTCTTTCCTTTTACGGATTTATAAATAAAACCAATGAAACAGCTACTGATTTTAGAAGCTGATTGTTTCTAAGTAACCATTCCCATCTGCTGAAAATGGATTGACTTTGCTTTTACATAAATATGCATGACATGGTAAGAAGGGAAAGCTAGTTTAGGGAATTTATTCTGAAACCCACAAGGTGCCCATGCATAATCCCAATTTCTGAGTTGTCCTTAATAAGCAAGTTTAGACCAGCCCCAGCAATAAACATGGGAAGTTTTCTGCTACCTGCAAAAAGTTATTGTATTCATATGGTTTTCCACACATAGAATATATATATATATTAGACAATTTGTAGAGTTACTCAAATTTTTGAAGTTTACCTCTAATTTCACCTGATTGTGCAAGGGAAACTCTTAATGCCCAGGTGCATTCCATCATTTAAGTTAAATTATGAGAAAAAGGGAGAAAAGCATTTCCCTTTCCTACAAAGGGAGGAAAAAATTTTCTCACCATTTACCACATAGGATGAAAACAAAATGTAGTACAAGTCATACTTTCATGTTGCAAGGCACAAATTCATTAAATTAACATGTTAAACCATATGAAGTATCTACTTTCAAAACAAACTTACTTTTAGCCTACATATATATATATATATATATATATCCCATAGAGGTATTTTTATCAACTGTGATATTCATATTTAGGGATTCATATTCATTTTGGATTTATTCTTTCAATATCAAAGCTTTGCTTTTGCTATCTAGACACATACCTTTACAACTTGATGATCATTGTAAGTCCTTCAAAACTCAAGATATTTTATGATTTTTGGCAGCTAAAAAAAGTAAACATGTAGGCCTACACATCCTCAAAATAGCATGCCCGGACACCAAGAGTCAGAATATTCCAGGAAATTAGCATGTAAATAGAAAGGATATCTAGTGTAATGAAGCATGAAAAAAGTGCCAATTATGGTGTAAACTAGAAAGAAATATAGGAAGCAGTAAACAGAAAATACAAAATGTTGTGAACTGTGGAGGGAGAAAGTTAAAAAGGGATCTCCTTGGTCGGAGAAGAAAATGGGTGAACAGTTATTCTTCAGAATACAGGGGATAAAAGAAAAGGTGTATCTTTCATGAATGAAATTTTAAAATTGAAGTAATTATACTCATATCTGGGACATGAAAGACAAGGACTAGCAGATAGAATAAACAGAAAAATCAGGTCAGGAAAAGGTGTGATCTATTATTTCTACAATTCTAATTTATAAGCCATGGCTTGGGAGGACTTTCATAGCTGCTGTTTCTGAGGGGGGTAAAGGTCCAATTGAAAAGTGAGATTTTTTTGGAACATTCTTAATCAACCCACCAGACACCTAAATATTTTAAAGCTAAGTGCACAAGAGATAAACATCATAACAATTACATTGCATAATCTAAAGAAATAAGGACCATAAGGAAGTGGATGAAATGATTATAGAATGTATCAGATAGCTGAATCAGAGATGAAGCCTTCCAGTTTCAGCAGCCCAAAGGTGGAGTTGACGATAAAAAGTTCTGAATCAGCTTTGTTTATACTGAGATCTAAATGCCAGTCTCAGATCTTCAAACAGGAAGGCAAAGAAAGAAAAATGTACAACTTAACTCCAGGATCCAACCACAGCCCAAAGGAGAAGATGCCAAGAGGTTGCTATTTGGAAAGATATTCTTCTTACAAAGCTTCAGAGATTTAAAGATCAGGCATCAAGTCTAAACCTCAGTATTACAGACAAGGGAGACTGGCAATACCTAACACACATGGGTGGGTGCACCTCTTGTCTGTGCCCCAAGCCTTTATCAGGATAAGACCTGTGTCTGTGCTCTGTTTCCACAGAAAGCACACCCAAGAGGGGGAAGAAAAGGAAGAGACAGCATGTTCTGACTGGATCACCTGTTTAGAAAAAGGAGTCAAGGAGCCCAGCTTACTTTCAGAACAACATTGATCTCTCTTTAGATGCTTCTACCACTGGCTCAAAATGACCACGTAGACCATCTTTAGGTGGATAGCCTCTGTGTGCAGGTTTTTTCTGCAACAAAAGAGAAAGCCTACATGTCTAACTTTCATTAAATTTCTAACATTTAGGTGTGTAAAATTTGACAGACTTTAGTTCTATTAGGGAGCTGTAAGGAGTAGATTAAATTAGTACTAGTGGTTCAGTTAGGTGTTTGAGCTACATGGATGGGAAACATCCCCCAGAAAACCCCACAGACAGAAATAAATTCCTGACTCAGCTATATGTATTTGAACTAGCAGGGTTCCTTCACCTCTTTCTAAACTTTATATATAATATTATACAAGCAACTCAGAGTATCCACTGTGGACACCAGGTTTCTGTCAAAATAAGACAAAACAAGCTGTACCTAACACAAGCAATGTCAGTTGTTTACCTCTGTGCCTAGATATACAGATTTACCCCACAGAGATCAGAGTTTATGCCGTGCTCATTCTCAAAACATGGCACTTAATGCAGGCTACACAGTGTTCCTCTGTAAATTGCAGATTATTGAATGCTGATATTTTCTGATAGAGACGCATGAAATAATAAATCTAGACTTGAAGTTTAGACTAATACCAATTAGAAATTAATCAAAACATAAACAGCCCTGAATTTGGAAAAAAACCCCATAGTTTTGGCTTTAGTAGCCGTTTGGAATTGGTAAATTCTTTTTGCCAAGAGCCTGTGACTGGAAGTCTTTATGTACTTCTTTACCACATTAACAACTGTCACTGTAAATTATCATAAATAATCAGTCATATTCTGTGCTGGATTCCTGTGTTAAAGACTATTGTGGATTGTCCTGACTAGGTGGGTGAGACACTGTTTAAAACTCCAGGGCTCCTGGAAGAACTGGCTGGTAAAGTTTTGCTTTGTCTTTCTTTCAAAAAGCCATATACCAAAATTAGGCTGCAGTAATCTGTTTTCCACAGAAGTTAAAACAAACAAAATACTTTATTTTCTCAGCAGAATCTCTCTGCTGGTCTAACTTGCTTTGCATTCAACAAAATGCAAATATTTAACAGCTTGGAAAACTTCAAAGGCAGTGCAACTTAAGAGAACAAAACTGATTGCTGTAATATCCTCTATACCAATTTCTCTAGCACATTTACAAAACAGATATTAAAGAATCCTAAAACATCTTCAAGGAAATAGAAAAATACAAACCTAACACTCTAACTCACACCTATCTTGTACTAACAGAGGGATCAAAAGAACAGTCTGAAACTGAGCAGTGTTTTATATAAGTCTTCTCATTGCAATGTTCAACCTTGTGCATAGTAGTAATGGATCTTGTATATTTTATTATTCACTTCAAGTCATTACTAAAAATTCCTCTGCAAAGCAAAGGTATTGGAATAACTGTCATGGAATGCTGAAATAATTTTCAGTGTTGGGTTCAAGTCCTGCCACAGATTTTGGTAAACCTAAATTAGTTTTTCATGGACAAGTAAATGTAATGATACATACAGTCTACTTCTAATTGTGCCTGCTCCTAGTCTACCATAAACTGTTAGAAAAAAAAGTACTTCAATAAATTAAATTGCCATTATTTATGGTCCCATGAAAGTAACTTTAGAAAAAATAGTAGATGTGCCAAGTGATTTTGAGCAGTCAGGAATCTCAATCTTATTTCAAAAAGCAGTACTTCAAGGAGCTTTATTTTGGCACCCTTCAAAAGTACCACATTCCTACCCCCATCATATATCCAGACACTCCTTGTTTGTCCCAAAGTGTGTTTATGCAGCTAGTTTGGGTGTCAGGAAATAGCAGTGTATTACACAGCAGTGATTTAAGGTACTAATCTGTGATCTGTGGAGTTGTGTGGAGCAGGATTGAAGACATCAAAATGAATGAGGAAGGTAAACAGCCTTATCACTCAAAGATCCACAGTGCAGCTGAATTACTCACCCAGTGAGACTGTTTATCCATAAAACAGGAGACAAGCAGCACACCCTCTGGCCAATATTTGAACTCATTTCACACTCAGCCAACATTTCTCTATTCACATCCTCTGTCAACCTGCTCTATCAATGAAGGGAAGACATTTGAAGTAAATTCAGATTGAAATAAAGTAATGACATCACAGTTTTAAGTAGTTGATAGATGCTTTTGGAGAGACCAAAGTTTCTTAGGGAAGATCAAAATCCCTATGCATTGCAACTACTTAAAAATTAAATGGCTTTCTTATTTTTCCCTCTAAAAAACAGAAAATCCCCTTAGTTACCCTTTATTATGACCTAGTATTTTGAAATTAAATCCAATGCTAAAACAGTGATGGTGTCTTGGCCTACGACAATTAACATTTGTGGGCAAGACATGAAATTTTTTACTTTCAATGCATTGGCTCAAATTAATACCATAGAAATACTTGGATCAGTCTCAGCAAAGAAGTATCTAGCTAGTTCTTTCCACTTTGGCTCTTGGCCTTTGTGTTTTTACTCCAGTTCTGCTTATTATAAAATAGCTGATTATTTTTCTTCAGTCCTTATATTGGTGGCAATTTCCCTATCAAAATCATCTTCTGCTATGATTTCTGTGAGTCTTGAGCTGTGCAATTTACTATCATACAAAAAAAAAAAAAAAATAGGTACAAATTTTCACCATTTGTAGGTGGATCTGTACTGTTAAAAAAGATCCAAAAAGAGAAAAAGCATTCTTATTCCAGACAAATATTATTTGTCTGTTACTTTTACTCTGAAAGACTCACAGCAGCTTATTTGTACTGCATTTAGCAGCTGTGCTCATGCTCAAGTCTGTCTGCAAAGCCAGTTGCATCCACATTGCCAGGGGAGACAGAGCTTGAAAAGGAGTTATCCTTCCTCCCTTCACCCCTGCCCTCCTTTTTGTGACTGAGGTTCCTTGCTAGGAATGCCAATACACTTCAGACTACACCCACCACACAGGAAAAATGAAGAATAAAGTCATGATGTAGCATGACTCTCTAGGTTGTTGCTGAAAACAATCACATAGATCAAATGTGTCTGAAGAAAAGATGGGGAGTTATCACAACTAAGCTGGAATGCATAGCTGCTTGCTATTCTACTACAGTATTACCCATATTTTTGAGGTAAGTTTAATGCACCCTCTCAGGGAGTTTAAAATACAAGATGCCACTGTTAGAAGAATACAAGATTCTGAACACTGGCATGCTGAGCTGCACACTTTGCTCCCTGTTATTAAGGTATGCCCGATGAATCAATGCAGACGTTGCAGTTGCAGCTGCTTTCCTTCTCTAATCCCTTTTGCCAAGATTAAATTCTTTTAAAAAAGCATTCCTGACTGTTGGATTTAAAGGTTCTGTTCAACATATCCACTTTGTTTGCTTTACCGTGAAAGCTTTGAGGTCTAGAGGTCATAACTGGACAGTACCATGAGGAATCTGCAATACCTGCTGCCTTTCATTTCCTTAGGTATTTCAGAAGGAGAAAGAATGGAAATAATGGATATTCATGAACAAGTTACAAAATTCTTTACATCAATTGTATAAATATATGTATATATATATATATATATCAGAACCATGGATTTTCTAACATTGAATTTCTAAAAGTTGTCAACACTGTACCTGGCATTTAGTAGATCTAAGTCAATGTACATTAATTGAAGTCAGTGGTCATGTTTTGATTTTCACTGAAGCCCTGCTCCAAATTGCAATAGCATGTGTAAGGAGTTAGATCTATAATAGGATAAGTGGGCTATCACAAAAATTGCTTAGGTAGCTGTAACTTCTGTTTCTGTAAGATCATTTGGCATACTAGTAAGAAGAAGAGCTTTAGGCCAATTCCATCATAGTAATTTATTTTATCAAAGTCTCTGAGTCAGCATGTACAAACAGTAATTAGGTTAGATCCTTTGCCCAAGACTAACAACAACAACAACAACAAAAAAAAAGAGCTAATGATAGAGAACAATTTCTTAACCATAATAAATAAATAAATAGGTAACAGAGTGGCAGAGTAATTTAAGCATCTCCAAAAAGCTCCCAAATTACTGTTACGATTCTTGAGGCAGCCTTGCAGTCCCCAGTTAATTCAGCAGAAAATCAGTACTCATGCTCAAGCAGAGACCCAAAGGCTCCTCCCAGGATGATATCAGAGAGCTGACTCTCACAGTTAGACTTCAACAGAACTTTGAATTCCACCTGCTCAGCAACTCATCCTCTCTGATTTTAACCAAAAACAAAACATTAAAAATTCAACAGTACAGAACCATTCTAGACAAACTAAACATCTAGTGGGTCGAGCTTCAGGAGCTAGGCAAAAATTGTGACTCATGAGAATTCTGGGCTTCCTTGAGCATTTTTACTACTGTATGAGCTCCTATATGCAGCTCAGACTTGTCCTGTAATTTTCAAGTAGGAAGTGACAATGGACATTTTCTTGTCAGCAAATAACTATCATTATCACAACCAAATGTTGCTAAACACAGGTGTTTTTGTGTTTTATCCTTTGTGAATGCTGGGTGCTTAGAGGAACAAAACTCTGAAAAGTTACATAGATTTATGCTGTACTAGGCTACAGTGCAACATAAGACAAAGAAATGCACTGTTAAAAACAACTTCATGATCACAACATCTAACATTCACTTCATACAGGTGCAAAGGCTTTCCAAGTACACAAAAGTCAATTTTAGCTATTAAATTCATGGAATTTAATAGCTAAATGACATACTAGGATACTACATGATCTTCTGTCAACTTTATAAGCTCTAAGGTTTTTTTTTAATTTAGTCCTTTTCCATAGCATCAACACTCAGCTTACATACAGCACAGGCCTTCCTAACGATATTAGTTTAATAAGATCAGTGATAAGATTTGATATTGCTGATAGCAGAGGTACCTATAGAGTGCAATTTACACCTTCAGATCTTGAGCAAAACCAGAAAAAAAAAGGCAACTCAAAAGTTTAAAAGAGTGAACAATATTTCAGGCATTATCTGATCAGATAAGAAACAGGTATGAGAATCCAAATTACTGCAGGGATAGATTTAACAAAACAGAAACTATTTTGTGTTGTTCCAGCAAAGTAAAAGGGGCAAAGAGGGGAAGAAAAAAAGATCTTAATGCAAACTTTTTTTTTAGCCATCCCCTCTTTCTGGTCAAATCACAAATTTTGTCAACTTTGTAGGAAACTACTTTTCACAATGGAAATGAAGAGAGAAAAATAAGCTTAAAAAAATCTCACTGTCAGGGCCCTTTTTCTCTATGCTTGTACTTGTATTAGGGAGACCTAATAGTTAACCCTCAGAAGTTGCTGTGAGCTTGTTACATGCTAAGCAAGAGAGGTGCATTGTGAAAGATCTCTTTGATCTTACTGCCAGGAGTCCAGAATCATTCTGTTGAGCAAAATGTATGTATGAAGAAAAAAAAAGCCATTATTTTCAACTGATGACTCCAAGCTGAAGTGAATATCCTGAAAAACAGGGAAATTACAAAACATAGCTGGGGAGTGAGGAATGGGGAGAAACTCCTAAACACAGACTGAAATAAAATACTCCTAGATGGTATGTTTTTCAAACCAGCAGGACTTTGCACTTGCCCACGTACAAGAGCCACCAAAATATTTGTTCTGGATAAGTTTATCTCTTGAAAGATAAGAATGATTTTTTTTTCTCTCTCTCTCTCTCTAAAAGGTAGAAATTAATCTTTCAGGAGACAGCACTAATTTTTTTTTCTCTTTCTCTATTGCATGATTTGCAACTGTACAAGGAAAATGTTTTTGTGAAAAAATAAAGCATGATGAAGGTGGTAAGAAGCATGTATTATTTGGCAGTGCATTTCTAGCAGACATTTGGTACTTCACCAAACATACATTTTTAGATAGTAAAATACTCTATCAGCCTTTAGATTTAGAAGTACTTGAAAGTCTTCATTAACCTGTTTTTATTTCAATCGGACTGTACCTTAATGTTTTTCAGCTTAGTAACATAAAGCATATTTTTGTTCTAATGCTTACCAATGTATTTAAAAACAAGATTACATTTCATATGTTTTATGTACATGTAAGGCCAAGGAAATTCCCACAAGACAGTACTAATGTTGCTGGTTTTGATGTGCCAAAGAGAGATTATTGCTAAAAATCTGGCAGTGAACTGCAGTACGAGATCTGATTTTCCTCCTCTTTACAGAAGTCAACCTTCTGGCTGCTGCTGAAACAGCTCTGACTTCATTGACTCATCTCTGAGCAGGTAGGAAACAATCTCACCACTCCTGAAGTAATGTTTTTCCTTCTGAAACAGCATAAGCATCTCATATCTCTGAAGTATTTGAAAATATATTGTCAGAGATTCTACAGAGTTTTTCATACAATACCCTCTTAGGCACTATTCTGTCCTTGTATTTTTTCAGGATACTTTTCAAAAAGCTTATGCATTTCTGGCAAACATAACTTTACATTTTTGAGCCCCCTAAGGTGAAGACCTTTCTCTTGGATACAGTTATGTGTAGGGTTTGTATACGCAGAAACCTACTCTCTCAATTTCATTTTCTCAGGCTAAAAGTATAATTTAGTACATTCTTAAATTAATTCCCTGGAAAAAGAAATATCTGCATTCTAATAAAGCAAAAAGCAAATCTTCAGCCTTTTCTCTTACCTCGTACTCTACTAAGACAAGTGTTTAAGTAGCTTATAAACTACTTTTTCTCTTCTTAAAGAAATGCAAATGTAGTATTTCACTTTAAAATGCAAACAACTCACATAAGTTCACCTGTCCAAACTGTATGTATGCAGTTCAAATCAGACACTAAGCCTTCCTCTAAACATAGTAGTAAGAAAAATCCTATCTTTTGGTTTGTACAAGTATCTCTAACTCCCCAGGTGATCCCATACAGAGTCATGAATCTTTTCTCTGCCTAAATATCATGAAGAAATTTAACACAACTGTGATTCTCTCTTCCATGCAAATCTCAGATACAAATTAGATCACTTCTCACACAGTCATGTTTACCAGCTTTCCCTTAAGGGTTTTTTCTGACTTTTTTTTTACAAGTTTCTTCTTGTTTCTTTTGAGTGCTCCCTTGCTTTCAGCAATAGCTTCCTTTTAAATGTCTACCAAGACTGTCTCTCCGCATATAACGCAATATTTACGGTTCCTGACCTATCTGAACACTTACAAATGTATATGAATGGGCTCTCATCCTATCTCAGAGCAGGATATGAACAACCCCTCACCATTCTCAGTATTCACCCTCACCTGCATAATTGTGATACACAAGCTCAGGAAAATTACATAGGATCCACTCTAAGGAAGGGTATTTCAATCTATTGTGTCAGGCATCTGAAAGATAATTTGGCCATGGTAATGCCTCGCATGGCTCATTTCCACACGCCTGTCCTCAGTTTTTCTGAGTTTTCCCATTTCAAAATCAAGGAAGCATACTGAAAAAGATATATTTTCAAATCAACAGGACTATTACATGCTGCAAATAATTTCTGCTCAGTTTATATGGGAGGATCGCATGGTTTTACTCAATTTGCTAGTAGAAGTAGGCTGAAAATTTACAAAAAGCAATCTTCATTTCCAATCTGATTTTATATTCTGAACTCTGGGTCTCATCAGATTTTGTTACCAAAGTATATGCAGTTTTTCTGGAGATCAATATGAAATATGAGGATAGCCTCTAGGAACAACAAGGAAAGGTTAATAAGAGACAAGCCAGCAAAGCTTAACAAGAAAAATCATTCTTTCTCTTTTATGATCAGTTTAAAAAATGGGTTTTTTTTCTAATGGTCATGCCTAGTTAATTTCCCTCAATTAGTAGTTGTAGAAACTTCAGTTGGAAATTAAAAAAAAATCATATTACAAAGCAATTTAATAATTGTTATTGCCACTTAGGTCTTTTGTGTATGCAGTTATACAAATTCACCAGGCACAGTTTTGACTATATTCCCTTTGATTGGTTGAAATCACTGTTAGAGGAATTAATTTATATGTTGGTATCTGTTGCTCCTGTTATTTGTCTTTTTAACCTCAAAAGTGTGCAAGATAACTTGTACAACATTTCACGGTTCCTGATTTCACATAGTTTGCTGACAACTCTAAATTGGGAGGAGCTGTTGACTTCCTGTAAGGCAGGAAGGTCCTGCAAGGAGATCTTGACAAATTAGAAGGATGGGCAATCACCAACTATACAAAGTTTAACAAGGGAAAATTTTGGATTCTGTACCTGGGACAACCCTGGATGTACAGACAAACTGGGCAATGAGACACTGGAAAGCAGTATCATGGAAAGGGACCTGGGGGTCCTGGTTGACAGAAAGTCAAGTCAGCAGTGCCCTGGCAGCCAGGAGTGCCAACCCTGTCCTGGGGAGCATCAGGCACAGCATGGCCAGCTGGGCAAGGGAGGGGATTGTCCTCTCTGCTCTGAGCTGGGGTGGCCTCACCTCGAGTGCTGGGGGCAGTTTTGGGTGCCACAATATAAGAAAATCATTAAACTATTACAGAGTGTCCAAAGGAGCGCAATAATGATGGCGGAGGGCCTTGAGGGGAAGCCATATGAGGAGCAGCTGAGATCACTTGGTTTGTTCAGCCCAGAGAAGAGGAGAATGAGGGGAGACCTCACTGCTTTTGCAACTTCTTCATGAGGGGAAGCAGCGGGGCAGACACTGATCTCTTCACTCTCATGCCCAGTGACAGGATTCAAGGAAATGGCATGAGGCTGAGTCAGGAGAGGTTTAGGTTGGCCATTAGGAAAAACGTTTTTCACCCAGAGGGTGGTTGGACACTGGCACAGGCTCCCCAGAGAAGTGGTCACAGCACCAAGCCTGTCGGAACTCAAGAAGCTTTTGGACAACACTCCCAGGCACATGGGACACTCTTGGGGTGTCGTGCCAGGCCAGGAGTTGGACTTAATGATTCTGGTGGGTCCCTTCCAACTCAACACATTCTATGACAAGTTTCTATCTACAAGATTCAACTTTTTTCTCAATCCTTGGCAAAGGATGCAAATTGAGGACTGAGAATGAGCAAGGAATCAAGAACACAGACTAGGATATTTGCCAGTACTGGTCTCATTTACAAAAGACATGATTTTTGAAAAAAGTTTTCTACTTTAAATTTTTCTTCTCAGTTTCAAAGGGAAGAAATCACCTTTTATTTTGGAGGTTGTCAAGTCTTTCTGAATTCTGTGATATGTGACCTTTTCTAGAGATACCTGATTTAATCTCCAAAGTCTGCTTCATGTGACAAATTAAAATTAGATAAAGAAGCTGAAGCTCAGTATTGCAGCTACCGACATATTTTTGTGAACACTTTTTCTCATGATTTTCACTTGTCACAGAGAGTACAGAATCTAAAGTAGGGAGAGTGTATAATGAGAAAAGCATACAGCCTTTGAATAGCACATTTTCAAATAAATTAATTGAAAATAACAGATATTTCCTATAAACATTTTGTGCTCTTTATCTGTTAACTGCTCTAAAATGACACATCTTGCCATGATGCAGCAAGATTGCTGCATTTGCAAAGATATTAATGCCAAGAAATATACTGTGGCTGTTTATTTCTACTTTCAGCTTACATTTGGGAACTAAGAACAAAAAGGCTGGGCTAGATCTGTATTTCTCTGGAGTCCATAAATTTCAAGTTTTTCTGTGTCTGTAAGTAGTTTGAAAATCAAGATTCTTGAAACACCAGGCTGATAACTTCCTGTCCTCTTGTGTTTTGCTTTTAAGCCATACAACTAAAATAGAAACAGAAAATGCTTGCTCGGGTAGCCAAGGTAATAACCTCCTAAATATTTCTTACTGGTTTTGTACCTTCTGTAAGTTCTAACCCAGTATTACTGGCAATAATAGTGGTTATAAATACTGGTTTATAATGGCAATAGGCACTACCCAGAGTATGACAGCTGGTGAATAAATCTCGGTTACCACATACAACTCAGGCCAAGGATTTTTTGTTCGTTGCACCAAGTAAACAATGTTTATTGCTGAAAAACTCCAACCTCAAGTCAAGTATGCTGTGTTGTCACATATTGCATTATAACTTGCAATATTAGACTATGCTCAACACGCTCATCTGATCACTGGAGGAAACGGGAGTTTGTGTTTGAATTAAGATGGTTGTTGGGGAGGAATTTGAAACACGAATTTCAGTTTAAATGGGCTAAGATGGTGCATGATCCAACACTTTTCCTCCATAGAAGACAGGTGTCTTATCCTATTTCCACAACTGAACTATCAGAGACAGCAGTGCCCACTGGGACTCTGCCAGGGGAGAATTCTTTGGTATCCAGCTATCAGAAGGAGAGAGGGGAAAGTAGAACTATTGGAATGGAAGGAGATGCTTAAGCACAGCAGCCACAGGTAACAATTCACACATGCAGAACACCCAAACAAGGAGTGGTCCTCAGAAAATGTAGTAAGTAATACAAGGGAATGAGCCTACCTTTTTTGTTGTTTGATTTGGGGCTTCTTTTTACATAAGAGGTGTAGTCCACTTTCCATATAGGCAAGTAAAACTCAAGTTGTTTTTTATTTGGTCCTGTGTTTCTTTATCTTCATGCAGCTACCATTAGCAGCCCTGACCATGATCTCATGCTAGTACAGATATTTGTGCACAACAGGCAGCAGTGTTAGCAGGGAAAACAAGCAAGAGTCTAACTAGTCTGTTTTTGTTTCTGAAATCCTTTATTTTCTGGAACAGCTACAAATCCTACAAAAATTATTTGGCTGCCTTTCGCTCCCTATAATAATCTGGCTGGCTAACAGGTGACTTGGTGGTAGCTGCTGCTTGTCTTCCGGACCATACTAGTAACAGTAATTAACACAGCAGGAAATACAAATATTTCTACAAGGTAAATAATCATTGCAAGGCAACTGCACTCTGACCAGAGTGAATAATGACTCCCAATATCTGTACAAGTTTTTATTCTTCAGCACTGAAAAACAGAATATGAGAAATGTCTTTTAAAGCCTATTAGTTTCTGTTTAGCATCTGTTAGAGAACTGGATAATAATAGGAACCAGCTAAGGAGAACTAAGGAGAGATCAATATTTTCTTCCATGAATATTCTGTATTCATAGGGATGAGCTCTGATTAATTGATTTGTTGGGGAAAGGAGATAAAAACAACTTAATTGGGGGAAAAAAAAGGCCTAATGAGGGCTGAAGTCTATATGAAAGAAGAATGTGAGACTAATACCAAATCAAAAACCAGTTCCCTTACAGCTCCTCTGACTTTGTAGTCATAAAGTTTTTTGACAAAATTTTGTGTGCATGGAAAAGTACAGTGGAACGAAATTCGCTTCTTCCCTAAAGCTGACTCCTCAGTGTAAAATAATAACATCAAAACACAATAATCGTGGCAGAATAAAAGGGGAACTATTATTTGGCTGAAATAGTATGAGAGTATAATTTGTCCTTCTCCAGTCTGCAGCTGGAGCAAACAGCTTTATTCTTACTTCTTCTTGCTCATAAGAGTGTTGCAGAGCTGATCACAAGAATCCACACAGCAGTACTGGGACAATGCAAGAATGTGCAGTAACAGCAAGTCAAGCTGGCAGCTGATGCCCTCAGAATATAGTCCCTCCAAAAATATATTAAAAAATATATATTTTTCATAATCATTAAAGCACATACAGAATGTTTCTTTCCTACTCCACATCAAATTCCATATGCTTCTCAGCCACAGATACTCATCTCAACAAATGTTAAACAGAGAACCTACACCTGAAAGAAGCATTCTCCTATTCACAAAGGCATAGAAGAATGAAGCTTAACAATGGTATGAGAAAAGAATTAGACTAATTAAAAATAAATTCTGCTCCGTGCCATGCTCCATGCTAAAAGCTAATTGCAGTTCACACTGGGAAATATTTTGATGCAGATATTCTAACCAGTCAGTGCTGTGCATCCTTTGTCTGTACTACAGGTCTCTGTACCCTCACTGTAATCTAGTGGTTCTAGGGTGTAGAAGGGGCAGGGAATGAGCAACAAGGATCCTCAGGGTAAGATCTTGGGGTCTTAAAAATATAATCAAGGAAAGTAAATTTCACCCGTGCAACTAGTTGGAAGATTTTTATCAAGGTGCATTCAGCTCGCTGAAATCCAAAGACAGGTCTGGAGTTTTACTTGTTGTCACTGTTCTTTAAAGGAACACTGAATCAACTGTATTTAAAGTCAGATCATGCAAGCTCTGCAGTAGGCTGTCATGAAAAGTGCAGCAGCTATTCTTGTCTAGTATACATAGAGCCAGTGTATAGAGGGGCGTAAAAGTCATGAACAGAATGAGAGCTTAATGTATAGCTGTGCATGTAGCTAAAGTGCTCTTCGCAGCAAAGAACCAAGAACCAACACTTGGGCTTAGCACCATAGCGCATCTTTTGTCTCTTGGTGGTGGTGAAGGGGCAGAACCAGTTACAATGCAAAGTGCTGCCTTCCAGCCAGGCAGGCTTACCCTCCCTCTTCCATGAGTTTTCAGTGGTGTGCTCTCTAGCATCACATTTATTTTCCCAATATATGACAGAAATTTCAGAGAAACCAAGCTGCTCATAAGGGTTCATCCCTTATCATCAAGCCCATCATAGTATTTCAATCAGATCTCCCTTGCTCATAACTGCTAGAAAAGACTGCAAATTCTGAAGAACACCTACATTAGACCATCACCTGAAATCACTGCCATAATACGGAGTAGAAAGTTTGCTTTAAAGACTATCTGTTTATGTGATTCACTTTTCCTCAGAGCTTTGTCCTTAGGCAAATGCTCTTTTATTCATGTAAGTTAGTACATCTCAGGGAAACATCCCAGTCTGCAGCTCAGTCTCTGTAACTCACCTCTCTAATAAAAATGTTACTATTAATGACCCAGTAAGCATTGCAATCACTCATTGATACAAAACCACTTCTGTCAGTCCACGTTGGCCCACAGGGTACAAAAAGGGCACTTCCTCATGCCACAGCATGAAACATTAAGAAAAATGGAGGAAATATTTCAAGATTTAAATCCTTTGTTGGTCATTCTCATAGCAAAATGCATCATTGTATACAGACAAGAGATAGCTCTTTTTGTTCACTGATGCCCTCCTTGTCTGATGAACACCCACAAGACTTTATGAAGGATACAAGGAACTATACATCCTAAAATGTGAACTTCCTATCCTGCCTGGAGAGTGTGGCATCATTAATCTCAACAATTCAATCAACTCACCTGAGGATACATCTGGTCATGACTTCTAGGTAAATCCTGGGAGGCCAATTCCCACCTCTGGCAATGCAATTTATTTACATATAGA
Source organism: Euphonia xanthogaster (assembly GCA_034509185.1). NCBI lineage: Eukaryota > Metazoa > Chordata > Aves > Passeriformes > Fringillidae > Euphonia > Euphonia xanthogaster. The sequence continues at coordinate 28,066,552 of JAYDZK010000113.1, read as the reverse complement.
TGATGAAAAATCAGCTCAAAAATTCCACAGAAGGCAATAAATCATATAAACAGATACAGCAATCTGCTACAAATAAAAACACCCCAAGAAAAATCAGTGCAATACATTTTAAACAGAAATTATCTGAAAAACACAGGATCCAATCACTTAAGCTAAACTCTGTTCTCACATACCAGAATTTATACCCTTATTTTGAGTACCAGTCAGTAGAGATGGAGGGAATTACAAATATTTGTTCTGGTCACAGAATTAAGGCCCATGTTTAGAAACCTGAAGATCTGAAAGTTCTGTTTCTGTCTGGCTTCCAACAAACATTCTGGATGGTTCACACATTTGCTACATTGCGACTGTCTCTGCAGATTGGTGGGGAAAATGTAGGGGTTTAAGTTTTATTTTATTCATTGATTTTACAGGAGTCTTTTGGAGTCCAGATAATTCATCTGAGTGGGATGCTAAGTGCTAAAGCCACTAGGTATCTTATCTTGCTTCATCATGCTTTGGTTTCTTCATATTTCAGAGGAAAATATCTTGATATTTGGGGATAACCTGGGATATTTTTCCCCTATACAAGAACTGAAGGAAGTTAAAATAACTGCTATTTCTAAAATATTCCCCTGAATACTGCTAACTAAAACCAGATTTCTGAATATATGGAGAAGGATTAACAGAAAAAAAAAATAAGAGAGCATTGCTGCATTTGCCATTAAGCATTTACAACTATCTCAGTCATAAAACAAGAGAGAGACGTATACAGTCTTTATTTCCCATCCTGGGAGACCATCAGCCACAGAATTCTTCCAGGCCTGTCCCCAGTAATGATCAATTTTTCACAGAGTTTCCATCTAGAAGAAGATTAGGTTATGTCCCAGGATAGAAGGAACCTCAAAACATAATTCAACCTTTCCTGAGAAATGGAGCTTAAATCAGAATCTAGAATTCTGTCCAAATGCTCCTTGAAAATACCCAGGGAGGGAACTCTACTACCTCCCTGAGGAGGTTGTTCCAGTGTATGGCTGTTCTTACTGTGAAAAATTTCTTTTGAAAACATCTTATGTCAGGCTGAAATCCCTTCCAATGCAATTTGTACTCATCTATCCTTGTCCTCTCCACGTGGCTTTTTTTTAAAAAACTGCTCTGTATCTTCTAATGCTCATGCTGATATTTAGCACCATACAATCTAAAGCTCTAAAAAGTTAGACGGTTTTGCTTGTGTCCAGATGAAACCTGAACATTAAATAAAACATTGCTCCAAATCTTCTGAAAGCAGCAACAACAGGAACTCTAACCATTAAAATCCACATTCTATGGATTTCAAAATACTAACGGCAGAGGAAATCCAGCAAAGCCACGTGAAATTTCAACTTAAGGCACTTACTTTTTTATAGCACCTTCCTGTACATATCAACAATACAGTTTATTTCTAAAGCACCAAGAAGATCTTTAGAGATTTATCAATGAAGCCTGTGTGAATTCTGTTTTACTTTCTTTTCCAACCTTTCACCCTAAACACATAACCATGTTTAAAGGAAGAAAATGGGGGTAATGGAATCAGGCATAATGCAGCATCAGACTGAAATGTAAGAGGGCAAACAGAAGTATTTAAACTTTCTTCTAGCTCTTGATAGATTACATAAGGATCATTGCATGGAACAATCTTCATGTTATTTTAAATATTGAATATATGTCCCATAATGGTTTTTTGTAAAATCTCTCCCTGCATATATAGCAATTAATCTTATCACATTGCAGCTGGTGATGCACTGTTCCATGAGCACACTATGTTTTCAATTGCACAGTCCATTTTTATTTTCTCTTTCATTTGTCACCTCCCCACTAGAAAGAAGGTTTCCTGGAACTTATTTCATTTCACATCTGACAATAGCAAGACTTCATTCAATACATTACCATAAAAATTAAGTATAAACAATTGCATTTACATGAGGTCAGTGAACAAGTACAGGAGATGGAAAGCCTAAAGGATTCATTGTGTCTTCTGTTACAAGGTTGTAAGAGAATTCTTGATGAGAATAAGGAAGCAATAAGGAGGAAATAACTCCATTTTTTGTGTACAGATATTCTTCATATAATGTCATTGATACTTGGGTAAATAATTTTGAAATCAATATGTCCTCTTCATAATCTGTCTTCTCACAAAAGAGCACAATGTTAGCCTCTTTTTCTTCTGCTATAAGTCAGCCACTTTGAGATGAGGCACTGATGGATTTTATTTTTGAGGAATTTTCCTCTTTAATTCTGAATTACTACATTCTAATCAATATCTACATTGACAACATGCTAATGTAATCAAACATTAAAAATGGTCACTGCAAACATAGCACAATCTTTATGTCACACATGTTTGAAAAAAAAAGAGGAAAACCACTTGTGAAAGAACTTGCAAAGGAGGAAAAATACTTGTGAAATCAGTATAAAGCAGAAAGGCTGGGTATCATTTTCAGGACTAAAAAACTCTTCACAATACTAATGGATAATCTGTAAATATTTAACTTTGCTACAAGGAAAAGAATTAGCAGAATTAGCAGCACTCTTTGATCAATATTTGCAGCACTGTGTATAATTTCCAATGAGCATGAATGACAAAATGCTACGTATTGACTAAAATATGCTACACATCATTGAAGCATAATATAAAGGGTCATGAAAAACTTACTTGATCAGGAGGAAGACAGTAATCTGATCTTAGTCTGATCAATCATTTCTTGCATTGCAGTAGCACTTGATAGTTCCCTTAGTTATTATTTTCTGGAAGCTTTCCAAACTGAGGATAAATTCAGTCCCTGAAATCAGGAGGTTAAAGTTATTAAATAAATTAAGATGACATTAAAGAAACAGGACAAATGGAAGTATGAGGAGTGAGAAGGTAAAAATGCCAAAAAGGTTAGGGTTCATAGATTAATAAGGTTCATAGATTAATAAGTTCATCATTTTGAATAGGAACCATATTTCTTTCATCTTTCTAGTTTAAAAAAACTAATAAGAAAAAGTTCTTGTAGCTTTTAACCCAGTTTCATTTCATACTTTGCCATGGACTCCCAGAAGGGACGGCGAATGTGAACGAAGAAGCCTCAGAGAAGTCAGCACTGGTTGTGGCATCCAGGAACGGCCCAATCAGACTAATGCTCTGTCAACCTCATGAAACTACCAAGCACAATTTGGGAAACATCAGCCTGTGTACTTAATTCTGCTCTTTTAAATTTCACATTCTTTCAGTAGCTGAAAGAAACAGCTGAAAGAAAGCTGCTTTGAAATAAATATCTTTCTCATCATTCATGCAAAATCCTTCTGCATATTTGGTTCCAAGAGAAAAGCACAAATGGGGAATTTCACATCATATAGGTTTCTAGCGCTAAAATCTTTCAGAGATAAATTGCTGCAATCAACCTGCTCCTCAACTCACCACCCTTTCTGTTGCAACATGTAACAAAGTCCAGAAATTTGGACCTGCTCAGGGGCAATATGGACTCTGGATTCAGAGTATGACCATCTTTTTTCTTGATGTTGAACATGGATGAAATCATCCCATGAGAGAAGCACCTGAACACTGCTCTCACTTGCAATGGAAGAGACAGGGCAGGGACTTCCAGTGCAGGCAAGTCCAGTTCCCTCTAGACCCACAATCTTCCAGGGCAGAGTTCATTTCCCAGAGTACATCCTCTATGGCAGATGCTGGATCATATCCCAGCAAAGACGAGTTTTACAGGTAACTTCTAATTAAACATTTGCATAAAATGTATTTTAACTCTCATTTCTAACATGTAAAAGGTTTAGTCGAGTAACACTATATTCCACATTTAAGTTCACATATCCTTCAACTCCCATAAGGTTTTTAAGCGATATATGTCAAAAACTGCCTGTGAATGTCCAAGGAAAGCAAGTAGACAAAACCATATACAATCTTTCATAAATTGTCACTTATTCTTCAAGAATGAATCAGTAAAATAATTCCTTAAACTATCATAATTTCTTTTCAAATGTAGACCTCCTTTTTCTCTTGAAGTATTCTGAATTATCTTAGATTAATAAACCTTTCTTATGATTGATCAAGAGTTATGATAACACTCCATGATTGTTTTTAACAATCTGATCCCCCATTGCTACTAACTTTAATCAGGAATCACACGTAATCCTAATAATCGATGAGAGATTTTAGAGATTAAATTTCAACAGAGCAACAGAAATAAGAATTCTGGCAGATCTCAGATGCACTGAGATCTTACTAATGCAGACAGATCTCAGATCTGAAATGTCATGCACAACTACCCCAGAGACCTTGGCTCTGAATCTCCGAATAACTCCAGCATTATACAAGCTCTCATCTTCCTGCTGACAGGTTTCAGGACTTTATTTCAAGGGAGTATAAAATTCATCCTTCAAAAGTACTGGGTGACATAAGAGTACCAACTTAACATGGTGGGAGGGAAAAAAAAGCCCCACCATCTATTCTCACAAATTAAGCACCAGCATGCAAACAATTAGGAAACAAAGAGAAACAGAATGCTTCCCTATGCAGGCTAACTAAAGATTTCCAGACTAGTTTTTATTCAGTATTGTCTGAGACCTCAGGATAAAACATTCCTCTTACTGACAATAGAAATGCCTGAGAGCCAGGTTTGTAGTCTTTTCCATTTTTTATGGGAAAGACTTTATGAACCATGTTTCTTCCTATCCTCAGCTGCTATTCTTCTTCTAATATGTAGTTACATTTGCAATTGCACACAAGTAAGGCCCTTTTGTGCTTCATTCTTTTCAGAGATCTTGGTTGTGTTATAACCACTATAACCTCAGTGATCTCTTGCACCCATCTATCACTGGTTACTATTCATCTTTAAGTTTTTGTGTGATTAAATTGGGACTTGACTCCTGGTCCCCTGAAGTGAAACATGGAAAAGTCACTTGTATATACTTTGCATATAGACATAACTGTTTGCATTCTAAATTCCATGCCTACATGTCCAATGGGTACGCAAAGACAAATAATAGTCATGATACAATTCTTAATGGATTATGATGGAAAGTAAATTAAAAAATAACTCCTGGTTATAAAATTCTTCTGAACTGGCATAAGAATTCTGCCTGAGTTTTCACAGCATGCAAAAACACATCAAAAGTAGAAGCAGAGGCATAGGTAGGAAGAGATTGCTGGTTTCTGCTCAATAAAGCATAAGCTCTGGATATTTTATATTCCTAAACTGCTGTCATAGTCCTAAGGAACAGGGAAAAGAAAAAGCAAAGTCAAAAATAATATGTCTATGGCATCATTTCCCAGGGAGCCAGAAAGCATATTCACTAGAAAAGGTTACAATTTTGTTTGTCAAGATGGATATTCGTAACATTGACTCATTAACTGCTCTTTGGTAGAGAGACTTAAATAAATCAAATGGGTTTTATCATTTCTCCTCTCCAAAGAACCTTGTCCCAGATCATTATACATTAAGACAAAGCAATATTTTACAGGAAGATTTAATATCTCCCAATTTAATGATCTAACATTTGGAAAACCAAAATTAGTTTATTGCAAAATTTTAATTAGGATGGCGGGTGAGAATGCATGTAAACACACACACATCACCATTGATCTGATCTGGTATAAATTTTCTCACAGGAAAAAGAATAATACATGCTTTCCAATAAAGACAGATATCCTCTGTGTAGAGTGATCATACTCCCTGCCACCTACTTTTCTCCATAGTCATGGCTTTTTTGCTTGGTACTGACCTATCACATTTTTAGTAATTGTCTGGCTTGATTCTGACCAGGTGGTTTCAGGGAAAGATAATTTACATAGGTTACAAATTACACCTATGTCCATTTTTAATTTTTAAATTGTTTTATATTGCTTATGTTCTTTGTATTTCCTTTACAAAAAGTATAAAATCAGCACAGCATTACTGTGATTGAAATCCCTCCCCCTCAAAAAAATTAATTGTGCATATGAAAAATATTCCATCTGCTGATTTTTTTCTTCTAGTACACAATTATCATCAGCAAGAAGCCACAAATGCCATATTTGATTATTGAATTGGATTTAGGTAAATCTTTCAGACTATAGGACAGCTGGTACATGCACTTAGTCTGAACACCTGTCATGAGCAAAAGTGTCTTAACTAGAGGATTTTTTGCTTAATTTATTCATTGCCAGTTACACCAACTTCTGATTAATAATTCAGGTACTGATGAAAAAAATCTTGACATTCAATAAATATTTGGAGCTGGAAGTGTTAAGGTCACCTAGCCCTACCTCCAGCAGTGAGAAGGGTCATCTCATCAGATTGCTCAGAGCCCTGCCCAATCTGACCTTAAATGTTTCCAGGCGTGGAGCAGCTACCACACTTTTGGACAAACTGTTCCAGTGTCTCATCACCCTCAGCATGAAGTCCTCCTTTTATCCAGTCTAAATCTGCCCCCCTCGCCCTATCACAGCAGTCCTTGCTAAAGACCTTTCTTAAAGGACCTGTTTAAGTATTGAGAGGCTTCAATAAGGTCACCCCAGAACCTTCTGTTCCCCAAGCTGAACAACCCCAACTCTCTCAGCCTTTCTTCACAGGAGACCCATTCCAGCCACCTGATAATTACTGTGGTTCTCTGCTGGACCCATTCCAACACATCCATGTCTTTCCTGAGCTGAAGACCCCAAAGCTGGAACACTACTCCTAGTGAAGTCACATCAAAAGAGAATAGAGGGGGAAAATCACCTCCCTCAACCTGCTGGCCACACGGCTTTCAATAGAGCTCAGGAGAGGGCTGGTCCTCTGGGCTGGCATACCTGTAAAAAACAGTAATAAGTTTTTTTGTATTCCTTGCCAAGTTCAGCTCCATCTGTGCCTTGGCCTTCCTGACCCCTTCTACATAACCAGGCAGTGTCCCTATACTCTCCACAGGATACCTGTCTCTGATTCCACTGCCTGTGCATTTTTTTCTTGCCCTTTAGTTTGTCCAACATGTCAGTCTTGCCCTCCATTCCTGATTCCTCCATTCCTGATTTTATTCCTTGGGATGGAGAGATGTGGAAAGCATCCTTAAAGACATACAAGCTCTGGTGTGCTGCCTTACCCCTGAGGGCAGTTTCTCAAGGTGTTCTATTGACTAATTCCTTCAACAGTGGGGAGTTTGCTTTCTGTCTGCAGGACCTCAACAACTTCCCCTGGGGATAGTGGTCCTGCAAGGGCACTGCTTGTCACAGTGACAGGCATTAAGGCAGCCTGGGGGAGAAAATTCATCAAAGACTTACTTAATCTAATTGAGCCTGGAAAAACAGTTTGAATATTGATTTCTAGCCCCTTGACCTTTTTGACATAACATAATTGGCCCTGAGGAAGGAAAAGCTACACACTGCTGATGTAAATAAAGATATTTATTAGGTCTTGACAGAATATGTTCAATCTTCTCCTAGTTCTACAAATTAATTTTCATGGCAAGGACTATACACATTATCCTCGGAGTTATTAAGCAAACTTATAAAATGTATATTCGGTTGAGACAAGCGAAGTATAAATATTTTAAAAACTCAAATTTTAACATATGTTCAAGCTTACACATCTGAAATCTTTCTCAGATACTTCTACTAGAGAATATAAAATTTTAAAAGCATTCTTTAAAGGTAATTCTAGACCTGCTATGTAAATTGAGGCAAAAGAAAAATCATGTTGTTCATATTACTGAATGCAAAATACTAATAAGGGGTATATCTGATTACTTATTTTGTCATGTTTGCACTATTAGATAATTCCTAAACAGCAGCAGTGTTTAGAAGAATTTATTCCATAACAATAAAATTATAATAATAACATAATTATAATAATAACATAATAATTCCATAATAATATAATCTTCCTTACATATTTAATTTTTCTTACAGAAAAAGTATTCTAATCTGTTATCTATATTTGGTAACTTTTGATCAAGTGTCAGCTAGTGGATTTCCTGCCTCCAGGCCAGGCATCTGTGGCATCATTATGTTCTATCTCCTCAGAAGGCAGAGCCAAGAGTGATATGGACTTGTACCTTCCTTGAAATGAATGTAATACTGCTCATTCATTCTGGTTTCAGAATCTCATTCAAGACAAGTCTAGTCATAAACTTGCCATATAACAAGATTTCTCCAGAGAAACTAAACCAGCAGCTCTTTGATACATCAAATGATAGTCACATCATATTTTCTTTTCCCCATTCAGTCGTTGAGACATTACTCTGAGAAAAGAAAATGTGATAAAGATTTATTTATTTTAAGCTTTGTCATATCTGAAGAAAAGTCATTCCTCCTCCAAAAAAAGCCATCTTGCTGCAGCTAGAACATAAATAGCTTTATTCATTTGGGAAAAAAAAAGTCACTTTACCTTAAAATCATTCATATCAATAATATAAGAATTACTGTACATTTCTCTTCAGTAGACAACCATCTAGAAGCAGATTCAGACCTCAGAACCCAGACAAGAAGAGTTCAAAATTAATTATCTTAAGACTTAATCAGGACTTATACATGGTAGGAAGCGATGCTCATAGTGGCAGGACCAAGATTTTGGCCTGTTGGCTACTGTAGTGCCATAAATAAATAGGAAAAATTTGCTCTGAGGAGGCAACAAAGGTATTTGATATGATCACTAAAGATGAGAGGACTGAAAATTATTCTTAGTAGCGCAGCTACACAGCTTTTACACCCTTGAGAAGTAGGTGGATACTACCATGGCTTTCCTAGATAACACCACCAAAAATAGTTACAGTTCAGGGTATAAGCAGCAATAATTGCAGCCACCAAAAATCAACCCTGTTGTGGCAAGGGGTTTTATTACAAGGAAGCATTTAACTATTCATTGTACTGATCACTCAAGGTATTTTGTCGGTTACTAAATTAAAACCATAGGTAAATCATTATGCAAGGCCATATGTTTATTCTCAAGGGGAAAAAAACATCCAAAGCATTACTAGAGACTTTATTTACATTATTAGGCTCAAGACACATTTTCACTTCCTTTTTGTATTTTCAGATGTTGCTACTATAATTCAATCAGTGACTCAATTATGTCTTAGCAAAAACCTCAGGGTTTATCCTACCCCAAAGACAACTGGGCTTGTTTGTGGCAAAACACTGTCAGCCAACAGCTAAACAAGACTTCAAGGTTTTCAGAGCCTGTTCCTTATCAAAATAGTTTCCAGGATTACACTTCTTTGATAGGTGAGAGCAGTACTACTGCTTAGACCTCTCCATCAGGTGTCAGACAAAGAGAAGTCTACACAAGCCCCCCCTGAGGGGATACAAACGTCAGAACATCCAGTGCCAACGCAGTGCAGCAAAAAACCTGGCTACTGACAGTCTTACAGACATCTGCTTTTCCCCTGGGACACAACATATCAGCTGCTCTCAGGTCTAAGAAAATGTACAATTCCTATCCACTTCTTCCAATGGAAAAAGAAATAGAGTCATGAAGATTTCTAGTCATTATTCCAGGCATGTTCAGAGGTTAAGGAGACCACGGCCCAAATTCTGTCATATGTATATACATCCATCTCAGCATGAACATTGTACCTGGTTTTGACGGCAAAATAGTTTATTTACATGAAGTTTAGGAAATTACTTATTATTAGACAATTTTTGCTCTGAGTGTACAGTGCTAACAGATGTATAACTGTTTACAAATGGTTTATAAATAGTCAGAAAGTAAGCTTTGAATACTTCACTGCTTTGCAAGGAATTTCCTATAGGTACACCATAATATTGTGAAGACCTTAATCTAAATTGTATGGTAGGTGGCCAATTTCAGATTCAGAATGGGGAAGAGGGGGAGCAAAGGCCTTGTTGACTGCCCACAAATGGAAATGCTACGTAAAGCAAATGAATGAAGGGAACAGATCTGCTCCATTTCTAAAATAGAGTCTGCAGGCTCAAACAGAGCAAAGAATGGAATCACATTCTGGGTAATCTCAGAATTTGAAAATGTGTGAAGGGATTTGGAGTTGAAAAAAGCTGCACATAAAGCTGAAAGAGCATTGTTAGCTGCTATTATTGTACATTCAGTAATAAGGGGCTGGGGCCAAATTCGCCACCATTTATTAGTAGATGGAAATTAAATTTTAAGAATCATTGGGATCTATTCAATGTAAAATTCAATCCAAAGTATTTTGGGATATTTATACCATAAGAAGTTTTTCAAAACATTTCTCATTTCCTAGTTACCAGAACTAATATTAGCTGTACATGAATATCAAATGTAATTCCATTTCAAGTATTTTTTTCTTAATGCAATATCCCAAATTCAATCTGCCCTATAAATGGTTCTGTTAAAGGCAGTTGTTTCAAATGCCAGCATACCAAATCACATCTCTATTGCAGAGGAGACAGAAAAGAAGTATGAAGAGAGAATTTATAAGTTCCAAATATAGATTGGCTTTCCCCTCCTCATTCTTCCATTGTATGCCATTCATTTAAATATCTGCTTTATAATTCTATCCTCAGTATCCTCCCCACAAGTATTTTTATACAAATTGAGAATAAAAGTGCTTAGGATTACATTTGTCTATTCAAATTCAGACAGAATTTAAAAGTTAGCACTGCCGAGTTCACATTATATGAACCAAATTTTATTGCAGTTTTAAAATGCTACAGAAGGAATACAGTTGGACTATAGGGAGAAACTGAAAAATATCTGCCAGAGGTACAAATGGTGACAGGTTTTTTGGCTATAGCACCTATGTCTCTCCAGTACTAGTCTATCTGTCACGTGTGTTGGAGGAGAATGCTGTGTATCAGAGTGAGAAAGGAGTCTTCCCTAATCTGGCTTTTCTAGGGATGTCATATGAGTGCAGAAATTTAGAGCAGCACAGATACTGATCACAGATACAGTGAATTCACCACATTTGAAAAGAGTATATCCACAAGGAGACCTGTAACAAGATCCTGTAAATTCCCTTGCTTTTTGACTTAATGGAATATCAGTGCAGCACCTAAAAGAGAAATTTCTCAGAGAACCTGTTAAATCTTGTCTATAGGTATACTATAGGGTAGAAGAACTTTCCTAATAAGGGAAGTGGTAAAACTAAAAAGGAGTGAAATCTTGCCTGTGGGCAAGTGAGACTAAGAAAATACAGTGATTTTTTCATTTTTTAAATTATCCTATATATTGCAGTAATGAGAAGGAAACAGTCCATTGCAGATCCTTGCCATTGCGAGGCACTAAAAATGCTTCATCTGGACTTCTTTTCAGTAAACCTTTGGCTTTCACATCATTGCCTTACATCTGCGATTCCCAAATCATTCTGCTATTGCCAAGCTATTGTACACATTTCAGGATGCCAGCCAAATTCTAATAATGGCATCATTAAGAAAGTGATATTGCAATGGTAAGTGCTGTATTACTTTGCTCATTTTGGCAATCAGTGATGTCAGTAATATCCTGTTCCTTAGG
>JAYDZK010000113.1:28035961-28055054 GCA_034509185.1 Euphonia xanthogaster | reverse complement strand
CAGCTGTGAGAGTTTCCTATCCTACTCTCTCACATCAGTAAACCAAAGGGAAAAAGTTCATTGCACACTTATATAATATAGTCATGATTGAGATAGGTAACAGACATATTTTGCTTGTAAAAATAAAGCTTAAGTTCAAACTAAGCTTGAAATAGACTCTAGCCAAAAAAATAATGTATCAAATTCAGTCCTTACAAAGCATTTTCAGAAACCACTACCTTTTAATTAGTTGATCAAAGAGCTAATCCAGTCACTGATGCAGGGAGAATACAAGCAGTCTTCATTCAGATCTAAAGCAACCAAAATGAGCAAACAGTAGAATTTAATTGTATCGAGTCATTTGCAGAAGATTTACTGTGAGTAGGACTCTGGATCACGAATTCTAAAATATGAAACTAACCCTAAACCATGTCAGAAAAATATATTAAAAACAAAGACACATACTATCTGGAAAATAAACTAGAGGGAAAGGTACTGCGGTGCACTTTTGATGCTTTTTCTGCCAGTGTTACACGGCATAATGGCTTGAATCTAGAGTTAGGAATTATTTCCTCTATATTGCAGAGCCTCATGTCTGAACTTTAGTCTGAATCCACTGCCAAGGAGAGCCATTAGCTCCCTGTAGAAATCCAGAGAAATTTTCTGTCTAAGCACAGCTCAAGATGCCAAAAAAATACTATGTAGGAAATGTGAAAGAGGAACATGAGCACCCTTATCTGCCTGGGATCCACAGTTTAAAATGCTTTTCTGAAATAAAAGAACTTATTCAAAAGATCCTTTTACAGAGAAATTCATGCTTTTCTTTGTACACAGCTGGGAGAGGATAGATATAAGTCTCCTTCAAAGCCCCCCATAGGAAAGGTTTGAAGCCCCACAGGAGGATAATTGAAGACACCTTGGATCCCATCAACTTTAAGGTTCCAGTACTGTGCAGAAAAGAATGCAGGATTCTACATGCAGGAAAAAACCCAGAATCATAAAACTTTTAAATTGTAAAGACCTCTGGAGGTAGTGTAATGTGACCTCCTGTTCAAAAATCCTAATATAATTTCTGAGAAACTTAATCTAACTTCATATTCCCTCAGGGCTTTGCTCAGATGAGTTTTGAAGATGTCCAGAGCTGGAGATTCCACAGCCTAGAATTATACTGCTTTATCAACCACAGTGAACAGACTTTTCTTTCTTTATGTCCTGTTCTGTAGTAGCATTTCTTGTCCCTTCATCACAGACCTCTGAGAAGAGTCTAATTTTATCTTGTCTGTAACTGCCCATTAGGTATTGGAAGATCAATCTGAAGAGCTTAAGTCTACATGTCCTATTTAGAAAAGTATTCAAATGCTCAGCTCAACATTATTTTGGATGCACAGGGGAAGGAGAAATGCACAGCTCAACAGAGATCAAAATTGGTCAAAATTTTTCCAGGCACTATAAAGGATATATATTTTTTTTTTTAGTTTTTACTTCCCTTTGATTCACAAAGTGGTAATAATATCTTTGCTTCTTTTTGTAGGGTTACTAACCAATAGTAAGGCATTTCATGAATAGCTAATTGGAGAATGTCATATTTGTAATTGGAACAGTCTGAGCTGGATTTGCTGACAACATGATAAATCGTGCCAAAGCTGGGAAACTTGGAATAATATTGCTGGCACATACAAGTAATAAAAATTTTAAATTTGGTTTTCACATTTTAGAGTATCTAAAATTACTAGTCCATGGGATTCACTAGCAAAAAAATTCATGAAGCAAGTAAAACCATTCAACATTTTGCATATTTGTGTAAAGGCTGTGTAGCATTCAGCTGCTGTTAGCAGTTCTAAATCCTGTAAATTGCAGGCTTTAGAGTAGGCTAGTTAATTGAAAAATGGAAACAACTCAGCAATTTCTTCAAATTCAGAAAGATGATTCAGTACAGGAGCCATTTTTTCCTGGTTATTCCCCATTACCTGAGAAACTATTTGTATACAAACGTTTGACTGAAAAACAGTTTAGTAATTAAGCCTCAAAGAAAATCTTAAGGCCTATATGAGGTGCTTTCATAAGCTGATGGTGAAATGTCTACAAATTCTTCATCGAGCCATTGCATTCAACACATTAGCTCTTTGTGACAGATTGCATGATGGTACACACTACATCTGAAGTTTAAGGCTTCCTCTCTAGTCAAACATGTCCTAGTTTAATCAAAGGTGTGATTTCAACTCCACAAGACCAGAAACGTGACATCTTTGCCTTCTCTAATTTAATTCACACTTCATTGGCATTTTTTAGGTAATTTTCATCTCAGGTTAAATTGATATACATCAAGAGCATACTGAGTGCAACCCCATGGATGGACTAACTCAAATTTTTTAACCATGTGAAACTACACTGGTAAAGCTTCAGTGTGTTACACACTAACAGGGCTGGTAGCTGGAGGGGGAAAAAAAAAATGACACTATCTGGCTCTTAAATTACATAGCCAACGGCAAAATTCTGTACATCTAAAAAAGAGGCTGGGGAGAAGGTAGCAAAAAACCAGATCAGCATTGCCTAAATAGCATAACAAAGATTTCCAGCTTGTACCATCTGAACCTTGTTTTCACTGAACTCCTTGAACATACTTTCACTGTTCTATTTTTCATTCTACAGGCTGTGTAAAATATTAAACATATTAATCCACCTACTCTTTGGTATTGCACAATTGTCATAGCTAAAGTGCTTAATTAGGCTTTGATTTGCAGTTTCTAATTAGTAGCAGAGGCAACAAGCTGTAGTAACAAGCTGTAGTACAGAACTACCAGATTTAAGGAGGCAAGAGGCATAATAATTTAAATTACTCACACATATATTTGGATCCTAGAAACATAATCACTCAGGAAAAAGATACAACCATGTTCTAGGCAAATCACCTAAAAGAAAAATTTTATAATACAACTGAAGTTTTAAAAATGAAGCTTAAAAATTCTTGTTTAAAAATCCAGGTTTTGAAATAATTTGTATTACAAAAACCTGAGAAAACAAACATAATTTCTTCAAGTGTTTTGTTCTATCTCATAGTAAGGCTGGGATGAGCAGATAGATTTTTGCACTAGACATTGAGAGTATTAACTAAATAGAAGATTTTTGAGACAAGTCAGTGCATATTTTCACTATAAGAATTTCTTCAACTTCCACACCAAGGTTCAAGGAGTCCTGGCTCTGGCCTGAGACCCTCTCAAACACCGAGGAATGGGGATAGGGATAATTTTTCCTTGTTCTAGTCTCCAGTTACTGAAGCAGGATCAAATCCTCACTTACAAAGATTTTCATTCATTGTAATATATTTTTCAATACTTTTTTCAATAGTCTTGTTCAGTTCCTGCTTGAAATGCCAAATCCATTGATTTAAGGAGTCAACACTGCCAGTGCAGTTACTTTCACTCTGTGTCCTAGGAAAAGATAAAAGAGACAATCTGAATTACAAAAGTCTTCAACTACTGAGGTCACTTCAATTTGCAGCTAAGTAAGCATAGCCAGATTTTCAACTGCCTTTGGGTTGAAGTGTTTCTCCCTGTACCACTTCTTGTCACCTCTATCTGACCTCTCCATAGTCCTTCAATATCTTTCTGAGAGTGAGTAAGAATCACAATTTCATTGCTGAGATCAGACTGTTGATTCATTGGTATAGCAGCACTACAATGTATTCCTTACTATTCCCCATCCAATACTTTATTACCAGAACATATTGTTTTGATTTTGTACAACTGCTGCTCATTAAACCAGACTCTTCATCCAGCTATACTCCAAAAGAGGCAGGACTACTTCCTGAGTTATTACAGGTAATTTGGAATCCTGTATGGCAACTAAAAAGCTATATAACAGTTCTGGATATGTTTAAAAACATCTTTTCTCTGCTCTAGAACTACAGGAAATAAATATTGCTTTCAGATGTCCTACAGTCTGTAAATTTCAAGCCAAACATGTCATCCAGAAATCAATTCAAAGCATAAAGGAAAGATAAGAGATGGATTTACTGTGACTGAAGCGCTCTGACCTATCCACTAGGACAAAAAATTACCTGAACTTTTCCTTTCAAAGAATTTAGTTCATGCAGAGATGAAGCCCCATTGGCCAAAAAATCAAACATCAGTTTTATTTCAGGTCTTGATGAGTAGAAGAATGTTTAGCTAGGTTGCAGAAACTGGAAAAGTAGGCAGCAGAAGCTTGGTGTACCTCAGGCACCAAGGTGTCATTGCAGTTTAGCCACTGTTAGTGATGGATGTGGATCTCATAGTAGTGTATCTAATATTCTGACATGACCCATGGCTCGGTGAGCTGTGGACTTTCCAGAGTTTTGAATCTCCAAGTCAGAAGGGATGTAGAAAAACTTGAAGAGATCAAAAAGCTGCCAAAATCACCTATTCAAGAGTTTGTGGAGGTGGGAGAGAGGCACAGAGGGCAATCTGACTGTGATGTAGGTGGGAAGCAGATGAGTACTTCCAACAATCTGGAAGCAAACTGTTCTGGGTGGTGCCAAACAGTGTAACAAGAGAAAATATTTGCAAACCACAACACGGGAAATTCAGATTGGACACAAGGAAAGATTTTCATTGGAAGGATAAAACCCTGGGGAATGGTGTCTGTACACCTTGTGAAACATCTGCTCTTGGAGGCTTGGAAAATTCAGCTCAACAAAGCTGATATGGTTGAGAGATGTCCCTGTGCATAGCAGGGGGTTTGGACTGTGTATCTTTAGAAGTCACTTCCAACATTTCTGTGTTTCTATGGATCCAAATATGTTTTTTCCTCATTCAGAAAAAAAGTCCTAAATTTACTCATTCCTGTCCTTACTCTTTAGAAACACCTTTCTTACAGAGTCCAAACTGAAGCCAATAATCTTTGTAATGCAAGAAATGGGATTGAAATGTCTTCCCACAGTCACCTACAGTACTGCACAATTCCTGCAGACATAACCCATAGAAGTTAACATTTCCTTATTGGCTCAGACACCAGCAATGGCATTATTGCAGCAAGAGAAGAGCTCAGGCACACCTTGCAGCCACTTCTTTGAAGATGTAACTATTCTCAACAGAACCTAACACAACTAGGTTAAAGTAGACAGGATTTGTCTACAGCAAGTTGGAAACAATTCCTTTCAGCAAGCTTGAAATAGATGCACTCACTCTTAAATGAGGTAAAGTGACAGCAAAAATCAGTTCTTGCTTCAGACATGAATGCAGCTCCCTGGGCAGTACATTTCTCATAATGTGCTCTGGTTAGAATTAACTGCCTTTAGATTCTGACAAAAATGGTTCAATTATAGTCACCAAAGCTTTCCATCCTTCACTTACTTTCATGCATTTGACATCACATTATGTTAATGCCTCTTACAACCAAGCTTATTTCTGAATTATTTTCAAACAGAAGGATTTGTCCATTTACCCCCAAGGCCACCATGTTCATCAGAGGAAGAAGCACATCATATGGATGTCACATTGCTCCCATGCAGTTACTGTCTGAATGCAGGCAGGAGTCTGGTGTCAATCTGTGCTACACTGAGAAATCCTTGAGAAAACACAGGCTTTCTCACTATTGTGAATGGATTTCTGTCATTATTTTTTAATTTTATCACTCTTACTAATTCTGGTAAGGACATTTGGGACTCACAGGGTGGGGGAAGATGATGTGTTATTAGAAAACGAGTGCTGCCCTACCATATTAGTGCACCTGAAAGAAGTAACACTAACATGCAGAGCAATCAGAGACTGTGCCAGGGATGAGCTCCAACTGAATATTTTGTGGTTACTCAGCAACCGAATTACTGAGAACTCTCTGCCCAGAATAATGACCCAATTCCTCATAATATCTTTATATGAATGTTCAACTCTCCCTTTGCTGTCTCAGGCGAGATGCTACAAAAAGGGAAATAAATAAAAGATTGTGTAACCAGGTAACCATGTAATAATGTATTGCCATTGCTAACAGATCATATGCTTCATGCAGAATTACAAGGCTTCAGGACTCAGGCTTGTCAGGCTTGCTCTGCCTGAACTTCTCTTGACCTGCCTCTGGTTTTGTTTTACCTAGTTTAGATGCGACAGCAATTTCTTGTATTGACCACAAGTCTACGGCTGATTTATTTTACTTTTGTTTATCTTAGTAGAGCGCAACTTTATATCCTTTCATTTACAAGGAATTATCCTATGGAAAATGGAATATTTACAACTCTAACATGATCACATGGTGCAGAGAAAAACAGGCCTGTTACATCAAAAGTCCTTGAGTGTTGAAGACAAGAGGCAGTGAAGAGAGCCACAGGCAGAGGATGCTGAAGGAGAGGGCACAGGCTGGCCCTGGAGGTCCCTTGACTATAAAAATACTTATCTACAGTCAGTTAAAGACATGTAGACCTGGAGCTGGACAGAACTCATTCTAGGGAGTAACAAAAAAACAAGAGTCCAACATAAGGAAAATCACCATGTATTGTAAATTTAGGTGTAATGGAGAACTACAGACCAATGAAGAAAAATGAGGCATAAAAGTATGTTAGAAAATGTATAAAAAACACTCCTGATCAATCCTAGAACAAGCAAGAAGAAACTGTCTACACAAAAATATTCCTCATACCATGTCAAGATGCACTATAATGCCCCACCAATAACATCAGCAGGAAACCATCAAGATCAGCAGCCACACCATGAGAGACACAAGGCTAACACAGGAAATGGGGTAGGAACTAGGAATTGTATGTGTAACAAGTTTACCTGTGCTATTAGTCTTAGTTTCTTTTTCTATTAGAACTACATATAGAATTTCCTGAATTAAACTGCTAAATTTTCACTCATGATAATAATAAATTCTTGTCTACAAATGGAGATGTTTCTACTGTGCCTATAAACCAGAATTTGAGTGTAGTGAGTGTAGCAATGAGCAAAAAACCAGTTCTGTATGTGCTAAAAATGTAAAAATCCCCACCTTTCTGGAGTAGGAGTACTCTAATTTCCATCAACAGTTGAATATACACAGATTACCTCAGCCAGCTAATTTAAAACACAGATGATATTAGTACTCACAATTAGGATGAGCTATGGTAGCAGCACTTAAAATGGAGAATGATACAGACACAAGGCAGGTCAGAAAGTTCTGTTTACATTTTGATAGAACCCAGCAACTTGGAAGCATTCAGTGATATCAAAGCATATTACATTCAAGTCTGGCTACTAAAGTAGTTTTATGTTGTACATAATTAACCTCTAATATTCATTGCTCTGATAGATGTAGGATCGCTTAATAAGATCCTAAGAAAGTGCTGGAGGTTTAAAACAATAAGCACACCTTAGGAAGGATAAAATGGACTGAAAACAAAGATTGTATTCCTCCTGCTAAATAGCAGATCCTCATCTGAAACACAATGGCACAGAGCCACTGGCTTCCATCAGTGGGTGGTCTTTTACAGGCACAGCAACTCACATGTTGCAGGGCACAAAACAATCTCTAGTGGCATTTGATCACAACCCCCATTTCTGTTATTCTGTACTATTACTAGTTCTATACTATTGCTTGCCTGTTCCTCACTGTTCAAGACATTACTCTAAACTACAGAGAAAACTCATCTGATTCCATAGAGCAATGAGTAAACATCCAAACACTATCCTGAAGACCAAGAAAAAATTCTGTGGTTTTGATTTTTAAAACCACTGTAGATCAGTGACACCCAGTACATATGCTCTTGCACCACAAAAGCAGTCATTCCTCTTCTCAAATTTGAGTTACCACATAACTCATTGTCCTTTTCCAATTGAAAAACTGCCTCAGGAAAAATAATAATTTAGCTCATAACTATTGACAGAAAAAGGCATTTAAAGAAGGTGCTGAGAAGAGAGAAATTGATATAATCTTTACATGAGCCATAAGTCCATTTTCTGTAGTTTTATGTAACTGTTTGATGAATTTAGGATTACCTTATTAAGAAAATAATTTCCTTCATGTAATTATTACTACCCAGTTACCTAGGTGTCCTAAATTCTTTTAGGGTTCATTCAAACTACATCTGATAACAAGGAGAGGAACACACAAAGGTAAGTAGCCTTTCTGATATCAGTTAGAAGAATCAGTTTGTATATAAGCAAGCTGCAGATGGCAGAAATAAGATTTTTATAAAAATCTGCTAATGCACAGATCTCAGGCTGTCAGAGTCAGTGAAAAAAAGTTATCCATATCCTATAATTAAGCCAGATGTAGGATATAAAAATTGTGGTCAAAATTACAGTACAATGTCTGTCCTTAGCAATATAACAGTGTTTTCTGGTAAAACGTTGGATATTAACGAAGCAGAAGGTGTCCCTTATCATAGGGAGACAAAAATTTCTTTTTCATAACATTTCTCTGGGCCAAACATGCTTCAACTTTCAGAAGTCAGCTACCTGGTTTTATTTTACCTTGTGTTATTTCTATGCCAGAAATTCAGATCCAGAGATAATCCAATACTACTTCTGAAATAAAGGGAGTGGGGATGTCAAGTTTCTGAACATGGATTTGATAGTTCTGGAAAAAAGAAAGCAGGTTTCCACTAGTTGCTACTCAGTTTCATAAAAGAAAAATTAATGGACTACACACGGAACCCTAGAAAAACACAGCAGTTTGTCAAAATGCTCTCTCAATGATGGGTGAATATTTTTGCCTTTAAGTTGCCAACTCCTCCTTGCTGACTGTAAAGCAAAGCTTTCTGTAACCTCTTGGTCTAATTTGATCACAGCTCAAAGACAGGCACTTAACCAAGCACTTGGTAACCTAAAATGCTATTTGTGTACTCAGGAGAGCAGCTCAGGAAAACTCTTTGAACTTGCTTAGACATTAAAGACACCTTGG
The DNA here is from genome assembly GCA_034509185.1 of Euphonia xanthogaster. Classification (NCBI taxonomy): domain Eukaryota; kingdom Metazoa; phylum Chordata; class Aves; order Passeriformes; family Fringillidae; genus Euphonia; species Euphonia xanthogaster. The sequence continues at coordinate 28,046,228 of JAYDZK010000113.1, read as the reverse complement.
GAATCTAGCTTCAGGCTTTTAGAGAGCATCAATAGGAGAAAATAATATTCTTCCATCGAGGTAAGAGTAAGATTGCTTGTTTCTCACTTTGCAAGAGCGTATTTGTCCAAGCACCTTGGCAGCAAGGTGGGGATGGCATTACTGGCATTCCCCTGAATGGTCCTCACGCTGGTCCTCTCTCAGCCACCACAACTGCTTCCCCTGCTGCTCCCTGCATTTTCCACTGCTCACTCAAATCTTCTATTTATAACAGAACAAGGCACATGATTTTGTATTGAATCTTAAGCCAGTTTTGTGCCCAAATAACATTAATAATGACACAATCCTAAGTTAAAGCCATCAACTTCTATTTACTCACAATCTCAAATTTGCACAGGGGTACTGAGTTCATCCCCAGCTATTGACAGAACTGGCAACGAAATCAATTAAGGTTTTCTACACAGAAAAGAAGGCAGAATCTGATGCTTAGTTTTCCAAGCTTCATTTCTAAAACTCTGCCTTCCCTCCACAAAGGAGCAATTTCAGTAAGTGGCTTCTCTGTAGGCAGTCTTCAATAGCCTTGTCAGGAAGCAAAAACAAAACAAACAAATGAAGCAAACAATACAATGAGAAATAATGGCTAATAAACAGGGAAGTGCAGCAATCTAATCATATTATACTTTTCTATTTTTATACTCTAGGGACAAAATCCAGAAGTGATGTGACTCGTTCAAGATTGAAATTGATCCTAATTCTTGCTGTCTAAATCTCTCAGTGAATGAGAGTCAACTGGAACAGGTGGGGAAATCTATGTAGCTGAATATTCATCTCCCAGCCCTTATTTTTATATAGTTGGGTTTCCAATATGCAAATTCTAAAACATTTTTTAAAAATTCTAAATGTGCACATAGATAGATATGTATATACATAGGTTTGTATCAACATATGCACACACATACACACACAATGCAATGCATTTGTTTCAAAAGCCAGGTTATTGTTTTACAGTCCCTAATCGCTGGAATACCTAATATATACAATCAGTATATAGTCAAGGAAGCAATAAGTGATGTTGAGCAGTTAGCACAGCAACAGTGGCATTGTTTTTTGCAATGTGCACAGGTTTTACTGAGAAAAACAGCAGAATTAAGGTGCCCCCCACGCTTTGTCTGGTCTGCACTTAAATGATTTGCCAGTTGTGGGGTCAGCTGTTGTAATATAACCAGATTTAGGTTACTGAGGCTTTGCTCATATAATTGTCTAGAAGGTAAATAATGTGGCATTCCCTGCATTTCCCTAACCAACAAGATGAAGAGTTTTATATCTTTTGTTTCCATAATTGTGAACAATCAACTTACTTCAGCAGACACATGGAGAAATACTGCAGAGAGCAAGAGATGTGCACCACCAGCAGCTTTCTGGGCATGCGTGTCAGCATCAGTTCTGGGGTCAGATTCTTGCCAGTGCAGTTCTGATTGTATGCTATTACTGCTTTGCCTTCCTTTTTTATTTCATTCTTGTCACATACTGGGCAATATTTGGTATAGGGTTTTTTTGTTATTATTGATTTATTTTATACTTCTCTTTCCTTCCTCCTTAAGAAAATACCAAAATATTTAAGTAAAAAGAATATTGTACTCTTCTTCATTGTAACTCTAATGGCTGTTGGTATTTCTTTGTTTGATGAAGATATGCCAAGCATTAGATAAATTTGGCCCCACTAATGAATAAAATGTTTCACTTCTTTTTTCCTGAATGGCATCTATCCTGCAAAGAAAAACTGAGTTGGGTGTAGGTAACACTGAAAGAATAAAGATTCCTTTTGTCCTTTTTGATTTCTGCTTTGTTATGAATCTTTTCCATTTCATGTGGCTAGTAGGTGGATTTGGTGCTCTGAATAGTAACCACAACCCTCTCCAAACTAGACAACCTCTTAGATTTCAGTCATGACACAATACACAATATCCTGTCACTGAATTGCTTTAGACTTTGTGGGAAAATAGGCCATGATTAGATTGAAAATAGAGCTAGACTTAACAGAAATTAGATGATGAATAATAGGGCAAACCATGAGGATTTCTTCCTGTGGGAACAAAAAACATGGGAGTATCTCCTCTAGAAATCAATCTGTATAAAAGCATCACTCTTACTTTCCCTTCCTTACTGTACAATGACAATTCCTATATATAATTGTCTCAGATTACTGTAACAGTATTGGAAACATTTCCATAGGTCAAAAAATTGTTAGGTCTTAATATCTCTGTAATGGCCTTTGACACAGAACGCTGTCTGTTAGCAGAACACAGCATGTTCTTAATGAAACTAAGTGATCGAGAGGGAGGTGATATCTGTTTCCAGATTTCTCATATTCTGGTGGGGTAAGGAGTCCTGTAAGTTCTGGTAACCAGTTATAAGTCTATCCTTACATACATCTCAATATTCAGAGTCAGTCTCATTAGTGAATTCTTTCGCTGAATTGACTCAGTAATGGAAGAATTAATCTTAACTATCTCTTTAAATATTTTCAACAATTATGCATCATTTCTCTATTGTATGGATGTTCTTTCACTCTCTCTTACTTACAATCTGGGAAAAGAGATATTGATCTCTCTCTAATGAGACCAGTGTGACAGGCAGATAGGTCTTACTCTTCAGTACTTTTTTCTAATCTCAGACTACAAATTGCATAGCCAGGTCAGCTATTGAATAACATGCATTCATTCAATGACTTCTAATTGCTTTTCTAAGCATCATTTAAAGCATTTAGTCATAATAATTTCATAAAATTCTCATCAGTTATACCACAGTCATCCTCAATTTAAAATTAACCTAAGATATGTGGGAGGGAGACAGACAGGACTAATGATTTTCTCATAATTTTGTTTATGAGTTTTGTTACTAATTTCAGACAGCAAAGAAGCCTGAATCCAAAGGTTCCTACTCACAACTTTATTGAACTCAAGAAACCCAAGTTATGACTTCAATAAAGGCTTCCTCTCATTAACACAATGACTTAAATTACTTTGTCTCAAATTTGCAATCTGATAGAGGATTCTGCTGTTAGTTTCACTTCAGTCTTCCTATACATGGGGGGTTCTCATAAACCTTTTACATGTTTAATTAGTAGTAAGGAACGTTGATTGTTATAAATTGACCATTAAGGAAAATTTTTCAGACCAATGTAAAATCATATATTGGTAGGAAAGTGGCTTTAAATTGAAAGAGAACAGATTTAGAGAAGATATGAGGAAAGAATTCTTTACTGGAGAGGTGGTAAAACAGTGGAACAGATTGTTCAGGGGAGCTGTGGATGTTCCATCCTTGGAAATGTTCAAGGCCATGTTGAATGGGTCTTTGAGAAACCTGGTCTAGTGGAAGGTGTCCCTGCACGTGGCAGGGGGTTTGGAACCAGCTAATCTTTATATCTTTTTCAAACCAAACTATTCTACAAATCCATATTCAGGCTTTTACATAAAACTGGCTTAAATTTTGATACTGTTTAACATCCATGACTCCTACATACATTAGAAAGATTTTCAGAAAGATTACGCTGCTTTTGTTGAGACACCATATGTCATGAGATTTATTCAAGGTCTGTACACAACAGTGATATAGGACATTTTACACTTCAACATTAAATATTAAAATAATACTGCAGTTTTCAGGGATTATTATACAATTGAAGGGACTCCAAGGACAGAATACCAAAGACAACAAAAGCTGTAATCACTTCTGCAGAACCTCACCCATAAGCCAGGTGCAAGGGAGGCCACTTTAGCCTCTAACCCTCTGTTAATGAGTCTGTCTATCTACCTATCCATCTAATCTCTGCTGTTATTTCCTTTTCCAACCTGTACCTTTCTAAAAAATAGCTTTTCTATATGCTTAAGACAAGCTATTTACACACCTTCAGGATAGCTTACACTTCTTGTGTTTGAAGAATACAAATTCCCTTTTCAAAGAAATGAAAAATCAGACAGAAAGTGGTACCATATCCTACAGGCCTCATATGTCCATAATTTGAAGTACTTGAACCAAGGTCGTCTCTAGAATGGAAAACTAACCCCTTCCTGTCCAATCCAGCTCACAAATGAAAAGATCCTTCTGATTTTATGGTCCTCATTAAGAAACACGTAACTGCAAAACTCTTTTTCTAATAGTGTTTCTGCTGCCTGTTACTGGTTGCTTTTTGGATAAAGGTTGGATTATATGTTCCTTTGAATGAGCTGCCACCTCCACTCAAATATTCATCAGCATCCTTAAATAAAGTTATTTCTTATTTGAATCAGGAGAACTGGAATCATTTGATGACAAATACAGGCAAATATGGGGTGGGGCTGTCCCTGTTAATTCAACCACAAATATCAGATACTTTCTATTTAACCTCTCACCCTTTCAGCTTCCTGGGGTGATATGAGCTAAGGAAAACAGGAACCATTACCTTTTCACCTTACACTTATTATTGTTAATAATAATAATAATACCTTATTATTGCATATAAAACTGCCAATTGGAATGTATGCTGGAATAACACTCATTCCATTAAAATAACGCATGAGTGTCCTGGTTGTGGCTGATACATATAATCAGAACCTTGAGAATACAAAGTTTAATTTTTATAAAAATCACTGGGATGTAAGTTATTATTTTTGTCAATGGAGTTGAATTTTATGGTCATTTTCCACTTGTTTTCAGTCCAAACATTTCTTGCTAAGCCTTTTGTCAGATTTTAACACTTTCATCATGTTACACATTCATACACCTATTATGAACTTTTATAACCAGCCAGCCTGTGAAAGCAACATTTTGTCAAAAAAGCTTGATTCTTAATAATCCTGCCTTTACAGAGAGTATAGAGAGATCAATTTGCTGCAAGGATTTTGTCTTTAATTCAGTGGGAGAAGCAGCCTGCTGTTTTAATGAATAACCACTAATGACTGCTATAGTAGTAGATATTGATTTCAGTGGGGGCTACTTGTCTCCTAGACTGACATTTAATATCTGTTAAAGGGAATGTCCTGCTGACTGACTTCAGCAAAAGCATTACATTAGGACTTCAGCCAAACTTGTTGTTATTAGCAATTCTCCTTGAAAATATCTTTCAATCAGCATTATGAAAAACTCAAAGCAAGGCAAAGTTTGATTTGGCAAAATTAGAGTGAATAGCAGTAGAACACAGAAGGGGGGAAAAGCCTCAATAGTTAATTCTGATAGTTTTCTACACTGCATATAACAAGTTAAGAGATCTCCTGACAGAAAGCATCCTGCCCTGATAGTGTTGCAGATACACTCTTCACTCCCACGTCACTTGTTATGACTGTGTCAGTGTAGAGTCTCCTGTTCAGATAACAGGATAACAGATAACAGGGATAACAGCTGCCTTGTCCTGTAAGAAGCAAAGAGCATGAATTCACAGCACAACACATGTCCTTGCTTTCCTCTGTTTAAATCAAATGGGCAGCTCTAGTTTACACCAGATTTTGTTCATTTCCTATTAAAGTCTTAATAAACTCCAGGCTTAACCAGCATTTTTTTCCTTTGCTAGTTTTCATTCAGCCTTACTTTGTTTCCTCTGCTCTCCTAAGAAGATGCATTACATGTTTACATGTCTATTTATTTAGAACAATGTCTAAATTTAAAAATGAAAGTTCAAGAGTTCAGACAGAGGATACTTAATTTTTGTGATGTATGTAATTTCTTTTCTGCTTTTTGATGCAGTCAAAACCATCCAACTCCTATAATGTAGAAGTTTGCATCAATTTTTCAACTGAGGCTATCCTGCTCCTAGAATTGGATTTCTCCACCTTCAGAGTCTGCTTCCCAGAATTTCTGACCATCTGCCACATAAAGGCTATCACAGTAAATTTCCACCTTAGAACAAGGTCAGTAAAAAAGAAAAGACTGCTATAATCTGCATGAGATAGCCCAGTACCTTGCAATGAAAGGACAGAAGTTACCTGAATGATGAGAAACCACGTTGAATGCCACTTTTTCTAGTTTGGTAGAAGATGAAGGATACAGGGCTTCCAAGTTTGAGGGAAGTAACTGAATAATAATTGTTATGTTTTAGGAGTGAAAGACATCACAATTGAATTCTGTCTTTCAATTTCTTTCAAATATGCTAGAAAGATTCAATTAGCCAGGGCTGTGAACTTTAGTGATGACTTAAATAGGATTTTCATATTTTGATGTTTTCACTTGTTTGCTTTACCTTTTGTCCACTCATTATGCCTCTCTTCCCTAAAGGAGTGACAGGATGAGATGAGTTTCTGTGGACCAGAGATCAGGCACTTCTTCAATTCTTATCTGCTCAAGGCTACCAGGCTGGCCAGATAGGAGAGTCACAGCAAAGACTGTGTGCTGCTGGGTGCACACAGCAGAAACCAAAGGCTACAGTGGGTAGTTTGCTGCCACCCAGAAAGCTACAGAGCTGGCTGGAAATGAGAACCTTCCACAAAGGTGGGTAAAAAAATGCTTATATGATCCCTATCACTGCTTTCCCTGAGCTACTCTGAATTTTCCACTTTAAACAGTTCTCTTGCTTGTTTTCTTTGAATTGTGTTTCCAGTGAGTCTGTATAAGCATCAACATAATTTTTTTCCCCTGAAGTGTATTTTTTCATTGCTATGCCCTCGTGTAAAACTCATCTTTTGATTTTGTTCATGCTACCAAAATGCTAATAGCATTTTAACCCACTTTGCACTGTCATGAATGATGACAAAATAGCAAGCAGTGATAAAACATCTCAATAGATAGGTTTCCTAGGAAACTAAGATGGTATAAGCTTTTTTAGAATCAAAATTTTAAATTAATATATAAATAAAAAGCAAATGCTTGCAAGACTTTTTCTTTCCCATGATAGTTCTAATGGAATCTCCTCTGAGAGTTTATTCTTATCATTGGCCAGAAATCTGTACAAATGTCCTCTCCACATTACTGTGTATTGTGATTATCTCCTGCTCTTCTGTTCCAGATTAACAGGCAAATGGGAAATGAAATAATATCTTTTATACAGATATCTATATAACAAGGTTTCCTTTCTATCAAATTTTAAGAGGTGAATTTCTTGGAATTTTGTCATAAAATTTTGCCAGTGAGTCTGCTTTTTATTTAGAACAAATAAAACTATATATACAAACCCCAGAGGAATAGTGCAAGTGAAAGGGTAAATTCCATTTCTGGGATATGCTATTTCTGAATTTAACTTCATTTCCCTAACAACAGTTGAAGAAGTTCTTAATGAGCTTGACATAAATATATTTTACTGAGTTAGAGCAGCAAATCAGACATAAATATTTTTTAAACTAATGTACCACAAAAGACCATTTTCTAAATTGGATTGAAGCAATGATGGCCATGATGTCTTTTAGACTTCTCTAAGACAAACTTGCAGAGCCTTATTGCAGTACCAAGTTCAGCTTGATGATAATTGCATCATTTAGAAAAACAACCAGCATTGATGTTAAGTGTGCAAAAGTGAAAAATTGTTCTCAATGATATAAGGATTTCTTACCAAAACTTTTGAAAATATAAATCCTTTCCAGTATTTGACTGACTAGCTCTAAGCCAGACCTTGCTGTGCTGCTGTATTCATATACTGCTACACTAAAGGCTGACAATTATCTTTTTCCAGTAGCTTGATCCTGTGCTAACTCTCCTCAAGTCATCACTGAAAGATCCCTTGGAAAAAAATAACATTCATTTTCCTGGGCCTCTCAAGGCAGGTGAGGCTCACCAAGTAGTGACCCTGGACCACCCCTCCTATTCCTTCAGCTTTGGAGAAAGGACCTTCAGCTGTTCAGCTTTGGAGAAAGGACCTTCAGCTTTGGAGAAAGGGCTGTTCTCACACAGGAATGAAAGGCAGAACTGGAAGTACTCTGTGTATGAGGCCAGACTCCATCTTGTGCAAGGGCTAGTTCAGAGTTGTTTCACTGCTTAAAAAAAAAAAAAAAAAGCAGGTGGTATGAGTTATTATTCAGTGTGCTCTGAAGTGATCACAAATGTGACTAATTTGATTCATTTTCACATGCTCACTTCAGAGTTTTTACTCTTTCTTGTTCTTTTGGTTCTTGTAAATTATAAGATTGTGGTTTTGCAACAGATGAGGAAGAAAGCTATTTTTTAATTCATACATCATGAGTAGGAGGTAAGTAAAATAGGCAGATCATTTCTCAGGCACTTTAGCAGATCAATAAATAGCAAAATAAAATACTTTTCCAAGTTTCAAGAGCTGATAAGAGAGCAGGAACAAATAATGAATCTATATTTTCTGCAAAATCTAAATATCAGAAGTTGCAGTGTTTCCCTAAATTTTACTGAATATTCCAGATTAATAGAGCTTTTTTCTGTTTTAAAATACAATATATAACAGAGTTAAAGCAAGTAGCACCTAACTAACAAATCTGCACAATGTACAAGAGAGAAAGAAATTCAGACAACATAAGAAGCATGTGGATATTTACCAGAAACAAATTAAATGCTCACATTTAATGCTCACACGTTTTTCTACAGTCCACTTCTCTACTGAAGTACACTATCTTACAAGATTTCTCCTGTGCAATTCTTCCTGGCACTAGGATTTTGACCCAAAACTTGCTAAATCCAGTCCTAATCTATGTATTCACTGATCAGATCTGCTTGTATAAGATCAGGCCTTATACAAGCAGAAAAAGGCTTCTGAATTTCTTTTAACACTTGCATTGTGAAGGCATTTCAATCTATAGGACAAAGACCCCCCAGTAGAGCCATCTATGATTTGCAGTTTCTAATAACTTGCTCTAGGAGAGCAGGAGAGCTCTGCATTTAATTTTTTTTATATTTGTGTAGTCTTCTCTTGAGAGCAGTTCCCAACATGAGCAACACTCCCCTATTTTCATAACATTTCAGAAATGTGCTGACCTATTGCCCCTTCCCCCTCTCTGTCCTCAGGGCACTGTTCAGCTCAAATTGTACTGCTGAGGGTGAATTAGGCCCTGAGCACTTGGCTATCAATGTATTAGCTAAGATCCACGTTATTACTCAAGCATGGAAAGTCTCTATCCTGCGATGTTACTATGCCCCTGGGCTTGCAGCTAAGCACTTTGCCATCTCAAGCACTCCTTCCATTAGCTATGAAGCTTGGGCTGCTTTGGTGGCTTTTTTTTTTCTCTCTTTCCTGATGGTTTGTGCCTTTGTCTTGTTATTGTTTTCCTCTTCAGCTTCTGGCATCCTTCAGCAATGGAAAGATACAGATTTGTTTAAGTGCAGTGAGGCGGCTGCTTCCAATGAATAGCTTGCAGCGCTGAAAATATGAGAGTCTCAAAATGCTCCGCTAGTGAAACTTTTTACAGTCAGCTGCCATGTGGGTCTAATACCTCCAGCATTGCTTTTTATGTTTTTCCTCAGAGTTTGTACGCTTTGAAAAGTGCCATAACTCTTCTCTCCTTCTCATGTGTGCCTGGCAAAATTTCAAATGTCTGGATCTTTCTTGGTTAGAAAGCTGGAATCTAGGAAGAATGCACACCAACATGAACAATAGTTTGGTTGCATATTCAAAGTATATTTTAACCAGGGGCCCTCTGCATGTTTTGCAAACATTAATTAATTGCTCATTCTGTGAGGCACATACACATCAGGGTCTAAATTATACAGCTGAGGAAACTGAGGTTCACCAAATATCAAGGCCTAGCATTTACAGAGGCCGGTTACCCTCTGGTCCCAACAAATCAGCATTAAAAGCATTCAGTACTTGCAAATACCTTCCTAGAGGGCTACCCATAAAAAGCGCTACAGATCTGGAAACAAACCAAGAGCCCTAATTCCAGCCTTACATTCATCGTTTTCCCCATAATTAAAAGAAAATTACACTGGTCATGATGCTTGCCTCCATCCACTTAGGAGATCTTCAGTTACTGACCATGGCCAAATCACCTACTACAACAGCTCTTTTAGCATAGACAAGTCAATGCTTATCAGGGACTGTAAAGTTTCTCTGTTTTCAAGAAGAAGCATCAAGAGACTGATCTCCACGATTCAGAAAAATAGAAAAGGCAAATCCTGTGCAATGAAAACAAACAAAGTTTTCCTAATCTCTCTGACGGTATTCCATGTTGGTGGCAAAGTACTCTGCTTGAAGTTCTGCATCTAACAATATTTCAGGATAGGGGAATTTCAAGAGTAGTTTCTTCTTTTTAAGGTAAGACAATTCTACTTTGACAATTCTTCTTTTTAAGGTAAGACAATTCTACTTTAAGCGCTTTATAAAACAGGTAAAAGTCAGAGCAAAGTCCTCTCTTGCTGCCCAAACATT
>JAYDZK010000113.1:27997412-28035861 GCA_034509185.1 Euphonia xanthogaster | reverse complement strand
CAGAAAAATAGAAAAGGCAAATCCTGTGCAATGAAAACAAAGTTTTCCTAATCTCTCTGACGGTATTCCATGTTGGTGGCAAAGTATTCTGCTTGAAGTTCTGCATCTAACAATATTTCAGGATAGAGGAATTTCAAGAGTAGTTTCTTCTTTTTAAGGTAAGACAATTCTACTTTGATCTTAAGCACTTTATAAAACAGGTAAAAGTCAGAGCAAAGTCCTCTCTTGCTGCCCAAACATTATGGTGTGATCTGCTTTAACCTTTTCTGTGGTAAGAGGCATTTGCTTGGAATAAAGCCTGGAGCTTATTTGCTATTCACATGATGGAAGAATCCTTTGTATTTGTAACCATAAATATTGGGACTCACAGCATCCTTTTACATCACTTTCTTTCATTGTGTGTGGTGTTTTTTCCCAGATTTTACATTCTGATTTTCAAGCAGAATACATTAAAGATACCAAGCAAGCCCAGGGAGAAAAAAAGGAAAGGTATTTGTTCTTCATGCATACTTTTGAGACCTCATGATGAAAGATTTTTTTTGTGATTCTTATCTAATCTGATGGTTTCATCTTTTGGATAAAAATTCTACTCCCTTTTTATCCAGCAGCAATACATTATGAAAGAAAACATCCCTCACAGAAGCACTGGGATACGTAATATTTGCAAGTTCTGGATCTATTCCTTGCCACTGTGCTAGAGATGGAAAAAGCCATGAAGTTTATCTGAATATGATTATATGATTATAGGGATGTATGTTGTTTGAAATCTGAAGCCTTAGGAGTACATAAGGTTTCATTGAATGTGAATTAAATGCAACTTCCAACTTTCATTTTGCACTATTTAAAACTTCTGTAATAAATTGTGAAAGCAGTTCATAGTTTCTGCTGCATCATTTTCTCCCTTGAGCAGGAAGATACACTGTTTTAACAAGGGATGTGATGTGGTAAACTTTCTCACCTGTTTTTCAAGGTTTTTCTCTTTTTTTTTTTTTTTAAGTGGGTGGTGGAGCTGTGAAGTGGAACCAAGAAAGAAAGGATAAGGTTATGCAGAATGGAGGATTTTATTAAAAGCCAAGTACTATCCATCCATTCACTTCTCCAATCTGATATTTCTAACTAAATGGAGTTAGAATGTGGACATTAGCTCTTTGCCCGTGTGAATTCAAATGAACTCTTTTGCCATGAAGAACATTAGTTTCATTTTGTTCCTTAACTGAAAGCTCATCAGTCCCTGGAGGTGTTTACATTATGAATTCTTCTGGCTAGATAGCATGATATCTACATCTTGCACAGCACTGAACACACTATCAGATTTAAGCAAATCATAAACAACAACAATAAATTGTACACACAATAAACCATCATTTCCCTGGCTTTAATGTGTGCCAGGCAAAATTTCAAAGGTCTGGAACTTTTGTCTGAATGCATGTGTTTAGTCAAAACGGAGCTCCCAAATCTTCCTTTTAAACAAATCCACTTCCCCAGACTGTTTCAAACCCAACTGTGAAATCTGGACTTCAGGATTCAGTACCTGGATATATGTGAATTATTTCCATGTTTTCCATGGCTCAGTTCACTAAGAGAACACTAGAGCTGATATCAGTGTTGTAAACATATTTCCTACCATATTTTTAATAAGAAAAGGTGTTGAATCTTGGGAATATACATTTTGTTCTTGATTACTTCTACTGTAAGAGTCCATAAAAAGAAAACTGTAAAAAAAGCAACAAGAAAAACCCCAAACCAAAATAAACCTCAACAACAGGACTTTGGGGTTTTTTTCCCTCATTCTCTGATTCAGAGACAAGAGCGCTCTCTGGAAACTAAATATGCCTAGATAAAGAAGGGGGTGGGGGGGGGGGGGGGGGGTTGGGGGAGGAAGACCATGAAAGGCAAAACTCAACTTTCAATCCAGATTTTTTTTCATAAACTTTTAAATCATGATTTTCATTACCACCTTCTACTGCTTTTCTAAGCCCACAAGGCCTAACTTGACATAGCCTCTAGGCACTCAAAAATGGTTTTTTTATGACTAGCTCTCTTATGTTTGACATACCCTCATTTCATAAAACTTCCTGCTCCCTTCTGACAGACACCAACCTGTCCTCTAACTGTGCATTCCTTCTGATGTCTCCACCAAATCACTCCCATCATCTCCCTCATCATTCTGTTCCAAAGGAACTCCAACCTAACACATACATCCTTGAAGTGTCCTAAATTCTGCATTGTGTGTCAGTGACAAACAGAACTCCTGATAGTTCATTTGTTAAAAAGCATAAAGAAAAGAGCTAGCCTTTCCCCTATGAATTAGTTATCATTCTTAATCTTATTTCTTAGTCAGATTATGGTATAAATGTAAAATTATAATGTACATTTTTCCTCTGATTCAATTTATTGTTCATGTGGAGTGTTCTGGATAAGATACTATTTTTAATTTTAGAAATAAAGCAAGAAATAAATTTTAGAAATAAAGCAAGAAAATACACTTTACCAGAGCTGACAAAGATCTTAATGAAAAGCATATAAAGGAAACTATGGAAAACAATTAGAGGCTCTTGTTGCCCAAACTCATTGTCCAAATAATTTTAAATCTTCAGCATGAGCTGTGCCTAAAATAAACTTGCAAAACTGTATTTTGTGAGTTGAAACTGCACAATAACTAAATATTGTTCAGAATTTGTTTTTAGGGGATTTGGATAACTAATTCAAAGCTCCTTTGAAAATCCCAGCCTGAGCTGTGTTAATTCACACTCAAAGAAGGGAAAGGAATGTGTATGCTAGTGCAAAAGTTAATTAAGAGGTGATTTTACATTCCAGATAAATGCTATAATGTTCTGGACTGGATTGGGTGGATACCAGGAATAAGTAACACATTTTCCCCTGCATTGAGGATCAAAGCAAAAGCAAAACATGGCTCTGATCAGGCTTTCAGCTATCAGAACCTCTTTCTACAGGACACACTTTATACCTCAAGATTATATGTATATATATAAGTATAAATATAAATATAAATATATATATATATATATATGCACACACACACATGCACACATATAAGTTATAACCCATCCAAACCCATTTAAAAATTGGGTTTGGTAAGTCTTTTCAGTTGCTTTTTTAAATAAGATATTTGTATTTACTCTTTGCTCTTAGAGTAATAAATTTTTCTTGAATTCCCTGCCACCCATATCACCAGTTCACAATTTTCCACCACTGTAATCTACAGCAGCGCCTCTGCTAAACTCTTCTAAATAAAATTCCTGGCATTTCACCCAAAGAAAGTTTTTCTTTTACAAAACAACACTGATAGTTTTAGAACATATGCAAATCTTTAAGAACACGTGCAAACCAAAGAAACTAAGCACCACTTAGTGTCTCGTTGCTTGGGTCACATCATTTTAGAACTCCCAACAAAGTATCTGAGTACCATATACAGTTTATAAGAGTGAAATCATCAATAAGGTGACAAGACAGACAAGAGAGGCAGACAAAAGACTTTTGCAAAGTCAACATTTGATCACTGTGATGAAATAAAAACCCATGTTCCCCTTCAGAGACTCCTGGTAGGAGGACAAGGGCTGAGTAACTTGTTGATAACTTTCTGCTAGTGCTACATATATGATGGTTGCTTCCCATCTTTCTCCTTTGCTCCAAATACTGCACAGCAAAGAGCAGAAGAACCTTGGCAAGGCAGAGGTTGCCTAACAGATGCTCAATTGACCAAATGATTTCAGGATCACAAGGCAATTCTGGAGGCTGTAGCGGAAAAAAATCCCTGAACTCAAATCGTGTAAGCAGTGAGAAAATCAGCCTCAGGAATCCTTAAGGCAATCACACTGCATACTCCAACAATTTTAGTGGTCACAAAACATGAGACAAGTTATACAAAAACAAATTCTAATTCCTCGCTGGCTCATTAGTATGCAGAATTATGTAAAACATGGACAATTTGTTCATAAATCTGTGGGAAAATGATGTGAGGAGTCGGGGGAATGTTCCAAGAGAAAGGACAAGAGAAATTAACAAAAAACCTTTTTATGTCTGAGGCCAGGATATTGCTTCAAACAGTTCTCTGTGGTAGGATCATATTGTTCCTCACTAACCCAAGTGATACAAATCAGAATGGTGAAAATTACCGCTCCCTCTTCATGTGCTCAACAGTTGCTGATGGCCACTGGGACCCCTGCCTTTCCTTGTGAATTGCTGACACCAGAAAGGAGAAGCTGGAAAGACTGCAGCCTGCACAAAGGAAAAAGCTCTTTCCTCCTTTTTCCTCTCACATAACTGTGCAGAACCAAAAGGCATAAACCAGAGCTTGAATAAATGATTTTATTATGCAGGATACAAGAATAGGAAAAGGCTGAGTAAACACATGGAAAGAATAAAATTCCAAAGTTTGGTGTCATTAAGAGGCCCAGACTCCCCACTTCACTTGTCTGTATATCATTTCCTTTCCTACAGAGGCTAAAGTCAGTACTGTGACTGTCAGTGTAGGAAGCTGGAACAGTCACATTACTGGGCAATTGTTTGCAGCAGCAGAGCTGTGTCACAGAGGCAGTGGACTTCATGGAAGAAATCTCCTAGCACTTTTAAGAGTTTGCCAGCTGGATAACACTAAAACATTGGGTTCATGGATTTCTGACTTTTTTTTTTTAATAGGAACTGTATTTACATGCAGAAAGAAGGAAGGTTTTGATACTGCAGGATTAAGGTGTGTTTATTTCGTGCCTGATTTCTACCATACAAAGGACTTGGTGTTACTTGTGCAGTCATACAATAGTCTGGAGGGTAATAGAAAACTCCTGAATAGAAGGAAAGAGAATAGTATTGAAACAGGAAGACAATCACCAATTCAAGTGAAATACAAAGGAAGCACTGTGAAGGCCTGGTCTGTAACCTTGAAAAAGTTTTACATCATCTATATTTGATTCAACTTCATGATTTATCTGTCCTCTGAAATTAAATAGTTTAAGTAATGTTACTTTGAAAAAGGAAGAGTATAAGAAAGGGGAGGGGGTTTCCAAAGTGGTGGTACAATATGCCTCTGCTTTTGTCTTTGTACAGTGTGCAGTCTACAAAGGTACTGAAAGTGCCTCTGGGTTTCCTGTTTTGAAGAGGGAAATGTGATTGTACAAGAATTGTCCATTGAGCGCCTTAAACCTGATTCAAAACCACATAGACATTAACCCACAAGTTCACTTTCAAAATTGCAGAAAGCAACAATTCAACAGAATCAATCCAACAGAAAATTCATCTAATAAAGTTCTTTTGTATATGGACAGGGCAATAATAATAGAGGCAGCTATATACTGTATCACCACTTCCTCTGAATATGCATTTTCTGAAGCCACAGCTAGTAAGCCAGAGAGAAAGGTGAGCTGTGCGGTAGAAAGCAAAAACAAATTTCAGTTAAATGTCTCTTTTATAATGTTTCTGTCACACGGGGATTGTTAGAGTTCCCGTTTTTGCAATTTCTAAAATAATTTATTATCTTCTAATTATTAATTTGTTGGACTCTGAATTAATGATAAAAATATAATTTTAGCATGTTAGCTCTTGCTTCTAGAGAGAGTCTAAGTGCACGTAAGTGCTGCAGGGCTCCCAGCAGAAAGGTTGTCACTCTGTGTGCAGAGGATCTATGATTTCCTGACTGCTGAAGTCTGACCTTAATTCTTCTAGACTTATGGCTTTCTGAATAGGAATCTGGTAGTCAATTTGGAGGTGAATTAGAGATGGAAAAGTTGGTTCTGTGCTAAAATCAACTTCTAGATCAATTAAACATGCTGTGTAACAGCGTGAGGATTTTGTTCCATCTGTTGTAAATGTGAACACCTACAGAGCTCCTCTCAAAGCTAGCATTTCAGAAGCAACTGGCCAAGTCCATTTGAAGAGATGGGATAGAAGCCCTGTTTTCTTAGCTCAACAAGAGCAATTGTTCAGTGATGCTGCAAGCAGGACACATCTCTTGCTGCCTGTTCTGTGACTCCTGAGCCTCACTCTCTGCTGCCCTGCTGTGGAACACTTTCCGGAAAGAGTACAAGCCTTTGTCTTGTAGCTCTTTTGGATTTAAAGCCACTGCAGAAGCATTAGGGAGATCTGCTCCTCCATTTGTCCTGTTCATGGAAAAATACAATTTCCTTTGGTTTATGCCTATGGGTGACTGTGAGTTTTGGTTTTGTGCTTCAGTGAATATCTAGCCTGAATCTGTCTCATGTGCTGAGTACTTCAAGCTTAAAGTAAACCCCTGGCAGGACATGCTGTGTAGCATTTCTGCATTCAGTCTGCAGAATCAAATCTTTCTTGTTAAGACAAGATTTGCTGAAGAATCAGAGCCTGAAATGCTTGTACTTTTTTACTATCAATTGATAACAGCATGCAGATGCCAGCATGTTTCTACCTGGAAGCACTGACTACTAGAACAATTGATCTAAAACTTATGCCAACTTTTGCACTGCAAAATCTTGTGAAGAAAGGAAGAACAAGAAGATGGATACAAAAGGCTTGTTTATCCCAAAGACATATTCTGCAACTCATATTCTCTAATTTCATATTATAGAGTAGGGAACATCTAGGGCATGACAAAAATGTCTTTTGCCCATGTCTGAATTGTCTTTATAGAAAGCAGGGCACAAAAAAAGCAATGACAGTCTTGTTCCAGCATGAAGCTGATCCACATCCAGATTCAAGAGCTACAGTCTTGAAATATTTGGGTGCAAAATCCTTCCTTGTCAAGGAAAATCCAGTGATGACATCTCTTCTGAATCCGGTACCAGATGCTTTTGAAAGGAAGAGTCATTTGAGGAAAAGACCACTCAAGCCTGATATAGTTTAATTCACATTTCATAATATGTTAATTATTTGAAGAAAACCTTGTGATTTACATCTGTTTGTAGAAATGCACAGATGCAAACACCATGATTTATTTCTTACTATAGATAGGATTAATCAAGTCTATAGTGCAGGAAGAAATGGCTATAGTATAGCAATGGCTATACACAGCACAATCTGTTATAGTATAGCAATGGCTATACACAGCACAATCTGGGGTGTTGTCTTATAGATAAGAAGCTACAAATTAATATTTTGCATTTAGATCAGAAATTAAAATTCCTAAAAATTTACAGTAGTGCAGGTTTTTTTCCCCCTCTGGTTTCATTCCAAGAGTCTGGGATGTATCCACCGAAGCACACAGCTGCAGTGGCTGAAGATATTACTGCACCCACGGCTGTCTCATATCTCCTCTTGAGACTGCTAAAGGCAAAATTATCTGCCCACAGTTCAGCCACTCTGTTTCATAGTTCTCACAGGAATTGACCTCTGTGAGTAGTTTAAGCTCATGTGTGAACAGCAGCAGCAGAGATCTGAGCATTATCCTGCTGCTGCTTCTCAAGGGCAGACGTGCAAGAAAACGAGCTGCGACAGCGATAGCTGCAGGCTCTGCAGCAGGGCACAGTGTGACAGTGAGGGACCACGGGGGAGAGAGCTGCCACCCCGGGCTGTGCACTGCCATTGGGACCACGGGGAAAAGAGCTGCCACTCGGGCTGTGCACTGCCATTGGGACCACGGGATAAAGAGCTGCCCTCCGGGCTGTGCACTGCCATTGGGACCACGGGGAAAAGAGCTGCCCCCCGGCTGTGCACTGCCATTGAGAGCAAGGGATAAAGAGCTGCCCCCCGGGCTGTGCACTGCCATTGAGACCACGGGGGAGAGAGCTGCCCCCCGGGCTGTGCACTGCCATTGGGACCACGGGGGAGAGAGCTGCCACCCCGGGCTGTGCATTGCCATTGCTCTGCAGAGCTGCTGCAGGAACTGCCCGTGAGAGGCCCAGGAGCTGCCTTTGGCTTCAGAGAACAAAGGTTACTCACCACCTAATATTTAAACAGTTTGAACTTAAACATAAGTTGTTAAGTGGCTTAAGGTGAGCTTGTAGAAGAGCAGAGATGTCTCTGTAAAGACATCTGAGAGACAGAAAACAGGAGTCCTGAGAAGGAGGGCAGTTCTACAAAAGGGTTTCTATTCACACAGCACTAAACCTCACAGAGAACAAATTCCGGTAGAATGAAAGTAATGTGGCTACCAGCAGCCTTTGCTCATGTAAAGCACTGCACTTCTGCAGTGTCACTGTGAGCTAGCAGATATTTTTATTAACTAAGAGCTATGGGAAAGGAAAGTCCTATGACAGACTATTAAAAATGCAGAACAGATCAGCGAAGAAGAAATATTTCAAATTTTTTTTTTTTTTACACTTGAAGAATAATTTTTACATTTAGAAAAAAATTGAATAAGGTTGAATGTTCGTAAACTCCTGGAATAGTTTAGTCTGGAAGGAAGCTCTGCAGCGTGCCCACACTCAGAGCATAGACAAAGCCAAATTTAAAGTTGGACTCGACTTGTAGATTAGGCCTGGTTGCTCAGCTCTTAACGATGACTAACCAACCTGAAAATTTTTAAACAGTTTGAAAGGGTATCTTTCTCATCCTTTAAATGAGTGTTCACTGTGCATCTTATTTTATGTCACAGCAGAAGGAAGAGCCCAGACTTTGTGCAGCAGACTGCCATGAGTTTGACATCACAAGAGAAGAGTCCTGGAAGAGCCATGCTGAGAGAGAATGTCCACAGCCCCCCTGGCTTTGAATCATAGTGACTATAGAGACATGCTGAGGTAAACTGCAGCATGCAGCCTGCCTGGGACAGACCTCGGCAAGGATCTCTCACAGCACAGCTAAAGCACCTCCTCAAGGGATGACTCACAGCATTAGGCAAACTGGAGGAAAAATACAGCTCCTTTAGCATTTAATTAAAGGTCTTAAAAAGAAAGCTATGTTATAGAAAAATGTTTCAAATTAAAAAAATACAGTCCTATACCACAGAGAGGAGCAAGAAGAGACCTGCCTCACAACTTTGGCTGCATCTGCACTATTTTCTCTGAAATCACTATGCAAATAGAAACTCATTCTATGCAGTTCATGCTCTCAGCTACCAGGTCAAAAAGTCAGTAGAAAAAATGCCTATTATGAAAATCTTATGTTTGACTGCAAACTCCGTTGAGAATTCACCGAGGTTCTTAGGAGAATAACACTATTCAGAGTAGTACAGACGATGGACACACCTGCCCCAGTGTGGAGAAAAATAAAGTTTGAGAAGTCATGCTTCCATGGCTGACTGAAGACAAACAAGAGTGTACAGTGAGATTTCCAGCCTCAATACATCAAAGTAGATTTGGCACTGTTTGTGAGATCTTATTTTTGGACCAATGTTTCAGTCTCAGAAATAAAACCTCTAATTTTTAGTAGGCCAGTGTTTGAAAAAAAATCAAAATATAAATTATGTTTAAACATATCTGTGCAAAATTAATTTTATTGCTGGATTCAACTTTTCTAATTTATTTATTATTCAGCCAAAATTATTTAGAAACAAGCTCTAACTCTTTTAATCTCTCTACCTCTCTGAGAGTTGCTGATAATGGACAATATTTCTGGCTCTCCAGCTGCAATTAAGTGTTATTCTTCCCAAAAGAAAGGGAAACATCTGTGTTTGCATTATGTTATGTTAACCACCTAGCACCTGGATCACAGTTCTAGGAACATAGCCTGGCAACTCTAAAGAACTCTAGAGAATTAGAGCCCAGAGAGCATAAAATAGTGACAAGAATTTGGTACAGAGCCATATTAATCTGTTTTGAAAAAATTCCAGGTTTTCATGGGTGATTGTCCTAACATCAAAGTACATAAGGTATGTTATGCTAGATCAGCTTTATAAGCAAAGCTTGCATAGAAAAATTACATACATCTAAAGTATATTGCAGAGATTGAAACCACAACATCAAAACTTGTCTCTTTTTTTTCCTTTTCTTTCCTTTTTTTTTTTTTTTTAAGTGTAGGTAAATTTAAGTTTGCTTACAGAGCAAATTATTATTTAACTCCTTTCTCCCACAGAGAAGTTCTTAGTTGTCTGGACAGACAAGTTCTGACAAATCTTCCTGGGAAGGTTTAAGCAGAATTCAGTTAACCCTGTGTTACCCATCCCACCCCTTGGAAGGAAACATTGCCTGGCCATGGAAAGAAGTATTTAAAGCAGTAGTAACATTCAGCCCAGGGGAGGTAACAGCTTAAATTGGCAGCTCTTTTCTTCACTGCACATGGTTTGGAAACTGAAGGTTTACAAAGACCACGCCTTTTCCAGCCAAGACAACCTTGCAGATTATCTTCACCAGAAACTTCATGCTTTGGTAGTCCTGAATGAGTCTGGTTTGATGGCTCGCAAGTTAGAGTATGAGCACTGATGATCATACTGATGCTTTGATGTTTTCTGCCTTATGTCAGTAAGGTTCACTAAGCCCTTGAAAAATAGTTTGGTATTTAAACTGCTCATGCTTATACTCTCTGATGTTTCATTTCCTGTAACTGTGACCTTAACAGCTACTTTTAACTTATTTCAATAATTTTCACTCCTGAATTACTACCATCTATCTCAGTTTTGAAAGAATTCTTGGAAAGCTATTTCTGAAGAAATATCCACATTTTAATGGGCTTAAATGAAACTTTGGTTCAGAATAATACCCAGAAGCTTGCTGGCACAGAGTACTGTGCTAAATTAAATAACAAAAACTTGATTTTTTTTTTAATTTAATCATTGATTGAGCGAGTCCTGAAAATTCCCTATGGAAGATCTGCAGAATAACCTGTATAATGTCATTTTGTATTTAAGTAGCTTTCAAGGTAAAGAAGCAATCCCTCTGCCCACTCCCTGGAAGCACATTCAGAACACAGCTCTCCTCTCTATAGCTGCAAAGCAAAGTGCTGCACAGCCCTTGTCCTAAAAGCAGCTTATTCCTTCCTGAGCAAGCAGGTACCAGGCACACAGCCCTGCCTGTCCTGCAGAGGGATTTATAGTGTAAATAAATGTCAATGGCTCTATCGGGTGCTCAGCCGGAGAGATCCTGCCTGCTGTGTGCACACCAGAGAGCACGAGGGTGTCCAGGCTCGATGTAGGACTGCGGGAATGCCTGAAAGAATGGGATATGTCAAAGTAGCGACTGCATATGAAATTAAATCCTTAATTTTGGTAAAGCTGCAGGGAGCAAATAGTTTAAATGTCAGTTTAAAAGGGAAGGCATTTCAAGGCAATACCTTTGAGAATTTTTTTTATCTTTCTTTTTCATCATAATTAATGATTAGACTGAACCAAAGCACCACAAATCTGTTTCCTATCACTTCCTCCTCTTGTAAACTAAAAAAAGAAAAATGTTTATAGGTCTGCCAACTACAGAAAGCTGTATATTTATTTTGGTCCCTGGGAATTTTACACACTACAACAACACAGAATTGTGCAAGGGTTAGTAGGAAATACTGCTATTATTTCTGAAACATACATTGAGATATTATTAGAAAGGGTTTATAGGACATGTTTTTGCTTTGATGCTAAAAATAAATTAGACTAAAAATAATTTCTACTACAAATAATTTCTCTGATTATCTGTATATTTGAGCACTTCTTAATTTTGTTTCTACTATAGAAAATATATATTACCCACCATCATATAGGCTGGAATACAGAAATTCAATACCTATTGCTCTTTTCCTTGCACAGCAAATTTGCAGGCAGTATGTGAGGTAGGTCAGCTCAGGCATATCCATTTACTTCTCCATTGGAATGTCCCACAGGGTCAGGCAGTGCACAAAGCAAAGTAGTTTCTGTGTGTGATGCAACATTTGTAAACCCAATGCACTCATCTGTCTGCGTTGCTCCCATGTTTTAAATGCTTTTATGTGTATTGCAGCAACACTCAGCAGCCCCAAACAAATGCCAGAACTAAGTGCTACACCTGTACACACCAACCAGCCACCCTGGTTTCAAATATTAAGCCTGGAGCTTGTCTTCTAGGCAAACATTTGATTGCTTTCCTTCATCCCCTTACACGCTGATGTTAAGTCTCGCTAGTTGCAGCCAGTGAGTTCCAGGGAGGTCCATTTTCAGGATACCTCCTCAGCCTAGAGGTAGGACTTGGCCTTTATTGTTCCCAAAGGCTGTCTAACATCAGATCAAATCAACACACAGCTCTGTGACAATTGATTTAGTTTCATAAAAATAGCCAATACGGTACTAAAAAAAATAGTATTTCTAGCAGCAATTCCTGACAATGCAATTGCACAGCCAGTGGATACTCACAAAATACCCAAAATATTCAATGAGTTAGCTGTCATGAATGTCAAGAAAGAGACTTAGCCATGTGCTCCAGGGAAGGTAGTCAAAGAGCACGAGAGAAAGACCAGCTTATTTGACATAGAGATGCTTTCAGAAAGCACTTCAGAAAGTTGTAGGGACACTATCGTGACGAAGATAATGATGAACATTTTCCAACACCTTGGCCATTTCTACAATTGTAACATTTCCAAATGTGGAAATGAGTAAAAACAAAAGTAACTTTTCCCCCATGCCTAGAAGGTATCACTGTCTAGGCTCCAGGCCAGATGGCGTCATATTCTGCAAATGCTCTCGGTCACATGGGCAATTGCCTGCTGACATTCAAATCCACTCTTCTAGCCTTTCATATCTGTGTTATTCTCCTGGGTCTGTGCCTACACAGATATCATTTAAGATCAGATCACATAGTTATGACAAGCAGGGAACTTCAGTCCAGTCTGGTAACTGAAACTTTGACACCATTTCTGAACTTAAACACACAGAAGAAAAAGACAGCAAAGGAGATCAAGGCATGGCTGGAACTCACTGGGTACTCTTTGACGCAAAGAGACAATATCAAGAGTAGTCAATATCTAAAGCCATGTGTAGAAATTTCAGAGGCTTGTTTTCCAGATTGCCATTTTGACTACATATTAAATGTTCTACTTGCCAGGTGCAAAATCCCCACTGCCTTCCAAAGTCAAACCCACCGACTATGTCTGTATCCAAGACTGACCTGAAACTGTCCAGCTCCTCACAGTAAAGGTCTTCCACACTTCCAGGTTCCTTTGAAATTGCCCTCCTCTTCCCATGTAGGAACTACAGATCCAGAGAGGTTTGGGCTTGCATTGTTGGGTTTTCCGTAGGGGAGTGTTTGCTTGTTTGGGTTTTTTTTCAGAAGATTTGTTCATAGTATTGACATTGAAAATACCTGGTTTATAAATGTGATTCTAACCCTTCCCTAACCACTATAATTAATTAAATAAATATCAGAAGGATAAATTACAGTTTGATTGGAACATCTATATATGGACACATCTCACATAATTCAAACACAATCAAACAATCGAACACAAATTCAATCATCTGCTTAAAAGTAGAATTTAATATATATATTAAGCATAGTGTAAACCACTAAGAGCTTAATCAAGTGCTGATAAGGATGAGATTTCCAGTATGGACACCCAGTCCATGAAACATCTATTTTTCTTAGCACACGTATATATGAAATAATAGGAACAAGTGAAACACATTGACTCATCTCATCTCTTTCTGTGTGTGCTTTAAAATGAGCAAAATACTGCAATTTTTCCTGTCAGTGAAGATTTGATTAGGATTTTTCTTGGGTCTCTGGTTATTTGTCAGCATCTTTTCTAAACAATTCTGTCATTCTGCACTCAGGGCAAGAATATCATGTACATCCTATACTATATATGAACAAAAGAACCTGTGCCTAAAATATATACTTAGGCCCAAAGACGGCATATTGCAGACCAAAACTGCAGAACATCTTCTCCTTCCTTTTTTGTAAATGGAAAAACTTGACCAGTTTAAAAGAAGTGCCACTCTCCTGTGATAGGGCACGCATTTCTAGCAGAGCCTGCAGAATATCCATAAATGGCTTTTTACTATCTAATCTTTTTCCACTTTAAAATAATGAAAATAAAACATACACACATATATATATATATTTGGAAGTCTCTTGGTATGCATATAAAAATATATGTATCTTCCCCTATTTATGGGTGCACAAGCTCTACAGGATATCATAATCAACACCAGATTCAAGAAACTTTTCAAATTAATAAACACCAGACAATTTATTGTTCACTAATATTTGATTTAAAACTGTATTATTGTTGCTGCATTTAATGCTGTGAAATTTTCCTAATAAGCTATATAGTGCTGATTGGAACCATATTGCCACCATAAATATGTGGCAATAAGCTGCATGAATTGTTCTCTTACTGTATTGTAATTTTGATGTTACAACAAAGGCTACTTTGAGAGAAAGGATATATATCACTGCAAGTTAGGTTTATTAAGATTGATATGGAAAAACTAGAGCTGTAGAGAACTTGTAGCCCTAAGAATATTTTTCAGAATACAGAACTGCCAAGTGAGATGATAGCTATTAATTAAATATACTGGAACTCACACTGTAATTTTCATAGTTACACACTAATAGCTAAAACACAACTATTAAGGTAGCAATTCAAAACCAAATATTTTTCCATTTTTCAAAATTACTGAAATAGTTTCAACCTCAATAGGAATTTTCCATGCACTTCCAACAGGTTAAGTACTACTTATTACCCAAAGAAACTTACAAGTTTAAAATTACTTAAGCCTAGCAAACATTTGTGGAAGCAAAAATAAATAAGTTTTCAAGTCCTTTTACTAAACAAGATTTCTGAAAATCAAAGAAAAAAGAAAAGAAAGCCAAACAAACAGCACAGCTCAAAGCACAGGCAGACTGAGCATGCACTTAAAGCATGTGCACAAAACTTTAATTAAGTGTCTCTTGTGGCTGACTTACAGAATTTGTCTATTTTCCTAGAAACCTGCTTTTCCAAAACTTTGAAGAACCTACATTATATCTGAGAACTCAACAACCTCATTTTCAAAGCATATGAAATCAACACTCAAAATTGACTTGAGATCACCCACACACAGCGTGTGAATTTTTAACATATCTTTCTTTGACCTTACAAACTTAGTAAGGCTGGAGTTTTTCTGGCTTCAGAAAAATATTCAAATGTGTAGGATAAGGTGAAATTTTGCAAGAGGATTAAAAAAGAACCTTTCCTTTTATGATTTCACACAATTTCTGGAGAGAAATTTTTCTCACACTGGTCATGAACAGTTTTGCAATCAGATCACTCTCTTCCTTCTGTCCTCTCATCCTCAATTTTCCACCCTCTGTAGCGTATCTATTTCAGGCAGGTACTTTCTTTTGCTCTCTTTGCCTGTATAGTGTTTAGCTCACTAGGACTAAATATGTGAATGAGTTTCCCAGCGTTACCACAATATAAAATTATTAGAATAGTTCCTTGCACTTTCTGACTTTGTCTACTCAGAACACAGAGGAGAAGCAATTAAGCCAAATGAACTGACCAGGAGTAGTTCTTCCCTTATTGAGCTGTACACAGTCATTGGCTGCAAAACACATGTGGTATCCAAGCCTTCACTTCATTTTTTTCTGACTT
The DNA here is from genome assembly GCA_034509185.1 of Euphonia xanthogaster. Taxonomy (NCBI): domain Eukaryota; kingdom Metazoa; phylum Chordata; class Aves; order Passeriformes; family Fringillidae; genus Euphonia; species Euphonia xanthogaster. The sequence goes on along the minus strand of JAYDZK010000113.1, from coordinate 28,020,468 downwards.
TGTGGCAGCAGACAGCTTTGGTACAGTTAACTATAAAGTAATATGCTAAATATGCAAGACCTGTCATCTTTGCCATCCAAGCTATTCTGCAGCTGTACAAGCAACCCAAAATATAAACAAACACATAGGCAATGGCTAGCTAATTTAGGAAATACCCCATCTTTCTCAAAGTGCAGGGAGTCGAGTAACATCCCCCTTTTGCTCTGGAAAGAATGCTCCTCTGGCCAACAGACTCCAAACCATAGCAGATGCGCCCACAGCAGCTGCTGCTGCTGCAAGGCCCTCACAGGCAAAATTCCCCCAAATCTCTTCCCACCATGTTTTTGGAAGTGCCAAGAAGTTCAGTACCACAGTCTTGATTAGCCTGGGTCAGAAATCCCCAAGCCTGTTTTGTTTATTTTTTAATACGTATTTCTTATCTTCAGTGACCGAAGAATTACAAGAAAAAAAATCATTTTCAACAAGAAATTTTTTAGAATTAATTACTGGTAAATTTCTGCTTTCTTTTTTTGTTTCCCTTTAAAAAGCTCCAAACCTTAAAATAAACCAAATAAATGATTCTCAATACAGATTATAAATTGCTTACTTGAGCCCAGACTGAACCTGAATTTTGAGATTTGGAAGGATTGTTAAGTGCAAGGAGTACAAGGAGAGGAAAATTATTAGAACTTAGTCAACTTCATAAGGAAATGCAAGACAAGCTGGAAAAATTACCTGCCTTCTGCAAAGAAATATATGGATTATACTTTCCCTGAAGTTGTTGAATGTATAAATTCCATATTTTCTGAATTAAAAAGTTTCTGTGGGGTGAAAAAAAAATAATTTCCGCTGTCTTGTCTGTTGCCTCTCCGCACACACACCCCCTCAAATCCCAACAAATGAACAACAAGAACACTGTAATGGATTACCTACATTGATTGCCTAACCTAAAAATTTTGACTAAAGATGTAGTAGAAAATTTGAGATCCTTTATAGAATAGTTACACATTATCCAATCTAAGAGAGATACAGGCTGAACCAAAAGAAGTCATTTTATTAAACCCATAGACTATCAGACTTAGAGTCTTGTTTAACAGGAAGATAATTAATTTTCTGTGGATTTTGAGTAGCATTCACTGTTTTGAGACGTGTTTTTCTCTAGCGTACTTTAACTCATATAAATAATGGTTTGGTGTATAAATTCCATTCAGTCATGAAGTAGCACCACTTCATCTCTAGACACACAAAGAGCCTTACTGGGCATAGCTTTTGTTTGCCATGATATCGATGGCTGGTGCAGAGTTTAGCATAATACTGATCTCAGGTGACTTCATGTCAGGAAAAATGCATTGATTAGAGGCTCAAATAAAAGCACTAAAGGCACAGCAGTAAGGAGGCATTACTGTCATCGATGCATGATTTCTGGGCAAAATCCCAATGAACAGGCTATCTAAAAATAATGTTTGCATGCATTTTGTCTCCTTATTCTGCTTGTGAATACTGAGAAAAATTGCAGCTCTTATGTGGAAAAAACCCATAGGAATTGCTCAAAGCAAGAGTACAATAATTACTGGTCTCTGTGACAGCAGCAATATGTGTGAGACACATTTAAGAGACTTCCCCTGCTCTAGCCAGTAGAACATTTCTACTCTTGGCATTTCACCTATTTCATGACTTTGCTTGCTCCTGCTGTGTCTTGGACAAAGACATTGACTTCTGCAAGTCATTCTTTGCTTCTCTATTCTCTAGAAATAAAATAAAATTTTAAAAAAATCATAACACTGAAATCAAGCAAGTTCTAGTTGGTAGCCATACAAATATTTATCCTGTTATCTGAAAGGCAGGTCTTTGGCACATTAAAAAGTTAAGAACACAGGTGACAGAATTGCTGCAATAACTAATAGTTGTTATGACTGATAGAGGGAAGCCTTCACTCTTCTGTACTTGTGCTTAACAGTGGTCCTCCATAGCATTCGTATAACAGATTTTCCAAAGCAATCTGCAATTCATAATCAGTTTCTTTCTAAATGCATGGTTTTCAATATACAGAAGCTACATTTTGAAGATGTGTCAGCGATCCTGTGACTTAAAAAACAAGTGATCTAACATCAGCTGAGAGGAATCTGAGGATAGATGCCGCCTTCAACAAGGGCAGCCTGGAAACAGGATATCAGGTTTCTGCTCCCTGCCATTCTGCACCACCAATCCCCCTGATCAGTCACTTGAATCAAGTGTAGAGAGTGGTCTGTATCTGTATGAGCTCTTGGATAGTAACACACCAGCATTTGCTGTGATTCCCTAATAAGTAGGTTTCAAGCCCTATCCCACAAAAGTCAGCTACTGACTTCTGTTAGGACAGAGGCAGAACCCACGTGCCAGAGGGCACATTCTGCAAAGGCAGCTGTAACCAACAGCAAGTTTATTTTGAAGCTAGATAGAAGGTTTTAGTAAGAACAGATGACGACTCAAGGCCTAAAAAAGCCTACACAATTCTATGATGAGCTTATTGAACCATGCACTCAAAGGTGGCTGTATCATAAGCAGGTGATTTGTTTTCTCCCCTCTTTAAACATTCATAGAGCTGGGCAATTACAAATGCACACATACAGCTGCAAAAAGGCTGGTTTTTGGTCTCTTGTGAAAAGACTGTAAGAACAGTATTGGAGTATGTCCCCTGGGACCCAAGCGCCTGAACCAGTAAGTACTTCTGATCAGCCAAGGAATCACAGAATGGGTCAGGTTGGAAGGAATCACAGTGTGTCACCTGCCTCCCTGCTAGAGCACATGGCACAAGATTTCATCCAGATGGTTCTAGAAGTCCCTTCTAAGCAACTGCACACTTTGTAACAGCATAAAGAAATTACAGCCCTTGTTTTTATGCAGATTAAAACCTAACTTCCAGATGATCCTTCACTGAAATATTTCTGTAAGAGTTACTTCTGGATTTTCTACAGTAGCAAATAGCATAACTCCTACCCCATCCAGTTAATAAATTTAGTAAGCAAATTGCAGTGCAGTGCAGATGCAATTTGCAAAGTTCACTGCTCCTCAGTTTGAAAGGAAATATGATTGCCTTCAAAAAGGAAAAAAAAAAAAACGTGCTCCTAGGACTGCTACTGTATGAGCAAGAACATCAAACACTGTGTTAGGGCCAAGGTTTGCTATGTGCTGTAATCTTGAAAAATTGTGTATATATAACCACATAGGTGATTATTCTTTGCACCTATGGTCTGTTAAGAGCATGGCCTCTTTTGGACTGTTATTTATTAACTGCAGTCTCTGCCCAATACAGATAAACACAGCCAAAATACATTTAAACACATAGGTCCTCACAGCCCTGCACGCCCCATGCAAAGAGCATTCAGCTCTTTACAAGCACAGCAAGTTCCCAAGTGCTTTTTGCTGAGGCCACACAGATCAGAGCTCAATGCAGAACCTGTCCTACACAAACAGTTCATTACTCACACTGCACTGTCCTGTGCTTGCAGCAGCAGGCAAGATGAGACAGCAATTTACATGAGAAATCAGACAAGTACTCTGTGCTCAGAACACATTAAATCTGTGTAAAGACTAAAAGTGCTGCTGTACAGTTGCCACTGTTCCACCCCCTGCATAAATGGGCTAAGATGTTTATAGGCTCTTAGCTTTTTCCACAAGGCAGATAACAAACCAAGCCATGCTATTCATATATTTATATCCTAGGCATGTGCTTCTTTTTGTGTTTCAGCTTTGGGAACCAACAAGCAGCTGTAGTAGCCTTTAGCAAGAAGTTTGCTGAATTCTAGTCATACTTATTTCACAGCTGTGCTTCCAAACCCCGTGTTAATCTCACAGCTTTACTTACACTGCTGCAAATGACAGCCCTTCCAATGGACTGCTCTCACTGCTGGGTCACAGCTTTTCTCCTTGGACCACTTTCCTACCTTGTAGCTGTAAGAGTGTGTCAAAGACTAAGCAAGAGAAAAATCAGCAGAACAGCACAGACTTCATTTCATTTAGGTCATTAGGAAATGGTGTAATTTCTTCAACAGAAGTGTGAATTTTGCACATTTAACACCACAGTTTCCTCAGAGAATGGATTCCAGATCAAGGACAGATATTCATGCTTTTTTATAAAAGTACATAGAACTAATAAGAAACAATAGTGCTAACATCCCATTTAGTATTTAAATTACTGGAAGTCTAAGCTCAGTGCAGGCACAGAATCCTATACCCTGTGACATACTGGAAATAGCAGATTCTTTCTTATTTAAAGAAACTGATGAGTTTGCCATTTTCCCTATCCCAAAGAACTGAATTGCATTGCAAGTTGAACAAACTTTTATCCATAATTAAATTCTTTCATTAAAGACACACTGAATTAAAGTCAGTCAATTCACCAAAATGTATAAAATAATTGATGCAGAATAACTTTGATGTTGTTCCTATCCATGGTTCCAACTATTTGACTAAAATTAAAATAACATTATAATTTGTTATGTAAGAGAACACAAGCCTGTGCACAGTACAACAGCATCCTGGTCAACCCCTAGAGAAACACTACCACCATGATATACTGCAGGAAGAAAACCCCCTAGCAGGAAAAGAATCCCATTCTCCCAACTCTGACAGGGGAAAATGGTTGTTTGGCTTTTAGGAAACTACTGAAAATCCTGATCTAATTACTATTCATTAACAAGAAAAACAAAAGTTGAATAGGGATCGGTATTGGGTACATACTGTATTTTAAAAACTGCTGGCTAAAAAAAATGGTGAAGTACCTAATGATGCTGAAAGTTCTTAAGAATATTTTATTACTTCTTTTCTTTAATGGTGTTTTCCAGCCCCCATGCATAGGTGTGGATGTTAAAAATTTATACATAGCTTTGATTTGCAAATGCAGTCATTACCCTGTAGTCACCAAAAAACAGACTCATAAATATGCAAGCAATGTAAATAACGATATATTGATAGAAGTAGTGAATGTTTACTTCTCCAGAGAAGTATGCTTGAAATGCTTGAAATGTCCTAGGAAAAGAACCTAGTTAAAAGTTAAGTGATTATACAACTCCAGAGAATATTTAAATTATGGATGGGGTCTGGATTGGTTTCTTTGATAATTTTGATCTTTACATAATTAATTTATTTGGATCTAAAATGTAACTGTTAATGTCATCAATGAATTTCATGACAGTATAAAATTAAATTCTCAGCACAAAACTTTCTTTCCAAAGAGCTACTGGTAAAAACATCACTAATTTCCTAGAAAAATCCTAAACATAAAACTATTGTGAAAGGAATTTCTTTTCAATATTCGAGCACCTTTGCACAAATCCTGAAAGACTTCACTTCAGCTTGTACATACTGGTGCAGCTCCCAAGCCCATGGAGATGGGGGCCTGGCCACCATTATCTTAGGTGGGAAATATGACTGTCAGGGCAAATGATGGCCAGTCTGCCTAGTGATCATGGCCGTACTTCAGACAGATGGTCAATCTAAGAGTAATCTTTTTTAAAGATAGAAGGGAGAAGAGATGACTCCAGTAGCAGGAAAGAGGAGTCCATACAGAAACACAAGGCTTCGCGTCCCAGGGAGGAAAGGAAGAAAGGGGGCAGGAGAAGAACTAAATACATAGAGAGCTTCTTCTCTCACATGGAGTAAAATCCTGCAAGCACTTAACACAGTTCTCATTTACTAGAGCTGTTTATTACTAAAAAAAGAGAGCAAGCCAAGCTTTGCTAAGACATTCTGGTATAGCAGGGGTCTACAGCACACTACAGCTTTTCAAGCATTCTTCAATACCTCACTCCAAACTCCTTTAGAACAGACTCAAACAAATCCCAAGGGTTTTTCTAGCACCCCTGTCTAGGGAGCAGCTTAGTCTGGGATGAGTTCTGCCCTACTGTGAGGGCAGGTGCTGCCCTCCCTCCATGCCCAGACACAGGCTGTCACCACCCCACATACACTGAGCTGTCCCAGGAACAGGAACCATCACTTCTAGGAAAACATGTTGGAATTGTAACCACGTCAGGTACAGCTCCCTGGTGTGGTTCACTGCAGAGCCACTGCAGATTGCTGTACTGGCATGAGGAAGGACAAAATAAACAACTAGGAAGAGGAAAGAGTAGAACCATCTCTTTCAGAAGACAAACTACTGTCTGAATTTTGTTAGCCATTTGCTTATTTCCTCAGAATTTTAGTTGAAAAACAATGGCATAATATGATACAGTGACATTATAGCATTATATGCCGTATTTAAATCAGGTTCCTGAGATTATTGAAGGGCATATTACAAAACACTGTGAGGTCCAATTCTAAATATGAGGAGAGATTATTGAAGGGCATATTACAAAACACTGTGAGGTCCAATTCTAAATATGAGGAGAAACTGAATGACTCATCTATGATCCCATACAAAATGAAAGCACATTAAAACAGTGTCACTTTAAAGCTCCTGCAAAAGAGTGTTTTACTGCAGCTCAGTTCCAAGAAATGTCATAATAATAAAGAATATACTGCATAAACAGAAGGTTTTTTTCCTCAATTTTCGCATCATTATAATAGCACTTTCACAAGAGTTCAAGTTAGATTTGGTTTGAGATATTTTAATACTGTTTCTGATCAGATGGAGAAAGCAGAGAAGTTCATACATTTTGCAAACACCTACCACATCACCAGTAAGCAGGAGCACACTGACTCGGTTGCCTTGGGAACATTTACTGGCTGTGACACTTTTGAGGAATATTTGTTTGTTTGCTTTATATTTATTTGCTGCCCAACCACCCCTTTGAAAGTTTTGTGCAATTCAGGAACGGCCTCGTGTTTTTTCAAGAACATGCTCCTGAGGCAGTCACATGCATGGGCTGGTGAGGGGGAAAGGCAGGGTGGTGTTTCTACCAGTAACACAGTCCTGAGGCTGAGGTTATTTCCTTATGAACTTCACATTTCAAACAACATGACATGTTCCTTCTTTGGATAAATTTCCTAGAAATAACACCACCCCAACTGTGAGCTGTACATTTTGTACATCTCAGTACTACTACTCATGTGATGACTCTTACAAATTTACATTTTGTGTTTTTCCCAAATATTGATTCTTGGAAGAATTCACAGTAGATTCAACTTTTATTAGATATCTGGTGAAAAAGTATGTTCTGTCACAGTTTTCTTAAGGGTCCACAACTATAGAAAACAAGGATCCTGCTAAACTGTTGCATGAATATGTACAAAAGCTAAATCAATGCCCATGCAAATTCTTGGTTCCTCTGAAGGCAAAACACTTACAACAGTTTCTGAAATATGAGAATCTAGACCATAAGTTTCAAGTATTATTTTCTAATAGAGGTGAGAGAGAGTGTCGAAGTTTTGAATTCAAAGGACGTAGTACAAAGGCCATGGGACTCAACTTATTTTAGTTGGGCATACATATGCAAAAACTTTATAGATTATTAGGTTTCTAAAGTATTATGAAATAGGAATTGACTTCAAGCTAGCAAACTGCATTTCTCCACAGTGTTCATCAGTTTCCTCGGAATGCATCTAGAGCAAATTTAATCATTGTGAATTTACCCCATTGAGTTAACCTTTTCTCTTTTTTCTACCAATGAAACCCTAGGCCTATTCAACCTAAGCAAACAGCATTATCAAGGTGCACACCTGTGTAAGCATAATTCAGCTCTGCCTGCTCCTATACCAAGGTTTTTCTGCTGCAATGATTGATGGACAATTTTTGTTTCTGTCCAGCTACTCCAAAGTCTGTTGTAAAATGTATTTCTGAAGTGAGTGTCAGCACTAGCTGTGTCTGGGGATTGACCACCAGCATGGTAGACTTAATTATTCTAGTGAATTGAATGGAAACAATAGAATATAATTGAAATTTAAGAACAAAGGATGCTAAAATTCCAATTCCCTATTATGTGTGTGCCTTTATAAATCTAGATTTCACAACATGATTAAAGACAACCTAAATATGAGGGAGTACAGCTTATTATACCAGTATATTTTGTCTGTACTTGAACTAAATGGAAGCCTTTGATTCTGCTTAATGACAAATCACTTTTAACTGAGAACAAAGACATCTAACCATAATTACCACTTGGGCGTTGGTGATTTGTTTTAGTAGCACCTGTAAAAGACAAAAAAAATAAATGGAGCACCTACAGCCTCTTGCAAGGTGCTTATGTACTTTTTATTTGTCACCTTTTAAAAAGTCACTTCACGTACTGCAAGTAAATGTCCCTTTTCTGATTCTAAAGAAATAGCAGGAAAGTTTGTATAAAAATTATTTATGAACCAGCAGGTTTAATCAATGCTGAACATTCAGCTATTCTTTACAATGCAGTTTAACCAAACAAATCAAGATTTTTACTGAATAAAAACTGTATATTTATTTCCCCTTATGCATTTTAGAGTTTGGGGATACATTATGTAAAATACAGCCCCCTGACTCAGGGGCCATAAGGAAAGTTGACTTTATAATAGACTTCTTTTGGACAACTGAAGAATGACAGGGGTTGATATGAAAGTGAGTCAAAACTTCCCTGACTTTGCAATAAAACCCTATAGGATATTGTGAAGTCAAGAGAGCTGCTTTTCAGCTTTCTTCTCCAGAAGAAAAACCATGAACCTTTAAGCAAACTGACCTTAGTGTCTCGAAGAATTACTTTAATTTGGGGTGCTTTAAAGTGTTTCCAAATGAGTACACTGAATTTCAAGGGAGAAAAATCAACACATAGTGCCTGCTAGAATAAATATTGCACAATATATGCAGATGAATACAAAAGTCTAGGAAAACATATCAACTATTTGTAGACTTTCTGCCATGCAGTTGTACTAAAGTGCTATAGGAAGCACTTTTATTATATCGACCTTTAATATCTCAGTTCTGTCAGACAGCCAGTCATGCAGATTTTTCTCTTCCTTGTATGTCTTTGAAGCTTGACTGATGAGTGAAGTAAATCCAAGCTTCTTGGCTTTCCCATTTTCCTATGCCAAAATGCATTTCTCTCAGAAAACTACAAAAGCCTTCTGATTTTTATTCTACTCAAATCTAGTACATTCATTTTAGTCTTTCCCATGACCAATATACAGCAGAAAAACAGAGACAGTTCTAATGGAGTCTATTAAAAGAGATACCTCAAACAAAAAATTTGTTCCATGGAATCCTTCTAAGAAGTAGCACCACTGCTATCTTGTGGAGAACATGAAGTTTATGAAAGATCAAGATGTCACATTCCCTGTACACATTTGAGTAAATTATTTTAAGAGCAGAATTTACTTTTGGTCTATAGTGTCAGCAGCACACTTAGAGAAATGGAAAAAGAGAACTGATGAATGAAAGGGCTGTGTTCCTCTTGCCTAGTGTTTATGGTGTAAAAGTTTGTTATCTAGTTTGTGCTACTCACATTATCTCCTTCTGTTGTCTGTGGAAGCAAATATATCTCCAAATATATCCGTGTTTAAGACTACTGTAGAATAAAGTGCAGCACTCTCTTTTCAGTACTAGAGAAGGCTTTTACCGTCCACTGGCGAGATGAAACGTCTGACCACCTAAAACCAGGATGTGTTTCTTAGGGGGGAAATTGGGGGTTTTTTTAAATGAATCCCACTCAAAATCCACAAAGCTTCTGAGGGTCTGTACATGTCCCTGAAATTTCAGGACTAGAACATGGACTTGGATAATATTATCTGCTAGTCCTTTTTGTTCATTTGCTCTACTCACTTGTTTGCCAAAACATTCACCTTGCATCAAAAAAAAACCCTCTAGGAAGAACACCCCCAGGTAATTTTGGCAGGTTGTTCAGCAAGCTGTTGCGCTGGGGTTTCCTCACATACAACTCTGGGCTCAGAACACGTCCTTCAGCTGAGCAGAATCCAGTATTCATTTTCATGTCACTGTCTTACCATCTTAATTTTTTAAGAAGGGACCTTGCATTTGCTGTAAGAAATTTCAGGAGCAATGCAATTCCCTGACATTGCTTCCCAGTCTTTCAAACAGCTTTTGCTCATTGTTTCTTAAGCACCAAATTCCTGCTCTGCTCTCAGATCACTGATTCCAATGGACATGTAACAGTGGTAGCAAAAATGTTCATGTTTGATAAAAGTGCCCAGAATTTCCCCATCCTTTAACTAACACCATAAATACCAGCGTCCCAGAGAAAAATTACAACATTCTTTTCCTGGCCTCCTCCTCATTCTTGAGAGCTCTCAGTGGCCATGTCAGAATCCCTCAAGATCCTCCAGGATCTTCCATTATATCCACTTACTTGCCTTCAGTTTTCTGTCTAAGACTGAATTTCTTTCTTTGTCTCCCACTTGACAAGCTGAAAGCTCCTTCTTTCTTTTCATGGACACTGCTAATTGATCTTGTTGACCAAGTAAGTCAACACTATGTAGTTATGAATCTGTTAAAGCATTTCCAATGTATCCTTCCATCTTCTACATATGGAGAAGACAAATAACTGAAATAGGAATACTGGCCTGTGTAGATAAAACATTGTAAAAGACAACAGTGTAATTTTCTTCAAAGCTTAAAACAAACAGTAGCATATGGCAATGTGCATTGGTTATCTTGGATATTAATCCTTGGATCTATTGGATTGTATGGGTCTGGAAAGAAAAATGAGAAAAAACACAGAAAAAGGGATAGATGCAAAAAAGTGAAATCCAACAAAAGTCTGTCCTTAGAAGAAGACTTGGAATCACATGTTTTCAAAGGACATCCTCTGGAATCACATGTTTTCAAAGGACATCCTCTGGAATCACACGTAATATAACCCTTTCTCTTTTTTCTTTCTCTACAGAATCAGAGGCATCACTTCCATTTCTCAGTCTTCTCTGTGGGCATGCAAACTTCCCTGAATACTACTGAAGGTGTCCAGTTTGCTTCCAAAACACAGAGGATCTCTGACTGCTATTACTGCTTGCCCTCCCCTTCCATGCAGAAAGCCTGACAATTTGAAAGAAATCTAAGCTCCAGGTTACAGAAAAGTAGGGCAATGTTTTCTAAATTAGATGCCAGAATTAGCAGAAGGCTTTTCTACATGCAAAAGTCGCAGCATGAGCTGAGCTACTTTCAGAAGTCTGCCCCTCTTTCAGCTTTACAGCATTGTGTGTGCAATGCGTGTTCCACTTTGGGAAGCCTCTGTGCTGCCATGTGCAAGCTGACCATTAAGCAGAGGATTCATTCAAGACTCCAGGTAATCATTCACATGTGCATTTACTTCCACCCTCCCAGAGAATACCTCTGTTACACATTTCATATGGCAGTAGTGAGGTGATGGACATGCTCTCCTAATATTTCAGCTGTTCTCTGTACATTAGGTCAAGCCAGGCATCCCATCATTTGAACATTTACTCGGTCTGCTCCCACTCCTGTAGACTCAAGCAGCTTCAGGACCTAACGCCTGCTCTAATCCTGCTCATTGTTGCTATTCAAACAGCTTGAAAGAGGCAGGAAAGGAATGTTTCTTGAGCAGTTCTTCCTAAGCATCTCAGAGCAACCTGCTTGAGTTTTAAAGAACAAATCCAAAGCAGGCACTCAGAAGAATAAAAGATTCATTACAGAAGATCACTGCCCAAACCTTCCTGCCCTATGCAAGCACATGGCAAAAATCTTGGCTCTCCAGCACTACCCATCTGTCACAACAGCTCCTTCTATGCAGCTAAGCCAATCTGAAAATTTGGGTGTATCAGTCTCCAGAACACCATTAATCATCTGTTCCCAAGGGAGAGACAAGTATCAGACTATGCCAAAATGTTGGCTTTGTTGTGGGAACGGGACCTAATCCTGCAATATTCTCTTGCCTAAAGTTCAAGTGAGTTCTAAGAAAATGGTGAAGAACTGTGATTTGGGGTTTTTTTCTCAACTGTCCTCCTGCTTAATTAGATGAGATAATAAAAAAATGTAAACTGTTAAATTCTGACTGTGCTTTTATGATAGTGTGGTGAAACCCTAGAACAAGCCTTCAAAAGTAAGTGGACGTGGTCTGCAGATAGGATGGCAGCTATAGATTCACATGAATCAACAGGTATACAAGCATCTGTCCCATCATTAGCTTTATAGGTGCTGTGCACGTGTTTCTCCTATCCACTACTTTCTACAAGAAACACATTTCATATTAAATGTATTTCATATTAAAACATTGTAATCCATGAGGAGAATCTACTTGCCTGAAGGTACAAGCAAGAGTGAGTAAGAGAGACTCAATACTGTCAAAACTTGCACAGTCCTGCTAACACCCAGGGAAAACCCAGCTCTCCCTTTTCCAATGACAAAGTTATGGATAGTCTCAAACTGCCTCTGGCAATAAATTTGCTACACGCTGTACCACCACATAGTAGAAAACTCAATTTGAGTTAAGAAGATGAGAATAATCTAGCTTTGAAGCTTGATAGATCAAAACGTTATTCTTTCAAAATATAGCTCAACAGTGCAAGTTGAAAACCAATGCAACACCAAGTTCTAGATTAAAAAACAACTGATCACATTATAAGCACAGCCTTGGTAAAAAGGTGCTGATAATTACCAGGGTGATTTGGTAGCTTCTCACAGTCCAAACTATAGCTTCTGCACAGCATTGATTTTCAAACTAGAATAGCCAATGTAAGAGATTTTTTTAAAAAAATCTGCATAAAACCAGAGAAGTACACATGCCTTGGAGGAGTGAACCTCTCTAAGGCAGCGCAGATACTGCCATTGCTTTTGCTGAAGTGTTCATTTTACTAAATGCTTTTTACTTCATCAAACCACATGTAGACAAATGCAACTCTTGTCAACTGTACCTTTTGGTTCATGGTTATGAATGTTAATGATGCATATCCCTGCTGGGTCCATGGCACTCAGTAAAGCACAGCACGTCGCTGGGCTCCACCAAAGGACATTCATCTGTTTATCTGATGAACGCCCAAAACCTGTAGGTATCTGGAAGCACCAGTGACACCAGACACCCTGAGGCTGCACTCAGGGATCATGAGCAGCCTGTGGTTGCTGATTCCTTCATTTCACAGAGTTCATAGTGCAGATGCACGCATCCAGTAGCGCTTTCCTCAGAATGAATTTCTTAATCTACTTCATATTAAAATGAAGTAGATTAAGAAATTAGTCACATTTTTTGAGAAAGATAATGTGCTTATGTTTGATGGATAAAGTTTAGTAACACAACATAAATTAGCAGTGCAGACTCTGTCATGGAGCACACAGATTTTTACAATCTGAAATTATAGACTTTATTCAGACTTCCACAATCTTTAAAACACACCTGCTTATCAGCACACACTCTGCAGCATAGTGTAAGGGCTCTGATACAGCACAATAGAGATAATTTTGTTACAGGAACTATTAATTATGAATTTGAAGTACCAGATTAGATCTGTAGGGGCAATTTGGAAATAAGATGCTTACTAAAGGTGGTTAATTTTTTTTTAGTTTTCCCTGAAGACTTACTACAGCTGAATGCATCTCTGTCACTCATTCCCGAGAGATTGAAAGATGAGCAGAAAATCCTACTTTCCACTTTTCAGAGTGACTCTCATCTGCACAGGTTGCACTTCCTCCATCTGAAAAAAATGTCTTTCCAATGCAGGCATTTCTCATGTGAAATAATTAATGTGGGCAACATTCAGTTCTACAGACCAAAAGAGGAGTGTTTCTGCACACTATGGGATATATCAAATTTTGGGTCATAGCTACAAAGAATGTGATGCTTTGCTTCCTTTTCATTTGCCACCATCTAATAACTTGTATGTAAAATTTAACAGAAACATGGAAAACACCATAAGTGTACTCGTGGTGCTAAACATTTATATCTGCACTAAATATCATACAATAAATATTTTAACGTACTGCACATATTCCTGTTGCCTTATTTTGAACATTGTTCTGAATTTTATGGGCAAAAACCAATGCTAGACTTTTTGAAGGTCTGTCAATATTAGCTCTCAACTCATTTTCAGCTTAGAAGGTTCTCTACTACAAGCTTTAGTCACTACTATGTAAAGTTAAAATAGCTTGTTTCTGGGACTCAATGCTTTAACACAAGCACACGTGCACCAACAATAGTACACAGCCACGCTAGCAAGTCTGTACAAGTTTACTCTAGTACAAAGAATTACAGAGCAGTCAATCAACTCAAGAAATTTGAGAAGTGTACACCAAGCAAAAACAAAAGGTTATCCCATCAAAAATACATTATTGTTCATCCACCTGGCTGTATTTTCCAGTAAATAGCCCCCATTCCCCAAAGTAGTTCAAGAGGACTAAAAAACTGCTGCCAGTTGCTTCAAAGGAACCTTTTTCAGTAAGACCCAGATTGTTGCAAATCACTAAACTGAAGTTAATGATGCACAAAACCCACAACAAAGTTTAAGAATTTAATCCTGCATGCAGTATTTCTCTCTCAGAGTAGAAACCAAAATGTTGCCTTTTTATAGCTACATCTTTACCCATGTGAGAATAAAATTCTACATCACAAGAGTGAATAAGGGCTGAATAATATCCAAAATCCAGATGCCATGTGAACAAAATAGTCATTACTGAAACATCACAGCACTTAGTTATTTATAGACTCTATTCAGACTCCACCACTAGCAAGACAGCACATGCTAACACATTCTTTTTGAATAGCCTTTCAGAGCACTTGAAAGATCTATTTTACAAGCCTGTACCACCATCCAGAGAAGAGCCATGTATATAGGGTAGAAGTAAAACACAGCAGGCAAATACACGCACTTGAAGGAATAAAGAACATCTAATCACTTTTCATGTAAAAGGAGTGTTGAAATGTTTTCCTGTAATACTGACATTCATTCTGAGAGCTCTTCTCATAAAAGATCTATTACCCTTAGAGATGCAGCATTTTGGAAACATGTGCTGATATTTTCTAAGAGACCACTTGAAGAAAAAAGGAAAACTGCCTATCCTCAGCTGGCACAGCCAATCCATTGCATGTGCTTTTCTGTGAGTAAAGACTCCAAGGCAAACTTCATCAAGAAGTGTAACTTTCCCTTTTGACCCAACCAACTCATCTTTTCAGTGTGGTCCTGCCTGCAGGGCAACCTGGTGGAAAAACATCTTTGCAAAGAAGTACATCTGTTGAAAAATAAATGTATGAAATCCTGTTTCCAGAGGCAAATGGAAGAATCAGGCAAGAGGGACTTATGAACAGTGATGTCCAAAATTTGCTTTTAAGCTGGTTTTGGTCTAAAACCTTCCCCTCTCATTGCTTTATTCAAAGTGAAAAGAATAACAGAGACTCAGAGGATTCACCTCCTCAGAGGATTCACACCCAGTACAGAATTAGCCCCCTGGAAACACATCTGCCTGCATAGCTGGAGAATCCCACACCATGTTGCACCATCAGTCCTCCTTTGCTCCTTGTGTTTTATACTGCTGTTTTATTTCCTTTCTCCCACTGGTACACACACATACTTGCCAATGCAAGCCAGTGCCAGGGGCCACTATCCAAAAGGTAATTTGGACTCTCAAACTCACACCCTCATCTTCAGAGCTGCTGCTTTGATTCCCAGGTAGTGAGATGCTCTCCTGAAGGGGCAAAGGGCCTGCAAAGACCTTTCTGATTGCAGTGGAGAGATGACTTTCAAAGATTTGTCTTAGAAGGCACAATGCTTACCCAAAAGTAGAGAAGGAAGCAGTGGTACAGCAAGTCTGGTCATGAGCCTAGAGCTGTGATGGCATTGTTATAATAAAGTGATGGGGCAATGTGAATAATGCCTTTGTCTGCCAGGCAGCTCTCCCATCCCTGTGCCATTAAGACAACATGGCCAGCTGCCAGACCTAAGTGTGCTCTGCTGCATAAACATGCAAGGTTCATGTGAAAGCAGTTTGATTTAATGGTTTTTCCACCTGGATTTTTACATGCAAAAGAAGTCATTACTTCCCCTTGACTGTATCACTCCTGCTGTCCACAATGAGTTAAATACAGAAACATCTGAAGGCAGGAGCTGACACAGCAGCAATAGCTGTAGATCTCTGTTCAGAAATGAAATGAGGACAGATGATAACCACTGGTGTTTGACTCCTCCCTGTTTTCCTGGGTTTGGGACAAAGCGCCATATTGTATAAACAGATTCCTAAAAATACAATATGTACAAAACAGCAGTGGTGTAATACTGATATGAGGACTGTGAGTTCATTTCATAAGAATGATGCTATGCCCTTCAGCTACCTAATTAATGAGTCAGAAGTAGAGAAGCTTATTAGAGTTCTCCCACTTCATTCTCTTTCAGAGTTGCATTTTTATACCTGTTGTTCTACTCTCACAGTTCTCCAATAGCCATTACAGGATACATCTTACCCAATGAGTGAAAACACTGGTAAAGGAGAGAGGGAAAAAATTTATTTGGCTTGGTTTTGTTGTATTTTTTGTCTTGTCAACACACTTTTAGGGAGTTTTTATATAGTATCTGATCATGCTTTGGCCTTTCACTTCCTTGGCTAATACATCAATAATGGTGTCTCATATATTATATACTCCATCAGGTTGAGTCTAGGGAGTTTACTATTTTCAGGCCAGAACCACTGATGAGACACTATTTAGCCCCAAATTTCTCTCACTCTTGCTAGCCAGGCTGCCTTACTAGCACTGTCCATTTTTGTCCACAAATTCAAATATTTCTTTGAGATTTGAATTTCATAGCTGCACTCCAATGTGACTTCCTTATGCCCCTACAAATGTTGGTGAATGGGGTTATCAGCTACAGGGAAGATTTAATGTTCCAATGTTGCACAGGTTGAGCATATAAACCTTGAACAGTGTTGTCAAAACATAAGCTGAGTGTATCAAGTCTGTGTGTGCATTTTTCCAATTCCTCTGCCCTCCTACAGTTATAAAATTCTAAATTGGACATACTGCAGGGCATTTAAAGGCCAAGTCTTTGCCTTTCCAGTCATTAGATGTGTTTCTGAAATGACCGTAAAATTAGCTTTTCTATAAAAAATGTATTCTTTTCTATGCTGTCATTTTCGAAGGAAATATGTAGCAACATAAATTAAACATTAAATGCAAAGCTTTTCTATAAGGCTATTGAGTCAGAAACAGAAATGAAGATAATTAATGAGAATATCTGTCCTTGCATATTCACTTCCCTCTCCAGTAGAGACCATTAATCTTTAAATGGGTATGAAAAGTACACACATGTCAGCACACAAAGAGCATGTATTAAGGACACTAAATAAATTAAGTATACCTCACATGACAGAAAAAAAAAAGTTATTGTGTTTCTAATCTCTCCAAGCCACTTTTGCACAGTCACCTTCCCGCTCCATTTACACGGATAACCAGGAATTCCTGGGAATAGGAACAGAGAAAATCCCAGCTCTTCTCCAAACTGTTTAATTTTTTTATAAGTGATTATTTAGACATCTATTTTTGTTAACTTATAAAACATTTTATCTTATAGATAGATGCACTTAAATGACACAAATGGGGAAAATCATAATTATAAATTAAGTCTTATGGAGGCAACTTTTCTTGCTTCTGGCAGACAAGTTCTTACAGTCTGTTCATTCCCACAGTCAAGATAAAACCATGTTTATAGTGAGGAGGAGACATACCTGTGCTTTGAAGCTAAACAAGGCTTTTTAACAAGACTAATTCTGATTGTAAAAATAAACACTGAGATGAAGGAATGACAACACTTAAGTGTTCTTACTCCTTATCTGCCCTTAGATCTTCAAACACTTCAAAACCTGATCCAGTCTGTTACACCTCAAAACATGGTCTGTGAGGACAATTTCCAAGCAACTTACTGGGATGGCTCATGGGTAGCTGGATTTTTGAAATTCCTTAGCTTTCTCTGTACCAAACAATCATTTGGCCAGGTAAAATAACTTCAGGACTAAAAATTTTTTTTTTTAAAAAAGCACCACCAAAAAAATCCATCAACCCACAAAATAAAACACCCCACCACCCCAAAAACCCCAACACCAAAGAAATACCTCAAGACAAAACTTTTTTCTGAGATTCGAGTCTTGATGCCTAATTACTATGAGCTCTGTCTCTCCACCAAAGGCTAGGCTGCATTTCATATTGTTGGGGTGAAACACCTCATTCTAATCTTTTAGTTCCTTCCAGAACACTCATCTGGGTTTGGATGAACCCCATCTACATTTTTATTCGAGGCTGCAGTCAAGAGGTTCTGCACTGCAAAAAAAACATCTGCTCGAGCTGCCAAAATTTTGCATCTTAAAGACCACATGCATGATCATTCCATCTTCTGGTCTTTCTCAACTGTCTTTTGGATTTCCATGTGACCAGTTGCAGACTCCAGTGCCACTTGTTCTGCACAAGAAATTGCAGATAGCTCCATACTTCATTTTTTTTAATCTAATTTCTCTAGTCTGAAAAGAAGAACTCAATCTCCTGTCTGTGGCCTCAGGTCACACAACTCCAGCAGCCACATCTCACACAGGAAGATCTTTGAGACTTTATTACCCTGACTTACAGGTTAGAAATTGAAGTCACAAAGAATGGGGTCAAGTAAAGATGTCTCAACTGCTTTTCAGTAAAAACTCTCAGTGTAGAAGGGGGTTTTTACAAAAAAAAAGAAAAGTCTGATATTTGTGGTATTTTGTCTGAGTTTAGTCTAAGTTTTTTTATCAATTTCAAGGTTTGCATTAAAATATCATGAAAACCAGACCATGGGTAGGGTTTTCTGGTTGAAAATTTCACATAAGAATAATAACAACAAAAAAAAAAAAAGAGTCAACCTCACGGACAGATTCATTAGTAAAAAAGAAAAATAGAGTAGAGCTGCAGAAAAGTAGCTTTCAGACTTACCTTAGTCATATGATCATCCCATTGTAACAATTTGGACATCCCAACAAATGAACATGCAATTTATTTGGCTAAAAATGCAGCAGTATTTGTTACCCTGAAAACAGAAAGGCATTTCACCCAAAACAGTAAAATTGTGAGGATTTTCTCTACTCAATATTATATTAAGAATCTGTTTACTCAGATGTATGTGAAAACAGTATCCATTTTTCAGAGATATCTTGTCTCCTTTGCAAAGAAAAATTAAACATGACTTCAGAGTGTTCCTCCTTAGATCTATATTTCATGATAATGTGAAAATAAGGAAGTTAATGCTGCACATGATTGGGAATTTTCTGAACAAAAATGGTGAAAATGGGAATAAAAATAACATCCTAAGGATCTTTTTTTGTGGAGGTTCATATCTCTTTATGTTAGATCTCTAGGCCCTAGGTAGATTTATAGTCCCATTGGAGAACTATTTGGCCAAAAAGCACATCATCATACATCTTCTAACACTGAATTAAACAATATTCTGCTTGCTTACGGCTCCTACATGAAAGATTGGGAAATAAGATGAAGTTCTACTGCTTAATGCAGGCAAGGACTTAAACAAAATTATAAAAAGCAAAAATTATTGGGTTCTGGGATCCAAGCACACTACAAGGGTTCTTTAACTACAGGATGATTCCATTTCTGACAGCACTGGAGAGAATCTGCCTGATTTTATTTAGTTCTCCCTACACAAAAACTTCAAAAGAGCACAGCTTTCCTTTAGTTAATATTAAAAAGAGAGGAAAAAAAAAAACCTTCTAAAAATTCCACGGGTATGAAAACTGATATCAAGAACTGCAAGCTCTTTAGGCAGGAGCTGCTGCCCAACAGCAAACACAGCTGGGAAGTTCCACCTCGCAGGACTGCAGACAGCAGCATTTTCAGTCACTGGCCAGCCAAAGTGCCCAGAAAGGAGCTCTGGCCCTGCAAGGATTGCACCAAGACCTGCATGGTACAAGCCTGTCCCTGAGATGCCCTTCAGTCATCACCTACTGACACCCAAGATACATTTCAGTAAAAACCACTCCAAAATTTGCAGCTCTAAAGGATTTGCCCTGATCAGGGAACAGTGGCTGGGCAGTGTTAGCTGGCAAGTGCCAGCCAAGGAGTGAGATTTCACTTGCCAGGTCAGGCAATTTCAGTTTGCAGCCTTAAGAGGAAAGCTTCCCACCTCCAAAGCTTTCACCACTCCTGCCTGCACACTTCCTCTTCTTCCTTCACATCTGCTCTGATATTTCATGGGTCCCTTTTGTGAATTAAATCAATTTGCTAACCTGGCAGAAAAGTAACCCAGCAAAAACAACTGGGTGGTTTCCTATGGAGCTGCTGAGCTAAACAGCTGCACCAAGTAAGGTCCAGAGCCAAAAGGGAGTTGGGCATAAGGGTCAGCATGGAAGAAAAGGCTGAGAAGAGGTGAAGCAACACATCCCCTTCACAATAGAAATGCAACTCTGACTCAGCTCAGTTTGCTCCTGAAACAGCAAACTATGTCCAACCTAACCCTGCAAAAAAAATCAGGGTAATACCCATAATTCACATTAAGCTGGTTAAGGAAAACTTTTCTTATATGCTGTGAGACCAAGAAGTTTGGGAAATAAAGGTAGCTTTTTATGAGAGATCAAACTTAACAGTTTCTAATTACCCCAAACTGATAGGCTTAAAGGTTACAACCCTTTGTAAGATTTGCATTTGCTTAGTTAAATTAGAACTTTTACGGTTCTATTATAATTACATTATCTTAGATGCACGCCTACAAACATAAAAATACTGCCAGCAACTGATATGGGGAAACATATTCACACAACGTGCTGTTTTGATATGCATTGTTAGCATATTCCTATTTCTGTTGTTATTCTTGGTTCAGTCATTATCCTTGGTGGGTTTGACCAAATGAAAGCAAAGACCACTTGCATTAGAACACTTATGGAGTCATTTTTGCCACAGAATAATGAGTTGGCAGAATAATGACCCCTGGCATCCTGGATTTGATGCCAGGTTCACATATTTCAGAAAAGGGAAAAACTAATTTAAACTTTGATTTTAGGTGTATTTGTATTATCATTAAGTACAATACAGTCATGGAAAAAAGCAGTCAGCTAGGATAAGAATGAAATGGGAATTCTGCAGTACATTTACAAATAATTTACATTACATTTACAATGTCTAGTAAAGAGAAGAGTTCAGATCTTGCAAAACAGCTACAGATTTTTTCTTAGCTCATTGAGATTCATGTTCACATTACTGTTATAAAAAGATTAGCAGAACTAGAGTTTTAATGTGCTCTCTTAGGCCAAGAAGATTTAGGGTTTTTTTTGGTAAAAGCCTCATCAAAATTAGGGAGGTTTTAGCAAATTTAAACTATTTCATCTTTCTACACTACCAAGAATCACAGGTGTAGAATAAGTCATATTGACAAAAAGAACAGAAAAATTCTGTACTTGAAAAAGCAGGTCATTCTTACTTCTTTTTTCCTTAGATTATCTCACTGAACAGCACTACTGTGCCTACTGTACAAAAATACAATCTTTGCTTGTTTCTGGGCTTTGTTATATCTGAGTGCTTTCATAAGCCCACCTGCCACTGACATATCCCAGGTTTAAATAGAGGCAAACTAGAAAAGTTGTACTTCAGAAATCCACATGAGCACGCTAAAGTAGAAAATACTGTTTCATATTTCAGAGGAATCTCAAAAAATACATCAAATCAAGTGAACAATGACTAACAGCGCACCATCTAAATTGGAATTCTGCAAACAAGATTGCTAGCAAAGGGGAGTACTGGAGCATGCTGAATGGAAGCAATTTTTGTATTTTAACACCACAATTGCTCATCACAGCTTTGTCATAAGTTTTCCAGATTAATGAGGAAATTCCTAAAATTCATCTTTATCATACCTATTTATTTTCTCAGCATTTGCCAAATGCACCCACAACAGAGCACGCACGGGAAGGCTGTGGAGCACCCTGGTCACAGCCAAAGCACAAGTTCTGACAGAACTCTTTTTCCTGCTCTGATGGGATATGTCCTCCTGCCCCTTCCATTAAATTAAGGGACCCTGAATATTCAAAGTAAATTATTTAAGCAATTAACCTTGCCGGAGGGGAGGGAAAAAAAAAATTTAAAAAAGCTGTCTTCTCTTTGATTATGAATTGAGCTGTTTCAGCCTGCAAAAAAAAAAAACAAAAAAAAAACAAAAAAACCAACCACAAAAAAAAAAACCACAAAAAAAAAAAAAAACGTCAGCAAGATCTCTGGGTCAATAGATAGCAGGTCATCAGTCACAGGGGAGGATGAGCAGGCTGGTCCTTTCCAGGGTCACCTTTCCATTAGATCTATTTAAGTTTAAGGTCACACAGCACAAGCAGTGTGCTTTCATTCAAGTTCTTTTTGCCTGGGTATGAACCAGATCAGAGAGCCCCAGAAGCTGAGATGTGTGTGGGATTTTTGATTCATTTGACACTGAAGGCAGGTGTGCTGTGCCTATGGAAGGAAAGCAGACAAGGGATAGTCTGATGGCTGGGGTGACTAAATGACCCTCTCTAAACTCGGGTTCTGACCTCTTCATCTTGCTCATGTGTGATGAGAAAGAGGTCATGAAGGCAGTTTCTCAAACACAGTTACTAATTGTGTGTACTATCAGTTTTTAGCTGATAAGTGCAGCTGCCAAGTTATTCAATAGAACATCCACCTAAAAATCCTAAAACTGTGAAACAGAACGGGGTTTTCCCCACCAGTTTTCCAAGTGCACAGCCTGCTATCAGCCCCTGCCTGTCTCTTGTCCTACCAGCCAGGGCTCCCAGCTTGGACATGTCTCCCTACAACCATCTCACAGGTAGCTCTCGTACCCTCAGCATCTCTCTGAGGTGGGGATGCTCCCATCTCACCCAGCACTGACAAAAAATTATGCCCTGCTGGACATTTTGCACCAGAAACCGAAGTCCAGAAACTGAAGGTCTGATTCACTGCCAGGCAATTGCAGACTTTTAACAGGATAATTTCTCAGACAGCCTTTGCACAAAAAGCAGTAACACAGTCATGAATTATTCCTTCAGCCTTTCCTAAGTGATATTATACACCATCCACGACACAGATCGTTCAGATACTCTCAATGTACTTGACAAAGAGTGAAAATAAATCAGTTGAGCCCTCCTGAGCCTGCTCTTGACCATTCTGCTGGAAAGAAGCTTTCTGAGCTCACAGTACAATGATTATCCATACTAGGAGAAAGGGTGAATTATTTAGATGCTACAGGTAATGCAGTAAGATCTTCA
>JAYDZK010000113.1:27980684-27997312 GCA_034509185.1 Euphonia xanthogaster | reverse complement strand
GGCCATTAACTGAAAAGCTTATTTGCTAGTTTATTTAGGAATGTAGTTTTACCTTAAGGGATTATCCGTCCAGATATTCTGTGTATACTATTACAAGTGTTCATAAATACATAGTAGAAAACAATCCCAGCACAAGCAATCAGGAGTAATGCAACTGAACTTCTAATATAACTGAAGCCAACAACCCAGAAAAACGAAACGTCTATTCCCAGTTTTATTTGGAGCTACATGACTGACACCTTCAACAAAAGCTTGTTCCCAGGCTGTGATGATTTACAATTCAGCACTGTCTTCTGATAAAGTACCAATTTTGCTTTAAAATTTACTAGGGTTTTTCAATATTTAATACCACTATTTTCCACTTTGAGCTTTTGTTTTAAGTATAATCTTGCTCCAGTAAGTCATGCTGGTTATGTGTATAAACCCATTACGAAAAGAAAGAAAAAGTGACTAAAATTAATAAATTGTGAAAGCCTAGAAACCTCTTACCCCTCCCTTACATTTACCATATAATTTCTGGAATGTGAAAAGATGCTATTTTAGACCTGAGTAGTTCTGGATTCAGGAGAAGTGGATCCTGGTTTAAAGCCATGGTTCTTTTGATTTCCTGAGCTGCCAGGATGTTTGGTACACATATATATGTGAATATATTTGGGCCAAAGAGATTGTAAGTCCTGTAATATGAATTACTCTAGCAAATTATTGGTGTAATATTTAAAATGAATTATGAAAATAGCTATATTTAGTCTGAAGCTCTAATGTTACATGGTGTCCTCACCATAGTAACAAAGTCTTTTAAAGCAAGAGAGGAGAGGAAGGAGCTTGAATTCTTGCATTGCAAAGCATAAGGAAGTCAGGGGGGAGGGAAAATCCCACTTCACAAGCTTATAAACTTCAGATAGCAATAGAAGGGAAAAAAAAAAACCCTCACCAAAAAAAAACCAAAAAAAAAAAAACCAAAAAAACCCCACCAAAACAACAAACTCAAACTAACTAAAAGAACAAAACAAAAAAAAAAAAAAGCAAACCCAAACCTATAATTGCATTTATTCTGTGTAGCCAAGACCTCATCATAACTTCTGGAAATATATAGAAAAAGTGAATATTCAATAAAATAAGAATTCCTCATTTTTTCAAGCCAAAATTCAGTAGGTGAATTATGAAAACACATTGAACAGTATTCCAACTGCAGTTAAGGAAAGTTGCTTTTTCAGTATTTTATGCTTCAGAGACAGAAATTTACTCATTCTACAAATTGAAGCAGGAAAGAAAATAAAACAGATCTTCATTAGGTCATGGCCACTTGGTGGTAGACAGCTTGCAGACTATTTGGTTCTACAACAGAAAGATCCTGTTCAGCAGAGTAAAGATGTAATAATGAACAATAGATCCTTCACAACTGCCAGAATAAAAGTTGATGCTGGAAGGGTGATGAAGTCAGTGACCTTTCAGTGCTGTGATCAGAAAGCATAATTTATGATCTCCTGGATTTCACTGACAGATTTCACATTTAGTCAGACAAGACAAAGGAAGGCTAGATTTTGCAAGCTAGACTCAAAGTTAATATTTATACTGTATATTTAATGGTCAGCACCCAGCATTTTGTCTACGGTGACCCTGCCTGGACACAAAGTTAAGATGCAGGCTGCCTGCAGCACAGTGCACAATGTCCTTGCAGAACCAAGGCAGCACCAGGGAATCCCCTCTGCCTTTCTTCAGGCATCTGGCAGTGCTGCCAGAGAAGGGCAGTGCTGCCCCTCCTCCTCAGAAGGACAAGCAGGATACAGGGAAGTGCTCAGGCTGCTGCTAAGGTGGAGTTCACAGCTGTGTCCTGCTGTGCACCAGTGCCTGCCCTGAGCCTGTATCTGAGCATGGGCCTGTTGACATATCACGTGAATGCTGAGGGAAATCAGGGTCACTTCAACTGCAGATACCTCCTGTGTGGTCATCTAAAACTCAGAGATAAAAATCCATGCAGGACAATTTTAAACTTGAGTTTGAAATGCAGTATTGAGCTAGCAGACAGCTTTCATTTAGTGGTATGACTTTTAAATAAATTAAAGTCAATTCTCTTATTCTTTAATATATTTCAAAATTTCAACCAGCAACTCCAGACTGGCTGCATACAGCTGGAAACAAACCAACAAACAAAGTAAAAAAAACCACAAGCCACAAACAAACCTAGGAGAATCATTACACACATCATTAAGCACTGCTTTGGAGGAATGTGGTAGAGCAGGCCAACCATGTTTAACGCTAGATTCACACTCTCAACACAAAGCAGCATGACTCCATATAGCCTAAAAAGGGATTAGGGTGTCTTGCAGCATTGTATGCTATTATTATAGGATATATCATGAATACATAAGAATTGGATCATGACTGCATGCACGCCCACTTCTGATGATTGTTTTCCTGCAGATTATCTGCAGTTACCACCCCAAATTCTTTCCAATATATATCTGTATCCTTCATGCCCTTGTCTGTACAGTCCACATCTCTAATATCAATTGTAGTGGTAAGTAGCATTGGCAAGAGTGGTGAACTCAACATATCAAGTAATTCAGCTGTATAGATTACAATTATCTCAATATCTCTTTATTAACACTGCAGGATTAAAAATTACTCACAGGGACAGAGCTTTTCCTTGTTGCAGTGTTATTGTCAGTAAGCAAAAGAAAATCACTGTGAGGTACCAGATGCTGAACAGTTGGTTAAAACTATGCAATAATGCATAGTTTATGGTTTATTTTGTATGGGTTTTGTGGTTGAAAGGGAAATAGGACAATGAAACAGATTTAGAAGAGAAGAAAACCTCACTAATGTATTCTTCACATTCTTGACCTTCCCTAAGGAATTAAGGACAGGTTCCTTATTTTTATGTACAATTCCTTTGAAAATAGGCCTACAAATACTTTTCTTTTACTTTCAATTTCTCTGCTTAGTAAACAAATCCAAGCCTGAAAATGCCAGGCATCAGAACAGCCTACCTAGGTGTTTAGACCTCTGTAGAATTGGTCTAATTAAAAGTAAATACATAAATAAAATAAATGCACCTCAGAACAGTGCATATTTCTAGGAAAGAGGTTTTGGTACTCTGCCCCTCTCTCTTTGTTGTATGCATCTGTGTAGGGGTAAGACTCTTCCTAGGTTTCCACAGATGTTGATTTTCCCTTTCTTCAGAATATGGTGTGAAGTCTGTTCCACTAATCCTATGTCCCTTATTCAGAGAGTGCAAAGGGTGTTTTAAAAAACAAAACAACTCTCTAAGCTGAAGTGTGGCCATTTGCGAGCTCATTACACAAGACTGTCTCTGCAGGAGTCTCACCATTCCAGTTTCTGCTCCAAGCAGCACACCTGTGGTTTGAGAGCCTGAGCATGGTCTCCTGCCCCATTAGTCACAAAACTGTCACAAGTAGTTGGAACTGGTGTACAATACTTCCTGAGCAGCTGGGGCTCCTCCCTTGCTCAAATCTGACTTGAGAGTTAACTGATGGTAGCAAACCAAGTGAAAAATTCTTGATTAGGATTTTCTATTATAGCTGCGCATGCTACAGGGTCTCTGGAGAATAAAGCTGTCGCTGCTTACATAGCCATTCAGCATATGAAATGTTGTACAGAGGCTGTCTTTCACAAATAAACTAACTCAATTGTGTATGTACTACACACCACATACGTGCATATTCTATTGTTGCCGGGGAAAGTAAACAACAGAAAGCCATGTAGGCATAAAAAGTAATTTCATCAGTGCCCTGAATAATTTAAATGACAAGGTCTACATTATCTTTAAAGGATAATCATCTTCAGTGACTGATTATTGTTTCCATAATAATAAGTAAAAATACTGTTTCGTTTCAATCTAAGCACTTCTTCTAGAGACAAATTTCCAAAAAATTAACTCTGATTGTCTTTCCTTTATTTTACCTTAGATTTTGAGTTGTGCCATTCTGCTCTACAGATGTTTTACTATGCTTATGTCTGAGCAAGGCTGAACTCCTTGGGAATTAAATTTTATTTTCAAACACTACAGAATTTAGCATTTGTGAAACCTTTACTCTTGTTCACTAAGCCACTATATCAGCTCTACTTCTCAATATTACTGAGAACAGCCAGCTTGAGAAACAATTCCTAAATTTAGACTACAAGTAGATTGCTTGAGAAATAATTAGGTATTGTTACATGATTAAAAAAAAAGAAACAGGCTGTCAAAGACTCATCCCACTCCTAGAGTCTTAGTAGGGGTGTGGATAATTATATACTCATTTCACAGTAACCTTGTTGAATCAGTCACTGCAATATACAGCATCCTGGAACAAGATATCTGTTTCAAAGAAGAGCAATGGCAAAATAGCAAAATACCTCAGCATTTCAGATAACACTTAAACCATTGGAAGACTGGATTCAGTCTTCAGTATATCTTTATCTTAAAAGCTGAATTTCCATCTCCCTCGAAGTTAAGCAGCTCAGGTCAATATAGAATTATTATGGTTTTTCTCTTGTATGTCACAGAATTAAACATGGATTAAACATGGTCTGAGTAACACTGCAAGTCTGAGTTCTCTAAGACACATGGAAGCTTTTGCACACAGAGCAGATCTGACACAAAGCAGAAGTACAAATGCATTACACAAAGCAGAATTACAAGTTCCTTAGAAGAACATCATGAAGCCTCCCTGTGTACATTCAATTGGTGTATTGGGATTTCTGTGTGGCTGTAGCCTTGACATGTAGCTGGAAATTCCAGCCAAATCACAAAATTCCTGACTCTACTAGAGTAGAAATTCCTAGCAGAGGATGAATAGAGTGCAAGGATGACTATGGTATATGATTATTCTTACACTGACCAGAGTATGAGCACATATTTTTATAAGGAGGATCCAAGGTTTGGTTTCTTATAGAGTTCACAATTATTTGGTTATGATGTTTAAAAATATTTAGCTCTGTTATTGCTTATGGCAGAGTGTTCCAAATAATAACAATATGTTGTGTGGATCAGCCTTGACATCTAAAAGCAATTTTATGACAGTTAAATCACAACATTTAGCAAACCTGTGGCAACATTTTCCCAGTTTTTTCTAAATTTTGTTTGAGTTAATATATATTTAAGTTGATGAGCTAATGTTCTAGAATTTTATAACAAGCATGAAAGAAGAACAGGACTCAATTTATCCTGGGAGGGAGAAATAAGAAGTTCATCTAGAGACAGCCACTTCTGTGAATGTATCTACTAGGAAAATATCACCTTTTACAGGCTGCAGAACCTGTGTCAACTTGAAATATAATACGAAAATCATTAAAGAGAAATAAAATAAAATTTTTGTACAAGGTCATAGCAATGTATTAAACATCAATGTTTTGACACAATAGGTAGAGTTTCTCTAAAATCCACAGCTGTATTTTTAAACAAACCCATCAAATAGTGGTTTTAAAATTACAAAGTCTCAATTCAAACCAGAATAAATCCAGAAAATACAGCAAGAAGCAAATTACCTCCTGTGCAAATTCTGACATTCTGCATCCATTTTCATTTAAGCACTTCCACATTCCCAGTCCTTATTGTTGCCCATATATTTTTCCTATAAAATTACTTTAATAATTTTAATAATTCCTATAAAATTACTTTAATAATTTTAATAATGTAAAATTTGCATATTAAAAACCAGCTAGATTATTCAGATGTATATTTCTGCAAACTACATAAGATTCACTTCACATTGGGACCATCAGATGGTCGGGAAATAAGAGATTTCCCAAAAAATGAGTCAATTTTAATATGCACAGAGAAATGCTGCACTGTTACTGAAGGGCAGGCACAACCTCAGCCTGCTCCCACAGTAGCAATTATACAGCCCTGGATGGCACCTCTGGAAAGGGGAGCTGTATAAATTTATATCTGTTACTTCCTGGGTCACAAACCTAGAAAAATTCTCACTGACTTAAAGAAAAGAAAATAATTGAATACTTGCAGTTTTGTGAAGGAAGGAAAAGGCAGAAGACCAGAAAATTGAAATATTATTGTGTAGGAATAATGAAGGCAACTACAGTAAACCTAATTTTAACAAAGAACGCATTAAGTTTAATGGTAGCATTTCTCTTCATTTAACTTAAGCAAATCAGGTCAATATAGAATTGCCATGGTTTTGGTTTTTTTCAGAAAAACAAACATGCCACAGAATTAAACATGGATACACGTTCTGGGTAGCATTGCAAGTCTGAGCTCTGAGGCACACTGAAACTTCTGGAAGAGAGAGTTCTATGAACTCTTCCTTTGCAGAGGAGTGGAGCAGCCTGCTTCCAAAACTCTTCTCATCTGGCAGTCTCCCCAGATGAGACTGCCTCCCTCTCCTCCCTATGCTGAAGGAATTCAGAGTTTCACTTGTGTGGAAAAGAAAAGGTGGTGAGAGCAGGCAAAGCAGCTGGTCCAATGGGTCACCAGCTATCCAAAAAGAGACTGAAAGAATAAAAAGATCAAAAGTGAGTGAAAAGGACATTTTTATCTGTTTCAATCAGTTTAAGTTAAATCAGAATTTTTTTTTCTGCAAGAGATGCACCATATCATCTTGGGCAGATGGGCCATTTACTTTACCCCTCAACAACATGGAATTGTGATGCTAAATTCAAATTTGTACACAGCACTCTCAGATCTCAGTCCCATCAAGTATTCTAGTATTTGATTTAAAACAAATTTAAAATAATAAAGGAAAGCAATATGGTGGCAGGTGAGTTCAATGCCCCCAATTGTAAAGCCTCTACAGCAGCTGTCAAAAAGAGTAAAGGAAAAACATGCAGCTAAATTTGATCAGCTGAGATGGGGGTAAGTGCTGTCACTGAGAGAACAGAGTGTGAGAACTAGAATACTAATAAGCACAACAACATGTAGAGGTCAAATGCAGAATGGATTTCTTTCCCCAAGTCGGAGAAGTGATTTTTTTTTGCCAGTGTTTAAAACATTTTAAATAATGTGAGAAGCTTGGGAGCCTTTAGAAAATCAGAAGTCTGAAGAGTGAGAAATATTCCTTTTCTAAAAGAGAGATGCTCAGAGAGGTGAAGGGTAGGCCTTCAACAGAAATTTGGGGAGCTGCTCAGCAATGATCTCAGGAGAGCCTAAGGCTGCTCCATTTCACTAAGCAGGCATGTTGGGTCAGATGTCTTACCTGTTTCTGAAATGTTACCTGCCCTTGTGTAACCTCTAATTATAAGTTTCAGTGAGAGTCCTTATAAACTACACTGCAGCTGGCCTTATTTGAGCATGGTAAGACTTGAAATGGTTCAGGACCTCTGATACACTTCCCTTTTTCTTCTGTGTCTATCAGCCTTTTAACTTTCTCAACTGTCTCTTCCTGCCTCTACCTCAATTTCAATAGGATCAATTCTTACAAAACCATTTCCTTCTGTAAGATACAAAAACCAAGGAAAAAATAAGTTGGAGAATGTAAGAAAGTAAGTAATAAAACAAATTAGAACTATACAAGTGATTAGAGCAGGGTAAGCCTGGACAACTGCATGATAACAAGAAAAAATCCACTTCCTTAAAACTGTACATCCAGTTCCTGACCATTTCCCTGAAGCTGGATATGTCAGTTCATGTAAGTCTACTTCACCATGCAACAGTGTCACCTTGTTACTCAACCACACAACTCAAGAGCACTGGGATTTGATGCAAGACCTCCACAACCTAGTTCAAAAGGACAAAGGTTGGTAGGGTTTCTCCACCTGACAGCCTCCCACACACAGCCAACAGAAGCTCTGAAAAGCTTTTCAGAGCTATTTTTCTGCTGAGCTAGAAAAATAACATCAAATACACAACATTTTATATATTTTCAAGACAACACAGTTGTGGTTTTCACCCCAAAAAAAGCAAATTTTCATCGATGCAATGTAAACGTAGCACCTCATCATTCCAGCTGTTGAAGACAAAATACTTTTAAATGCACAGAAAAACAGTGTCAGAGTCTGCAAAACCCTGACCCTCAGCTCTTTAGCTCTTGAGACTAAAAGATTTTGTTGGATCAAAGGATATTTCAAAACAACCTTCTGTAACTGCATGTTCAAGTCTAATTTAAGGCTTCAAGTAACACTTGCATTTGGTTTGACACTTGTTTCTTACACATGATCCTCAGATGGAAGACTGCCAAAAAATTACTTATTATTCCAATTATAAACAAGTGGTTCTGCTTGGGGAACAATGGGTCTGACACTGGGAAGCTTCATGCACTCCCAGGTATTTGTACCACATCGGGAGTTCTTACATGCTCACTTCTTTCTGTGCTTTCCCTATGAAAAGCATTTTGGCTAAAACAAAGCATGGCACACCCACTCTGCTTCAAGGTACTGCCTCACAGGTGGTGACACATGACAGTAATTAGAAGGGTTTTGGTAATGCTTTGATGGCCAGCCAAATTTGTATGTGTCCCTTCTAGTAACTCCAGTGAGAGCAAAACAAGTTCAAAGCATTCAATTTACTCTCCAGAAAAGTAAATACTGCAAACCACTGACTGAGCAGACTATTAACTGAGAATTACTGGGGAAGAGATTTAAATTCACAAATATTTGTGTATGCATACTTGTGTGTTTACGTGTGTGCATCCACCTATACAGACATACACACAAACACACATAACTTGTCCTTTCAAACAACAAAAAGAAGGCTGAGACCAAAAGCTTGTGACCAAAGACAGTGGCTGGCAAACACACAAAAGGGATAATGAGGAGCATTCATTTCCACAGTCTCCTGTCCTGCAGGCACCTGTGGAATGCAGTGAATTAATCTAGAGTGTTTGCTAAATTCAAAATGAAGGCCTACAGAAAGGGTGTTGGCTACAGAAAAATAAGTGAGCTGTAGGAAAAAAAAATCCAAACAACCGAAACACACACTTTGGACTGGAAAAAGAGTGATAATGAGACACAAGGAGAGTTCAATATCTAAGGGGAGGCAAAAACTAGAACAGGCCTAGTATAAAAAATTTACATTTAAATACAATGTACTTGAAAACTGGAGGCTATCTTTAAAGGAGAAAGAAAACACAATTTTCCAGACACAGCTACCAATGCCAAAGGTGCTTCACACCAGCCCAGTTTGTGAAGTATCTCATGGCTTTCAAACAGACCACAAAAAAAAACCACCTCTAGAGTTAAATTGTAGTGAAGAATACACACTTATAAAAATAACCAGATGACACCCTATGTACAACTGATGAAATAATGGGAGTACTCATTCTTTCTCACACAAGAAAACCCAAATACATCCATACAAAAAAGAAAAAAGTTAACACAGATCTGGGAATTCAGTGGGGAATGCAAACTTTTCAAGTGTTCCAAGCAATAGGCAAAATGGCACAAAACAAAACCAAGCAAAAAGGCCATTCCCAGGGGGAAAAACAAACAAAAAACCCAAACAACAACAACAAAAAAACAACCAAACAAAAAAAAATACCAGCAGCTCAGAGTTAAGAAACACACTCATTTTGTGGCAGGCAATTTTAAATTCTCAGTCTGCATGTCAGGTCCTGACACGCTAGCAGGGCATGCTCTCACCACTTGGCTATGGGCGGTACACTCTCTTTCCCTCTTCCCTACCCCAATTCCAAACAATATTTTGTCAGATTTTACCCCTTTCAACAAAAAAAGGTTGTGACAACATGTTTCAAAACCAGTACTTTCTAACAAACCAGAGACTTTCTAACAAACTCTTTCTCCTATGATGAAATAGCCACCATGACAAAGATGAGACAGATGTCAAGAAACTGAGCAAACTGCTAATAGTCCAACATCTATTGCTCTGGCTAATTGCACATCTTTCCTTTGAAAGTCTCACCTTTGGGGCATACTGCTTTTGTGTTTCTCTTGCTTCCTTACTATTTTTCTGGCTTGTCTGGTCATTTTTATGTCTCAAATTGTTCTAAATTGCTCTTTTCAGTTCTCATTAATATTCTTATGTCTTCTTTCCTCTTTTCCTCTTCTCACCATCCTCGCCAAATTTTATTTGCATATTGCATGCTCTTAAGTTGTTTACTATATTTTCTTTCTACCCCCAATTCTACATTTCTCTCCTATTTATTTCCTTCACTAGTTTCAATTTGGAGCATTGGAGCAGATAATCTATCCTAAACTATCTCTTAAAGAGACAGTGTTATTGAGGAATAAGTAGCTTTCTATTTCTTATATTTTTCAGGAAAAAATAGCTAACGTAGGAGTAAAAGGAAATACAGATGGTGCAACATCTGTACATCCACAGTTAAACCATGCCTTTGATTACAGTGCTAAATATCTGTGTTCTTTCTTGCTTTGTGTCTCTCTTTAAGTGACAGCCATTTATTTTCAGATTTAAAAATGCCAATTTGGGTTGTTATATTTTTAAGATAAATCCGTAAACTAAAACACATTAAAGACATTTCACTTCCCTTTTGTGACAGCTTTCATTCACTTTTAAACATCAAAAATGGCAATCAAACCAGATTATTACATGGATGCAATTCAGGATAATAATAATTCCCAAATTGGGGCAGCCAAATCCACACTGAGACCCTTGGTGCCTTATCCAAAGGTTTGTTTAGGTCTTACATGTGCAGCTAGAATAGAAGCCCAAGTACAGCTTGTCTCAGAGTTGGGTACAGCCAATACAGGTCGTAGGTGCACACCTGCTGTGGAAGTGTGAGCTGGCTGTGCTGACCCTCAACCAGAACGCATTGAGAACACCAGATACAGAAAGAATCACACTCAATGATCCTACCAATTCTTTTAGTTTGCCTGTAGCTTTAGGATTCCCACACCACTTTTCTGTAGCAAGACCTCTTCATATTTTTCTGATATTCAAAAATCTCAGCTTGCCTGTTCCCAGAAGCATGGCCATGATTTGCCTATTTTTTTTCAATTTGGTGCCAGACCAAAGAGGAATGGCCAGCCCTCTTCTAATAGGTTTCCAAGTGGTACTCACAGTAAGGAGCTATAAGTGGGATTCTTGTTGAATCTGATGAATATTTCGCCCTCCAAAAGGGTTGCTTTGGAAAGCAAAATGACACATTTCTTACCCTGAGATCTCTGAGGGAAAAGATCAGCTGAGTTATTACTTACAATCATATAATTAGTCTGCCTAAAGGCCAGAACAAGATGCATTAGGTTTCTAAATACTTTATATCCCACTGCTCTGCCACAGACGAAACTAAGTCCAGCAGATTACCTGATTTAATTCCTGGAAGCTCTGCAGTGTCGGAGTTTTATAGAAGATGCCCTTTACCCCCTCACAGAAATAATGGTCTTTATTATACTACCTATAACTTGTTGCCCTATCCTTGCCCCTTGGTTCTTGTTTTGATATTTAAATTTCTTATAGCAGAGCAAGGGAGAAGCCCAGCATAAATGTCATTGAAACAGATACTAACAAGTTTCTGATTTCTAGCACAGAGTATTTACCATTAATCAACTTTAACAGATAGAATACACTAGCGAAAACACAGTCACTACTCATCATCTTTTCTGGAGGAAAGCCCTGAGACCTTTTTTCAAGGAGGTGGTTTGTATTCCTGGCATTACCTGCTGTATAAAGCAGCTCCTTTCTATAAATTTTTGATAGATGCATACCTGCTGCTAATTTATAGTGCAATACCCCATTTACTCCTTTTGTATCTTTAGCAGTTCACACACATGAATTTTCATATTGAACTTTTTTTTTCCCTTCATACTGGATAGATTTATGGCAGAAAATGTTTTCAGGGGCTATATGTCAGAAAATGCAATAAATTATTGCAAAGTCAGTCATTTATTCTCCCACAAAACAAAATAAATCTGCAGAATAACATCCCAAACCATAGATTTTAAATGGTGTGTTCCAAAGAACCTTCATCCCAACAAATCACAGACCACAGCTTGTACTTCAAATACCTTTGGTTCAAATGAGAGAACTAAGAACAAACATCTTATTCAAACAGATAAAAAGAATTTCCTAAATGATGCAGTCCTGACGCTTCAAAACGAGAAAAATTCAGAATTCAAACTGCACAATCTACCAGCTTCATTTCTAACTGCCAATTTTGCTCCAATAGTCTGTTTGGAATTCATATTTATGCTGCACAATACAGGTTTTTCTTTGGGTTATTTTGTTACATGATCTTGCTCTGCAGGAGAAACACAGGATCAGCAAAGCTTATCCATTGTTTTCTTTGATGACAGATTACTAACAATGATAGGTTTTTAATGATACGCCAGAAAGTGTGTGAAACTGAATGGTTATAGGGTAGCAACTGTCAAGAGAGCTGCTCTGAATGCTGCACATAGAAAGTATATATTATGGCTCACTTCTGTCACTGACAGCCAATTATGATGGTGTACATTTTACGTTAGGAAATTCTTCCTTTCCCTACATGAATGAGATCAGATGACCATTCAGAGGACTGTTACAATTTTTTCTTTTTAAATTTGTGAGTAACATATTTTAAGAAAGCTAGCAGAAACATATTTTCTTCCCCTAAAACTACAGCAATTAAGAAGCATACAGATTTATATGGGAATTTGTCATGCATTATGAAGACAGTAAAACATGGACCACTATAGCAAGGAAAAAGTGGAAATTAATTTTTGTAAACAGATTCTTTTGTGTATTTAATACACTGAAATGCCACAAAGTTCTTTGGTTTATTATAAATAAAATACTAAAGTAGCTACAGACATGTTACAGCACTCTTTTATCCTTTAGAGTCAAAAAATAAAATGACAGATGCAGTACATTCTGATCAACGATAAAGATTTCCCTCAGACATGAAAAACTGCACCAGCTGTCTCTTTATTCCAATTTTACACGTAGTTTCCATGCTACCATAGAACTACCAGACAACAGTCCAACACATGCCACGCTGGAACTGATTCACCTCTCAGGTCATGTGGCTCATGCCGTTTGCACACAGAGGGGACTGACGCATTTCTCCGCAATACACTGAAAATCACTCCACAGGGCACCACTTCCTGAACCAGAAATCACATTTCATGCCTCTAAGACTCTTTGCCCCACACATAAAGGAGTGCAGGAGGCAGAGGGGTGCTGATGTCTGGTACTGTTCCCACTACCACCCTCAGCTGCCTCTCCTCACTGTCAGTGCACCATCTCTGGAACACGAACACTGCTCTCCAGACAAGGAAATACTGAAGTGGAGTGTGGAGGCGACTGTCTCTTTTACATGAGCTTCAGGATTTCTCTATAGCAAGGATGTCAATATAGTCCCAATTAACAGCTAGTTTACAGCCTTGAAACCAGCAGGTAGGATTCCTATAAATTATTCTGTACTTATGCAATTTATCTCAGCTTAGAAAAGAAAGTTTCTCTGGGTCCACTGCAAATGACAGAAATTTTACATATTTACGTAAAGTTTGTATGTAGTATCATTCATTTGCTGGTAGCTTAAATACAGAAACTTAAGCAGAGTCTAACATGATTTGCCAGTGCTTCTTTGGGAGCTAATCATCTTGATACAAGAACTGATCCACAGCACACTTTATGGCTGAAGTGAATGTCCTTGCCACTGAATGTGCCATAACAAGGACACTGGATGTTGCAACCATTGTCTGATTATCCCCACAGCAGTACAGGAGATTTAGTCACATTAGAGCTGTTAAAATGAATGCAGCTAAGTGGCTTGTACTGCTTTAGAAAGCTCTATCAGAAGCAAATTAGCTGCTGACCTCTTAGGGCATATGTAATCTCTTCAAAGCTCTGTCTTCTATCAGGTAGTTCAGCTGATCTCTTTGGAAGAGGCCTGCTTCTCACTGCAACTGCTAAGTGTTGAATTTAAAGAGTCAATACAGTTTTTAGAGGCTTTAATTAGAAATATTTCAGAAGTGTGAGGGTGCACTTGAAACCTAAAAGCAAGATTTTAATCTCCTCACCTACGGTAATCATTTCACAGCACGGGTGCTAATGGAGGCAGCAAGTATGGGACATACACTGATGAACAAATTGAAACCAAAGAAAAATACAAAATATTTTCTCTTAAACAGGGCTTGCCCAGCAATGACAACAAGCAAGTAACCGAAGGTTAATTTGGTTATTTTGATACGTCTCAAAGATGTGCAGAGTCAGTACTTAATAACAATCTTGTAAACTTTCCTTGCTGTGTTGAGATTGATTGCAGGTCGTGCTGCTGCAAAGGGATTTGCCAAAGAAAAACTCAGAGGCCCCAAACACATCAGTGGATTTGTCTGAGTGCACAAGTCTCATTAGCGAAAGAAGTCATGGGATACTCTCACAGAACCATACGTTTTCTGTTTAGTTTACCTGGATTCATGTTCAAAGTAATCTAAAATGTTGCAACCTCAAATATATGTCTTAACAGTTCAGTACAAGACCGTGCAACAAAACTGTCCTAAAACAAGATGTTTTCAGTTCCACTGCACAACACTACATTTTCTGCATTGCAACACAGAGAAGAAACTTGTGAGAAACACACAAACATGCACACACACTTTGGCAGCCTGTGCTGGTTTGGGACTTTTGGATTGAAATTCATCCTCCATAAAGCCACAATCATTGCTATATTTCCTGAAAAAGAAGAAGTTGCCATTTTCTAACTCAATGGTGCTATGTCTTAGACTATTCTTTCAGATCACTACCTGGACACCTACTCTGAAAAGCAGACAGCAGCTCTTGAATCAAAAGGTATCAACTCCAAATAATCCTGTTTGATAGCAGGTGCGTACACACCTCTTAATCTAGACATGGAGCAACTTTGATTGGCACCCACACAGTAGGAAAAATAGGGACCACTAACCCATTTTGTCCTACTGGAGACCTCAGGAGATGGCACAGACACAGAAGCTCATATACTCAAATACAGCATGGCAAAGCACTTGAAAGCCAACACATAATTGCTTTTTGATTAAGGTTCTAGGCGGTGCTATTTAAATATTGCATGTATTTAAAAAATATATTTGGTGTTGCAACAGAAAACCTCATGAGTATCATCTCTTCACTACTTGTACAGTACAAGTACCTTGCTGAAATGAAGTACCCATTAATGTGTCAGAAAAACAAAGATAATTGTTTTGCTTATTATTAGGGAAACACCTTAAGCATAATTGATCCAAAAAAACATGAACTCCTGATTTTAACTGAGAGTTCAAATGCATCATAGAATCACAGAGGGTTTGGATTGGAAGGGTCCTGAAAGCTCACCTAAGTTCAAGGACCCTGCAATGGGCAGGGACCCTTTCATTCCTCAGAGCCCCATCAAACCTGGCCTTGAACATTTCCAGGAATAGGACATGCACAGCTTCTCTGCTCATTATATGTGAGCATTCCCATCTCCTCTGAAGTACCCTTAACAGTAGGGGTTCTCTGGTAAACTCTGTGGTAAGCACAGACAAGAGCAAAACCAAGAATGAGAAATAATAAAATTCCAAGAGTAAAATCTTCAATATTTTTCCTCTATAAGGGAGCAGTTAGTCCTGTGAATTAAAACTTCTGTTTATAGAGAAGGGCCTTAGGAACCAAACTACTAAACAAATTGTCTTCAATGGTGGGTGTCATTAACACCAATTATTTAGTGAGGAAAAAAGCACCAACAAAAGAGCAAAAAACAAATAACCAACATCTAACAGTATTTAATTAACTTCCTTGTTGAATATTTTCAGCTCTGCATTTATTGATTCTCGTATATAACAAGCTAAAGAATCACCATTCTTTCCACATACAAAGCATAAAGCAGTCTGCATGTACTGAGAAAGATCGATACAAAGACAGGTAAAAATGGCAGAACTCTCTGAAAGATCATCCAGAGAGGACAGATGTCCTCTTCTGGTTCTATTTAATGATATATTCTTTAGGAGAAAACTTACATATAAATTTAATACTGGCTAGAGACATCCATTTCTTAATGAAATCTGCATGCTCATCAAGTAATAGTAATACTATACTGTTATATATCACTATGGACTATTCAATACTTAATCATTATTATATATTAAATATTTAATATACTACTGACAAGTTAGGTCAGTACTAACACTACTTCAACAGACACTAGATTTCAGTAACAAGTTTTACTGCAAGCAAGCTGAAATTACATTAGTATTTAATGTGAATCCCCTTTCCATTTTTATTTCTGCAAGTCTTTCTATAGCACTAGATGATTATAGGCAGAGTTCTGGAAGCAATTATCTTGCATCTTTACATCTGTATTTACTGAGATAATATTCTCCTAAAGCCAGCTGCTTTGTGCTCTTTTAGTTCTTAATTGTAAAGTAAAACTCAGAATTGTGACAAAAAAAGTGTTTGGTTCACAAAGTTCATTTATCAACATCATTAGCCTGCAATGAAAAGCGAAGCTGATATAGCATCTTTTGTTGAAATTGCCAAATTCCCTGACTGGAACTAAAAGTTCTCTCATGAGACCAAACTTTCTCAGAAGTAAATATGCTGTTAACAGTTTTCAGAGGTTCTCTCTCCCTTAACCTAGTTTCTCATGAAGACACTAAAAGCTGCCAATCTCATCCTGGGTTATGAAACAGGAAAAGTGTAATCATAAAGTGCTTTGTAGAATCAGAAACCACTTCCTGTCCAGCTCCTTTGATGTGTTTTGAATAGGGAAAATTGAAATATTTAAAAAATGAAAACAACCATTGTCACATAGATCCATTTGCAGCAT
>JAYDZK010000113.1:27889392-27975023 GCA_034509185.1 Euphonia xanthogaster | reverse complement strand
AAATTAAAAATACTGTTTCTGTTTAAAGGCCTTACCCCTTTTCTAGAGAAAGAATCCAGGACAATTTCCTAAAAACAATCATTTGGAATACATAAAGCCAAATATTTGTTTAAGCTAGTAAAGAAAGCAAGCATTTGTATTATTCAGATTTTATTCTGTGATAAGTTTCTTAAGAAAATTTCTTGGTGACAGCGAAGCAGCCTTGTAAAGTAGATTGATAGTGTAGCATATATACCATAGCTTTAGAGAGGATACTCTGTACAGGAAAACTGTAAAATAAATCATGTTTGTTCTCCACAATTTTCACATTCAACAAAGTGGATGTCTCTTCTTAGACACAAAAAACTATTTTTTTATTTGTTCCTCTAACTTCGGTTTGCTGTTCAAGAGGACACATATTGTCTGCATATTTGAGAAAACACTATTTGCATTGCTGGTAGTAAATTAGAGGGTGTCCCAAGAGCACATAATAAATAGATAAAATGCATAGTTCAACATTTTAAGATGAAGCTGTAAACACCAGCAAGCTGTGACCTTGACATTTGCTCTCATTAATCTGGAAGCCAATTTAAATATCTTTGACTGTTCACTTCAGTATATTGTCACTGCCTTTCTCTAGAAGGAAACATTGAAAAAAATTCTAGCATGAGAGCAGAAGAAATAACATTCAACTAATTTGCAGCCCCACTGCAAATACAAAGTTCTACTCTGTAGAAACCCATGTAAAGAAGTAATTATAAGAAGCTGAGCATAACAGTAAGCTCTGAAATGGACAAAGAGCTGAACTGGAACAACATCCATGTATCAGATGTTTACTGTTTCATTAGAGGGCTTGGGAAAGAAAAGTATCTTTAGTCCCTTTTCTTGATCCTACCATATAGATGAGCTCCTATGTACTCGTGCATAGCCCCACACTGTTTGATAAACCACAGAGCAGGGTTTTGACACTAGCATTAATTATTCTCCAATTACAGCCCCAGCTGCACCAGGTAGTTGCTCATTAGCATGCTGCCCTACTGCCAAGGGAGGGATTAGATAAAAACAGACACCAGAGGGAAGATAAAAGGAGGTGAATGTGGGGAGAGGCCTTTTAACTGTCTGTCTCTCCTCTGAGGATCTCCCTCCCAAACTACCTTAAGTCAAGTGGCTGACATACAGGTTGCAGTGCTGGTAGAGATGCAGTACACCCGTCTCAAGTGCAGCTATTTGGTGCTTTTCACTTTGTCTTTGCCTTCCACAATAGTGACAAGAAGACAGATTATTTCAAGTACCTCCACAGTTATGGCAGAGCGAATGTGCCTTGTCGCTAATAATAGAAATAATTGTTTTTCCAAGTCCTGTATTTTATTTGGAGCCAATTCTATCAAACTTAATAACATCACTTGTTCGGAAAAGAATATAATTAGCTTTTTCTCGACTTGAGTAAAATAAGCAAAATTGTTCTCCCATCGATCAAAAAGAAGCCAGTGAAAAGACAGCTGATTACGATGTGCACATGGTAACGTCTAATCTAATATTCCACTTTATGAGGAAGAGAAGGATCAGACATGAAGTTTATATCATAATCATATCAAATAAATACTTTCCTACAGTCTTGTCTGCAGTGCTGCAGTGGAATTGGGATGACAGATCCAGTATTTATGAAGTCTGACAGAGGAGCACAGCTCAAGGGGTTTTGATGTATGCTGGCACAAATACGTCCTTTTTATTTTATTTTGCTGCTTGGATCAGACAGAAATTTATCACTCTGATTAGTACGTATTTATGTCAGCAAATTCATAATGATATAAAGCATTTCTTTCCCAACATTTCTGTTTTCACAGCTTTGGAGATTTTCATGGAAACAGGGAAAGCTAGAAGGATATTTTTATTTCATAGCAGACAATTTTCAACAAGAAGAGTGTGGGGGGAAAAGTGCGGGATACGGAGGTTCAGGGACATCACACCATAACCAATATGATCCAGTGAAGCCAAATTTATTATCCCTAAAAAGACTATATTTATAATAATTCTCTGCTGTCCATCCGTCTCTAGCTAATACATGATTGGCTAGGCCTAGCTGTTCACCTGTCTAAGATAGGATGCTGATTGGATCATCTCATTTTTCATGCGTCTGGCTGTAGTTTTCTGTCCCACCCATGAATTGTCTTTTTTCTTACTTTCCCAAGCTCACTGACAAACTTGCTGAGTCCTGATGACTCTTCTTCTTGTATCTTTTTCAAGGATATACCGACCCCATTTTCTGAATATGTCCATAATTGCTTGTGAACGTGTCCATTGTCCATTATCCTAAGCAGGCTGGATTGTTCATCGGCTGAATATGGCCATTGTCCTGCAAAAACTCCTCAATCTGCAAAAAATCCTCAACAGCTACTGACCCCAGCCATATCCTTATGTCAATAAGGAAGTGTGAAAACAGGAATCTGAGGAAAGAGTAGACTATTAAACAGCTTAGATATCTGTTTTTTAAATTGTGGTTTTATCAGCAAGACTTAAATATCTAGTAGCCTTGCTTCAAATACTATTTATGTCACTAAAAGAAGTTACTAAAAATTTTGAGCTTTTTCCTCTGGCAGCTTCCTCTGTCTTTTACTTTAATCCCACAAAAACTAAATAAAAATCTTTTCCGACACAAAAGAAGGCTGAATGCACTGTAAATAACTGACCCATTTCAGGCTTTCTCTTCCATTGTGCCTAATTCCATCTTCCAAGATAAATGGAGAGAAGACTGACTAATCAGAGAAGCTTTTACACTTACAATGGACTTTTATGACAGTTGCCATGTACTGATGCTTTTGTAGCAGCAGGGGCTTGGGCCAGCAGCAAAAGTGCCTTACCACTTTCCCAGATGAACTAACTCATTGACCCCACTGGGGGAAGAGCTACAGCAAGGGACAGTACAACCTCTCAAAAAGTGGCCC
Organism: Euphonia xanthogaster; assembly: GCA_034509185.1. Classification (NCBI taxonomy): domain Eukaryota; kingdom Metazoa; phylum Chordata; class Aves; order Passeriformes; family Fringillidae; genus Euphonia; species Euphonia xanthogaster. Next base: position 27,972,102 of record JAYDZK010000113.1, on the reverse strand, counting down.
TTTGTTAGTAGGAGAAAATGCACAAGTCAGTGAAAGGTAGGGTTTATAAATCTTGAGACCACAGAACCACTTTGCCAGTGATTTTGTTGTACAACTCCAAGAATTTCAGGATGAATGCAGCTAATACCAGAAACCTGCAGCCTGGCTAAGGTTGCTCTGTGTGGTAGCTAATCTTGCCTTTTCAAGGCTTCTATTTTTGAGCAAGAAAACACATCCACAACAGTCATTTTGACAAAATAGTTTTATCTGCCTCAGGTTCTTTCATCTGAAGAAACCATCGTAGTCAGCAGTTTTGTCATTAAATATCCCTAACATTCCCATCTCCAGAAAGCTTTGTTTTCTCTAGCAAAGACAAGTCTTGAATGGTGCAAGTAAGCTACATGAAGTGAAAACTTGTAAAGTGCTGTTTGTACCACAAAGACAAGACAGACATTGAAGTAGAGGCATGACCAGGTCTCAGCTGAAACTGACAAATCAAATAAAGGAGATCAGCTGCACCTTGGCATGCCTCATGAAGAGGCAGTCCTAATGACCCCATACTGGGCTTCTACTCTGGGCTGAAGGGCAGTTACAGATGACAACACAGCCAAACTCTTGTGAGCAGTGGTAAGCAACTAAACATGGACCAGAGGCACAAGCTGAGCACTGAGACAGGGGCACACACAAAACTCCCCACCAAAATGGACTACAATGAACAAATCTAAGAGGGACACGCAGCACTGGGACAGGTTACTCAGGGTGCTCAGAGGGACTCCATCCTTGGCAGTTTCCAAAACTGGAACAAGTGGTGGCAATAATCCCTGTTTAAGGAAGAGACTGGGCTTCAAACCAACCCTTCTAGCCAGCCTTGCTATGATTTTGGGAAAATAGTGGGCTAGGTAGCCTGTTTTAGAGATGTTTAAAAAGCTTTATTAAACTTTTGTCAGAGCCAGGCAAAGCAGGGAAGGGCAGGATCTGGAGGCAGCCCCTCTGTCAGGCCAGGGAAAAGGAGACTCCAGGGAAGTATCTTGTGACACTAGGGCACAAGAGTGCAATAGGAGAGTAGTGTCACTACTGGGACAAAGTAAAAGTGGCAGGTAGAAGGAATTAGATTAGTAAAATGATGTGAATAGAGATTTTTCCCAGTTCGTCTTGAAAAAGGAGCAAAACAGACAAACCTGCTACACAAGTGAAGCACACTGAGCAATGTAAAAACTGCCATACAAAATGGGTTCCAGGATGGAAGCTTTGTAGAGTACCATCTGAGGGAATTGTTGGCTAGAACAACTACGTGTTACAACTCCCTTTCCAGAGTTATGGCTTAAATAGACAAACGATATCCCAAGACAAATAGGTAAAAACCCTTTTATGGGCCTAATACCACTACTGTAGTAAACATAAGTCACATTCAGAGGGACTTTTTACACTTTTAATATTGTAGGTTATAGGCTATATTTATCAAAGAAAAAAATAAAATATCTTTACTCATTTAAGCTGTTCTTTCATAAGACCTGTTTCATATAATAAAATTAATAATAGCCACCTAAAAAAGTAATTTTCTTTGAATAGCCAAGGCTTCTTGGAATAAGCCCTTTGTCCCTATCTTGCTGCATATCATGCAGGTATCATGCTTATGCTGTAATATCAGTAGCTAATTTCCTTCGTTGTTAAACTCAGATCCTCTTCCTTGTTTCAATCTATTTCACTGTATCACCCAGGCTGATTGATCCAAGACAAATGTGACAGGACCTTTGAGAGTCAGTCTAGCATAGAGTGATCTTCTGATGACTCGGAGTGGTCACATCAGTCCATTAGCTGTGATTTAGATGAGTGAATGCTCCATTAGGCTCTCCCTATTTCTTAACAATTTCTTCCAGACACACTGGCAACTGCCCTGCAGTGGACAGGGAGAGAAAAAACATCCTCCAGGACAATTGTGCTGGAAAAGATGAGACCTCTCACTCAGCTTCAGTAACTGCAAACAAGAGATAGACATCACTCCATCAAAAGTAGACTATTGTAAGGAACAGTGGAGTTGGATCCAAGCCAGGGTCCTTTACTGTCAATAGTACAATCCAATCTTTTTGTCTGATACAGGTCTTACTAGTCTGTGACACATTAATTATTTTTATTTAAGCAATTACTTAAGTATTTCAGAAATTGTTTAAGAAATTAAAAATAAGCAGAGGTCCATCCTAAGAGAACGGGATGTGCTGTGTTAAACTTCCTGCATGCAGGGACCGGGAAAGAAGAAAAAAACATAATTTCCAGCTAATTGTTTATGTCCTATTCTTTGGCAGCTATGCCAATGAAAGCACTGAATAATGATCCTGAAAGGACCAAAACAACAGAAATTACATGTTCAGCAGTTCTTGTTATTTGAAATCCAGTAGTGTGTTTTATTTGCTTTTCAGCTTTACTTTGGTGTGGCCTTTCAAAAGGAAATAATCCTGTGAACAAAATATCTGGCCAAGAGACAAAAGGGCTGCCAAGTCTGATCCACAGGTGATGAGTACTTGGCCAGTAACCAAACTTAGGCTAAATTAAATACAATTAAAACAGACAAAGTTGTCCATCTGCTAGTACAGTTAATATAGACAGAGTGTAAAAAGGTGTTAATGATGACTAAAGAGAAAAGCTTACACTACATGCTGAAGACCAAATATCCAGCAAAAAAATTTCTGCCATACAAAACAAGCCAAAGCAAAAAGCCTGTACAAAGGAACTCTAGCAAAACACTAATATGAAGTGCCTAATTTTTTCATGATTGGTAGCAATAAACAATAGACAAAATTTTCAGCTCCTCTGTGAATGGCAGATCTTTATCAATTCTTCCTCTTCCTCTAACATTCATAAAGGAATAAGCAGAAGAAGAAAGGAAAGGGGGAGAGCGATGCTCATTCCTGAAGTAACCAGCCTAAACATAGTAGTGCTTCATTAGACAAAGACAACATTTTTCACACATTTAGTTAGTTATCCCAAAACAGAGTAGCAAAACTTCTTGCTGTGAGTAGAAACTAATTTATATTTCACAGATGCCAGTAATTTCACTAAAAAACATATAAGAAAAGAACAGCTAGTTCTTTTCTCTTTTTACATCCACAAGCAGTAGCTACTCATCAGAGATTAGGCAAGATCAGTTAAAGGAAAGTAGCAGGACAACAAAATGAGTAAAGAGAATTTTAGGAATTTACTGTTTCTGGAAAATCCATCATCTGAGTGCAAAGTTTAAATATGCTTCCTCCCATGCCCAGCCTTAGTAGAGACAGATTAATTTCCTGGATCCTTTTTAAAAAATTGTACTGAATCTATGGTAAATATTTCCGATAAGCCTTTCTACTTCATTAAGTGCTCTAACAAAACAAACACAGAAAGCAGCAAGTATACAGCATGATTTCCTTTCTGAAAAACAGACAATTTAGAATAGTACCCATCCCTCAATATTAATATCCCCTGGATATTAATCCTCATTTTTGAGAAGAGTAAGATTCTTATTAATTTTTTGAGAAGAGTAAGGTTTTTATCTGTGGATATGCTCCAAGGGGAAGGTAGGCAGGGTTGGCTGGGTTTTTTCTAAATGTGCCTATCTTCATGCACACAACTATCTTACCAGAGGGTTTAATGCATTCCCCTAACCTCCAAAGGTCTGGGCTTATGCAAAGCTCCTGAACTCTGTCATTCCAACTCCAAGCTGTTTATCCCAGAGAAATTGCAGAGCAAACACACCAATCATATCTTTATCAGCCCCAGCCTCACAGCTCTGCATCACTCATTTTTATTACGGAACAGTTTGGGCTTTTTTTTTTCTTCTTTTTCTTCTTTTTAAGCCATGCTAATTAAGAGAATCCAATGAAGTATATTGTACAATTTCTCCAGCAGAACCCCAAGGGCTACTATTTCAACTAGAAGGCCATCTTATAAGCAGAGTTATTATTGGTAGGGAGAGATTAGCTTGCCTCCAGTAACACTGGAGTACTGATAGCCAGAGGTACACACACAGTGAGCACACCAGCATGGTATGAGAAACCAGCCAGGATTGCAAATAAAGCTGTGCTGCTAATGAGGGGCTGGAGGAATCAGAGCGTGAGGAAACAACAAATTAAGATGCCTTCCTGCCTCAGCAGCGCTCACTTTAACTGCCTCAAAGGGCCAAGGACCTTTAAGTACCCCAGCAACTGCATCATACTTACTTCAGGTCTTACCCAGAACTTTATTCCCTCAAATCTCAGGTCACAACCTTTTATATTTTGCTCAATGGCTCAAAGAGCAGGTGCTTGCATTTTATATAAAAATGCTGTTAAAAAACAAGTGTACTACACTCGCAATATCTTCTTGTGGCAAATATAAGTGAGCCATGGAATGACCTTCTCAATTGCCCACAAGATTAAGACAATAAAAATATTTCAGAACTGGAATGAATCCAATATTTGAAATTTTCTTGATCTTTCTTCTCTACATAAGGCAGATGATTAACTGGAAAAAAAATGTTAGCAGTAAAAATCAAATAACATAAAAATTTAATCACACATGAACTATGTCTTATATCCTCTCCACCACAGACCTTGCAAGAGCACAGACAGTGAAGGACAAAAAAAGTGTCCAAGTGTTTGCCTGAGGGCTGTCCAATTTATCAGTAGAGATGAGACTGTAACTCAAGTTGTTTCATTTTTATTTTGTTTTGAATTTGGGATCCTCAGAGTTACAAAATGCTTCTTGAAGCATTTCTGTTAGGCCTATTCTGTTAGGCCTTTCATTGATAATTGTAATCTGAAACGATAACTAGAAGGGAAGAGGAACATGATGTAGAGTGGACTTCGCCATTCCCCAGAGTGTATCCTTTGCTGAGGGGAGTAGGCAAAACAGGACACGTGCTTGGATCTCTGCTCACTACTTGTCATGCTGACACAAGGCTGCCTTTGCTGGCAGGGCACAACCATCAGCCAGGCAGTGACCAGCAACACTGCAGGAGCCACGCACACACTTTCCTTTACCCCCTGCTAAACCCACCTGGGGGAAGGAGTAAAGTCTTCCACTTCAACAGGTGAACACCCATCAGAGACCAGCCCTCAGACACCCCTACTGAAATAATCACATCGTGTTATGAAGCAGTGGATGGAAAGACAGAAACTGTTAGAGATTAAGATAGGACTAACTAGTATTTAGTACTTCTCTGTAGGCTTCAGGTGAAACCACGCTGAAGGGAACTCCCTCCCCACCCTCCACAAGTTAATAGCGTCTAGCCTCAAACACGTCAGCTCACAAAGCTCCATGTCAATCTAAATTCTTTCATAACCAATATCTGGCCGAAGCTTTACCCTGCTTTTACTTTTGCAATGGGGACTGGGGACAGCTAAATGGCCTGTGAGCAATCTCAGACAAGCCTTTTCAGAGTGAGGGGAAAAAAGATTGTGCCAATTGAGTGTGAAACCCCAAAGACTGTGTTCAAACAGCCATAACTTGAAAGCCAAGATAGTCTGTGCAGCTAGGCAAAAAGCAGGCTACTTAAAATTTTTGAACAAGGCTTAAATCCAAACTTGTGTAAAGTACTTTCTTTTCCCCCATATTATATGAATTCTATGAACACACTTCTAATTGCTCACATTAATTTGCTATTTACAAAACTGGCCAAATACCACTTGAATACATAATTTTGGAAAATGTTAATGAGTTGTACAATTATTAGAACTACAGCAGAACAAATACTAGTCCCCAGTAGAAATGGAAGACATCGAGTTGATGCAAACTGGTTTAACTCCCTTCAAACACTTGAAACAGCGCTGACTTATCCAAGCAAAGAATCTCTGTAGAGTTCAGACTTATTTACAACCCTTCTGCTGTTTCTATCTTTTTCTTTTAGCCAGTCTTTTAATAATGACAAACATGTTTCAGCTGGTAGATTGTCCACTGAATATTCAACAATAATAATATTTGTTATGTTTGCTACTAAATGACCACAAGAGAGAAGCAGTTTTTTCTATTTCCCAATGGAGTTGTTTTCAGAAATGGGACTTGAACAATTGTAGTCCAAGCACTTGTAAGTGTAGAGGTTTGTGCATATACTTGCATGCTGAGGTTGTACTGACCATGATTTTCACAACCAATTTTATTGACAGAGCTTTATTAAATAACAAATTCTACTGCAAACTAATCTGATCACTATAATTACTCATAGAACAAATTTAATTTACATGGAATATATTTGCTAATGCTTTCTCCAGTAGCCGCCAGATGCTATTTATAAGGCAGAGGCTGAAATATAGACAGAAAGGAAATTAAACCCATGAAACAAGAGGTAATAAGTGATCCTTCTATGAGCCTCTCATTGTTTTCTGTCTAAAGATGAAACTAAGCATTAGTCAGTTATTTTTGTCTTAGGGCATCATGTCGCTATTACACAATACTTGACTGAACAAGCCTAACATCTCAAAGCTGCAGAAAGATGGATGTCCTTCCTCCATATCTCCTTCCATTCACTCCCAGCTTCGTGTTCCCTGCACTGACATAAATACACCTATCCTTACAACAAACTGCTTAAACTCACTAGTACAGTCAAAAAAAATTTAAAAAAGCAAACCTAAATATGCATAGTTTTTTTAAGAGCTTTTTGTTGGGTTAGTGAATTTAATCACCAGCCATTCTGGTGACTCACAGAACAAGGACAACACAGAAGAAGACAGATCCTTGAGGCTGGATGCAGGAGACAGGTAGGGAAAAAAAGGGGAAGAAATAAGGACAACCTTTTAGTTACAGCAAATGAACTGGCTTAATGCCAACATTATCTTCACCATTATGTCAGAAAAGAGTGCAGTCTTTTTGCTTATGCACACACCTGCAATGTAGTCACCCTAGCAAATATTAAATAGATGCTCACTTACAAGACATTTGCAGGAAATAAGCTTCTAAAATATTTAGAGACACCCATTCTCATCCAACAAAACCATTTTGTATGGTGTCCTGTTTGCATGACAGGTAGAAAGGTAGAGTAGAAATTACACTGGAAATAAGGTTACCTCTTTCACTTAAAATTAGTTCTGCCTCAGTGTTTCTAGTGCCACTTTGATACACCAGTACATGCAAGATCCATGTATATATCTTCATCCATAATGCAGGCACTACCTAGACTAGCCAAGTATTTTCTCCATCTCCCCAGTTTCATAGCCAAAAGAAATATTTGTCAAAGCATCATTGTTTTGCCTGTTTTCAAGCAGAGCAGAACTAGACTCCCTTCACTTTAAGAGTCACATTTACTCAAAATCATTCTGTTGCACCTGAAAAGCCTTTTGAAATAAACATCATTAATGCTCAAATTGTCCAGAGGGCTCAAAATTAAGGACCAGATTGAGTGCACCATGGAAGACTAGAAGATACAATAGCAGATTACTTTTTTTTTTTTTAATTTATCCTATTGTCACTAAAATTGGTAGGAAAAACTTCTTAACATCTCAATGTGGCATTAAGAATAAGGCATTATTTATTCAGTACTGGATGCACAGGGGATATTTCCTCTTATGGTGCATACTGAGTTCCTCTTCTTGGTTAATGTTTAACATGATTTTGACAAATGCCCACTGTATTTTCCATGAGTTAGGCAAATTGTTTATCTGGTGACACTATGAAGCATTAAATTGCCTGTAACAGAGGTAGCAGCCATCTGTAAAAGCCCAGCATGTGCCATTTCCATAGGAACAAACAGCCCAGAGGGGTCAAATGAGAGGAGAAGGATCAATGAATCAAACACTCAACAACCTACTTTGCACTGCCATTTTCAGCTTTGCCATACAATTTACCTCAACCAAGACTCAAATATTGCTGCCTACAGCACTTTTCCATACAACACCAGGGTAAAATTAGTTATGACATCCCTAACCCAGCTGAAGTACAGAGTCACCCCTCTGCTCCTCTCCCACCCTGTAACTACACCATTTCCAACCCCAACCCTCTGGCAAAACCCATAAGGGCCATGATATAAACCAGGGAATATTCATTGATCCACTACCAATTGCTCACAAAAGCATTTCACAACTTTCAGGTGATTGTGGAAAACTTAAGTGTCTTGGAGGATCTATTTTTCTATACAAAACAACCAGATTGCTGTTCAAATGTCTGACTCATCATTTTCACACTGCACAACATGAGTAAAATATTTTAGGAGTAACTGGCCTTTCTTGTTCTTTCTAAAGTAATCTTACTAATATGACAGTGCCTTCCACCGAGCTCCCATGCAATGAAATACCAGACAGGTTTCCTTTCCCTTATGAATTCTGATCTTCTGAGGGACAGGGAAGAGAGGGACAAGGCAGTAATCTTCATTGTAGTCCCTGGATAATACACCACTGGTTTGTTCCCAGTTGCATTAAAATAATTCCAAACTGTTCCAGCAAAACAGAGCTACCATTGATCCTGAAAGTACCAAAAAACTAATTCTTCACTGCCAGGAAGCTGTGGCTGCCCTATCCATGGAAATGTTCAAGAACAGGTTGGATGGGGCTCTGAGCAACCTGGTCTAGTGGAAGGTGTCCCTGTTCATGGCCGGGGCAGGGTGGGACTGAATAATCTTTAAGGTCCCTTCCAACCCAGGCCAATCTATGATTTTATGATTGCATTAGAAGAGGTCTGTCTTTAAGCACTCTATAATAATTTGGTGAAGTACTTTCTTATAACACAGTCCTTGGCTCTCCCTCCATGCAACGAGGAAGACAATTGTCTCCATTCCTGCAAATGGGCTTATAATTCTTCTACCATCAGCAGCTGCTCATTGTTTTCTTCAGTATCTCAACAGTGTGGGGAAGAGATGAGTTGATGACAAAACATCTGACAGATGCCAGGTGAGGAGCCTGGAAGAAGGTCAGCCTCAGTTTGCTAATTAAAAGGATGTACCTCAGAACACACACCCTTGAAGTTTGGGGGTTTGTATTAGAGGACCTTTATGGCCAACTATTCAGTCTGTAAGTGCTTGTTATGTTTATCTAGAAGGCCTCATGCTGGAATTCTTTTGACAAACAAACTGCCACTACTTATCAGGTTATTCTTGTCATTGATGTGACAAAATAATTCATGAAGAGATTTTAAACTGTATCTGATTTCCCTCCAGCTAGCTCTTGTCTCTGGCACTTAGGGAATAGCTATATGGAAGTACTTGAGGCAGAAAATAAATGTAGCTTAATAACCCAATTATTATTTTTAAAAACCTCCACCATATATTGAAGAGTCTTTAATCTGTCAGCAAAAGAGCAGCATTTCTAGAGGAAATTTGGAAAATTTACAATTCTGTTTGCATTAATCAAGAGAACTAGGAAAATTGGAATTTTGCTCATATAAAAGAGCAAAATATTAACAGAATAAGAATAAAGGTTTAAAAAACACCTGCCTGAATTTTGAACAGAAAAATGTGAGAATTACTTACAGCATACTAAATTTATATTTGTTTAAATTAGGCTAGATACACAGCTGTTGCCTTAATCTGAATAAATATTTCTTCAAAATAAAGAATTTTGGTGGGAAAAATCCTGAGCTTGAAACCAGACCATAACCCAACCCAGGGCCTGCATGAGATCACCGGGTGCAGAACCACTCTGGGCTGGGCCACTGAGCACCTGGCTCCCACCACACACACACAAGGGTCTACAACTCCTCTGCCTAAACTCCCAAAGCTCTTGGCCCAGTAGGTAAATTAAGAGTGTGTTTATTTCTTTTTGACAGATTCAAGTTTCCCTTAAAAAAAAAAATGAAAATCAGCTTATAGATGTGAGGTTGGGTGGGACTTTGGAATCTGCTCTAGTGGAAGGTGTCCCTGCCTATGGCAGGAGATTTAGGACTACATGATCTTTAAGGTCCCTTACAACCCCAATCTTTCAATGATTCCATGCTTTACTTAGGGAACTTTGGGGTTAGGTACTTGCATGCAAACAGATAATCAGAGGAGCCAAGACCCACATACATATTTCTTAGGAGAGTGCTTTTCTAACAAGAGGAGCAGACTAATTGTGCAAATGGTCATTGGACATGTATGCAGAAGAAAGGACGCTCCTCCCAATATTTCTTTTTTTCCTAAGAAGCATATCTGAGTTTTGTATGGTTATTGCAGTCATTGGCTAAAACAACTAAGCCATTTGTTTCCTAAATTTCAAGTCCAGATAAGGCAGAAGTGCATTTTTCTCTTGGAAAATCAGAGGGGGAAGGGGTGAGGTGACTGGAGCCCCCTTAAGCCCCTACTCATTTATTCCCAGCCACAAGACACAGCCCTCATCATCCAGCCCTCGTATAGGAAAGTTTAATAGCAAGAACTTAAGGCTTAAAACAGTGCCAAATGTAAGAACTCTCAAAGCTGGCAATCCATCATGCACTGACCTTTGCAAGGCTGTTCAGCAATCTTTGATCATAAGTGTTTCCAACAAGGCAGAATGAGCTTACAGTCCTTACTTCTAAATATGATACATAAGGATACATACGATACTTATCAGGCATGAAGTCAGCATTGCAATTGTTTCCACAGAATTACTTGAATTATTCAAACTTTCTTTTTCTCTTATTTGTGGGAAAAAAACCCAAAACTGAGATAGTATCTTTTTTCCTCCCGTTGTTAATATTTTATGCTAGAGACCTTAAATATTTATGCATGTTGGGAAAGTTATTTTCTGTCAAAATGGTCTCCCTTCAGAAGAACGGCCAAGTCTTTTTTTAGTTACTTCTAAAACAAATGGATGATTGTTTTCCTTTTACTGCAAAACTTGCTCTTGGGCCTTATTTTCACTGGCAGATATAAGATCATAGGGTTGAGATTATCACCTAAGACCTCTCTCAAAACTTCAGTTCAAACAGGTTTTCTAGGGATAAAATTTTGATTGCCCCCTTTTTTAATCATGAAATCAATTTAGTCAGGTTTTCATGCTAAATTAAGTACTGAACCAAAGAACCAGACCATTAAAACAGAGAGATACAAAACCAGTGTCACTGGTTTTCTTAGTCTTGACCACAGAAACTCTTTCATTACAATGCATGCAAACCAAAGATTTTTCTGTAGTGGTTAATATGTGTCTCAAACACATATTCCAGTTTTGTACATGTATTTTGCCAGGTAGCACCAACCCCTGCTGCTCCGGTGTGACTCGAATAGTCTAACCATGCTACTCAGGGCAGCTGAGTGGATGACTCAGGAGGTAAGGCTTCACCCAAGGCATTGAAGGAAAATAACAACTCCAAATTGAAAGAGTTCACCAGAATTAACATTGTAGGATACCAGAACTGTACCTTAATACCTCTTACCCTGAGTAGACATGTAGTTTTCTCTTCCTCAGCATTACATTAGTGAGTTTTAAGTAGTTCAGCACCAGTGACTCAAGACAACTGCCTGCTCCACAGCCCTGGTATTTGTGGCCTTCTGAGACATCCAGAGATGCCACAAACAAACCCTATCCGGCCCTTGCTGTCACGGTTAAATTATATGGCTCATGCAAACCCTATTTATTCTACACCTCTGCAGCAAGGTTGCCTTCCCAAAGCAGCACTGGCAGACAGAAATCTGTGCCTGCACCACAGGCACACTGCCACATGGTCTGACAGAACACATCTCCAGTTTCCTTTCTTAGACAGGTGTAGCTGGGGAAGCTACTGGGAGCATCTCCCATCGTCCCACACTTCCCCTACAAAGGCTGCACCATTGTAACAGGGGCAGCCACAGAGGATGGGAATCCACACCTCAGCTGCCAGAGTTTGGAAATGTTAAGTGTAAAGTGTGACAGTCCAGAGCCAACTAAGAGTACTGTCCAGCCCTCCTTCCCAACCTTTTTGTATGGGGACAGGACAGATCCTGCTGGGCATCAGGAGCCAAATCTCCCTGCAAACACAAGACAGAGCCATTATGAGTCTAAACTGATATTCCAGATTATGATTTGAGGTAGTTTTGGTGTGGTTACACTTTGCCTTTGCCAGCTCCAATGTGGACATCAGAAATGCCTACAGAAGAGCAGAAGATACAGCTGCAGGTAGTAACTTCTTAAACTGCCACAGCACATTCTTCAAAGTCCTCTGTGGCACCCTTTGTCTCCCATAGATCAATCCCAGGCACATGATACATGATGCTTCGGATTGCATTCAGGAGAAGACACATTTAAATCTCAGTTGCTATAGCAGCAGAGAAATGGATTGCTTCTTTTCAACTTGATTGTAGAAGCAGCACAGACCAGAATCCAGCATCATTAATAGTACTTGAGTGTGAATTTTTTTCTTGCCATGCCGTGACATCCTTAATATTCTGGGTTTGCACACACAAACAGCAAAGTTGTAACTACACCCTGCACAGGCTTGTCTGAGTCAACTTGAAACCAGCTCAGGGCACCGTTGTTCTGATGCTTTAAGACAATGCTGCTGTGAGAAGTGGCAAGCCACCGTCCCTGCTTTCAATCCAAACTCTGTGTCAGCAAGCAATTCAACTCAGCAGACATCTGTGCGACTCTATTGCTGGCTCAAGAGAAAGGAGAGGACTAGCTTCAACTTCTCTGGGTGAGTCAATGGACCTCTGGATTTTGGCAGGAAATCACACCAACAAGCAACAGCAATGCTTCAGCAGCTTTTAGGTGGAAACAGAAAAAAAGCCTTCTGGAGCTAAAGATGCTTTATGTTGCAAAATCTATATTTCTTAACTAGTTTGCCTAGCTCAGGTGTACGTGGACAAGCTGCAGCCCTCTCCTGACTACAGTGTGAGAAAAGACATGGTGACTAGATGGAGTTCAAATGCCACAATCCAAGTTAGAGACACCATGTCACCTATTGTATATTTTAAAGCAAACAAAAAGAACAAGGAACAAAACAAGCAAAAAACCACCAAAAACAAACCCATGAGAAACAATCCTTCTTGCAGACTTCAGGGCAGGTACTGAACAGCAGTAACTGTCATTCCCAGTGGTTTCGTTCTTTTTATTTAGAGTATCTCAGCTTCTTCACAAATCTCTTCATTACAAAATGAGATGGACTTATTTTGTCAGTGTCCCATTAAGTTTTTACCAAGAGTCAGGCAAGGACTGGAGATCAGAACTGACATTCCTCTTCAGCGAATCTGTTCCACATAACATGATGTTAAGTACATTCCATCCATTTTCCGTTTTCATTTTCACCTTCAGTCACGGATTAGCTCTCAAGTACTCTTAGCTTCCCAAGTTTCTTTGTTGGTTTGTTTTTTAACAGCCCAAACAGTATGCCTGGAGGCGATAAATTGCATATACCATAGCATTTTCCCTTTCTATCAGAGCAAACATTTGTAAGGTGTGAACAGCCTGTGAACATTTCAGTATCTCTTCAGACCAGATCTAGAACTCTAGTCACATAGATACTGAACTCAGTATCAAAATTTTGTATATCCCATCCTGAATGATAAGTTATCTGTATTTGAGGGAGACAGAGTCCCAAGAGCTTGGAAAGTGGTCTTTGTACAGGCAAATTTATTTTGTTATTTTCTCGATAACAAAAATCCTGAATTCTATCCCCGAAAAGAAAAAAAACAATCAAACAAACAAGCAAACACAACAACAACAAAAAACTGGGAAAAAAACCCTTTTTGAATGCTGGAAAGGAAAGTGAAGGATCTAAGACATGTAGGAGCTTCACTACTTCAGCTGCATGAGTTACTGTTTGCATATGCTAAGAGATGTTTCTTTATATGCATTTCATTTCAGAGTTCTCTCTCTATGAATTTTAATGTTTTGGAGTTTTATTTTTAAATTTTGCATTAGATGAATTCTAAAAGATGGCTGTGATGATGAGATGTGTAGGTCCAGGTCTGAGTTGAAATTGTTACTGCACAAAACCTGATTTGAATGGAGCTGCACAGGAACCTTTATGAATCAATTCTTCACAAAATAATAGAACATGAAAAACATATATGCTAACAACAGACCTTACCCTTTGAGGCACCATATTTTGTTTTAGCTCAAAAAGTAATTAATCCTATTCAGTAATCTATCTTTCAGCCATGAACTATTCTTACCTGAAAGCTTGTTTTTATAGTCATTTTCATAGAATAGTTCTTTTCCACTGCTTGAAAGTGCGTATCTTTAAAATAAAGGTATAGGTTGGTCTGCACAACAGTGCATTTTCAGCTGAAATTTGACATAAGATGCCTGAGAGGTTTCGCTTCGCCTTACCACAAATTGCTGATAAATTCCCATTTTCACTACAGGCTTTGCCAAGTGAGTAGTTTGGCATGTCTGAACACAAGAATCAGAATATAGAAAATCTTGGTATAAAGAAACAGTCCCTGGGATTTGCAATTCCCACAACGTCTCTTCTAATTGCATTTTTACCCCAACTGATTTGCCTGCAATTAACAGTTCTGCCTCCCCTCTCTTTGACACTGACTTAATTCCTCAAGAAGACAGATTGTTGCAAAAATGGCTCTTGGCTGAAGGATAAAGACCCTAGTGCCCTCAAAAAAGGGCAGGGAGAAGAATTCTTTCCTCTGGCTTTTTAGTAGAGTAATAATACATTTATGCTCATATCTTTACAGAAATGAAGGCCAGGGACTTCCCTGGTGGGGAGCCTTTATCAGCCAGACACTATAATTTCCCCCCAGACTTCTCATCTCAGACCTTCATGGTTAACAGCCCTTAGTCATTCAGTGCAGCCTCATTTACATGGAGCACAATGAATTATATTGACTCCAAGGTCCTGACTATTCAAGAGCAAAACTAGACAAAGTCATGTATATTGTGGAGTTTGGCTGGCAAAGACTGCTTTAGTAAAATAGCTTTGGTTATTTCCAATTAACGAAATTCAGCTTTCTGCATCCCTTACTACACTATGTTGATGCCAGGTGCTATTAGCCCATGACAAAAGGGCACAACTGGCAAAAAAGAAAATTTAATAGCTGAGTCACAAGCAGCTTCATTCCCCTTTCTTCAAATTCAATAGAAATCATATAGCAAAGACAAGTTAATTTCCTCCTACACTGAGTTATTCTGGATAGCATGCTGTGATGCATGTGATAGTAGAGCAGGAAAAAAAAGAAAAAATCTAAATACAACCCTTGACCATGTAACTATTAGATAGTTCAGTCTTATCTTTTCCTTTGTCTCATTCTTAGTCAAGAAGTTCCTATTCAACACAAGAAAAGACAAATGTAACACCTCATTGTGTTTTGCATCTGATAATCATGATAAAATCCATACCATGGTCTCAGCTTGAAATCCTAATGGAAGAGATCCTCCAAGCCTCTCCAGTCCAGTTTGAAGTTTACCTTCAACCACAGTTCCCAAATTGAACCTTCTATTCCACCTCAGACAACACCTTGTGGTTGGGGATTGTTGTTTAAGAAAGGATCCTGGAGAGCTACAGAAAGCAGAAAATATTCCCACCTCCAGAGTAGAACAAGACTGTGAGCTTGTGGAAGGTGAGCAAAGCATGACCTTTTATGAGTTCACAACTGGGCAGGTACAAAATCTAAACAGTATGAGAGGCAAATAGCAAAATCCCCTGTTGGAAACAACAGGTCCCTAAGAATGGGGTGGCCTCACCTGTCTCTTTCAACCATAAGAACAAGCTCTTGAATGCATAACTCAATTCCATAGTTTGCCTCTCCTCTAAAACTTCATCCTCTATCTCTCCGTGCACCTGCTGATGCTTTACTTGGAATGCTTAGTTCTACATTATAGAAAAAAAAAAGCAGTTTTGATAAGTGATCTCAAAACCTATGCTATTTCTGTAACAAGCAGGGATCAGGAAAGATTCAGGATTAATAACTAACCAGATGAGACACAGTGGGAGCCAGTCCTCCCTCCCACTCTGCAGCAGGCCAAAGATAGGAGGCACTCTTAAATGAGGTTGGCAGCATCTACTAAAACAGGGTGGGGAAAATAGAATGGCTCAGTGCATGCCAGCTTTAAAAGCAAACTCCCCAGGGTAAGCATACAGCTTCTTTCAGTTTTGCATGGCTCCTGATTTTGTTCCCAGGAGAGCCTGCTCCTCCCAAGCAGATCTGTTTGCCTGCAGTGCCAGGGGCACCCCAACCTCCCTCTCTCACAGGCAGTGAGGGGCTGGCAGTGCAGATGGGCACCCCCCAGCTACACCTGGCTGAAACAACCTTGTGCTCCTTAGCCATCCCCATCACACTGGAATGGAGGGCATTGATTTTACCTCCTTATCACAGCATTTAGATCAGAAAAAAAATTGCCCAGGAAAGAGCTAATTATCTTGCCAGGCCCAGAGAACACATGCAGACAACAGGAGAGAGGAAAGCCCCTGTCTCAGGCTGAGATCTCAAGACACAGAAGTTCTTTTGCAATGCCTTTCTCGTCCCACACCAGGCTGAGAAGCCATTGTACACTCACTGACAGCCTGGCAGTTCAGGGCCACCATGCCATGCAAAGATGCTGCTGAGGCATTCAGGGAAGCACTCCTCCTCACAGCCTAACAGCCCATGCTCTCACATGCCAGACACTGGCCCAAGTGCTGTCCTGCCACAGCTGGTAAAAGTGGCAGTGCAGCAGGGCACCCATCTGACAGCAACTTCAGTGTTGGAATTGGAGGGGAAGCAGAGCCTGGACTCGGCACCAGCCCACACCAGGAAAAGTGTCAGGGATTAATTGACCCTGGAAAAAATGGCAAACTCAGCGATACTCCCAGATACAGCCAGTTCATTAGGCTGAGATAGAACCACCACTGCCATGTCCAAGAAAGACATTTACTACCACTATCATACCATCCCTGGCAGGCTCAGCATCTGAAGTGACAGACTTTTATCACCCTTTTCCGCAGAGAGGAACATGACCTTCCACAGCCTGATGTCACTGTTGGTGGTGTTCTTACAAACAAAGGTCAACCTGTGAACTCACAGTGCTACACGGTGTATATTTGGAATAAAGCAGTCACTCTTTACCAGCATTTAGCTGCCTAATCTACGCAGCACATGCAGGACTGC
Source organism: Euphonia xanthogaster (assembly GCA_034509185.1). Classification (NCBI taxonomy): domain Eukaryota; kingdom Metazoa; phylum Chordata; class Aves; order Passeriformes; family Fringillidae; genus Euphonia; species Euphonia xanthogaster. Next base: position 27,955,217 of record JAYDZK010000113.1, on the reverse strand, counting down.
TGAGTGGGGGAAACCCAACATATCTATATTTACACATGCATGAGGAACCTCTCAGAAATCAGCTCTGCCTGCAGAGAGATGGGGAAACAGAGGTGGCAAATCTCCAGAGGAGCAGTCCTCAGCTGGAAAGGCTTCCTGGGGAGACAGGGTTCAGGCACCTCCTAGCACCAGGCTGCTTTGGGAGCTGGATCAGCCCCAGTGTGCTGGTGTTGCTGGGGCAGAGTTGGTTTCCTTTGCAGTGTCTGTTATGGGGCTATGTTTTGGGTTTGTGCTGAACACAGGGCTGGTAACATAGAGAAGGTTTTGTTATTGCTGAGTGTTCAGCAATAACAGCTGGCCACTCAGCTTTGGCCTTTTCTGCTTTTCCAGCTGCCACGCTGGCAAGGGCACTGGGGGTGCATGAGGGGCTGGGAGGAGACACAGCCAGGAGAGCTGACCCAAAGTGACCGAAGGGATTTTCCACACCATGTGACACCATTCTCAGCATATAGAGTAAGGGGAAGAAGGAGCATAGGGGGATGTTTGAAGTGATAGCATTTGTCTTCCCAAGTAACCATTATGTGTGATGGGGCCCTGCTCTCCTGGAGATGGCTGACACCTGCTTGCCCATGGGAAGTAGTAAATTAATTCCTTCTTTTGCTTTGCTTGTGTGTGTGGGTTTTGATTTCCTTATTAAAGTATCTTTATCTCAACCCATGAGTGTTCCATCTTTTACCCTTCTAATTCTTTCCCCAGTTCTGTTTTTGGGGAGTGAGTGGCCCTGTGGGGTTTGGTGGCTGGCTGGGGTTTAACCATGACACATAGCCTCAGCCCACAGCAGTGGAGATGCTCAACCAATTGATAGTTACCCTCTGGTCAAGGCCACCAAGGCTGCCCATGGCCTCGGGGTCATGCAAAACTGAAACTCTGCAGCCTCTCCCCATCTCCCCCCTGCAGCCAGGCAGTGGGAAGAGGCTGAAGAGTGGAACAATAATATTTTCTTAAATCAAGGGATTTCCCATAAGTTTGGTACATTGGAGTACTCAGAAAGCAAAGGTCAGAACAAAAGTCTGCAGTGAAAATCTATAAAGAAGGTAAGTTTAAAAGAACCACTGAAGGTGACTTTTGCACTTTCTAGCCAGCACCATGCTTCCCCTCCACACAGTCCTGCTTCTTTCAAGACCAAAAGCAGAAATGTCACAGTGCCATCAGACCACTGCATTATCACTTATAGCACCTTTTTATCTCAACGTCTTTCTGAATCTGAAAATCCTTTTTTCTTTCTCTGAAAATCCATGTTTCACTGCCTCAAGAGTGCTATATCCGTGTTCAGTTGCAAAAGTATTTGGAATCTGAAAATAAAACCCATAAAACGGCAAAAACCCAAAATTACACAGCCACCCCAAAGCAAAATTCATACTACTTTCTTTACACTTCCCTTATGAATGTAACTGATCAGTTCAAAACATAATTAGATGTTGAAAAGGAAAAAAAAGATTTTGTTATGTTGTACTTGTGGGGTTAATAAATGAAGTATTCTCAGTTAAAATTAGGTCTGTTCTAACTTGACAAATGCAGAGTTAGTTTCAGGATTCCTCAGTTCATTCTAGTGAACATCAGTGCAGTCAAACATCTTCTGTTAAGACCAAAAAATATAAGTGTTTCACAAGGGCTCTTTGCAGGAAAGGATACTGAAGTGATAAATTTCTGGATTTTTGCTTTATTAAGAATCTGGAAACCAATACACATGTTATTACAGTACAGAGCCTTTTACACTGGACTGGAAGACATCTCAGGTTAAAAACCAGAAAAGATTAAGGTCTACATCACTATTGCAGTTAGTAAATGACCTGCCCCAGGCTGACAATCCTTTATAAACTCCATGACCTCTTTGGAGGTTTTAGATGGGACCAACAGGGCACTAGACAGTCACCTGGTATTAACATTAAAACCTTAAAGGGAACAAAGAAAACAACCTAAATTATCATCCTTTTTATATGTAAACGATGGTAAATTGGGAGATAGCAAAAGCATCCCAGTCTGAATTGTTTTTCTTCTTTGAATGCTGGCTTGCTGCTCAGTACAGTATGTTCCATCTTCCACTCTTTTTAAGAAGACACATAGGAACTTTAGAAAAACAGCACATGCTCACAGAGAAAAAAATATCAAAGGACTGGCAGATACTTGTGGTTTCTGAGCAGCAGCGGGGTTTTCTAACTACAAATTGTTCAGATGTTGTGGGCTTGACAGAATCTATTCCAAGCTTGTTGTTTCCCTGCTCTCTTTCACAGATTTAGAGTCTCTGATGAATGCTATGCGTACCAGCCCAGATGCTCTGCTCTAGCTATAAAACAGTTTTAGTCAGCTAACTGGATAAGAGAGCCTAAAATAGTGCAGCTCTTTACTCTTTATCAGCTTAACATTTTCCACTACACACCACTAGACTCTCAGAAGTACAAACCAGCCTGGTTATAATTGACATACATATTCTGGGGTATTGTTTAATGTTGCCTTAATATTGGATTGAAAGTAACTAGGATTTAACTCTGTCCTGTCATTCTAGATTGTGCCCAAATATCACAGCTAACTGAGCATTTAACCATTACAGCAATTACTTGCAAATTAACAGACTATTTGGAAGGATTTGATCTTTCTTTCGGTTTTAGAAAAGACCTTTAGGGGGCCTTGTGTCCTCAATCCAATTCTGTTTTCTAGACAATCTCTAGACACTAGAAAGAGCCTTATTGTTTTTTGGGGTTTTTTAATCTTTACTCTGACCATTTCTCCAGACCCCTAAGATCAGAAGCAGAGATCTAAAACTTCTCCAGTTCTAATCATTGCAGAATCAAGTATCAAATTTTAAGGCCAAAATCATTTTGACACGTTGAATCTCTCAAATCCCTAGTGGCACCATGCCTTTTGGCAAAGCTTGAGACACTAGTCATGCCAATAAAGCAGTTTGAATTGAGCTGCCTTTTTGCCCAATCCCACTAAAACCATAGTAATTGGTTCAGACAAAGAGGCTCAGCTATTTCAATGAGGGCTAAAGCTACCACTCAATCTTTACAATGGCTTTTTTTCAAGCCTGGCAGAATGAAATGTAATGCAAATGTTCCTATTCTTGTTACTGGCCTGGAACATTCACATCTTTCCAAGCTGTCTGATTTTTCATGTGTGTTCACATTCCAGGACATGTTGACCAGTTTCAACCAAATGTACCAGAAGGTGAAAAGTTCCACACATTTCAGAGAACAGAAAAGAAAACCTCATTATAATCAAGAAATCCTTATAGGAGGAAGATGAATGCCTCAAAACCAGAAAAAGAGTCCCTCAAAATCAAATCACTTTAATCAGAAAATTCATTAAGAGACACAAACCTTAAGAAGGCACAACATAACAGCCAGACCTTTTGTCTCATGGAACTATTTGACTTAGCAATAGTTGAGTGTTTTTTCTTCCTTATAGAATAAATTTTCCAGCTCTAGGAGGGACTGGGTACTGTTGTGCTGCTTGACTTCTTATGAAAGTAGCAACATCATCCACATTTACCTTGGGCACTCAGAAAACACTCCCTGTCAGAAGTGTTATATCAGAACCTGCTGTTTTGTGGCTCACTCAGCACATGTGTCTAGATATGGCTGTCATTTTTATCAAAACCAAATATAAACACAACAATAATTGCTCCCTACAGGAGTTTCAAGTGTTATGTAAAAATGTGACACCTTCTTCAGGATTTTCCTTATTCTGTATTATCACACAAGAAGCCACATCAACACCAGGGACATAAACATGCAGTACCAGGGACAAAACCTTGGTAGTCTTTTAATATTGAAACAGTGACAGCATTTTGGCTGCCATGTGTGATCCCTACTAGAGTTTCAAATGCAATTTGTTTTCACCAGTCCTTCCCAGCAACAGTTCGATGTTTCAAGGAATTATGAAATCAGTTTTATTCTACATTTTGAAGTGAATTATTTGATTCTACGAAGAACATCTAAGGAGATAACTAAGGCGAAATGCCAAAGTGGGGGTTTCTGTACAGCCAGATCAGAATTGCTTTGTTATTAATCTTGTTTATAAACAAGATTGGGGATATCTCTAATTGAAAATTCCCTCCTGCCCACCCTCTTCTCTTCTAGTAGGACTCTTCTAATCCACTTGGGAGCAGCAACCATACAGAAAAGCATCAAACTGATAAAGTTTTCCTTCCCATCATTCTTTCTTCCTTTTGCTGACCCAGCACCTCTCACATTCGAGTGAGTCTTTTGCCTGCAATGTAAATGAGCAATTAATTCAATCCAATCTAGCATCCTCATGAAATAGCCTTTTCCCTTGCTGAATTCTTATCCTATGGGACTTATTCTCCAGTTCTGCAGTAATCTCTTCCAGGATAGACAATCCACATCTAAAAGAAACATTACAAAACAATGAAGCACTTAAAAACAAATTAACCTGTCAGTTTATGTTACATAGTAGAAAGAAACAAGAGAGCTATGCATTCAGAAGAGGTATGAAAAAGTCTTCACTTTTGCAGACTGTTTTGCTCTATTCTAAACTCAGGGAAAATAATCTTCTAGTTCCCCCTCATTTGGAGTTGCTCTGTAATTTATTTCTTACAGAAACCTCTGAAGCGTTGCAGACTCCAGGAATTCTGCAGGTGCCTGTAACTGTAGTGCTGCACATTTCTAAGTACAGAAGTACATTCGGTTATGCTACCAAAATCTTTTCTCCTTATGTCTGCATCAATAAGATTCAACAGCTTTTTTGCCACTGAAGAGTTTCTAATGTAGCTCAGATCTCTTCAAAGTGGCAGACATACGGATTTCCCCTGGCAAAACTCCTAATGACGAACAAGTCTTACGGTAACCAGACAGGAAGGCATGCTAATTTCCCTTACTCTGGCAGTGAGGTGCAGCACATGGCACAACCTGGCTTCTGCTCTCATCTGCATCTCAAGTATCCACTAACCGTGACAAGCCTGCTGTAATGTAGGATAATGCTTTTGTAAGAGCATGTCTGAAGGTCCTCAAACTGCAGCAAAGTAAAATTCTGCATCGAAAGAAAGGCAGCTTCACCATGAAGCACTACAAATCTCTTTTCATATAAATATGGAAAAAACAAGTAGTTTTGCTGTATTCACAAACACTTATATTCCAGACAGATACATGGTATTCCTGACAGTAGAAGTAGTCTGAAAGCTGGCTACTATCAGGGTCATAAACAACAATCAAACACTGCTACCATGCTCCAGTAGTCTCTTGGTTTGTGCCATACATCCTAACTAGCTGACCTGAACAAAAAAGGAAAACCAAACCAAAACAACAACACAAGAAAAGACAAAAATATTACACACCCCCAAACAAAAAAAAACAACTTGATTTCAGATTAACAACTTGGAAAAAGTTTGTCTAGCCTCTCTCAAACCCCTTAGCAGAAGTTCCTGAGTTACTGCCAATGTGCAAAGGGGTCCTGTACTATCAGGAATCAGTGAGGCCATGCAAAGATCAGTCAATCTTTCTGTGGTTTTAAGCATTTTTCCTCAGATTTGTCAAAAACCTGTATGCAGTTACACATGGTTTCACACTTCCTACTTTGCAGAACCCTGTTCTTTTAGGCACCACACCTCAGGCTTAGAGAGCAGGGAGCCACAGGTAGATAGAAAAGTCCTTTACTGAAAGGGTATTTCTTGTGAAATTCTCACCCTCTAGAAGAATGTTTCTCTTAGAAGAACGTAAAATATTCTATAAGAGAAAGGGGGAACCTGCTGAAAATCTTCATCTCAACAGCTGCAGGATGGGCAGGTAAAAAACCAAAATCACCAGTCCTAGGGAGTGTAAAACAGCACCCAGAATCCAAACTTCTGCTTCCCATGTGAAAGACAGTCAAGCTCCCTTTTGTTAAGAACATACTCAGTGAAAAATAAAAAAGGAGGGGGGAACTGAAAATACGAAGCCAGGCTACAGCTACCCACTTGACAGCAACTGCAAGGGCCAAAGAAATATCTCTCTGTGAAGAACAGACTTAGGTTCTTTGCAGGGTTTTCTGGCCTTCTTCAGAGCATCAACACAATATACTTTGATACCAAAGCACAATGTGGTCTGAGATTTATTGCAATTGGGGCACATAAGGCATTGAAAATAGAATTAGTGGTGGCACTAATAGGTCTGTCCTCCATCATCTGACTAAGAACAAAAAGACCAAAAGGAAATTACAAGAGGACCAGTTCAGAATTGCAAAGATATAACTGAAACCCAGGATACAATGAGCCTTGGGAAGGTAGAAGAGACTTTTTCTTCATCCCACTAGAGTCTGAATTTTTATCAATTCTAAGAGCACTTAGGGACTTCCTCACATCACACTTCCAGCTAGAAGTGCAGTAGAGATGACCAATGCCTCAGATGTGGTACAGAAGCAGCTGCAAAGTCTGTTTGCATGTATTAGGTAAAGGTTGAAAGTCAAATCTGTAAAGGAAACCTGAAGTGGTTTGAAAAATCATGTTATAGCAAGATACACACAGAGTAAGAAAGAGGATTTATTCTCTTTCTTCCTCCATTGAAGCCTCATTCCTGTTTGTAACAGATGGCACATCAAAGCATGTGCTGGGTGATCTTTGCTAACATTTAGCATTTTGGAAGCTGGCTTCCTTTAATCTGGCTGTTCAGGGAGGTACATGTGACAGTTGTAGTACATAAAAGCTGCAGGGCTGCATTTCTGGGCCGCTCCTTGCTTATAAAGAAAACACTCTCCCAGTGAGGAAGGGTTAGGAGGGAATTGAGAATGAGGGAGACAGAGGTGGAAGCTAATACAGGTAGTTGGCTCAAAAGCTTTAGGGGAAAAGCCCCAACAACCCCACAGCCAATAAAACAGAACAACACCTTGGAAAAACTGTATGAAGAAACCTATAGGAGCTTACAGGCTGTAAACCTCCTGCACAGGGAAGCTTTTGCAGTGAGGCTAAAGCCTTTGGTTAGAACAAAGGGAGACCCCTCCACACTTCCAGAGGATTACCTAATCATGGTAAAAAAAAATAAAAACAATATGGAAAGCACTTTTTAATGGAAAAAAGTACAGTTTCCTTATAATAACTAGAGATCCTAGACAGGTTCTTACAAAGCAGGGGTATGAGTCTAAGGCAAGAAAAGCACAGATCCTTAGCTTTCCTTTCCATGCTTGTCTTCGCAGATAGTGACCCTTTCTGAGGCATCTACAGTTTTAGAGGGAAGAAGGAAAAGAGACCAGGAAGAGCCCAGTACTACATAAACTGAAGCTGAGCAGGGGGAGCAGCTGGAATTATGACACTATAAAGCTGGACTGGATTAGATCAGCTAATATGAACCTGCCTCTCCTCTTACTGCTTGCTAAAACAAGAGTGAAAGCTTTTGATGCTGTGTGTCAGAAACAGGCTTCAAACTTCACAGCTTCATTAAAGTGAAGTGTTTGGTTAAACATCTTTCTTTTAAATATTTTTATTTTCATTTTATGCATCTATTATTTAAATGTAAGATATAAAAGACAAAAGGTCTTGCATTAAATTACAGTTTATTCTTTTCAGTGGAGATACTGCATTATGTAAATGGTACCTTTTGACGTTGGAATAGAAATTGCCACAAGGCCCTTCTGGGATCTGTTCTGATTTCCCAAGTATTTGTTCTATTTCTATACACAGCTGATGGAATTTCACTGAAATAAGGGTTTCTTTGTTGCTATCACTGCAAAAGGGAGAAGAATGGCAAGTAACAAATGAGCAATGCAACAAAAGCCTCTAAATTAGGCACTTCAAAGACTATGGGGTGAACTCAGATGACTTACTTCAGCACTACAAAGGTATACAGACCAACAGGGTGACTCCATGAACTTATGCTAGGAATTTGTGTTTCCCCTACAGTCTGTAGAAAGAACTGAAGACCTGTAGAGCAATTCCAAAGTATATAACAGAGGTAGCTTTGGCCCCGAGCTCAACCATTTCACAGGGAATCAGAGTAGCCTGGAATCTACATCGAGCAATTAAAGCACAGGCACACATCAAAACCTGGTGTAGAGGCATGGAGCAACACCTATACTCTCCAGTGGATATCCCAAAAACAAAGCACACACACTTATGAGAAAAGGTGCTACATCATTCTCTTGACTTAGTGTCACCACCACGAGAAACAGCTGACACAGCTGGAGGCTAAGGACTTGTCCACACTGCAGAGCTGAATGCTTGTGAGGATGCCACAAAAATCTGACACAAGGGTGCTCCTCAGGGATGCACAGCACTGAGGGGTAGGTGTTTCAAAACTACTATCACATTCCCACAACCCTCAGCCTGCAGGAGTGCATAATCCAAGACCAGGTGTGGCATCTCTCAGCTGCAATTTGAAAGAACGACCCTAAAAGAAAGCTTGGAAATAAATCTGACAGGCTGAAGAAAGCAGATCATGCCTAAGCTGTGGCAGTGTTTTCCTGATGGCAATAACACAACTTCCAAGAGGAGCATCTGTGTCTGAGGGTTTCTCTGTCTCCAGGAGGACTGGCTGGCTGAACAGCAATAGCTGCTCTGCTGGGGGTGCTGACCATTGACACAATTTTAAAAAGCAGCTGGGTCTTGCAGTGTCGACAGGACTGATCCGCTGCTACCGATTTCCCTGAGCCCTTCTGACCTTCCGAAGAGCAACTAATGAGACACAGTTCCAGAAAACCCCATTTGAACACTCTCAGGGGGCTGCTGCTTCGATTTGTACCAGTGCTCCAGTACAAGAGGCATGATGAGACCTTTGTCTTCAGAAGCAAATTAAGGAGGCTTTTGCCCCACTGCTTCCTTTCCATCCCCCAGGAACAAGCATGAGACTGACATGGACGAGGAAACACAAGTGGCCCTGCCAGGGACAGAATAAGGGAGTGTGAAATCCTCATTCAAATACTGCTATTTCCAACTGATTACGTGACAAGCACAAAAGGTAATCTCAGCACCACTCACAATGAGCCCAAGAAACTTGGCAGGTTTCTCTGACATGTCTGGGAAGCAGCCTGCTGCCATAGCGATTCTGCTCCTCCCTCAAACGCACTCTGCTGGGAAGGAAGAAAGATTTGGAAATATAAACAGTGATCAGAGACCATTCGCAAGGGGATTTAACAAAAATCTTCTCTTTAGGCAGAAAAAAACGTGATTGCTTTCAGTGGGGAAAAAAGAAAAAATAATAAGAAAAATATCAAAGCCCTGCAAAAACTTACTAGCTCTGTTTAAAACAGCATAGGAATAGTAAATGCAGAATTGCTCTGTATTTGCTTCTGAAGGTCTGTTTCTAAGGGTAGTTGGGGTGTGACCAGTATTTTTTTATTCTCCTGAAAAGATGCCAGCTGCTGCTACCTCGGGAACACCTCTGAGTCAAACAAGTGGGAGCATGTCAGGTGCCTGCTAGACTTTAATTCTAAGCCTCATGTAAACATTTTTGGTTCATCTCCACAAAGGTGAGAGTAAAGTGCCTCAGAGTGGATTGTGATGCACTAGTGGAGACGCATCAGTGCTGACAGTGAAGAAAAAGGAATGTCTTGCAGCACAAATGCAAGGCAACCATCTTTTAGATCCCCTTCCTGGTGTAAATCAAAGGGTGACGGGTAAGACAGGGAAATCAGAAGAGGTCTGGGAATAGTCAGATTGAGAACTCTGTTCCTTTCACTGTAATTTTTTGATTTATAATCTTTCAGTTAGGTTAAGGTTATTCTTTGGATTGAGATACAAGGTTTGAAAAGCACTATTTTTATGTCAACATGATGTATCACCACTAATAAGTACTTCTACCAGTGTCATATTTAATTTCTATGTTAACAAAATCTTAATTGGAGGAAATATTTTAAATTTTTGACATTCTATGCAGCCTTGTGATAATTATCCTGATGCCAACACTTTAAAGGGGAAGGTCAAAAGTCAGAAGCCAGTCACATGTCATCAAGAATGTCCTCGAGAGACTTAGTCTGCTAAGAGTCTTATCCTAATCCTTCCAAGGTATTCCTTAATGGTAACAAATCTGCACTGAACCCTCTGCAGGAAACTCCTGTGCAGAATGTAATGCCTGCTCAAGTAGCTATTTAGGGCAGAATTTTAAAGAAATTGCTTCTTTCATACACTGAGATTTTAGCAATAGCTATGAGTATAATGCAACCCTAGATTTCAGATTTTTCTTTCAGTCAGGTTTCAGATTGTACTGTTCCAATACAGAATGAAATAATATTTAGCCTGCGACCTCTAGTCACAGAGACTCCTGGAACAGACAGCCTAACATCAGTGGTGTACAGCAAGAATGAAGGACACAGGCTACACCACGTGTGCAGCCCTTGAGAAATCTCCCCCACAGAATGAAGAAAGGAATGAATCCTTCTCCATGCTCCCTTGCATCCCACCCCCCACTTTACTTTGGAACACCACACTTCAAATATATCTTTTGGAGGGGGGACTAATGTTCAAATAAGTCAACATGGGCTGTTTTCTTCCTGCTCTTAGTGCAATGGTGAAATGTCATAGAAAGCCCCAAATATTAACAGTTTAACACTTCTTTCCTCTGTGCCTTCTGCTTTTTTTATACATTTTTAATTGGGCGAAGAGGACTAATGAAATTAAATTATGACTATTAAACTGTGTCTCCTGGGAAAGGTTTTCAGCATGGTTAGCAGGGAATAAGGCAAACTTCTCCTCTAGCATTAATGAGAGTTTTGCTCCCAGTTCCTCTACAGTACAGTTCTGACAGCACCTGCTCCTTGACTAGCCCTTCAACTTGCAGCGTGTTTGTGTGAATCAAGACTGGGCCTGTTAAGGACTGTGACACACACATATTATTCATTTATAACTGCAGAGACAGGTAGAGGCCCAGGGAGATTACAGAAATTCAGAAGTGTATTGTTAAAATAAGGAAGCAAGTGTACAAGAGCTGCAATTGTAGATAGTCTCATAAAGCACAAACACCGAGCATGGCTCCTCTGTCCAAGAGGCTCTGGAACACATCCTGCTTCTCCCTGGCAGCCCAGACACCCCTGTGCAGCTGCTCAGGATACTCCCCACCCTGCAGCACAGGGGAGAGCAGAGCACAACGTGACCCCCCAGTGATGTTGGTGGTGGTACTGATGAGCCAGGCACATTAAAGGCCCCTGACAGTGCCAAGGCCACTCCCCACATCACACCCGGGTTACACATTACTACAGTGACAACATCCCTCATTTCAAAACAGTTTTCTCCTGCACGACAGCTAGGAAAAGGTCATTGGATTGTTCTCTTTGTTTGGGCTTTTTTCTTTTTGGTTGGGCTTTTTTCTTTTTGGTTGGTTTTGCACTACACACAATTCACTGCAGAAGAAAAGCAGCGGCCAGAACTGCATTCTTGTTCCCCGGCTCCATCAATGACAAGACCCTCAGCAAATAGTTTTGCTGGATGTTGGTTCTGCCCTTTTGACTCACTTTCCCCTCTTTCATTTTGGCAGAACTAGAAAATAGGGAAATGAGAAATTGATATAGACTCCCTTTCCTTCTTGACACAAAAAAGACCCCAATTTTTTAGATAGCATGGCCAAGCAAAACAATTAATGAAAACACACATGGTTTTCAGACACTCCATGGAACTTATTTGCCTTTCTGATAAGTCTTTTTACTACATACTATCTAAACTTATTTTAACTTTTGGTATTTAATAAGAGGAATATCAGAAGTATTTCAGAAAAAAAATGTTTTTTTTTTAAATCAAATGAAAATACTCATAGAAAGAACATTTTCTATTGTTATAGAATTTCCTAGTCAGATAACACTTGCTGCTTTTTGAATCTATCAAAAAGTGTGCTAAAATTAATATTTTTTTACATCTATAACATTTATCTGTAGGAAAATAAACCTACTTTTAAATTTTTATTTAAGCTTGTATACTGCAAAAATAAATAGCTGTTCAGAAACGTATCCCTACAACCAGGCAAGAACTGAAGCAATAGCTTGGTGCAACTTAACTTCACATACCATGCAGAAAGAATTGAACCTCAGAAGGAATAAAAAATAATTCTAGAACTTGGAATCTAAACACACAACCTGAGGCATTCAACTGTCTGCTTTGCTGGAAACTAGGAGTAAACAAATGAACCTAACACATACTGGTTTTTACAGCTACCTCTTCATAAAGAATAAATTCCTTCCAAAACCAGCAAGAAACAGAAAAGAGTTGGCAAGAAGATGAAATCCCTTTACACACAGTTTTTACGTTTAAAACGCAGGCAATAAAGAGAATGTCAACTGCAGCAGCTCCAACCTTGTTTGTCACTAGATTAACTGGAGAGCCAGCAAGGACAATGACTCCAGCATTCATGCCTATTAGGCTTGCTGTGAAAGGCTCCATTCACCCACCAGCTGGCACGGTGGAAAGATATCTAAAGATGTGAACAAGCGCAAGGGGCAGAGGCAGCCTGGCCCCGCTGCAATCTAAAACCAAAGCTGCAATTAATTATATATGGAATGCAGCCAGGCTCTCCTAGCATTGTAATCAAATGGGACCACACAGAAAAAAGAAAACCCTTTAGCACATCACATGCACTCACACAGACAGACTTCTGGCAATAGGAGATTTATTTTTCCAATTCCTCATGACACTATTCCTGTTGACAGGCTATAATGAGTTTGTATCTTAAAACTTCAAGTTTGCTGCTTCTCTTTTATTTCCAACAAAAGGCTTACATGCCTGTTTGTGTATTCTTTTATCACCAAAATCAGCCACTTAACAGAATTTTTCTTTGTTTCATATATGCTTTTTGCCCTCACACTCATAGCAATAATTTAATACTATTCCAGTGCTTGTACCCTAGAGATATTTAAATCTACAAGATTATCACTCAAACTGCTTGCAAGTTATAAGTCTAACCTGGGAAATTCCTGATAGTCCCAACCACACAGTGGCACAGCCCACAGAATTCATGATGCTGTAGGCATGTTTTAGATGAGACCAGCTTCAGCTAATTTCCCCTTAGTGTAATTCTCTAGGACTGCACAACCATTTTTCCTTTGGGAAAAAAAATGATCACAAAAGCATGCCTCTAAACCAAATGAGGAAAAAAAAGTGCCTATGGATAGCCAGAATGATGGAATGCCATCAACATCACCCCTATCACAAAAGCAACAGCATTCCCAAAATTTATCTGCTATGTGAAGTACTAAACTTATATCTTCCCATCATAATCATAATTAAACACTATTACTGTACTATTTAGAGTATGTAACCAAATTAGGACCCCAGGATGTACTCCCTGACATACACATCAACGGTAAGATGCTCCAGCTGAAGAATGTGCAATCAGATAAAAACCCAATCAACCCAAAAAAAAACCCAAAAAACCAAAAAAGGTCCATTTTACATTTATTTTGCTTAAAAGGTGAGCACAAAGGCAGCTGATGGCAGAAACAGGAAGCAAAGAAAGATCATTCTAGGCAGCAATTTAACCCTATATGCATCCTCCTCTATATTAATTATTTATGTCATTTGATTATTTTCTTGATTAATATAATTTCAATATACTTATTTAACCATGTAATTGCTACTCAGAGTGCAGCACTAAAATCAATGAGAAACATCACTTAGAGACAAATAAAATGAACTACAGTCTTTGCAGGATGGGGTACAAATTATATAAGGACAGGATATTACTTTAAGCTTATTTTTTACAGTGCAAATGTATCTTGGATTTCAAGGTACAAAAATACTGAACAATAATTGAACTGCTTTTACGATGAATAAAAAGTTGTGAAGGCAAAAGCAGGTGTTTTAACAACACAGATAGTGAAGGCCTGCATCTGCTTTGTTACAAATTACACAGAACCAACCCCAAAAACCTTTAAAAGGCAGCACTGCAACAGCCATTTCTTATTATGAAGATATGTTATGCATTCACTGTGCAAAAAAAATATGCCATCCTGTGAAAGGCTGAACCAGGCCCAGTTCAGTGCCTGCAGTGTAGCTCTTCTTTCACTGCCTGGTGTACTTCTTGTTGGCAGATGTTATTTTCACAAAGTGTCACCACGTATTTTGACACAGAGGAAATAGGGGCAGATTCAATGTGCACTCATGGATACAGATACTGCTAAAATATGCAGAGATCTAAATCCCCACATAATCCAGCACATAATAGAACAACACTTAGCATCTCTCAGGAACACTGGGCTTTTTAGGAGGAAAACACAGGTCTAAGGATTTTTGGGAGTTTTTGCTTTATCACTGGTCATTCAGGTTATTCATAAGACCACAACACATCAAAAATTCAACCTGAAAAGGAGAAAGAGAAGTTTCAAAGACCAGGTCTGGCTGCACCAGCATCTGTTCAAATGGAAGCAGAGACTGGCAGAGGAACCTGCGGATGAGGTGCTGCAAATAAGTGTGCCTGAGTCCCTCTCTCCTGTTGATAGCCTTTGTGCAGGCATGTGGGAATATTATAAGCAGCAACGAGTGCAGAAAGGGGCAGAAGAAAAACACCCTTTTAAAGCCTGAACCCCCAAGCCCCAGCCCAAGCAGAGCTGGCTCAGTACTTGGAACACCTACATGGAGAGGGGGAAGGAGACACATGAAAGGAGCTGTTGGCAGCAGTCCGAAGTTACATGATCTCTAGTGCACTGTAAAACTTGAACTTCTCAAAGTTGGAAAAATAAAAACACCACCACAGCATGACTGTGCAGACAAGGCAGGTGCCTCCTCCCACGTGGGGAAAGAGACTCAACCCTCAAGCACAGCAGAGTGCACTAAAAGGAGGCCCAGTAAATTGATCTTTGGTTGGTTTGTCGGTTTTTAACCTCATGCTGGGTATTACTGGGGAAGACCATGTTCCCCCAGCAGTGAAAAATTCCTTCATTAAAGAAAGTATCATCATCCTTCATAGATGTAAAATGGCCAAGGGCTATATTTTCAACATGAATTCAAAAGAGTAAATAAGCATCAATTGGGATTTTCAAACACTTGTAGGTACTACAGACTACTGAGAGGTACTACAGACTACACAGAGAGAGAAAGGAGAGAAAATAGTACTCTGAATCCTGGATCACTAATAATTTGAGTCAATTGTGGTAGATTTGAAGTGCATGGAAGGACTGGATCTACCAGCTGACCACTGTGATCCTCTCTGCAGGGAAGCATAAGCAACATTTTGACCATGTAGGTATCTATGTGTATGAACAGAAATACACACATCTCAGTCCTGTTAAACTGGAGAACCTACCACACAATAAGGAAAACATTTTGAGAGCAGTGATTTGGGGGATAAAGGAGGAGCAAAAGAACCAAACAAAAAGAAGTCACACATACAAAATAAACACTTGATCTGTAAATATTGAAGAAATGCCACATTCAGCTGGACTGACCACTTGAGTAAAGGAAACAGAAATTCTTGTGTTCTGCTTTAGGATTTAAACTTTCAATGAAGTCAAACATCAGATATGGATGTCATGGGCAAGTGTAGCCCAATACAATCTCTTGCCTTAACTGAAGAGGTTAGGAAATCCACAAGTGGCTCAACACACAAGTGTTGAGATTTATCTGCTTGGTACCTCCTGAATATATATCAAGGACCAAAGTGTAAAAGGAATTGTGACTGTGCAAGGCAAGTCTGACATATATGGGGTTAAGGGGAAGAAGAAAGCCAAGATACTGGAACCAAACATCAAATTTCCTGTTTTCAGAAGGTATAATTAACCATGGTGCCCAATACTCCTGTTTGTCTCACTGGATGTCAGGCTGAATCCAAAGCACTGCAGGCCAGGGCCATTTATACTGCTGGTATACAGCAGAAAGCCTCTCCAGGCAATTCCTCAACAATTTTAACTGCTTTTAATTCTCAGTTATTTGATGGTTTCCATTATTCTAAGAAAAAGAACATGCAGAAGTCTGTGAAGACTGAAGAAAAAATACAGAAGGCTGTTCTACTTTGATCATTCTCTTTAAAGTATTCTGCCATCTCTACTCCTGATAGTAAACCTACCTCTAACTTTCATAAAAAATTGTACTTCTTTTGTTATCAGAGCAAAAAAAGTCAGTGAGTATTTCACAGCAACCCTGCTTACGTAGGACTTTCTTTCCTTGTACTCCACAGAAATTATTTTGGAGCACAGAGAGTAGTGGATATGTTGGGATGCAAAGTGCCCAGCAGCTCCAGTGGAGAGGGACTGTCCCTCCATCCAGCAGCAGCCTCCCATCTGCACACTGCTTCAGCGTGACTTATTGGCATTTAGGAGGCCATTACAACCAACCCTGAAAAACGTGTTTATAATATCTAAAGAAGAAGAAAAGAAGTGTTAATGAGAAATCAGCTCATTGTCATCTCATTTTTTCCACATATTCAGTTATTTGTCATCTGCTTGTGTCTTCTGACTGACAACATTCATGCCAGCTGCTGGCTGAATGGGAGCCTTCCAGCATGCCTAAACAGACTGTTTGTCTTCATTAGGGCTTTGTGCAAATTCATTCAGCAAGGACTTAGAGACTGTCATTAGGCAGGTCCAGTCTTTCAAGTTCTGCTGCCACAATCCAAGATATTTGCTTTAGCAGACTTTCCCCTGCTTTTGTTCCTTTGACAGAGGAGAACCAGTTTCTATTACCCCAAGTTGCTGGGTTGTTTTTTTGTGTCCCACAATTGCTGTTTCCAGGCATACTTCCACATTGCACTACAAGGGGAGAGGGGAAATCCACACACGCACTCTACATCTTTAGGATAATAGATTTCATTGTATTGCATTTATTTGCTCCCCACCTTTCTTTAATAAAACAATTTAATAAGGAGTCCATATCAACTAGACGAATGAACACCAAGGAAGAGAGAGACTTAGCCTGATCTTTGATTTTTCTGCATTGGGAGGCAGATGAAATGATACTGTATTAAGTGGATAAAAATGGCACATAACCTCACTAGCTGAATAAAAGTTATTCTTAAAGTCAGGGCAAGATTATTGTTGTATCTCAAAACAAACATTCTTGTCCTTCAGCATGCTTGAGAAAGGACATGCAAAGCTAGAGTCAGGCTTTACATGCCAGAGGATATTCAGAAGAAGCAGCAGCTGGTTTTCTTTGAATTATTAGAATCTTAGCCTTTAAAAAAAAAAAAAATTCAACAGCAATAGGAGATACTTCTCCTACTTATTCTCCTTCTGAGGACTGTATCAATTACTTACTTTTACCTATAAACGTGTCATAGTTTAACCCCAGCCAGCCACTGAACCCCACGTGGCCACTCACTCCCCCAAAAAGAGAATTGGGCAGAAAATTCAGAAGGTAAAAGATGAAGAAATTATGGGTTGAGATAAAGACAGGGAAATCAAAAGCCACACACACAAGCAATGCAAAACAAGGAATTAATTGACTGCTTTCCATGGGCAGGCAGGTGTTCTGCCACCTCCAGGAGAGCAGGGCAGGGCTGCATCATGTAACGATTACTTGGGAAGACGAATGCCATCATCTCAAACATTCCCCCTTGCTCCTTCCCTTCACTGAGCATGATGTCTATGGCCCAGAACATCCCTTTGGTCAGCTGGGGTCACCTGTTCTGGCTGTATCTCCTCCAGCCTCCCATGCACCCCCAGCACCCTTGTTAGCCTGGCAGTAGAAGCAGAGGTGGCCTTGGCTCTGTGTAAGCCCTGCTCAGCAATAACAAAACCATCTCTAGATTACCAACCCTGGGCTCAGCACAAGTCCAAAGCATAGCCCTGTCCTAGCCACTGAGAAGAAAATTACCCCACCCAAAACCAGCACAGCATGGTCCTGTGGCATCAAGTTTTGACTACAATTCACCACCTTCTTAGACTATTTATCATAGGGAATATATGCTAACCATAGGGTGTATGTTACGCATTTCCCTTTCAGAGGTTGCTCTTCAAAAAGAGTCCAACTTCATCACAGTTCTAAAGCAATGCCGAAAGGAAACAGTCCATCAGGGGACTGTTAGCCACAGTCTGCTATTCTGTTATATACACAAGGCACCAGAGGTTTGGAAGAGGTACTGAAAGACTACTGCCAGCAATATTTAGGGAAAAAAAAATTAAATGTAACAAACAATGCTGACCCTAATTTAAAATGTAGGACTAGGTCATCAATGTGCACCCATATAGATAGAACAAGCTCTATCTTAAAATAAATTATGTTTATCTATTGTATTGCAGTGTATTTATTTCAGGAATCTATTAGAAGAATTCTTTAGGGTAACTCATAGCTTAGATGTCAATTCATGATGACTCCTTGAAATCACCCTTAAATATCTTTTTGCTAATATTTTATTGCAAATCCCATAACTTGAGTTTGCTGGGGAGTAAAATTTTGTTTTCAGATTACCTACAAGAACACTTTAGCTTTCATTTAGTTCGATTTGAAAATAATTAGTTCTAGCTTTATGACTTTATGCCTGCAAAGAAAAGGTTGAAAATGTCAAAGAGTGCTCAAAGGTATAGGTAAAGAGAAAAAACATGTATTTGTGACACTTGTTCAAGGAGGGTATGTGTAAATGACAGTTCATTGAGAAAGAGAGTAATGGTTTAAATATTTCTGTAAATTACTGTAAAGGACATAATATTCAGTAAAAATGAAGGAGAACTTAAGAGACTCAATAACAAAGAGAAAAAACACCAACTAGTTCTCAAAGAGAAGTACTCAGATCATTCTTAATAAATTAAAACATTTACTGGCAAAGGTAGATTTTCCAGAGGAATGAAAGCATTCCAAGAGTTCTGACACACAACCTTTAATTTTTCAATTTGTTTTAAAGGTTGAGAAGGTTTTTTCATTGGACTTTCAGAAAGCACAGCCTGGTTGGTAACACTAACTCTCTTTAGTCTAGGATAAGGTATACATGTTAATGCATTTATCCATCATCACAGAACATAACATGGAAACAGGAATTGCTTCTTCCAATCACAAAGGCAGGCTGTGCTTTCTCCCAGAAGAAATCCTGCACTGCACTGTCTCCTGAGTCTCTTGCAACAGTCAGACCCATCTCTTCTGGGAGAAAGCACAGACTCCCAAGAGGATTCTTGTGCAAAACAGGTTCTTCCAGTGAAAGAAAATTGGTCATTCACCAGAGAAATACAAAACCTGAAAGGTTCTGAGTAGAATTAACTTTATTCAATAACTGAGGTAGATTTTGATAAGTTACGTAATAAAAAACACCTGCATATTTATACCACATTTGCAAAAACATACATTTGACCTTGGACTGTAAAATGGATGCACCACTTCTATCACACAACATGAGGAATTAAAATCCTCTGTAAAAAAGATGCCAGGTACTACCTGTAGCCCACAAAATGCTCAACACTCAATTTAGATCCTTTGGATTGTATGACTGAATCAGCAGATTTTTTTTGCGGAAGTATTTGATAGTATAAATACCCTTTTCTCCCCACAGGGAAGTTAAAAAAAAAATTAGGCTTCACCTTATTTTGTTAAAGTTCAGGAAAGAACATTCTCAAAGCAAAAATTATAAAGGTCCTTCATGATTTCCAATTGCCCTTTCATACCATCTAGGCATTGTCTTCAAAACTAGCATGATGTGGTAAGCTGTAGAATATGCACAAAACAGACAACCTCTTATTTCGCTTGTTCTCTCTCAATATCATCCTTTAACAAAACAAACAATAGTAAGGTACATTTCCAGTACTTTAAGAACAATATTTTCTTCTTTAAAGAATACCAGAAGGAAGATGATTTGCTGACTGTTAAAGAATATCAGGCTCTACCATTCATTGCTTATTCTCTCTCTTCATTTAGTTTGGTGTTTGAGGGTTTCTTCCCCTATTTACCACAAACTTTACAATACAGAAATTGTTTCCTTGTTTAAAAAAATTATAGAGAATTTATCTACTCTCCCATTATTTTTCTCCATAAATATAAGTCCTGAGAAGAATTTCAATAAGATATTCTAGTGACTGAGTCTTGGTTGTTGAAATGCATTGTAAATTCATTCTAATATTTATCAGATTATATATTTATTATATTATATATTTATTATATAAATATATATTTATTTATTATTACTTCTAGAATTAACAGTTATAAAATTCACTGTTCCCTTTGGCTAAAAAATTTGTTTCTAAGCACACAAACAAAATGCGCACATGAATTTGAGACATAAAGTTTCCTGTTCAGGGAAAGGGATGATAATTGACAAACTAACACCCAGTATGCCTTCCTGTCCCAAGTAGGATGCAGCACATGTAAACTGACAGACACTCAATTCCTTAATTTTCAAGAAGGCTGTGGGGCTGAGAGCAGGAAACATGGAAGAGAATTGTGAACTTGAAAAACTGTAGTGTTTGTGATACACAGTGGTTATTGCAGCCTGTTTGTTATTTCTAGGTGAACAGCAAGAGGGACTTGCATCACTGCAAACAACATAAGGTTTGACATCTATCTGCCACTACAGAACAGCTTTGGAAGAGTCTGTTTAAGGAGGATGTGGAACTTGTACCCTCTGAGGATTCAAAGAACAGAAATAATAACCATGCTTCTGCAAAGACTTAAACAGAACTATAACTTTCACAGGTTGCTACTATCTTTGAAGTAAATGAGAATATTTGCATGCCAAAGTTGAAGCATTCTTAAGACAATAGTCTCTATTTTCCCAAGCCATGCCCAGAGCAGGCAAAACAAAAAATCTGCAGCCCAAATTATTTATTTAAACCATAGGAAAAAAAATTCCATACACATGTGTCTTGTAATTTCTTTTAGAAGAAAGAAAGAGCTTAAAAATCAACTTTATCACTAATTTATTATACTCCAATTATTTCACTTTATTTTTCAGAAGTCCTACTTTTAGAAGAGTACAACAGCTACCTCACATCCCAGAGATTATGAAAAAAAAAAACCACAGGAAACCCACTCAACAATACTGAGGAAGTTGTTTCAGGAAAAGAATATTCTTTTACAAGAAAATTACAAGGTTTTCCATGCTGAAAGGCATCAGTTAAGCTCTTACTTTCAGAGTCTAAGCTGACATGAATAAGCAATTTATCAAACATCTCCCAAATCACAGAAGCAAAATGCTTCTCTGCAACCAGCACAAGAACTGTAGAAAAGCCAGTTTGGTTCCTAATAAAGTTAAAATTCCCTCAAATTTTTTTTAGATAGGTGAGCTAGGAGAAAAAAATCCCCAGTTATATCCACAAATAGATCTGACCAAAATTGTGTCATTAAAAAAAAAATCTATAGAAATTCTATCAGAAAAGGGAATCAGAAGAAAGTGGTCAACACCCAGAACATGGAAAAACTTAGTATCAGAAGGTGTAGTGGTAGCATCTCCACAACTTCAAAGTTTATGTATTTGCCTTTTTTCTCCCCACAGTTCTGTAATTGTACAGACTCCTCCAAGAGGAAACCGAGAATAAATGCTTCTAGAAAAAGTAAATTGATCATTTTACCTTCTCTCATTATCTATTCATCCTATTATCCTTTGCACTCAGACAACAATGTTCTAGAGCATCCTCTCATGATCCTTCAAATAAGACCAAGTGAACACTTTGACAAGTAAGCTTTGTTGACTTCCACTGCTCAACTGGAAAATGACCAGGAGTGCATTGCATTCACTGAAACTTCCAAAAACCCATCACCCTATTATTAAAAGTGAAAAAAATACAGCTCCTAACTTCTAACTCTATGCTCTGTGTTGCACCATGCAATGTCTAGAAAGTTGGATAAGGGCAGTATATAAAACTAAGAGCCCATAGATCGCTTCTTTGCTCCATGACATGGAATTATCCTGCTGATATAACACTACATATCGTCCCATTAAGCCTCTGTCTATTATGTAACCTCAAGTGCTTCAGCACAGGCAGAGTGTTAATTGTGCTGCACATTCATGAATCTGGAGACACTTTTCCAAACAGTATTTCCTACAATTGCTTTTCACAAGTCTTTCCCCCCACACACTCCTTACGTGAATGCCACTTTGCTGAACCTAATTCCAAGCTGTTCTTTTTGCCAGCAACAGCTGCACTCACAGCACCCTCCTCTAAGTGAAAAGAGTTTTACAAATGCCACAATTCTGCTTTCTCTTTGCTATCTGTGGTGAAATAGTTATACCAGGCTGTGGGTGAAGCTCCACTTCTGCAGAAATAAGAGCTCCAAATTCCCCAGCAGTGTTTAGCATGACATTTTTTGACGTTACCCTTCTGAAAATCTGCACCTTCCCCACTGCAATATGCTGTGCTACCAACCGAGCCTCAGACAAGGTTTCTGGGGCCAAACTTTGGCTTAGCTGTCAGGTGATGTTATCTAATGTCCAAGACCTAATAACACACCCATCTTAAGGGGAAGAATGAACTCGGTTAAGCATTTGTGAGTGTCAGCAGAGATACAAGTTCAAAACCAGGGAAGTGCAGAGGAGTCCCTGGGGAATAGATAGGGGAATATGGACCCTTTCTTGACTTAATGAGTACAGTCAATACCCTGAGCAATTTGGTGGATGGTATCAGCACGTCAGGAAGTTGATCTTCATAGCTTCTGTGTGATCTGTTGCTCACCACCAGCATGGATTATCTGAGCAGTCAGAGTAAGAACCTTGATCTGCCCTCTCCTTCAGTGTACAGTCATTTCCTTGCAGGCAGGCAGGATTATGTAGCTATTATGTGCAGCAAGATGATTGAAAGGCTAGGAGACCTACTCTTAGCAGGTCAGCCCCAGTGTTGCCAGAGGTGTCCATAGGGATTCACATGCAAATAGCCTTAGAAATGACTGATGGGGATGAAGCAGGGAAGAGAGGAATTGCTGTTGACATGGCAAGGTCCCACATATCCATGAGAATAAAGACAGCATAGGAATGGTACACATTTAGACCTTGGCATTATTCACACCCATCACCTCTCACTATTGTAGGGAAGCAAACCACAGTCAGTGATTCAGCAATACAGGCCCTCCGTGCACAGCACCCCTGCTGAATGCAAATGCAACAAACAATGACTAATTTCAGTTCAGCTTTGTGCCCATTCTCCTTGGGACAGAAACTGGCTGTTCCACTCACACAGCATCAGTGAAATATTTTCTTCTGTTCAATGCTTCGGAGTCGAACCAAAATTTTTAAATTGTTCTGCTCTTGCTGCAGCCACTGTTCACAGCTACAGGGATACAAGGATAAATAAGCAAGGGATCCTGTTCTGAAGCAAGAGACACTTAAAAGAACATTATTTCAGTGAATTTTCTTCCCTTATGACGGACATCCCTTGGAATGTCTTGAGGTATATAATTTACAAATGTTAAGCCTTCATTATAAACCTGACCACAGATACAGTGGGGGATTTCCTGGTTTTTTGGCTTATTTAATAAATACCTGTGGTGGGAAAAAGCAAATATTTGCTGCCAAATGCTAATAAGGAGCACAGGACATTGGACTGAAAGAGAGTGCAAAGTAGCTGAACAAAGGCAGGGACTGATGGGGAATCCCAAACTAGAAATAACATTTACACTGTTTTTCCACAGTCATATTTAATCAAGAAATCTACACGGGTACTATTATATCATCAATAATTTGAAGCATTTAGAAAGAGACATCTGGCATTAAGTTAAATATTTCTGCCCTATCTCAGCCATGAGAACCAAGATGCCCGTAGGAAATGCAGAGTGAAATTTTAAAGATGATGATCATCATGATCTGACTGGTGTTCACACCTCTGAGCCCCTCCTGAATCCCACAGGAAAGTCTGGTGTACTTTTTTTTGTTTATGCTCGTGCAGGAGTCAAGAGGCTGCTAAGGAATTTCGTTTCCCTTTAGCATTTAGCAGGCTCTCCCTCTGCCTTCTTGATTGAGCAGCAGTTCATGTTAAATCAGAGGAACACTACAGTAAAATTCACCCTTGAGACGGGTATAGGAAAGCCAAGTGAGAGCATGCAAGAGAGCTCTGGAAAGGAGAGAGTGAAATGAAATAGCATTTGGATATCTAGAATGGAAATCCAAAAATGGAAGCTGTGAGTATACTCTAACTACAAGTTCAGTTTACAGCTCTAATAAAACCTCAGCAAAGTTGACCTGATCTGTAAGATGCCATTTCTTCTGCAACAAAACTTGGTAGAGAAAATTCAGAGGCAAACAAAAGCAGTAAAAACCACCAAACAACTGCCATCTTTGATTTGGAAAAAAAAAAAAAAAACATGCCAGAGGCAGATAAAAAATCAGTTTCCAAATAAAATGAGACAGAAAGCAATTACTTTTCATAGCCACTAGGAACAGGAAAACAAGAATGCTAGCTTAATTTCCAATAAAATTAAATACTAGATTGAATTCTGAAGACACTGAGAAAGGGTTGAAACACAAAGTTAAGATTAGCTAGGGAGACTGGAAAATCATTCCTGAAGGTTTTCAAGAGCAGACACTAGCAGAATGTGTTTTAAGGAGGGCTGGGTACACTTGACCTCACACTAGCACAGAGGCACAGATTAATTGGTCCCTGGCCTTCCCCCCAGCACACAGCTCCAGACTTTGTTGAAAAGGCAGAATAGGAACTGTCTTATCTAAAGAACAAAGCAAGTTTCTGTTCTTCCTTTTTCTTCAAGGAACACAATATGCCTACCTCTGCTATCAGGTTATCTTTTAAAGCAGTCAGCAAACTATGGCTGCTTTCAACATTGTTGCTGAAGAAGGGAACAGAAATTTCTGCTATGATCTGAAGTAATTTTCTACCACACGCTCCTCCTCATTAATCAACAGAGAGCTTCAGTGCACACATACCATAAATTTCAACTCCTTTTTGCAAACTTTGCGGAGAAACCTTGTGAAGCCCTCAAGTAGTTTGTCTTCAATAAGGTGTGTCTCTTTAGCAAGTTCAGCAAAAGAAATCATGAAAAAAGAATCAGTACATTTCAGTTTTTCTCCATTGTACACTAGCATTGGCCCAACAGAAACTGCAGTTTGCCCAGGGACTGGAGCATCTTCTCTGACACAGATATGAAAGCTTAGTGGTGGAAAGACCATGCACACAAAAAAAATTAAGTAGTTTCAGCTTTCTTTCACGAAGCTAATCACAAACCTACAGTTTATTAAAAAACAACAACAATAATACTGTTTGCCCTGCAAGCAGCAAGGAAGGAGTAACAGAAATAGTTTATACTATCTTGACTAACTGTATTTGGGAGGGAAGTGTTCAGGCCCACAGTGAAGATAAACAGCTCTATTCTAAGCTCATTATTTGTAAGCATAAAAAGGGATCTAAGTCATTCCTTTTCTGTCTCTTTTATACACTTTGAAGTTACACACACCCTTTGGCCTGTTAGAGAGGTATCCTGCAGACCTCTTTCTATGTGCATAGCATTCCAAATCACTTCTTCTTACAAAATTCATTTTCTGTCTCATCCAAACCAGACCTTTCAAGTTATTCTTCCAACAGGACTTAAGATACAGCATGCCTGAAGTTATTCAGCAAAACCTGCACATTCCTTGTTGTATATATCAGGGTCACCAAGAACATTTGCTTTCCCTTTTTGCATGGTTGCTGGAAGCAGACTTCCCAGAACTTTCCTGAGTAACAAGTGTTACCTGTTGATTTCATGCCTTTTCCTGCTGTTTTCCCTTTGCACTGACCTCCTGCCCCGTCACACACAGCTGGTGCGCATTTCTTCTGGAGTTTGAGCTCTGTGCCAGGTCCTTTCCCTATGTTAGGGGTCAGCCTTCCAAAAAGTCCTTGCTTCTCCTGCCTTCCATGTCCTACTACACCTTCATTTCAATCCCACATGTTTCCCACCACTGGCACAAAGCATACCAAACATGTTCAATACAAAAATCACAGCAACCCACTTGCACCTACATCTCTATAATAAATACGAGCTTTAAATATATTACAGAGGCAAACTTTTATGATTTAACTAGTTTTTCTTGGTTTCCAATAATTTATAAAGTTCTAAAGTAATTAATATTTTTTTAATCTTCTCTGCAATGAGAAAGAAAACCACACATGAAAAAATCCACCTACTTCCAAAGATTCCTAACTTCCAGCTTTTGTGGTTTCAGAAATTTATTAACATTGGAGATTTTTTATATTTGAGTCAAATCACCTAAACTCATCATAATACTAAAACATTTGTTTTATAGGTTTATATGGTGAAACACCTTCTGTGCCAAACTAGGCTTCTACCCTGTAAACATGGCCCCGCTAGGCAGAAGATCCACCCTGTGGTTTGTTTCCAGTTCAGTAAGCATCAGGGAAGTCATTACTCTGACAGGAACAGCTCTACTCTGATCCAAATGGCATCAATCTGTCCCGGCCTTAAAAAGTGGAGAGATCAGTGACCTGGTAGAAAGAATGCTCAAACAAATGTCATGACTAATTAATAAATTGATCAAGAAATTTATAGAAGGGTAGTGAAGGATTTCAAGTACGCAAATTATCCAGTTTCCATGTGAAGAGGGACAGGCAACACCTTAACTGCAAGTCCCCTTCAATATAGGCAAGTTTTAGCATGATGCATTCATATTTCTCATGAATATCCTCAAAACTTTTGCAGGTTAATGAAATACAGAGGGAGAGGTATTAACATTTATCCTTTGGAAACAGAAAAAAGTTTCTTTGTTTCTGCACACCTGTCTCTAGTGTATATCTGTTGTCAACACACCGGATGTATAAGGTTTTTTATTTTTAACCATAAGCCCAAGGTGGCAATGGATGCTTTCAGAATGATGGGCAAACAACATTCCATTCCTAGGGGAGCGGCCACCTTTCCTAACAGGGCTCTGGATAATTCAATACCTGGCCCTGTAATTAATAGGGAAAAGAGGTGAAAGACTATCCTTTCCATCTGAGCCAGTCTAGGAACTGGTAACTCATGATGCCTGCATTGAGTGAGGGTTTCTGCTGACAGGTATTAGCCAAGAACTCTTTGGCATGCAGGCATGGGAGCCAGGAGCATGCTTGAACTTGAAGAGAGGATTGCCAACAGTAATTCAGGACTAATTTATTTACATCTACACCTCTCTGGAAGAAAATAAGAGATTATCACTTAAATGATGCTGCTTCACTGGAAATCAGCAAACCTGCTTTGGGCTAAGATCTTGCAAAGCTTCACAGTAAAAACAAAAGAAAGAATTCACATTCCTCTACTGTGCCAGCAATGAATACAAATAAAGGGGAAAAAAATACCCCAAAACAGAATAACAGTTGGAGGGCCTTCTAAGTCTGAACTGCTGCCATACTATATTTTGAATTAATCATCAATTTCACCAAGGAAGAGTTTAAGAGTTTTGCTATGCACACTAAACTCAATTTCACACGTAGATCTTATGGGAGACTTAAGCTCCATGTTCCCTCATGCTTGACACTCCTAGCAGTGACCCAGATGCCTGAACAAGCTAATATGGCCACACTATTGCTCCTGCTCATTTAAAAGAAAATGCTTTAACAGAACTGCCACCAAGAACAAGACTTAAACCCCATTTCAGAAATGAAGCTCTGTTGCATTTCCAGCATGGGGTACAAGCTGTGGGCTTCTCCTTCAGCCTCAGCAGGGTGCTGCCATGATGCTGAGCAGGAGGCCATCCAGCACACCCTGCTGCACTTTGTGCAGGGCTGTTTACACCCCAGCATGCCAGCTCTGATAATTTTGCAGCAAGTTCAGGAACACACTATATTTTCCTTTAAGCCCCAGCTATTATATCTGGTGGGGGGAAAAAACGCAGCAACCCTCAGACAGTGTATTTCAGGTTTACTGCATCATTCAGGTTAGGGAGATGCACTGAAACGGGCGCAAAGCTCTTGGGTTTCCAACAATACAATTACAAGACAAAAGACAAACGTTGTGCTAATTACATGTTCCCTGACTCGGGAAGTTGAATCTTTAAGGACAAAACCCAAACAGCCAATGACTCAGCAGGACAAGCATCTGCTTCCTGCCCAGCACACAAGAGCTGGTTTTCCTTAGGACCCTGGGCTTTAAATGGTCCTGTCCCTTCACCTTAAACACTGAAATGTTCTGCTCATGAACCACCAGGGAAAAGTTTAACCTAAGCCAATCACATACAATTGAAAAGGCACATTTGTTTGCTAAGTAAATGGTATTTGCCTTGTGCTAGGCTGTTCATTCACTGGCTTTACAGGATCTTACTCTTTGACTTAGAAAAAACTGATTCCTGCTTGCAGAGAACAGCATCCAGCAAGAATGACAATGCTTCATACAGGAGATAAGTAGATCTTCTGACAAACCAACTGACATGAAAACAAGTAATAAATTTGCTGCAAAATGAAGTCCCTCTGGATG
Organism: Euphonia xanthogaster; assembly: GCA_034509185.1. Classification (NCBI taxonomy): domain Eukaryota; kingdom Metazoa; phylum Chordata; class Aves; order Passeriformes; family Fringillidae; genus Euphonia; species Euphonia xanthogaster. The sequence continues at coordinate 27,927,043 of JAYDZK010000113.1, read as the reverse complement.
CAGTGCCTGAGCACATTTGCTTTGTAATTTATTTTGCTAATGCATACAGAATTATTCAAGCTTCAAAACTAAGAAGTGAGGTTAGTTGTTTATTATTCTCATTACACCTGTCTTGATATTCTTTTCATGAAACAAAGTTCCTGAGGTGTTGATTCATTAATTCTTACTCAACTACCTCATGGTAGCACTCTGGAGAGAGTATGGCCAGGTACAGAGTCCATGGATCCCATACCAATGTTTGGAATGGGTGAAAGCACAGACTACACATTTTCATGAAATTCATAACTCAGTTTTTCTGGTCACAAAGCAAAGAAAAAATATGCCTTCTGCCACAGTTCCTATATATTCTTCCCTGTATTTTTGAGATGCAGAGCAGAAAGCAGGGGGGGAAATAAAATAAAATAAAAGTGCTCCAAGCTACTGCCTCAGCACCTTAATAAAAGGGAATAAACCAATAAAAGGTAAATAAAAAGTAAACACACTTCAATGAAGTCTGCAAAAACTTTTCAGTTTGAGCCTCAGGGGTTTGTTTGCATGTATATTTTATAAATAGTTGGCGGAGTAAGTTTGCCAACGTGGACATTCAGAGTAAATTAAAAGCAAACACTGAAGATCATTTAGAAAAAGCAAATTTTGATGCAGTAATCCCAATACGTATAGGACTTCCCATAGTTACCTTATCCAAAACTGAAGTCTCAGACTACATGAACAGCCCTGCTGAAAGGGACAGTGAAAGGAAGTGAAGTGTTTTTCTGGAGTATTATCTAACACTGAACACTCTTGCCCAGCTACCCGTGTGATTTATCTGTCTGATCATAACTCAGCTTTCAAATATCAAAGGTCTTCAAATCATTCTTAGGAAAGCAGCAGCAGCAGATCAAGGCCTTTTCTATAAAGTCAAAGAAAATACCTTCGGGAATAAATGATCTTTCCCTGGAAAGCTGCTCAGAAACTATCCCAAAGAAGGAGCTCCATACTTTGAGGCTTGCAGCTTGGCTCTGTGCAGCCAGAAGCAGATCAAAACCAGTAACACCAAAAGGACTCTCATGGCAGTGATTACTGTTGTGTGGGGCCAGACCACCAACTGGAGCAGTTTTAAGGGCCAGGCAAGAGAGATGAGACACAGAAACTGAATCCCAGCACTGCAGCACAGCCCTGCTCAGGTGCTCCTGCCAGGATTTTCATCTGTGTATTCCTCCCTGCCCCCTCTTCTGTTTCCTTGTGTAAGAAAGGGACAGGAGGATCATGCAAGTGAGCTCTCTCCTGACTGCAGGGATGGCTAGAAGAGGTAGCGTGCATCAGGCTGGTCCAGCACAGGGCAGCAAGGGCACGAGCTCCTGGGCCTCCACAGCAAGTTCACACAACTGCACTGTCCCGAAGTGCCGTACACAGAGCTCTTCAGTCACAGCAGCACTTCTGACAACCACGATTTCACCAGCACCATGTTTGGCTGGAACACAGGGAAAGGCTGTCAGCAAAACCCTGCTGGAGTGGCACTATCAGCAGTGGCCTCTCAAAGGGAGCACACTGACCTCCAAACTCTCAGTACTGTCATCCTGACCCTAAGGTCCTACTCAGGTGAATTAGAAAATTATCATCTTCAGGTGACTATGAAAGAAAAAAAGGAGGGGCGGTGGTTGGTAACTTTTTAAAAAATAAACAGCTTCCTACCAGTATTAAATTGAAAATATGTTTCTATGGCGAGGGCTGCTTTAAAAAAAAAAACAAACCATGAATTCTTTATCAAAAGAAAACATTTTTCAGGCACGCCCGAAGATATTGCAGGAAAAAAAAACTTCTTACTTATCTACACAAATATAGCAGGAGGCCAGACTCAGGAATAGAAAACATAGCTCCATGAAGAGAAAACTGTGGATTTGGGATACCTATAGCCCTTATAAATTACAAGTATGCAAGAATATATTCAGCCTCCTGAGGTTTCCAGGTAGCGGAAAACAACTGAAGCTATGCAAATCATTTTGGAGCTGCCCTTGGTATACATCTGTCCTCGATGTAGTACTGCTATGTTTCAGTTTCTAATTCCATTCTGCTCTAATAACAAATTCTCTTCAGAGATCTTAACTTTCCATAGAAAGTTAACCAAAAAGTAATATCCTGGTAGCATGTTTGCATAAGTGAGATAACGCATGCCAAGATCCTGCAAAATAAAAGAAACCAGGGAGTTTGGAAATAGACATGTGTCTGTGTTACAATCCATTTGAGACAGACTTAGAATGAAGGCTAAAAAATTTGCTACACTACAACTTTATATATCCACTGAATTGGTGTGTTTGTTCATTTTGTTCACCAAAATATCCCCTAAATTTAATCTTTCAGAGGGTGCAAGCACTATCATTGACACCCATTAAAAAAGAAAAAAATAAGGGAACAGTCTCCACGCCACAAAAAATCTAGAAAGGGAAAAAATAAAAAATAACAAAAGGAAAGAAAAGCCAAACTCCCTCTCTAGGAAAATCCAGAGCAGTTAAATAAAATGTTTCCAGTATAAAAGAAAGTGAAAGCTATCAGGTATAGCTATGCCATGGTTTAACCACAGCTGGCAACTAAGCACCCCACAGCTGATCACTCAATACCATCAGTGGGATGGAGGAAAGAGAACTAGAAGGGCAAAAGTGAGAAAACTCACGGGTTTGTATAAAAGCAGATTAATAACTGGAATAAAATTAAAATTACTAATTATAATAAAATGAAAACAATAAAGAGAGACAAATAAAGCCCAAGAAATAAAAGAGATGCAAATGAAAACTCAGCACCAACACACCAATACCCAGCCAGTCCCTCAGCAGTAGCTCCACAATCAACCTTCCCCCCAAGTTTTATTGCCAAGCATGATGCCATACAGTATGGGATACTCCTGTGGTCATTTGGGGTCAGCTGCCCTGGTTGTGCCCCCTCCCAAATCCTTGTGCACTTCCAGCTGCTCAGTACTGGGATGGGAAGCAGAAGCAGCCTTGGCTCAATGTAGGCACTGCTCAGCAGGAACTGAAATATCCCAGAATAATCACTTCATACTGACCTTCTAGATACAAATAGCTCCATACTAACCACTATGAGGGAAACTGACCCCAGCCAGAACCAGCACCAGCTATCCAATACTAACAACTAAGCCTATCTTGCCTCATCGACTCGTTTTTGCACTGCCTCCCTCTACACACACATAAACACATTCAAACTATATCATCTGTCAAGAATTCAGCTAGCTGTACTTCCCTCAATTTGACTTTTCTGGTAACAGTAACAAGGATGCACACACATAACCAAAACCAAACAGCCACAAAATCCCCTCTGACCTCCAAGCCATCCTTTGAATTTGACACCGAAGAACACACTCTGAAAGCAGGTGGGGACTTTGGCTGACACACGCTTGCCCCAAATAAACCATCTTCAGTCATAAGGAACATCTGCCTCACACCTGCATTAGGTGGGAGGCAGTGCCCTTAGGAAAGCAAATAGGGCAACAGTGGAAAGTGAAAAATGACCTCATGAGCAGAGGTTTACATTAAAGCAATTTTTTTTTTCTTCCAGAGCTACAAGAAGTATTAGAAGAGTTTTTATATTTTCCCTGTGGTATCTGACATTGGCTACTGTCCATCTCAAAAATATGTAGGAGAGACGCAAAAAGATATATCTCCTAATAAGTCCTCACCAAAACCAGAAAGAGACCTTGGGAAGAAGTTACAAACACAGAGAACAACAGATTGTATGTGGGGTGGAAAGGCTGAAGGTCATAGAGGAGGTAATTTCAGAAGAAAAAAAATAAGAAGAAAGAAGAAAATACCGGATCGTCATTCAGCTGCACTAAACAGCAGCCAGCAGCTCCTGGAGGTACCTCTCTCAAAGAGAGCAGTGCTGCCCCAGGGCAATAGACATGAGCGCTGGTCGGGTACTTGTGCACCCGATGGAGAAGCCTGGAGCCCCCTCCCTGCCTGCAAGCAATTAACAAAACAAAAAGGCTTTATGGCACGAGCCTGCATCTGGAATGCTTTGCCTGACTGCCATCCCCAGCCTGTGGCATTGGGCCGTACAGCGCAGTCTTTGGGAGGGAAGCACGGATCCCTTCCCTTAGAAACACCCACTGTCCGCTTCGTGGAGATAGAGACACCGTTTTCTTGGGTTCTAACCTTACCTCTCCTCTTCACTCCGACAAAACTGAGGTCACTTTTTTGCTATCCATAACTCTGTAGAAAATTTCTTTTGTAATACTCTAACCTCTTTTTGAGCCAGATGCCTCACCACTGAACACCTATAACCCAGGGCTGTTGAAGAGTACATTATCACAACAGACAAATACCCAGTTTGACCTATCCTTCTTATCCACTTACTGGAATGATTAAAAAAAAAAGATGGATAGCACACTCTTGTTGTTGCTCGACTCACTCAAAGTATAGAATAGTATGATAAGGATTAGTACAGTCTACAAGAAGCTAATGTTGAATTTGTAACAGTATAATTAGCTGCAGCTTCAACCTTGTGAGGATAAGTAACCTAGCAAACATCATAACAGCTGCAGAACAGCGGAGCTACCCTGACTAGGAACCAGCCTGCTCAAGCTAAATCCTGCTCATAGAAAATTGAGTGTTGCATTGAATGCAATTAGCTGTCTCTCGATACTGGTTTTAATGAAAAGATGACAGCAGCTATATCCATAGAGTAAATCTTCACATTTTCAGCTTTCAAAGACACAGGACTTTATCAAGCTTGAGCTCACAGTCTTTCCTCCCCACCTTCACCCTCCACACCTCCCCCCAGCAGTGGTAGGTTTGAGAATCTGCCTTTACAACTTCCCAGAATAATAGCTAGCAGAGCTAGGCTCAAGAGCAGGGTATATTTTTGACCAAAGAGCCAAACCAGAGAGAAATACATAATTTTCTGTGCCGACACCTTCCACGGACACATCTTGCTATCATTGCAATTTGGGTGTGCTCTTACTTTATTCAACATTAAGAGATAACAGTAAGATCCTTTGTTGGTTGTAATTGATGTAGTTCTGAAGATACTGCACAAACTCTGTCAGGATAAAATTGTTTAAAAAAATCACAACATAAATAAAGAGTAGATATCCAGTCCAACCTCTGTTAAAGTCAGGGAAAGTCCTCTGCTTACATCAATAATTTTAGAAATAGCTCCTACTGTGAAGACAGCAAGGAGACTAAGCAGAGTACAGTGAGGGAGTGTTCAAGTGTAGGATCTAAGTTCAACTGATTTTGAATACAAGTTTAAACAAGTTTACTTGTCATAAACACCACACATCTGACCCGTTATTAAAGAACATCTGCCTAGATTTGCAGTTCTGTGATGCTGGAGCTCTGCTATGGTCTGTGCAGCCCCATGGTCTATGGCCCTGTGCTTCCAGCTACGTGCTCTCAGACAGGCTTTCCCAAGCACAGCTTACTGCTGCTGTCTTGCCTAATACACTTCTGGAAGGGAATACGTGCTGCAGCTTGATGTAGGTTTTTATTAACACACAGAGTGGTAAGGAAATTTTTATTAACACACAGATCTCAACTGAGAATTGAGTGACACAGGACTAACTCATTACTGATTGAAACTTAGGAAACAAATTATGAGATCAAAGTAAGTTATTAAAAAATAAAACCCCACAAAACCTAATATCACATCCTAGACAGTTAGAAACTCTTAGCTGGAGATGCTGAAAAGTATCCAGCACTGAGAAAAGAAACAAACAAAGAATTTTCTGCCTTCAAAGGCCTTATACCATTAGTGAAGAGACTTTTCAGCTGCTCAAGCAGATAAGATGCTAGATAAACTTGTATTTTAGGAAATTAAAAAAATTTTACTCCACAGTTTTTCACAGTACTGGACTAAAAGAGGAAATTAGTTCCCTTATGCTTTCTATTTTCGCTGGCATATCCAAGGCCTAAGGTTGTGTATTTAATCAGACATTGAGACCTGTGCCCTCCTAGAACAACAGCAAGAGACAAAGCAGAAATCACTGGAGTGCCTTATGGCGTTTGAATTTTCCTATGTCATTAGGCAAATGAATTGAGGGCTTTCTGTCAAGATTATCTGATGAGGCAAAAAAATCCCCAACGTAGCTTTATTTCTGTAGGAGCTCCACAGCTGTCTGAAGTATATTCCTATCAAAGGGACTATTTCCTTTTATACAGACTCTTCTTACACAGCTGCTTTCAAGAATGCAGTCAGAATTTCTAGGTTTATCAAGCTAAATATCAATTATCAATTTCTAGGTTTATTCAAAGCTTAAAAACCTGACGGGTGCCAGGTGCTGAGGATACACTACAGTACATATGGACTCCTCGTGGTGAATTATTGGTACCTAAAGGTTTTTCCTCGTCGATTCTCATAGCCCCAGCCATTTTTTTTAATACATCCTATGCTGCTAGAGCTGGCCTGCAGTTTGGCATTGGTGAGAAAACAATACACACCCTCTGACAAACACGTACTAAGTTAGTTAATATTGTGACTGTTTATACAGGACCGTGTTTGTGCTGGTGTATGCGCTAGCACTCAGACTGTGAATAGGGTAATCTGCTTCAAATTCAATTACTTAGCGACTTTGCAAAATGCTGCTTATCAGGCATTAATACTTCCCTATTCTTGCTCTAACACCTGCGTCACAGCCTAGAAAAGAGCAAGCTGAGCCAGTGAAAGTGAGAGGCACGTGGGGGTGCAAAAGTCCCACGGGACTACCTCTTAAGTCTTCAGTCCCCATCCCAAATCCTGGTTTGTTCAGCCTTAGGAGATCCCTCAAACATTTGAAATACGACAGGGGCTTTCCTAATTAACCCTTGGTTATATGATTATACATAATAAGCACCTGAAGGCTGCATTTCTCTTAATTCAGACACCTTCAGGGAGACCCAAATTCCATTTCTCTCTTCCCAGAGCTGCTGGCAGATACTAGATAATGACTCCTCTCTCTCATCTAGCTCTTGTAGGACCTGCCAAGAGCAAACTGCTGCTTTGCAATCCAAACAGGTCTCTCACAAGGGCAGAACAGGCCCATGAGAGAACAGAAAAAGGAGATAGAAAGAACTACATATTAAATCCTTTTGTTTGGGTGTTCGGTTTAGGCTTAGGGTTGTTTTTTTGGTTTTTGTTTTTTTTTTTGGTGAAGGGGTGGTAGTGGTATTTTTTGAAGAAGTAACATCTCCTTACCACTCCTGTGACTTTACCATCCATGCCTTTCTGAGAAAATAATGCATGTGAAATAAGTCCTGGAGCTATCTGTGCTGTGGACTAAACCGGCTAATTAAACCTTACAGACACTTAGAACTGTTCCAAACACACTATCTGATAGGATTTCACTTATTGCACTTGCAGCAACCTTTCCTGGCCAAAAAAGAAAACAGACATTTTTAAAAGGAGCATCAGAGGCAATTTGGAGACACTGCTGATGGATCAATGGCCTCTAGAACAAGTTGCTATCCCCACACTCAGTGAGCAGAGTCTCAAAGAGACAAAGCCAGCAGAAAAAGAAACTTGATTGTTTCAGATACAAACAGCTCTGCTCCTTGCTAAGAAAACTTCCTAACCAAAGACAAAGGCCCAGTTTTACTGGTAGTCAATCAAACACAATCAGAATCGACTGTCAGAAGCAAAAGTTACTTTTCTTGTCAGGATTATGAAAAGCATTAGTAAAATCAAGGTCATTCATTAGGGTGGTAAAACAGCAGCAGTATCATGAACTTGGGATATGACTGCTTGAAGAGCAGTCAAAACTCATTCTTCCTCTCTGGAGTAATCCCTGAGAGGAAAAGAATTGTGTTGTATGTCAGCAGCATGAGCAGCTGGAAACTATGAGGTACATCCCTAACAGTTACATTTTACAGCAATTAAACACCTTTCATCCAAATCATCTTACAAAAGGATGAAAGAATTACCATAATTTTACAGAGAAGAACTGAGAAGAAGTGAGGAATGCAGACTTGGTGTATAACTCACTTGGATGGCAGACAGGGATCTGTTTGCATTGCATACTGCAGGCTTCTGCCAAGTAGATGGGAGTTTTTTCAGTTCGTGTGCCATGCTGGAAAAGGAGCGTCTGCATGAGCATGTTAGGACAGCACCAAGGCCAGCCTAGCAGAGAAAGCCTTTCACCATGACTTTGTTGCCTCAGGCATGGCCCTACCTCAGCTAACATGGTCACCTGGCTTTAAACCAGAAAGTATAGGCAGGTGTGTGCTCATATGTGCATTTGTGTCAGATGCTGGAGGAGGAAGGGAACAAGAGATTGACAATTCTGACTCTATAGAAATTAGAATTTAATGAGAGCTTGACTACTAAGGCAGTAAAAGCCAGATGTTCATCACAGAGCTGTGACTCACATTAACAGTACTCCAAGTCACTTTGTGCTGTAACATGCAATGGGCAGAGACAAATTTCCCATTGCACAACCTCAGCCACACCAGAGCCCAAGAACAGCTTAGGTGTTAGTCCTCTAGCATAAAAAATTGCAAGTGGCAAGGGTCCATCTCAGTTTTGTTTCAAACTCAAAAATAGCCTTATACCAGCAAGGCTATTTTAATTTAGAAAGTCAACTGGTGCTCGAATGGACTGGCCCACTCAGAATGCAAAAGGCAGATCAAATTTATTGAGTAAACAATGTGCTGTAAGAAAAAAAGCTTTCTAGAGCTTCCTGAGAGAAACTCCTGGGTAGTTATCAAGGGAGGTAGTTGTTCTGCTGCTCAGGAAGCTGGGCCCATTAAAAAGAAAAAAAAGTCCACTAAACATAATAAAAGGCTATTGTTAAAAGTCTCTGTGTAAAAACAAAATGAAAGCATCAGGTCACAGGGTAGGAGGAGTGGCTCAAGCACCTGGTCCCTACTAGGAATGCTATTTCCTAAGAATTTGCAACTATATACTCAAAATGAAGACACTCAGATGAACTATCCTTTTAAAATAACATTCTGTTATAGTCTGGATAATTCCAATTAAATTTTTCCTACAACTCCCTTCACATCATCAATTCAATATTACAAAAAAAAAAAAAAAAATTGAATTGTGTCACCAAACAATCCAATTAAAAAAAAACCCACCACGACTGGTCAAAGAATAGATGTGAGATTTTGGCATCAGTGCTCACGCCTTGATTTGCACTGACACCAGGAAAGAGTTCAAAGCTGCTCTAACACAATTTACAAACAAGAACTCCGTGCTGCTTAACTCACTGTGTGAAAAGAGGCTGCTGTCCTCAAAAGAATAATGTTATCTGAGAGAGGTACGGTGACACAGCCAAAAGCGAACACAGACAGACATTGTTAATTGTATCAACTTTCAGCTAGACTGCAACAATGTGGAAAATATCTCCCTATTAGCCCAAATATTTTTGAGCCATACTTAATTTCCCCCACTATGAACATGTGCAAAAAGTATTTCTATCCCAATATAGTGGCGGGATTAGATTATTATTTGCTGACAGAATCTTTCATATCCCAAACTAGCTGCAGACCATAAAAACAAGCCCACATTTTCGGAAGGCAAAGACAAAACACATCACTGCTGCTACGTATCCCTGCCAGGGAGAAGAGTGTTTGTGATTCCAAGGGCAACAAAGCCTTTTTGTCTGAGCACCCTGTGCATTTTGCCACGTGTGCTATTTGGAACGACACGTTTCAGAGCAGTTCAGAGATGCCACGGTCCATCACATCATCCTGAGTCACCTTGACATTTCTGATTATGCATTGAGATGATAGCCTCAGGGCTATAAACCTGCTTTTTAATACATTATTAATGATAATGGCTGTTAGAGACTACACAGTCCTAATGCCTTGCTTGCCTCTCTGAAATCTAACCAAAATATTGTGCACACATAACACAATAATATGCTTTATATTAGGTGCTTCAGAGACTCGAGTGTCTCAGCACTACCTGGTGCCTGCACAGCAAAGTGAACTTCAGGTTCCCAGTTCTCCTTGCTCTATGAACCAAAGGACAAGGGAACTACAAAGGCACCAGAGCTATATCATCTAATACAGGTCTTGGATGTTTTAGCTGCTTCAGTTAGCCCTGCAGTTGCAGAAATAATCTAGGCAATGTACCTATTCAACATCTAGAAAAATATGTTTGCTTATCTCTCAAATTGCACACAGAATGGAAAAGTAATATTAATAGACAATAAGGAAGCTTAGCTAGGTTAAAAAAAAAATCAAAAAACGCCCTGTCTGAAGATTGCCACCAGAGTCATGGGTGGTTTGCAAAGACAGCAGACTGTGCTGGAACTTCATTTTCTTTGCATGAGCAGCAAGCTCTGAACATATCCTCTGATCTTTCCCCTGACCTAAAAGATGTCCTTCTCAAGGGCTGCATCCACCAAAAGGCTGTGTAGTTTATCCTAAAATTTTAGTGCACTGGTCCTACTCCCACCTGACAATGTGCCCACAAACCTCACTCTATTTCTATTGATGAAAAAAGCTTGAAAATAACCTCTTCCCTGTAAGAAAATCAACAGTATTGCTGTTTACCCTTCTGAGGCTTTTCTAGCCCGCCACGTTTTCCTCAGCTTCCCTGTTCATGAGGAGCAGCAGGGAAGCAGTCCTGGGTGTGCTTTGCTTAGCTGTGGGCAGCGATACACATCTGTTTGATGTGGAACTTCCTCTAATTACCTGCCTAATTGCATACAGAAGCCTATATACAGCTGAGTTTGGGTTGGTTCTGGTTGTCTTAAAACCACACTAAATCAAGGTCAGAAATTTCATATCCATCCCTTTTTCTCAGTACTTAAGTCCAGCCTACTTGTTAAAAGCAAGAGATCTTGGCTGAAAGTCTGAACATCTCCAATTATCTCTTGGAAGCTGGTGCTATCAGAATATTAACAGCATTACACGGATATTCATCTCATGCTCCGATAGCATTGGTATCTCCCGAGCTCTTCGCTGCAGAAAGAGGTGCTCACGCTGCTGCTCAGCTTTGCACATCAAAGGAAAAGCGACAACAGAGCAGCTTGGAAGGAATGCCCCGAGCTGGCCGAAGTTCAGAGCCGTGAGCAGCAGACAGAGCGCTCTGTTTATCCGGCAGCGGGCGCGGCCCCGGGCCCGGCCGTGCGGCCGCTCTGACTCAGCGCAGCGCGGTGGGAAAGGAAACGCGCTCCCACTTCTAAACCCCACCAAGGCCACGCTTGCCCTGTTCCATGCTGTCAGAGCAGAGGAGGAAAGGGGCACTGCCAGGATGGGAAAAAAAAAATAAAAATAAAAAAAATAAGACAAGGTCAGGGAGGAGGAAGGAAAAAAAACCAAACCAAGCCACTTGGAAGAAAAAGCATTCTATAGCATCAATGCACTTGACTGTCTTTGACCTCATGCTGACGCTCGCCTTGCACAATTGAGGAGGAGCGAATGGAGGCACACACCTTCCCCCCCCCCAGCAGGGAGCTCGGCAGGGCCATAGAAACCCAGCCAGCCCCGGGACCCGCCCTGCCCCCGAGCCTTGAGCAGCTGCAGCGAGCAGGGCTCGAGGGGAGGGGCAGCCGCAGAACCCTGCGCATTCCTCCAAACACGTGTGTGTATTTGCGTATGCAGATGTACACACCATTGTTTGAAAACTACCTTTGAAGACCTCTGAGCCACCAACGCCACGAGTTCATTCCTTCAGTGTGCTTTAAACAGATGCCAGAGGTCAGGAATATGAAGTTGAAATATGAAGCTGTACCACGTTATTTCAGAAAGTCTCATTTCACTTTTAGACAGGTTTTCAGATGATCAGCTATGTTTCCTTTACACTAAAGTACAGTATTTACATATGTTATGCAAGCAGACACAGAGACATGACTTTGAAAGCAAGAAAAAAAAAATCCAAAACAAAATGGAAACGTTAAATGAGAGCAGCATAACCACACATTTCCTGCTGCCTGCATTTGTTTTACTGAGAACACCACTTCTCAGGTCCGGCTAATCAGCATCCATCAGCAAAACAAGATATCAGGGAGCAGTGAGAGCCCTAGAGGTGTTTATCTTCCTCTTCTCTGAACCGTGAAGCTTTTCAGAGAATATTTTCACAAGACAAGAGAATTGTTCATGAGTATCTTGTAGATCAGCAGTGTGATTTGGGAGCGGCTGCCAAAAAGCACAAAGGACAACAGAAATGCTGCATCTTTCAGAATTCTCTAGCCTTTCCCTATCTGTCCACTTGAGATCATTGTGACTTTTTATTTTGTCCCATATCAAAAACGAACGGCCTGTTAATAGGTAACAAGAATCTGGAAAGATTTTTGCAATGCTATAAATAGCCAGAACCGTTCTCTGGCCAGCGAAAGCAGTCCTGTGTTTATACCCAGAGAATGTAGACAGAGGAAGATAATGGTTTGTTTTGTTTAAGGTGGAATGGCTTTGGCAGTGACAGTTGCATTGTTACTAATTTTATACAGTTAAATATGACAATAAAATCATCAGAGTACATTTCAAGGGAGTTACAATACAGACTTAAGTACATCTGAAATACGGCTTGTACATGCAATCATCAACAAACACACGCAGACAGAGCCACAGTGACTAACACTGGCAGGGTGCTTCTTTTATTTGCTTGGGTCTGCTGGGGCACACCACTGAATGGCAATGCTCTGAACCTTGTGCTCATACAAGAATCTTGCAGAGCTGGGTTGGATTAGCACGTTGCACATATTTACATTGGAGTAACATTACCTGTTTGTAAGTCTGCTTCTGCATAAGGCCCAGCTTCCTCTACTTCAAACCACTCTTGTTCTAGTCAATTCACCCCTCCATAAATGCTTGGCACAGTTTCAGTTCTCCTCTTTATGCCTTTTTAATTTTTTTTTAATAGGCTTTTTCAAGTCTGCTCCTAAATCTTCCTGTTCCGTTTTGTTTCAGGGTCATATCTGAGGTGGTTTAAATTAACAAAAGAAAACCCAGGAGTTACAGGTCAGTTGCTTTTAGGTAAGACTCATGAACTCAGAAACAAGGAGTTGCAGCTCAGATAACAGCACACTTCACCATGTAAACTGTGCTGGCTTCCTGAAAGGAAGAGGACGCACAGTACTCTCCCGGCAGCTCCAGCACTTCTTGCCATAGTCCCAGCTTTGACAAGCTCTCTCTCTCTCCCCAGAGATCCAAACTGGCCAGCTCTGCAGTGTGCAGCATGCCTAAGGCCTGTAAAAATACTTATATAATACTGCAGTACAATGCTCTAGAGAAGGCAAGAAAAACACCACCAACCAAACCAGAAGTCTGCTGCCAGAAAGAGCCCATAATGAAATACCATTCAGTAATTTGCGCCCAAACTGCTGCTGTTGGGAGACAGCGCCTGCTCTTTGGTGCAGTGCCTTGCCTGCCCCAGAGGGGCTGCCCAAGCCTCCTGCTTCCCAGCCCAATCCCAGGCACATGCTGTGGATCCAGATTTGGACATCAAGTGCCCTCTATCCCCTCCTCACTTCCATCTGCCAAGCCACACACACTAATCTGCTACACAACCAGAGTACAGCGGCATCAGACTAACATCATTTGGGGGCTAATGTAAAGCAATGTTACAACTTAATATTTAGACTCAATTCTCTTAATCCATTTTATACATGAACATAAGCTATACCTTGCCTTGATATGTGTGTACTCACTCATCAGTGTGTGTAGCTCTTGAAATGTACATTCAGGAAGGCATATCCTGATTAGAGTACCCCTAGTTGGAAACCTCGCTGGTTAACTTTGCAGGAAGACATGCACTTTAGTTGAGGAGTTGCATCAGGTTAGTGTAGCTACACCGTTTCTCCCCAGAGCTAACATGACCTGTACCACGCCACGTGGACATCAGCCACCACACAGCTGAACAAGAACCCTGAGCTTCCCTTCCAAGACTGGGCACACCCATGTGTTGGCAGCTTGATGAGGGCAAAGGACATGCAGATAAAAAGGCTCTCATACTGGGGGGTGTAAACTTCAAAGGCACTTGACAAAAACCAGTAAAATAAAGTCACATAACTAAAAAGAAAAATCTTTAACTTCATAAAGATTAGTGTTCATTAAATCTTACTCTGGAACAGTTTAAGGCAGCCATTGCTTGTACATATGCCACCACACTCAAATCCATTTCCCACAACTCAGAAGTATAGTGGTCAGAAGTACAATAGATAAAAACCATCTTTTGCTTCTGTTAAACTGGCTGAGATGCCACTATGAAAATAAAAAGATAGGAAAGGAACAATCAAAAATCACAGTTGGTGGCTGAAACTTAATTTAGGTTTTCAATGGAGGTCCAGAATATTACCTAGGTTTGAAGGAAAAAAAAATTAAAAAGAAGGGGGGAAAAAAAGCTCTGGACAATAAATTTTCTTTTTGAGGACTCCTTAATCAAGCATTTTTCTTTGGTTTTGAGTGTTGAGCCCCAAATTACTCCTTCACTAAGCATTACATCAACAGCAATTTGTACTCTTACTCTAAGATTTCTAGTTTGTTATCCTACTAGTGATGACAAAGCAGGTCAGCAGGCATGACTGAGGGCAGCAGATACTAGACATAATACACTCCTGGCTAGAAACTGCCATAAGTGTAAGTAAGTAACAGGCACACACCATTGTTTAATAAAAATGTTGCTTCAACATTGGAAAGTACAGCACTAAACTCACATTTCAAATAACAAAGCCATACGCTGCAGACACTACCACTGTAGCTCATATGACATGAGTAAAGTTCGCATGAACTTTTTCAGTGGTTTCATCCATTCTGTGTTGAAGTAACATCTCTTTTGAAAGCAGATTAATTTTAGCAGGATGTGACAAGATTAAAAAAAGGACAGAAGACAACTGTGTGAGCATAAAGCAATTTAAACCAAACACCACCCACCTACACACTGCAGGGAGACCTGTGTAGACAAGGAACCAGATCTCAAGTACCAGTCCAGGACAATAAGCCAGTTTAAAACAAATCTGACTTCATCCACTTATTTTAGCTCCAAACTAACATAGTGTGTGACCAGTTCACTACTGCATGCTGATTTTAGTTCACTGTTTTCCAGAATTAGTGTGAAATGGAAAGATTCTCCCACAAGCCCAGTAGCCATCTGGTGCTATTGCTGTACTTCATGAAAAATTCATTGCCTTTTTATCATAGTCAGCTATTTCAGCAATTGTAGAGATTTATGTTTTTAAGCAGAATATTTTATTCACTATTGATGTTTGCAAATGTGCTTCAGCATCACAGTTCAACAGATTATGTTCTTTCTGGCTTCATCCTGGGGATTTCTAGCGGCCTTGAAGGCAGCAGAAGCTGTAAAAAAAATCAGTTTTAGTAATAGATTTATAAAATGGACGTCACAGTGTTGTCTGTTTTCCAGGGCTAAATAAAGCTAAACTCAGTGCCAGTGAAACATGCTCAAGCACTAAGAGCCTCATTACAGCTCCAAGCTCTCATTCAGCCATTCATCTCCAACAGAGCTATCTGTCAAGTAACACACAACTGAGTTTGATATTCATTCTAGCTCAGAGAAATTGTATTTTTTTCCTTCATGCTCTACTTGCAGGAGATTCTGCAGCCAGAAGTGTTTCAGCAGGCTGTACAGAGACCAAAACCAAGTTAGTGGGTTAAGGAGTGCACGGGCTAGACCCCTCCTCCTGAGTGCTGAGAGAAGCATCGGCAGTGCTGCCATTGCTTCCTGGGCCTGTACCAGCCATCGGCAGCTTGGCTGTAACACCCTACCTTCCTCCTGCCCTGTACCACACCAGTAGGAGCTGCCTGTGCTGTGGCTTTTGAAGCCCTTAAAATTGGGCTTTTTCTTCCCTCCTCCTTCAGGCTAACAGGAATAAAGCCAAAAGAATTCAGATAATGTAGCCCAACAATTCCTTTAATCCGAACAAGGAATGCTTGTGAGAGTTGGCAACACCTGAAGAGTGGGCGTAGAATACACCCCCAACAATTCAATGCACAACAGGCTGCAATAGGAAATAGCTACTAAAACTGAAAAGGAAGTGAGTGAATATTCATAAGTTCTCATAAAAAATAAGATTACCTTTAGCAGTCCCTTTACATTCCCGCAAATCCCACACAATACTTCTGTCTCAAGCACTGTAAGTTCCCTCAGCCCTGGGTATTCATATATGTCAGGGTACTGTTTCTGAGTTTTAATCTTAAAAATGTTTCTTTTACTGAAGCAAAGAACCAAGCAGGTATTTTACTTTATTAGCTTTGAAAAAAACGAAACGCATCCCTGAATGAGTCAATGAGATGTCACAAAAGCACACCAAAAGCAGAAGGTTTAAGGAAACATGAACAGTGCCTGTGTACATGGAGGGTCCTAGAGAAGCTGAAGCTGCCTCAAAGCCAAAATTAATAAAAAAGCGTAAGAGGAAGCAACAAGGTCTTCTCCTGGCACAGAGTCATAAAAATCAATTTTATAGAAAATGCCCTTCTGTTGCTGAGTGGGCTGGGGGAACTTGGTGCTAGCAGAAGCAGAAAAGGCCTTTACTGGTGAGGTTTGATCTCTGGCCTTTCTGGATCCTCTGCCCAATGCAAGTGCCTGGGAGAGCAGACTGAGTATCTGTCTGGTCCTATGGGCTCATGTGACACATGAGGCCGGTGAGACTGCTGGCCAGCACCACTGAGATGCCATCCTCAATTGCCTTTAAAGGCCATGGCACTTTCAGGAGGGCCCAATTACTTTAGAAATGCAAAAAGATCAGATTCCTCTCCAAGAAGGATTATATTGGGAAATCACAGACTCTATCACAGTCCCTGGAAAGACTGTGAAGCAAGTCTTCAAAGCCATTTCTAAGCACAATAAAAATGAGAAGATCATGGAGAATTGGCAATGGGGAGTTACCAAAAGGAAACAGTGCTCAACTGATATGATCTCTTTCTATGAGGAAAAAGGTGCCTTTGAAGAAAGAGTGATATCCTTTAGCTCGACTCTCCCAAAGCTTTCCCAACCGTCTCCCTCAGTATCTACACCAGCCAGGTCAGACCTATGGGATGAATGGTTGGCATATTAGGAAAGCAGAGAACTGCAGAACCATTAATTGGGCTGAAAGAGTCAGTTATCAGAAGCCCTTGATTCTCATGGGGAGGGGTCAAAGCAAAGATGACCAAATACTAGCCCAGGCTGCCCTTTGTATTATCTCAATCCTTTGAGATTACAAAATAGTTGGGATTAGAAGGGATGTCTGGAGATCATTTTGTCCAAACCCCCTGCCAAGGTAAGGTCATCTGGAGCAGGTTACAAGGGAATGCATCCAGGTGAGTTATGAACATCTCCAGAAAAGGAGACTCCATAACCTCATGAGGCAGCCTTTTCCAGTGCTCTGCCATCCTCAATGTAATGCAGCTCTTTCTCATGTTATGGTGGAACTTCTTGTTTTATTGGTTTTGTATTTTAGGGATATTCACAATTTGACCGGGCAAGGCTTTGAGCAGCTGTACCCAACTTCAGAGCTGGCTGTGCTTTTGGGACCAGGACCATGCATCCTGCAAGAGTTTGATTCAAGGATCATAAATGCCCAGATTTTTTGTCCAAAGATCAAGAAGATACCCCAGCACAACCTCACATGAAGTTTCTGTCACCTAAAGAAGGGAAGAAATAACTTGAAGTAAGACTTTCAGAGGCACTCTGTTCTCCCTATTTCCCATTTTACTTTTTGAGATAAACTCCAGTGTGTTGGAGATTTTAAACAGAATCCACAAACATGCAGAAGGGATTATACTGCCAAGTTCAAAAGAGTAAACTATGCACACTGCAGAACATCTTGAACTTTTAGCTTTCCTGCGCTACAGATGATTGCACGGCCAGGCTCTAGCTGCTCTGTTGAGCTGGCTTTGCAGGAAATACCTACGCCTAAACAAACAGTAATAGTAGAGACCTAAGAGCTCTCCTGCCTGTCGTTCCAATAAGATCACCTGACAATGCATTTACAGGCAAGCCAGTCAGCCAAACAAATCATTAACTTGAAGTTTCAAGTAGCATGGAAGAGACTTTCTGCTTTCAGCACAGTTCTCTCCTGATCAGGGCAGAAAGAGACCGTGGCCTCTCTACACATACAGCAACCTTCACACAATAGCATTACTGCCAACTGCAATGCCATAAGGCAGGTGGCTGCTCTAGTTATTGCTTTAGGCTGCTGATAAATCATTTCCCAGGGGAGGGACTGCAGGCACTGCACGAATTCTCACACACTACTAACACCTCTTTCCGAAGTCAAAAGCATTAGCACGGAAGCGAACATCAACAGAACTTAATAAAATCTCCCATTTTCTTCCTGTACATCCTCTGGAACTGCCTTACCCACTCCTGTCTCCAAGACAAAATCTTAAGAGGCTTCAGCACGGTTGTCTAAGGCATTTTAATTTTGTGGCAAAAAAAAACAACCCCAAAAAACCAATATAATATTCAAATAACTTTATTCCCATTAGGAAGGGTCTCATTTAGATGTTAGCAGTAGGAAACCTCAGAAGGCAGAGTAGCCCCCACGTTTTGTTTCATTACCAGTATGGTGTAGTTCCATCCCACTTCTGAAGGATGGGTGTCTTACATGAGTCCATATAGCACACCAGCATCTGCTCACTGGTCTCTTCTTCCCATTTTCTATCATCCTGTATTCCTCTAATTCCTAGTCATTTTATTGAAATTACAACACTGAGTATTGACATTTTGGTCTGTGTTTGCATAGCCCTTTGCACAATTATGTGCAGATCCCTAAATAGGTCTTAAGTACAATGTTCATACAAATTAGACCAATTACATCAACTAACTGTGAGAGCACTGGTCCTGTTTCAAGTTCTAATATACTTGCAGTCTCAATTCTAAGAACAAAGACACCAATGATTGCATGAATTTCAACAAAACCATATTCCCATACTCTGCACCTGAACTTCTCTCTCAAAAAAAGGCAGTCTGGCTTCAAAAAGTGAAACAAAATACAGTCAGTGGCCAACCAAGGACAAGAGATTTCAGTCAAAAGCTTGTCCCAAGGAAAACTAATCCTAGCCCTCATGAGCCTGAGAGCTCTGTCTCCATCAGTGCCAGCCATGGTTGCTCATTAGTATTCCCAGTGCTCTACAAGTTTGGTTAATAGCCTAAAGCTCCATCTGTGATAGGCAGTATTTACTTAATAAGGAGATAGCCCACAGGCTTCAGTGGATTGCTTATTTCTGCTCATGCTGTAGCAGGCCCACAGACTTAATACAGATGCAAGGAAGGAGATAGGATGTGGTTCTCCTTAGCTTACACAAGAGAGTCTTTCTGCTAAGAGAGCATAGAATAAGCATCTGAGTCAACGTCTGCTGAAAGTGGTGGAAAGGCTCCCACCCTTTTCTGGTCACTGTTTTTCTCCTTGTCTTCATTTGTAATTCAAGGCATAGTGCAAGCATACGCAAGTGAGCAAAATACATATTTTTGGCCACTTACACTAAATCAGACCCAGAAGTTCAGTTTTGGCTTCTTCCATTTAGTTCAAACTGTTATCATATTGCAGTGGTTGGGAAAATCAGTTAAATAGTTTTTATTGCTTGCTGTAGGTAGATATTTCAGGCATCTAGCTCATTTTTTAGACAACACCCCCTCTGCACACACAATTTGTTCATAATATATTTCTAAGTTAGTCACAAGAAAGCATCTTCCAGTGCAATAAATTTAAACTTTCACTTTGGTCTTAGCTAAATTGAGACTGCTCACAAAAAGATAAATATAGGTTTTAAGATAAACACATTCCTACTAGAACATTCAGTCACAGTGTTACTGTAGTAACAGTCATACATACTTGCACCTCCTCACAGCTAAGGAAAAATAAGAGATGGATGACTGTCAGGCAAGTGCTGAAGGAGAGATCTCGGATCACATCCAAAAAGTGGTCACATCAGCTGAGGTGGCATCAAGAAGTGTGACTGATATTTCAATAACTCACTTTGGTTTTCATTAAGCAAGGAATGCTGATTAACATAATTCAGCTGCCAGGTTTAGTGAGCTAAGCTACTCCAGAATCATTTCCTCAGCCTAGAGCTGCCCCTGCACACAGTGCTGGACACCATTTGTAATCATTTGCATCAGACAGAGCAAATAGGAGCCCAAGGCTCCTGCTACAAGGAGTCCAGAGCCTACTGCACTTTCAGATATAAAGAAAAGACAGATTTCCTCAGAATTCAATTTCATTTCAGCAACAAAGGCTATATACTATTACCTGTCTGTCTGGAGCAAACTAACCAGAATAAACTACTTCAAGTACACTGACCAAGGAAGAGTGCAAAGCCCACAATTTTCCCAGAAGTCCAGCTTCATTATTAAGTTTTGTTCAGGCTCTTTACAGGCCCCATTTGCCTTTGAAACATGCAGTGCTTGGCCTGTGAGAGCAGACCTGGGCCATTATAGCTGCCTGACCTAGTCGTGTGATACAGATGAAAGGACTTTGCCTCTGCTGTACCCTGGCATGTGCCATAGCATGTACTGTATAGGGGCAAAGTGGCCAGCATTTCCTCCCAGGTGTGCCAGAGCCACCCCAAGCACAATCCAGAGGGTGATAACAGATTTGGTCAACAAATGAGTCTTGGAGGCAAGCCCTGAGTCCACTGTACACAACCAGGAAGGCATGTGGTGGTGGTAGAGCAGTGACATCAAGACAGTAACACATCAAGGGAGCAAGTCTTTGTAGTCGCCATGGCAGATGACAGGCTAAGGATGTTGGAAGGAAAGAGATGACGTTTTAGGCACTGGCAAAGGCTCCTCCATACATGCGAGTGGCTTTAGCAGTGCTAACAAATGCACCAGCATTGGCCCCATATGCCTTCACAAACCTTGGATGGAAAGAGACTTCCAGATAAACATCTAGTTTCGAGCATAAGTGACAATCTTCCCTTTGAAATTAATCTTTTCTAACTGATTATCCCCATTAGTTTATATGATCAGATTCAGATTAGGTAGGATGAGAAAGACCCACTAAGATCACAGACATACCCAAGATAGACTAGTAAAACTGGAAGATCCTTCCTTATCTGCAACTTCATGTTATGAGTAAAGGTTTTTTTATTGTGGTATAATGCTTTAACTTCACTTACCTCCCCAGCAAAATTTTACCAGCACAAGCATTTTTGTCTGTTGTGATCACATCTACAACACCAGCACAGGTAAAAACAACGCCAAAGTGTCATTCTGCATCAATGCTTTGCCAGCTGAAATTTCAAAGACAGAAGCACAAAGTTCAGCACGTAGGAGATATAACTACATCCTTGTTGGATCTTCCTTTTTAATATCCATTACCCCCATCAGAGAATAACTGCTGCAGAAAAGATTACAAAAAGAACAGGTGTATGAAATACTAACAGTGCAACGATAAGACTACAGCTGGGGACATCAAGCAGGCAAGTCTCCCACGAGAAGGAGTGAGGGAGATATTCCCAAAGGCACTACTGATCCCTAACATTTGATCTTATCCCCCACATCACAATCTACGCATTGTTTTTGGCAAGATGACAGGTAGATGGGGAACAATTTAACTTCTCTATCAGTGGGATGGTTTGGCATGGTACAAGAGGCACGTATCCTCACAACTACAAAGTTGGAGGGCTTAGCAGAACCACCCTGTTTGCTTAACAAAGTGACGTAAGCCACACAACCACGCAAGCACAGCCTTTGTTCTTTCCTCCAGCTATCCCTGTTTTGCCTCAATGCCCTCCTACTAGTTTCAAGTCTAGCCCAGTAGGCTGCAAACCTTAAAGCAGGTACTGCATCTTTTTAATGCCCAGGTGTGTTCTGACTAGGCACCAAGGGTAACTAATCTTAATAAACCTGAATTTAATTGTTGACAACTAGAATGTCCCTAGAAATGCCGTGTGTAAGGTATATATGGTTTACCATTAATAAATTCTGCTTAAGGAGGCTGAGCATATTAAAGAAATGATCATGCCCTACAAAGTATATATGAACATCTATTTATAACAAACCATTAACAGATGGTCTTGTACTACCATAAGTTCAATTCTTAATAGAGATGGTTTATAGATAAAAACAGTGAAGCCTCCTATTGAAGTGCTGAAGACACGCGACTCTTGTAACAGGATTATGGCATCTATTAGTTAATTCCATTGAGGATAAATTCCTGATTTCTGAAGAGTGACAGAAAAAACAATTACCTCATACAAAACAGACTAAGCAGAACATAACAGATATTTACCTGTACATCACAAAACACACAATTAAGGTGAGGAGAATCATACCAGTTCTTTTTATTATTATTATATATCTCAGCAGGCTTGTTTTCAGAAATTAAGATCTTTTGTCATCCCACTATCCAAACAGACACAGAATTCACAGCGAAGTCAGCCAGATTTAAAGGCAAACCACATTCCTCAGCTAGGACTGTTTTCACTTTAGATAATACAGTAGAACATCACTATTTTTTTTTTTTGGTCTAAATAAATTTAGAAAAGGCAAGACTGGGTGAAAGTCTATGAGGGACCAAATACGAGTTGTGATTGTTTGTATTTATGAAACAATGAAGACATTACTACTATTTTCTTGTATTAGCCCAGGTGTCTGGCCTGATACAGGCAGCACCACAGAAGGCACGTGGGTGAGCCCCAAGCTGACTGGGCAGAGCACAGAGGGATGCTATGGGTGGCAGACAATTCCCCCAGCCAGGGGAGGATAAGGAACAGGCAGCATCCCACGGGGACAGCCCAAGCTCCTAGTGCTGTCACAACAAGTTGTTAATTTAGAAGGGAATGAAGAAGCTGAAGCTTCCTTAAGTACACACCTACACATCTTTGATCCCTAATGAATCTACACACAGGAAGTGAGCCGATGGTTTACTGCAAAAGAGGGAGCTCCTCTGCATAACTCCCAGTTTACGCAGTCACCAGAGATAGAGAGGCCTCAATAGCGAGAGTCACCAGTTCCCATGGGTCAGATGTGACCAGCAGGACACACAGATGCTCTCTGTCTGCCAGAGCACCTCCTCACGCTGGAGTGAGAGCACCCAAGCCACTTAAACCACCTGGAGGTGGCACCTCACAGGCAGCTGTTTGACCTGCCCAGATGCAGCAGCCTTGCAGTACACGGCTCTTTTCCAGCCCCAGGAGCAGCCCCTGCTGCCTCTAGCCTCATGGGCTGCCCCTTCAGCTGGGGAGGGAAGAGAATGGCAAAGCTCTGGTGCCCGGGGAGATCAATTGCACCCTCCTCTCCTGGATTACTAGGTAATATGACTACTAATCAAAGAATTTGACAGAGGAACAGTAGCCAACACTGTCAATACTGCATCTTTTAAAGAGTTATTTATATCCATCTCAAAAGAAGCTACAGCTCACCTCTATCTGAAAGGAAAATAAACACCATCTGAGCCAAACAAATAATGTCTCACTTCAAACATTCAATTCAGAAACTTAAGCAAACTGGAAGTAAAAATGACATTTTGCTTCATTATCACCATAAGCTTTCATACACGTTTAAAATTCTCAAGCCAAGAACTGAGTTGAAGCTGTTGGTAGACAATATCTACTAGATTCTACAAATATCACTTCAGAAACTGAATGTGAGTCTTGAAGAAAAATAATTTCACATCAGAATTTAAAATGCAATATTACTTAATTTTACAGAAACTTAGAGTCTTTGAGACTAAAAAAAATGCCACCAGTACACTGCACAGTGATAGAGCAGAAAAAAAGATCAAAGCAATATTCATAAGAAACTTTTTTAGATTAAGGCAGACATTGTTAAGAACTAAGGGTCACCTCTTACTTCTGTTAAAACAATTCCAGCTCATTACTTCCATGATGACAGCCAGTGAGACCAAGGACACCTGTCTAGGAAGGCTTTCAAGTCAGCAACATTTTTTTCAGCTCTTACAAACAAAGTACCATTTCACAGAATTATGTTTTGTGCACACTGTTACTGCTTTGCAAACATCAAGGCCTTGATTTCACAACCCAGAATTCTTCAGCAGCAGCAGCGCTGGTTTAAGGTACTCCCACTATTCAGCTCTGTCTTCTCCACATGACTCCCTCCCTCCAGTTGTGCTGGCATGGAGTCCAGCCAGCTGCAGTCTGAATTGAGAAACTGGAAGATAACCCAGGAATTTCACTGAAGCCAGATCAGCTCACTGTGAGGGCCACAATACAGCTGCACAGGTAACTGTGCCAGCACAGCTACAGCATGCAAATCATTTTTATTGAATGCTTCATACCAAAGAGCCAAAGAATCTAGTTGTTTACATTTCTGAAAAACTTTTAAACTCTTCTGCTTCATCCTACACATATTCACAAATCAGAGATTCCATTTACAAAATAAAATCTAGCCTTAATACTGAGCTTAAGAAATAAATACACCATAATCCAAAGATTGAATAAACCTCCCAAGTTACTTTTAAAGGTCATTCAAACCATTGATAAGGAAATGCTAATACTGGAAATAACATCCCTAAAAGATGGCAAACTTTGGTTACAGGAACGCCTTTATCCAGACAGTATTCCCTGGGAGAAGCAGCACTCCATCGGATTATATCCCCTTCCCTTTAGCACGGGGAAGAAATTTAGAGACTGTTAATGCTTGGAAGCCACAGACAAGTTTGTAAGAAGAGACACTGAAGTAACTCGCCACAAAAAAACCACGCACATGTGACAAACCGCAGAAATGGCACTGTGTTGTGTTGAAGCACTAGGAAAAGGTGTCAAGTACACACTGCTCAGACCCGACCTCTCCGCATGCCTTGGATAAGCAGTGAGTAAGAACAGATCCATCTCCTGCTCTTACAGAGAATGCGGAGCTCCGAGCTCACAGATAAGATCTGCAAATGTTTCAGCCAGAAGCTGCAATAGGACCCACTGTTCAAGGCATGGCTTGGCACTGCATTTCCAAAGGAAACGCTTTGCTTTCCATTGATTATCAGAAGGGCAAAGGGGGAGGGAGGGGGAAGGGAAGGCTGCCTTGTCCCTGCCAGATATCTCTATTGGAACACCTTCCAAAGTGAGAACAGTTTATTGTCATTTGCAAATACGCCCCGTACCGCAGAGTAAGATCCGCACGGAGCTGGTCTCCAGCCCTGCCTACCGAGGAGATGGGCAGAAGCATCGCACCAAATACCCCATCCCGGCTCGTTGTAGCACCTCGAACACCTCATACTCCAGAGTCTGCGGGCTGGGCTCTCCCAGGCCTGCCGAGGCGTGGCTGTTCCACAGGAACAGAGGACTCTGGACCGCAGGGCTTCCTGCTGCACAGGCTGCGGCCGCACGTGGCAGCGCTGCAGGTCTGAGCTCCAGGCACGCACAGGACTGCCGGAGACCGGTCCGTGCTGGGGAAAGGCAGGACAGCCTGGTGTTACCGGGAGTCGGAACCCATGATATTCCTCTGACTGCCCTGGAGGACACAAGACCCTGGCAGGGGTCTCAGAGACCTTGGCACAGAGTCAAAGACACCTGCGCCTTCGATTTTAACCCATGGAAACAATTACCAACTTCATGTGAAGAGCTACAAGCCACAAGAGTCTGAATAGAATGATAGTGAATTTATCACAGGGTGAAAAAGTAGAATTTTGGGGGTTTAGAATGGGCGTTCAAGAGGCAAGATGGAGGGATTTGGGCATGTCCTGTCCTTCCTCCTGCTTCTTCTTAGCCTCCATCTTCTGCTGTGATGGTGGCACTTTTGGATTGGTTTAGAGTAGAGACAAACTGTCTAACATAGGCGATAGCTATTGGAAAATTATTGTAAATAAAGTACACGTAGTTTTTAGTATAAAAAGATGACACTTCCCTGAGGGTGGTCAGTGTGCCACAAACTGACCTGCTGAACCAACCTCAGGGGGTCAGAAAAAGAATGTTATAGATAAGGAAAAATAAACAACATTGAAAACCAGAACTGACACATCTCGGCTTCTTCTTCGGTTGCAGGGCTGGAAAAAGGAGACTTTCTAACACCTTGGGGTCATCTTGACCTCAGAGACCCCACCAGCCTGGGATTTACCCTGAGAAAGGGCAGCACCGCCACCCTGTCACCCAGAGGAACTTCTTGAGGATTCCTACTCTCCCCATTTTCCCTGGAGGAAAGCACCACATCTGTTTGTAACCAAAGCCTGTCCAAACACCTACCAGCCAAAGCGTTGCCAGTGAAAGTATCCAAAAGGGAAACACAAGGAATAGCCACTGCTTTTTTCCATATTAACTTCAGCAAAAAATAGATAATTTCACCAAACCAGCACAAACAGAAAGAGAGCACCATGGTGCCCAGAAAAGTCATAATTAGCACAAATCACCAGCAGTGATGCCACCCTACCAATAGTTGATGCCAGAGTGGCTCTAATCCCTTTGCCCAGGAGAGATTGGGAGCAACATGGCACATGTTGGATCTTCCTGGTCGGATGAAGCCTCTGGGTGCTCAGTCAGAGGGGAGCATTGCTCTGCAGGCCAGAGACACCCACACTGACAGCCTCTAGCTCTAGAGACCCTGACAGCCGACCAAAGAAATGCAGCAAAAGGCTCTTTAAACACTGTAACAACAAATTAATCACTAAACTCCCCATCAAAATATTTCTCAAGAGATCCTACCCTGGTTTTCTATTCTTTATGGAAGAGTAGCAAGGTCACTGCAATACTCTCAGTGTTCTCTATGAGCTTTAAAAGGCAAGAAAGAGGGAGAAAATTCAGTGTTCTGCTTGGATACAGGATTAGGGTTTAAATTGAGTTTTTCAGAGATGCAGCTCAGTACATGGATGGAAATGCATTAGAGTCCAACCTCATCCCTGCAGGGGACAGGAATCTGTGGCATAAGAAGGAATACGAAATTGGATCCTCACTCACAGGTGACCTGCTGCTGGCACTGAAAGAGCTTTTAATGGCTCAGAACACACTGGGGGAGTCCTACCAAGGGGCTGGGCAAGGCAGGCCCACAGAACTCAAGCCGTGCCAGAGCTTGTTAAAAGGAGGATTTCTGGCTGCCGGCAACAATCTCTGGCCTTGCAACAAAAGTAACCTAACACCTCCATCAGCTCAGCGTGCTGAAAAAAAGCAGCTCTCCTGAGCTTGCCACCAAGCTCACCACCAGCCCTGTTCCAGATTGCATCCATGGAGCTTTACTGCTGAACTAAACAGCTTGATAGAAAGAGTACAACTGGAGCTCACTTTGAACAATGAACAAACAAACCCCTACAAAAAAGAAAAAAAACCCAACCACACCAAAAAAAAAAAAAAAACAAACCAAAACCAAACCAAACCACAAACCAAAAAAAAAAAACAAAACCAAAACCCAAAAAAACCTCACCAAAAATGCCCCAGCAAAACCCACACCCCTCACTCTATGAAGTATTACTATTACCAAACAAAACTTAGAGACACTTGTTAGGTGAAGGGTTTTTCGGGCTTTTAGAGTGTTTTTTTTGTTTGTTTGTTTGGGTTTTTTTGTAGGTTGGCTTTGGGGTTTTTTAATTTTTTTTGTTGTTGTTTATTTTTTTGGGGGGGTGTGTTGTTTTGTTTTAACAATAACTCCCAAACATTGTCACATCTTTTTGTAGACTGTATATTTTTGGACTAGGTTAAGTCTTTGCTCCCACATCTCTACTGTCATTTTGGAACAATTAAAACATGCTAAAAAGAAAAAAAAAAAAAAACCACGAAAAAACAATAGCCCAACAATGTCTATATTAGAAATGAATGCTTGCTGGGCTCCAATCCTAAGAACAAAAAACCTCCTACCCACTCTACCCAAAACATTCAAGTGCAGCCTTATTGGTCCTCTAGTTCTCTGCAGGGCTATAACCCCTGCACCACTCTCCTCTCCTTCAGAACTGAAAACTCTTTGAATGCCGGTGCAACCACTTACTAGTGCTGAATTTGCTATGCTATGCATTATTAATTCACTGCCCCAGGCCTGAGAAGCAATAGACAAAGGTTTTCTAAGCACATCTGCAGTGGAAGAGAGAAGGAGAGCTAACAGGAACAATGCAGGTTTCCAGCAGGAGTCTCAGTTCCAGTTTCGATGTCTTCAGAACCCAGCTTAATCCACACAATACACAGAGTGAACAGGATGTTTAGGGAAGCAGATAATATCTGCTTTGGAGACTATGTACAGTTATTTTCTCGCTAGAGATAACTGATAGGATGTCATAGCACCTGGTCTCACATCAGAGATAAGCCCCCAGGAGGTGCACCCTCACTGTGCTTTCACATGATGATAGGATGATTTAGGGGATGCAGAAATCCCCATAAGCCTGCACAATGGCTTTCTTTTAAGATCAAGCAATCACTTCAACAAAACAAAGTCTCACGCTTTCCCCAAGCCTACCGGAATACACAATTTGCTCCATTTAGTCGTTTGCCAAAGCTCATAACACCATACCCTAAAATGTCTTCTTCCAAGGTATCCTTCTCCCTGTACCCTAGCTTCCAGCATTTCAGCTGAGTTTCCTAAAGTGAGTTATATGTAATTCCAGAGTATTATCTGTAGTGAATTTTGAACCTTTTAGGCAACAAGAAGTTTGACCGTTACAGATACATTAGAAAATATTAAACTACCACAACTTTCACGACACAGGGACAAGGAAGCCCCCTTTTCACACCCCTCCAAAGTAAGGGGTTTCTCATCAGAAAGGCTTTCAGCTACTCATACCTTATTAGACAGAAGGAAACCTGGAGGCACCACAGCAGGTTATGGAGCTCATGAAGCTCTCTACTCACATCCTGTTTCTATGCTCAGGTCAGCCCTAAAGACCAGCTAACAAATTTTCCTTCAGCAACTCCCTCTCACCTTTTAATGATTTCAGGCTGATTGCCAGTAGCAATCTGTGGTCACACCACAGCAATTGCAACTCCCAACACGTGCAGAAGCAGGTGCAGATGCTGCTAGACTCAATTACAGAATTACAGTATCAATGAGTAGGTGGGGATCTACTTGCATTTGCAAAAAAAAAAAAAAAAAGTTTAATACTTAAAAGTTTTTCTAGATGATTTTCCAGACAACAGTTTTGTTGCACAATTAAACAGCCTTATCTCCCACCCACTGAATTTGATGGAAAATCTAGCTTTGCATGTACAAGTAGTTTTACTGAGACACTGTAAGAGGAAGTAGTTTGGTTTACAATTTCTCTCACAAGAATATCTGGACTGTGAAATGTAGTGTTCATGGTAAATAAAACATTCCACTGGACTTTGTAAAATAGATATTATTTAATATCCTGGTCTTTGTATTTTCTTCTACAAAGAGTGTTGCCATTGACCAACACCTAGAAGCACTGGGGTGGGTTTGCTAAGCTCAGCTGCCATAGATTGACACAGATTTCAAATGGCAGACACCTGCATTTTCCAGCAGAGGAGCTGGCACAGATTCGAGGCTGTCATTTCAGGTATAAATATAGACAGTTGGTGTAAAAGGCAGGTGTCTATATTTGAGTTAATCAGTTTATGCTCTCTGTAGAGCAGAGAGAGAAACAAGCCACAGCACAGGCTGATTTATCTGACCTCCCTCAGTGCTCCTGAGCTAATATGAATCACACCCTAGAAATGTTTCTTTCCATTAATTGTAAAAAGACCTAGAGATGCCTAAATTGAAAAAGAATGCTTCATTTTTATAGCTCTAATATTAAGTATGTTTAATCCTGACTTCTGTGCCTCTGTTATACTAAAAACACACAGCATTTCTTCAGCAAGGATGTTATAGATGTGGTAAGCTTCCCATAGGTAAATAAGAGAAGGAAATCAGGTTGAGTGGAAGAATACTCTAAAATTGACCCTAAGTGCTTGA
This sequence comes from Euphonia xanthogaster, assembly GCA_034509185.1. Classification (NCBI taxonomy): domain Eukaryota; kingdom Metazoa; phylum Chordata; class Aves; order Passeriformes; family Fringillidae; genus Euphonia; species Euphonia xanthogaster. Next base: position 27,897,406 of record JAYDZK010000113.1, on the reverse strand, counting down.
AGTGAGTAAGGATTTTCCAACACAAAGTCGAAAATCATGGCCATCCCACTGAAAGTGCGATTTAAATGGAAGGAGAAAAAAAAAAAGTGGTGTGTTTTTTTTTTTTTTTTTTTAACCTAGAGGTTTTGAACCCTTTATAAAATTGGCTGGGCAAAGAAAGACTGAAGAGTATGTCTAGTTTTCTGAGCAGATCAATGCTCCTTGGTGAGGAAGAGTGCTTTGTGCAGGCATGGACGTGCAGATGAAATGGCTGCAGAGGAAGAATAAAGTATTGCAGATTCAAACAGTTGGATCCTTTACCCCCTGTGCAGAGGCTTAAGTGAATCCATAAGGAAAGAGCCGGAAGTGATTGAGGTCAGACTAAAGCTATCATTAATACAGGATTTCTGTACTAGTTCTGCCTTTAAGAAAAAATAGATATCTATGCAAGATACTATACTCAGGCAAGCTATGCCCTTAGTAACCCTCAGGATAATTTCTGTTATATAGAAGGAGTAAGCAAATATCAAAAGATTCAATACTTCTATTGAGACTAGAGCCTGCTCCAATTTTTTTTTTTTTTATTGTTTAGAAAATAGCCTGGAAATTTCACAAGCATGGGATTTTTTTCCACAAGACAGAGAAAAACCTGCATTTGATTTACTTCAACATCACCACTGAAAATGTACTTTGTAAAGGAGAGGACTTGAAATTATTAATTAAAAAAACAAAGGAAAAGCATGTTCATCTCTCTGTTCTCTGCACATATTCAGTTTTACAACTGTTACTGCACAGAAATAGCTCTACTGACAGTGATGAGAGAATTTCATGCGCTGTGAGTGAGCTCTGCAAGTTTGTATGATGTGTGTAGGCCTGATTTGCAAATGCTAACTATTGTGACTTAAGAAAAAAAAATTCAAAGGTTTCCATTTGGAGCTGCAAGTTCAAACCATTTCATTTCATAAACAAAACTAACTTTGAGATAGAAGAGCAGCAAAACACAATCTTCTTTTTTGTTTATTTACATTCTGCTCTAATATATATATATATAATTTTTTTTATTTAATGTGGTAAAAGGCAAAATGAACACTCTGTGCCAAGTTTCAGACACGTATGAAATTTCAAGGCTTATTATGTTATTAAGCTTCTGAAATAAGGAGTTGTATTTATAAAAAAAGTGCTAACACACCTGCACTCTGAGCAGTGGTAATGCCACCACCAAGAGCACGGTTCCCATGCAATGTGAACAGCCCAGGCTTCCTTAGCCTAATAAAATGAAAGATTTAAAACAGAGGAAATAATTTCCAAGAATTGTATTTCTGCTGTCATGTTTGCAGTCACATTTGGGTTTAAAAGATGGGAAAACATTAATCTATTTATATATTCTCAAGTTACACCCACAAAACAGGATCCCAGAGAAATTCTCACAAACAGGGTTTGCAAGAACACAGCAGAAGTGTGTGTAGGTAGATGTGGGTGACTGGATAGATTATGTATGTAATCAACATGTAAAGCTCTGTAATACTGAAAATAATAAATTGTTGTGAAGGGGTAAGGGTGGAAAGTGCCTTTTACATGGATTATCTGCCCTAGTTCCTGTTCTTATTTTTGGAAAGCAATCAGCTCTTCGTGAGAACTCAGCACCACGCTGAGCCACCCTGGGGCTTTTCATGGCCCAGCCCTTCACTTTGCATTATCATCTGTTAGCAGCCACATCCTGTGCAGACTGATTCATTACAGCCAAGAAAGGCTGAGAGAACAGGAGACACTCTGAACCCTGAGGTCTGAAATCACACTATCATACTTCTCTCAGTGCACTATATGAACTAAAGCTACTTTTTCAAAGGCATTGCCACTCATTTTGGTAATTGTTCCAAATAAAAGCTTATTTTAAGACAATATGTTATTTTAACTCAAGATGCTTGCAAATCACCACTACTTGAAAAAACTCATATGCCTGATTTGGAAGACCATATGTTCATCCCAATTTAATTTAGACACAAAACCAAATAATTTTGACCACTTTTGCTCAATACCTATGGTCAAACTCAAACAAAAATCAGGTAATCATAAACTGATACAGTTTATGAATATTTATTCATTGATGTATATGAAGTACATTATTATTTTCAACGATGGTAATATTTTTGTTTTCTGTGAAGCTGAAGTGCATGCAGTCAGAGATAATACAGTTTGTTGAATTTGCATTTTTAAACTCTAAAATGAATTACTTTTGAAACAGTATGATTTCCTGATGCATAAATATTGAACAAAAATATGTTGCAGGTCAACTGAAAAATCTGAATTAGTGTCAGAGTTTATTACTTTCATTTCACTGTATTTCTAAATATCCTAATATCTCACAGCAGTTTTAAGCATGAATTTAAATGTAAGAGCAACTATGAGATTCTTGTTTTACACATAGATGAAGAAACTTCAGAGATAAAATGACCAACAGATGGTGGCTGGGCTGAATCTTCAGTCTTAAACTTCCAGTTTCCTGCATTAATTCTGGGACTTTAAATTACATTCTTTGACGTATTTGTTTTAAAGTTGCAATGCACACCTGAGTCTTTGTACAGAAGTTTTTCTGCCTCCTCTCATGATTACAGCAATAGCAGGACATAAGCAAACTCTGTACATAAGCCAGTTCTATGACAGAGTGGCAGAAACACAATTGCTGAACCATGTAGAAACACAGTTTGCTAGTACCAGTGCTACCATAGCAAGCAGTGAGGGATGTGTATTGATGTGGCAATAGGAGAGCTGTCAGAAAGCATCAGTGTGGGCACAGTCCATGAATCCCATTTGTCTCCTGTGTAACATGACTGGCTACAGCTAAATTACAGTGACTTTAAATGTACAAGTCAATTTTCTAAGCTAATTAAAATCAGGGAGGCTAGTACTTGTAAGGTTAGCAAAATCCAGCTCCTATATAGCATAATCAAGAACAATGTAATACATATATATCTGATTTAAATAGAAATTCATTGGCTGGAGTTCAAGGGAAACGGTGCTACTAATAATCCATAGATTGCCATTTTATTGTATCCCTTATAACAGGAACCAAATAGGCATGAACTGTGTTTGCAGAGACATGGATATGTTTCCCAAAGAATCAAGGTTCTATTAGAAACTAAATTGACCCACAGAAACACCTCAAGACGACTGAAAACATACATCATAAATATATATATATATATTCAGAAATACTGTGGAGACTTTACACCTTTTGTCTGCAATCTGTTGAAGGCATCTTAGAGGTCATCATGCAACTGGTGTCAAGAGAACAACAGCAGGCCATGCTTCCACAGCATACAATAATTCTAAGATCAGCATGGTTCAGCTAATGTTAGAAACAAGAGGATATTTTTAGAAAATTTCCCTCTTAAAGGTCATCTTCATCCCGTTAATCCTGCTTTACAAAAAGACTGGTTTTACCTAACCAAGTCACTAAAGCACGGGTGAACACTCTTTCCTGATCCTCTCCATTCACAAACTCATCCTTTTGACACCCAATTCATTGATGTTCTAATAGCAAAACAACCTGTTAAAGCTTTCAAGGCAAATGACACTGAAACAGGAAAGGGATGAAAATGTTATGCTCCAAAGGAAATCATCCTAAATTATCATTCATAAACAGGTAACAGAAGATAAGTGGTTACAGGGTTGGTGGTACCTCTGGACTACGTATAGGGTCTGAGGTATCGGGCTTCACATATTTACTTTGTCTGACCTCAATTCTACCATTCTGGTATTTTTAGAAAGAACCTTGAAATACGGCAGCTTGTGAGCCAGCCAGGAGCCCTCAGCACATTTAACAAGGCTCAATAGCCCTGCTAACTTTCTCTTTTGTCAATTGAGATTAATGCAGTGATTAGGTGACTTTCTTAAATGAGGTATTGTTTCATTTCAGCAATAGGAAAGCTACAGTGTATAAAATAATAAAGATTTTGAACCAATTAAGCAGTCTAAAATCATATCTATTTCCCTAGAGCTCAACGTGTCTTGAAAAGCTAGGAAAACACAACAGTTTCAAATTGTCTCTCCCACCACACACCCCACAGCCAACAACGGTACTTGACCTTCTCCTTTCTAACTATTCTGTCATCTTTAGCTTTTAATTCTAGTGGAGCAGCTGTGTAAATATAGCCGGAACTAAGAAACCATAATCTTCAAAGCTCAGGGATTATTCTCTCTTACTTTCCTGAGCTTTTTGCAAGCAGGTATTTAGCCTGGAAGTACTGTCTAGCCTCCCTGCCTACTTTTTCGCCTCAGATTTTAGGTTTGCCTTTGAGTAAAATCAGTGTGTGACTACTCAGCCCCGTGGAGAGCAGGCAGGCAGCATCACCCACTCAGCCTGAAGCCCCGGGCTCACTCCCAGCCAGCACCACAGAATGGGACACTGGCAGGGAGGAAACTGAAGTCCTTCATGTGCTGTGCGGGTCCTTGGTCAGCTAGGTCTACAAAACTGCAATTTTTCTTCTTTACAGATGGTTTAAGAAGACTGACTAATGGTTTAAAGAAGGGCAAGGCACCAGTTATGTATTGGCCCTTTATTTGTTCTCAGACGGGCAGGATGGCTGTGGGAGCCCACATGACAAGCCCCAGCACCAGCCTGCTGTGAAGCCAGGCTGTGTATTTCCCTTCAGATTATTCACACAGCTCTGCAGTCTCATACTGCTCCTAAAAATAATCACAGCCTGCAGAGCAGCATGAGGGGCAGGCCTTCACATACCTATGTCAGTCAGGATTAAAAAAAAAAAAAAAAAAAGCTTTCCTCAACCCCCAGACTAAACAAACAGCACCCTACACATCCCTCCCAGCAGCAACAAGGGCTGTTTTGGCTTGGGGACACAAATCTATCAGAGCAGGCTGTAAACTGTGACCCTCTCAAAAGATGAGTCACCCAGCAGTAAAGTGAAAATACTGATCCTAAAAGCACTGATTCATGCCTAGATTTCTCTCTCAGAAGTTAGGCAGCGTTATGAGCACACATTTGCCAGCCTTCATGCACTGCAATCTGACAGCTGACTCACGACTGCATGTTAGGACTAGTGCCCCATATATGGTGGATGCAAGTCGACTATGTTTTACACACTCTGCCTTACCAAGTCCTTCGTAGCATCAATTTGTAGTATCTAAATCCTCCCTCCATGTCAAGAATGACACATCTCAACAAGTTTCAGCCAGACGCTAATTAACACTCTGCTATTAGTAAACAAATGATCCAAGATACAGATAACATCCCCCCAAGGTGACAAAACTGCTTCACTTAGACCTGCTGAGGTCCAGAAGGGTTTAGCTAGCCCCCACCTGACTGCTTCTAGCTCCTTGCTGGCCTGTGACCACAAAGTCCTGGGTAAGGAGCTCCTGCAGGCCCTGAGTGCTCTGTCAAAGGCTACAGAAGCACCCAAGTCAGGCTGGGAAGCATGGGCTGGCTGTGGGTATTTGCTTTCCACACAAAGGATCAATCATGTCTCACTAAAATATGAAAATGTGAAGAGCAAAATATTTCACCTTTTTTTTTTCCCCAAATATAAATTCACATTCAGTACAATGCAACTTAAAAGTGATCTGAGAACCTGGAGCCTCATCATAGCCAACCAGGTATTTCGTAGTTGAAGCAGTCTGATGCTAACACACAGCTATGCAGCTAGCAATAGCCAGATCCTGAAGGCTGGTTAATTGTGATTGTGTGTAAATAGCTGAGGCAATGCTATGCAAACTTTCATGAGCTAAAACAAGTGAGAAGGTGACAAGACCTTATAGCCTGTTCAATAGCACCAATTCAGGTGCAATTCCTTACCTCCTTAGAGAAGCAGGTTAAGATAGTCACCTGAAATCTTGCAGAACATAGCGTTCACCTGTAGCCCTCTGAGCAAAAAGTACTTTCGATTTAACATTTGTAACTCCAGCATTGTAACAAAATGACACCTGCTTATTCAGCTACTCTGAAGATTTTCTTACACATACCAGTATTTAGGCCAGAACTAAAAATTCATCATATGGAAAAACGTGATCCACACCTGGCAGGACCATGTCAGCAGGAACTCAATCAGTTCAGTTCCTGCAATCATTGTTTTGATCATAGTTGGAAGACTGTCATAGTATTACAAAACAGTTTCAGAGGTAAAGCTACATTTGTATACTGTACTCTCAGGACTGTCAGTGTAAAATTCCAGCAAAACAGTTCTAATACAGATAAAGGAATAGCTTGAATTTAAAGATCATCCCCTAGAGTCTTCTACTCCCAAGTCAGTATTAACACAGTAAGAACCATGACATTTTAGAAGCAGTACTCTCCACCTTCTCTCACTTTTCCCTCCAGAGTGCTAGAGTACAGATCCAGCGTCTTTGTAATTAAAATCATTCACTGCTGTTTTTATGCATAGAAGAGTTGAGGGAGACTGCCACCAATAAAACACTAGCATATTTAATATGCAAAACAAAACACAGTTTTTTTTTCAAGCAATATGCCTTTTCAACTATTCCCAATAGAAGCCTAATGAGTACTGGAAGTGGAGCAATTAGTATTTGGTAGCAGTTTGTTTACCTGGTACAAAGAGCCAGCCTGCCATCTCACCTTCCTTAGTGCAGGAGTACAGTGCATCCAACAGGAAGGACAGTATTAGCCAGATTATACCAGTTATACACCAAATTCATAGGACTCAGCATCACTAATATAGCTTTTTCCTCAGGACTAAAAGTAACCTTCATTTTGATGTGCCATCAGTTACATAAACAAAAATGAATATATCAGGGTTTTTGCGAGAGAGTATTCTGGTTCAAACTTAGCCATTTTCATTTGCAGGCTAAACAAAGTTTTTCTTATCTATGCTTGGGTCCTGAAACGAATTAGAAACTTGCCATATCAACACATTCTACTCATTGCTGTAACTTCCCAGAAAAAAATTCACCCAAGGCTTAACTAGAGATGAATCCCTCAGACAGCTTCAGATGCACAAGGCTAAAGACATTAAATCATGTACCACCTGAGACTGCACATGATAAATGCCCAACATTGCCTATTAAGTGTTGCATGTATCACAAAATAGGCTCAGCTATATACAAGATGTTTCAAACTGTGCAAGAGCCATCACTTTGGAAGAGAGTCATGGCAGCAGGTATTTCTTCCATGAATATAAAGACATACCATTTATCCAAAGTTTTCAATGAGATATCTCCAGTTTCTAACACTTTGGTTATTCAACAGAAATACTGATTCAAGTAACAGCAGAACTATGTGCACAGAGGTTGCAGAGGTTGATAAGAAAGTACCACTGCAGCACAAAAAGTCAGACACCTTCTCTCTGCAGGCTTGTTTTCAATTGTTTATTGAGCTTTAAGAAGTCATCCACATTTCTATAAATATAGACATTACTTGAGTAAGTGACTTACAATGTCACCAGTGCAGGTACATATATAACCAACATACAAAAGCTCCACTGGAAGCTACTTCAGTTTATTCAAAAAGGACCAAGATGTCATAAAAAAAACAAACAGCTGTCACTTTCAGTTATCGAAGACACTAAAGTGCATTTTTGGTTATCTCCTGGTCAAACAGCTGCTGGTTAAAAAGCTTGATTTTTTTTTCCAACATAGCTAAATTACATTGATTGACATTCGGTTCGTAGCTGTCATCCTCCTGATACATGGCAGCAGGTAAGAAAAATGTATTACTTTGCTGGTTGAGAGGAGGAAATTGATTTCGCTAATTTCTACTTTTTTCTTTTTTTTAGTCTGGTATTTCCAACAAAAGTTTAAAGATAATCTAACATTCTGATGAATTTCTACAGCACCACTAAAGTTAGTCTTTAAAACCCAGGCTCTGCTTTAGCCCTTTTAATTGCTAACCAAGTATCTAAAGAGTCACTTGAAGCTCTGTACCAGTAAGAAAAACTACCCTCCCTTTTCTGTCAAGCACTATCCTGCCCAGTTAACACTGTTTGCACACTTCGTAAACAAGAACAGCTTAAAGCATAATTAAAGCAGAACACAGGCCCATCTTGAAAATCTTCTTCCCCCTTTCCCT
>JAYDZK010000113.1:27765489-27887411 GCA_034509185.1 Euphonia xanthogaster | reverse complement strand
GGCCGCTCCCGGCACTGCGGCTCGCCCGGCACCTGCGCCCCCGCCGCCCCTCAAGCCTACCGCAGCTCCCTCAGCGCGGGGAGGGGCGCGCTGCCCGCCACCCCATGTCCACGCGCCGCCGCTGCTGCCGCGGCCGCTTCTGCTGCGGCTCCCACAGTCGCTCCCTCTTCCGCTACTGCTGCGGCTCCCGCTGCTCCTCCCGCAGTCGTTTCCGCTACTGCTGTGGCTCCCACTGCTTCTCCCTCAGTCGCTGCTGCTGCTGCCGCTACTGCTACGGCTCCGGCAGTCGCTCCCGCTCCACTCCTGCCTCTGCCGCCGCCGCCCGCGCGACACTCCCCTGCATCTGGCGGCGGGGCGCCTCCCAGCGCGCGCCTAACCCCGCGCGCCCCTCCCCGCACCCTCCCATTGGCCTCGCCGCGCGCGGGGGGCGGGGAGCGAGCCGCGCTCCGCCTCGCCCATTGGCCGGCGGCGCCGACCGCTCATGGAGAACCCGGGTATCGTACCGTCCGCAGCCGAGCGCTTCGGGCCGAGCGCGGCCGCAGGAAGGGGCCGCTTCCCGCCCACGCCCTGCTTTGAACGGCCCCCGCTCCTCCGCCTCCTCCCCGGGCGGAGCAGATGCCTCACGCGGGCCGTTCGGGACAGACCGGCGCGGCCTCGCCCTCCACCTACGGCAGCCCCTCAGCCCCGCGACGGGCGGCAGCGCCCCTCCGGCGGCCCAGCGCCCCGCCCCTTCTCGGGAGAGCGCGCGCTCATTGGGCGCGGCTGCTGTCACTCCAACGCGGCCTCGGCTCCACCTGGAGCCGGCTCTGCGGTGCCCCGCCCCCTCTCCACACCCATTGGGTATAGGTGCTGTCACTCTAGCGCGCCCCCTGCCGGCCCCGGGCGGTGCCTCCCCGCGCACCTGCGCCGCTGCCGGGGGCGGGAGCGGCGTGCGGCCCGCGGCGCTCAGGGCCCCGGGAGCGCCCTCGGCACGGGCGGGATCGGAGGTGCTTCGTTAATAAAAGTGCGCCGGCCCGGCTCTGTGGTCTCATCGTACGTGCTGTATGTGCCTTTGACCTGTCCCCGCGAAACCGGAGAGACTGACCGGGAGGGCCCGGGAATAACGTAGTGGGTGACACGGTTCTGAGGGACGCGTGGCGCACAGGGATGGCAGCAGTGCTCGGGTCTGAGTGAACACGCAATGGTACCTGGCTAAGAAAGGTTGCATTAAAGGTTTCCCACAGCACAGAGACATGTTAAGTAATCCTGCATTTTCATATCTCAGGCTGATTGGAGCAGTGAAATGTTTCCCAGAACTAATTACGAGTGTCTGATAACACATTGACTACATTTACTGTTTCCAGAGCATACAGGTGTTAGAGGAGGCCTGGAGGAGGAGGACTGTTTTGTCTGAGCTCCTCTTGCCGTACCATGGTTCTGTTCCCTCCCGCTGCTCTCTGTTCGCTCAGCACCTTTGCCACTGCAGTGGCACGCCTGTGGCAATGCCATGGTCGCTGCTGCCTGTGTCGGGTGTACCCCGGACCAGTTTGAAACAGCACACAGGAGGATCAGAGCAGAGCGTGCTACAAAGGTCTTCATCTATAGTCCTTGGATAAAAAACTAATACATCAATCTTTATGATAAAAGCATATGTTTTGTTGTTACCTAAAGCTATTGTGCTGCTCTAGTATCACAGTGTATGTCCAAGTGTATGTTTTTCTTTTTCAGTGTCAGAATCATAGAATCATAGAGTGGTTTGGGCTGGAAGGAGCTTTAAAGATCATCTAGTTACAGCCCCACTGCTGTGGGCAGGGACACATTTCATTAGACCAGGTGGCTCAGAGCTCCATCCAGCCTGGCCTTGAACACTTCCAGGGATGGGGCATCCACAGCTTCTCTGGGCAACCACCCAAATCTTTGACCAGCTGAGCTTCAGTAAAAGAGAACTGTCATTTTCAGTATTAGTCTTGCCTTTTTATCTAGAGGACTTTAAGTTTTCTTGCTGTTGCTGCTGAAAGGGGTTCATTTACAAGAATATTCAGACAATCATATTTCCTTTTTTTCCCTTTGGAAGCATCGTAGTCCATATTTTAAATCACAGATAATTTTATGCAAAGGAGAAGTAATAAGGGACATATCATAGCAAAAAAAAATTTCCACTGTGTGCTGTAGGCAATGTTTCATGTTACTAAAGTGTTAAGATACCCATTCTAGTCCTACTAAAAATAGCAAAATTCTAATTTGCTTACATCTGAGATGAATATTTCACTGCTTTTATCTTTGTTCATTATTTACATCCTGATCTAGCAGCTGATTCTTTTTGGAGGAAGTGGCCTGTTTATATAGGAAGGTGATTTTACATCTATGGAAAGGAGGGGTAAGTTACTACCCCTAAGGCCAGCTGGTAAGGTTTTTGATTTGGCAGTATTTTACAGTACTTTTGCATAACATAAAGAACTGCATAGCATATAATGTAATAGGAAAGCATCTATAGTGACAGGAAAAGTGGGCCTTAATTATTTAATGGATGGTTTTCAATAATTCAAAATTGGGAGGAAACCAGCTAGAAATACCTTGTTAAGGAATATTACTGCAGATAATAGATTTATTCATAAAGCTTGACAAGCTGAAATAAATGAAATTGACCATTATCTCCACCTACAAAATTACCAATCCGCTATTTTTAATGGAAAAATAACCCTATTAGATATTACGGTCTCCTAAACCTTCATGTCTGATTGTTACCAAGATCCGTTCAAACTTTAACACAGCTTCCTAATGATACTTTTTACAATTAATTCCATGAGAATGGATTTTGGCTAGCTCCTCCCCTCATGGAAGGTATTTTGATTTTAAACATAAGATGCATAAGGCTTGTTTTTATCTCTCGTTCTCCTGAAAAGCAGTCAATACATAATATTTTATTGGAAAGGGAGGGATAAAGAACTGATGTTTTTTTCCTAAAGTATAGCATATCCAGCACAGTAGGTGGAGAAGGAATCTCATAATCTTGTAAAAAGAGCTTTATGACATCAGGGAAGTAATTTTAAGATTAGAAATTAATATATTCAACAACATGAGCATACCTGTATTTGTAAATATATACATGTAAACAATCAGTGCTCTCCAGAAAATGCCTGGACATTCCCTACAGTTAATTTATCACATTTACCTTTTGTAGCTTGCTATGAAGTGAATTATGATCTCTCTGGGGCTGAAAGTATTTTTCACTCTAAGTCTTCTTTGCACCTTGATCTTAATTAATGCCTGTAGGCACTTCTGCAAAACAGCTATTAAATAGCAATCCGAGTGGATCAGCTCCTCCCATACACTTCATGCTGCTTTAGAAGTCAAACAGCAGACTGGGCAGGTGTTATGGAGTAATGGTATCTAAATTAGTGGGAGTGTAGAAGAGTTGACACATTCAACCTCTTATAATTGAAGGTAAGGGTAAAGCAAGGCTCTGATTATCCTGTAGAACTCTTGAATGAAAGAGGTGTACAGAAAGAACACATTTCACACTTTTCAAGTGTGTAGCTAAATGGGGGCAATGGGCTGTTACTAGATGACAGCTGAAAATAACTGCAAGATACATGTAAGAGGAAACAATGGTGAAAGGCTCGAAAGGCCACATGCAGAATTTTTAATGCAAAATAAGGAGGTGCCTAATTTCTGTGTTGGGGTAATTTCACATACTGATACTTTTCCCATTTCCTATCTAATCTCTACAGATCTGAGTTCTTTCTGGCTCAGCATTCCTTAGCTCATGAAAACAACTGCAACTTCAGCTTCTATGGGCTAAAAACCTTCTCCCCTTTCCTGTTTACACAGTGTACCAGTGTAAATAGTAATATATTATTTTCTACATAGGTTTCTTAGACATATGCTATAAATATTTTCCACATAGAAGAGGGCAGGGCCAGGGACAAATCGCGTTTCAAGAAAAAGAAGCAGTACCTGTATAACATGCAGCTTCTTCCCTATGATAAAGTAGTTTGGTTTTTGGTTTTTTTTGGTTTTTTTTTTTTGTTTTGTTGGGTTTTTTTTTTTAATTCCTTAATGGCCTGGGGATAATTTTGGTTCAGGGCAGGTTTGAGGAGGCCAGGCTTCCAATGCTGCAATTATTAACTGCTTCTGAGAAACTTAGATAGTCCTTATTAGGGATATGGACCATGAAATTGGTTGAAGTGTTGCCAAGAAAGAATTGGCTTACAGTGGAAAGATAAGATTATTGGAAATTTTAATATTATTACCCAGCAGAGACTTCGGTTACCTTTTAATACGTAGCACCTCCTTCACTGCAGGAGCTGTCTCACAGTGCCCAGATAATAAAAATGCAAAGCATCATCAAACATCTACTTGCAAGGTTGCATGTATTCTTCAGAAGAAATCGTCTTTCATATGGAAATAGCAATTCATGGAAATTAAATCTAGCAGTTCATGAGAGGTTTACTGTAGCAGGACATTAAATCAGAGATTTCATTAGTGCTGGTCATTTTAAAGTTAAATTCCACTCAAGTAGGTATGACTGTTGTTACACAACCGCATCTAGTGATGCAGCAGATGAGAAATTCCTTCCAAAGCAAAGATAGTGGGCTTGAATTTCCATGGCCAGATATGCACAATATTCCTTTTGTTTTCATGAAATATCTTCATTCTGAAGAACAGGCTAATGGCATTTATTATCCTCTAATACTTCAGTAGCTAATCACCTTAGAGTTATTTTTAATAGCACCACATATTGTATGTAGCAAATTTGATTCAAATCAAATGAAAAATGAAACATCAGACAAATGATCCTGATGCTGTGTACTGCAGATGCAGACGGATATGGCCAGAACTAAAGAACAGTAAAAGAAGCAAATATGAGCAAATGCTGAAGGAGGGATAGGAAGAGACCAGCTGCATCACACAGCTGCATTAGTTGTCAGACACAAAGGAATGAAGTCATAGGAAGAATGGAATTATTGCAAGGACTCTGCACGGTCAGCTACAGGTAGCTGGTCTACAACAATGGGATCCCAACCCCCATCTTCATGAGAGAGATGTGTTAGCAGCCTCACACCACCAGTTATTGCTGCTCACTGTGGAAATCAAGCAGATTTCTCAATGTGTATGAAAGAGAAAATCAATTGCATTTCCGTACAATGACATGGCAGACCTTGGCTGGGGTAATATGTATTAATGTTTGTGTAATAGCAATAATGTTTATTATTACAGTAACCAACTGTAGCTCAGTTGTACATTCAAAAATTGAAGTTACTTCTCTTCAACTATACTCTCGATCTCAGAGCAAAAAAAATCCTCTTCAACTATACTCTCGATCTCAGAGCAAAAAAAATCCTTCTTTGAATTGTTACATGATTCTGAAAGTATTGCTTTGAGTTGTTGCATGGTATGTAAAATATTACAGCAGTTTCACCATGAATTTTGAGAACCCCCTTGAATATGAGCAGTAAGAATGAAATAGCTGACAAATTGCAATACATGAGTTTTTGCTCTTAAGACTCTCTTAAATTGATGTACAAAATGTTTTGCACAAAGAAGTCTTTAATCATCTTTGCTATGTCTGCTGAATTCTTTTTTGATAACTTACATGCTGCATGAACTACTTTGCTTTGATTATTAAAAAGTAGTTGGTGGTAGAAAATCTAATTTATTTCCTCACAATAAAAAAGTTTAGAGCAGTAGGAGATGGACTTGCTGTGTGTCAACCAGTTATTTAAACTTACTGTCATTTCATAGGTACCTTCACATGAAATCTAACATCTATATTTTGCTACTTTCATTTTCATAAATAAACATAATGCCATACAGCAGGCTAACAAACAAAAAGCCTCTTCTGATACTGTCAGTCAGAGTTGCATCTTCAATTCTATTCAGGTGTGTTAGCTGAAAGAAAGCTGTACTAGCTCATAAATGTTATTAGTCACACTGAAGTAGTGTTGGCTCAGGGTTTTAACGTCCGCCTTCCAAGCTCCATGAATTTTGGTTGTTTCATCCTCTGATGGGATGGCTTTAATGGTGGTGACTCCATGTTTGTGTAACACAGGGAACAGCCTGACCACTTTGTGGTGGTATGAGTAATGCACCTTCTGTGACAGGGGGGGTCAGCACAAGGGTTGTCCCCAACAGCATCTTTATGTTAAGGACTTGTATGACAAAACTCTCAGCCACACTGAGTGTTCATTTAATAGCAGAGTGTAATTAATAAGGGTTTAACATAGATCCCCTCTTCATATGGTACAAAGTTTAAAGAATATAAAAAAGCTTTTTTTTTTACAGGAACCCCTGCTTTCCACCCCCACTTCACTAAGAAGCTGGTGCTAAAAACACCCAGAAAATATGATTATTTAATAAATGGACAGAATGCCTCCTACTTTAAGCCTTCATTACATGAGGCAAGACTTCATCATGAGCAATTCCAGTGTTCAATGTGTGATACTACACGCGAACAAGCCTTGGCTTGCATGTTTTCTTCAATGGTTGTATACTGATCAAAGACTCACATTCACCTCAGCAACAGGTTCCCCACCTCCCACCCCAGGTTTGTGACAGCACTTTTGCTTTTATGGGGTTTTTTCCCCTTTGGAACTAGTGACTTGAGTCATCACACTATTTTGCTTAGAATGTAGTGCTAACTCAATGCTACATTGAAAATCTTGCCAGTTAAGAGAATGGCTTCCAATATCTTTTTTATTGCCCAGTATTTTTTTACCCCAGAAAAGCTATGGGCACTTTAGGGTTGTCTTTGGGATTTTTTTTTGTTATTGTTTGTTTTGTTTTGTTTTGTTTTGTTTTTCTATGCCAGAATAATTCTAAACAGTTTAAAATTCTATCAAGCTGAGATTTCACTATCAGCTGCAATCTTCTCAAATTGCTTCCCTTTGAAAAGGGTTACAGAGTTTTTAAATATAATGCTTCAATATGATGGGAGGAGTTTGCAAGCAGATTAAAAGTACTACAATTACAAATATAAGAGCAGCATATTTTATTTTGCCCCTGTACAGAAGGATTTAATATGTGAAGGTATTTTCCCAGTTCCAGAATAATAATGGAGTTGTTGGTAATATAACTACTGCTGTTTGAAATATTGCTAGCACAGAGTAACAATCATGGAAAGAAAAAACTGCTATTAAATATTTTTCTTTACTAAAAAGACTATATAAATACTGTATAACTATTTAACATGTATAAAGCTGCTGACATTTGCTGGAATTGTAGTAGATAGGAAAAAACAAACAGATCTTGGACATCAGAACAAAGAAAGCTTTTCTTTGATAAATTTGTATCTCAGTTGATTTAGTGTAGTGGAAAAAAAAAAGTTACAAGTTCTGACTGAAGCTTCTGACTAAGTGTTTATGGGATGAAACATTCATTTAAGCCAGTTCTTTCCTAACAATCCATCTGCTTGCAACAGTTACTTATTTAAAAGCCATGCTTTGTTCTTCAGGTGCTGCATATATCCAAGAGGAAGTACCAGGACAGGAAGAAGCACACAGCTCTCAGTTCACAGAGTCAGAGTTAGCATTAGGTTAATTAAATGCTTAAAGGACAATGTAGCGCGCTGAAACCTGCCATGAGAGCATTTCAAAGACAGTCACAAAAACCAAAGCATTGAAGCTCCACTAATTTGCAGGGACTGGCCTGTTCCTGTGGCTGGCTGGAGCAGGGAGCCTGTGCCTATGTGATGTGCACAGCTGGGTCTTGGATGTATTCCTACCATTTTTGGCAACAACTGAGAGGTGATGCCCATCCAATATACAGGGTTCACTGAGAGAATGAGCAGGCTGTTGATCTGTAATAACTTTGTGTAAATCAAGTTAAGTGCACACCTTGAAGAGGAAATTCAATTGCTCATCTCTCCCAAAAAGGCACAGCAGCAATAGAAGCAGATTTCACAGAGATTGCACTGTATGGAAATAAAATTTTATGGGAGATATGCCTAAGCTCCCAGGAGGGTTGTGAAAAATCTAAAGTCTCTGCTTTAGTATATTATAATGTAGGTAGTACGGTGATAATGTCACAGTTCCTTGAGCCTGGTGCTCAGAGGCAACAGTTAAGAGAAGTCCCCACTGAGACAGTGAAATATACCACAAAAAATTTGTCTGATGTTCTCCAATCACTGTTTGGTAATTTATCAGTGCTCCTAATAACAGGAGCTTGTGAGTGCTGCTTATAATTCCTGGTCACATACAGAACAAATAGTATGGAATATAACTACTCTCTGGCTTTCTGAAAGCATCTTTCTTGCATGAGCGAAAAGAGAGACCTGCTGGCTCCCTAGATAGAGGGGAGGGGTTTATTTTTATTTTTTAAAGAAAAAACCAATTTATTATTGGTTTTAGATAACTGAGCTCAAATGTAGCTTGTAATATCTTTAATGAGGTAATTATTTGATTAACAATGTTCCTGAAGAAAAACAGCAAATACATGCTTTAACAGATAAATTAAATCAGTCTTTTTAAACCACAGAAGACTGGTAAAGCCTACTGAGCACCTGTGCAGTCCACTGGTCTCATTCTCTGCAGTGCTTGCTTCACTTCCTGCCAGAAGTCTTTCCCAGGCACTTCATTTTAGCTCTCTAGTTGTGCAGCATTTGTGAGTTTTCAAAAATTGTGTCACTGGCTGGATCTTTAACGTGTCCTTTTTAGTCAACAGGCATCTGAAGTGCACAGTGAAATACTTAATATGGCCCAGCAAAATAAAACATAAATTTGCACTCAGAATTATATATGAGCCAATTCTTTGCTTGCAAAGAAGGTCATAGTTCTGAGTGGCTTTTCATTCGGAGGCTTCCCAGGCACTCGGAGTTTTGAGCTAAGACTTACCTGTGTTTGCCCCTATTCCAACACAACAGCACTACCAAGTTTAGTACATGCAAACCTTGACATAGCAGGTCCTACAGCTTTGCCAGCTGTGTGGCAACTGCATCCAGTCCCTGTGCATGTTTGGATTTTGACCAATATATTAAATTTTGTTTTGAAGTAAGAGGGTGTTAAAAATCAGTTTTCCAGGAGGGAATGGAAAGAGCAAATACTCCTTTGCTTTGATTTCTGGTATGAAAAGTAAACTTCAGTCAGCTGAATATGAATGAGAGCTAAGCATTCTAGATTGGATTTTTCTCAAGCCCAAACAGAGTTGTTTGGCTGCCAGTGATAAGAATTACAGAGTTTCAGTGCCTCCAAAGGAGCTCTTTCCCCCCAGGGCCATGGATAGTTTCACCAGCTGGCCTAAACTGTGGCATGAAGGTTTCAGTCTCTTCCATTGAGAAATGATGGGCATCTTATACTTAAGTACTGAATATTTGCTGCAGTTTCTAAAACTTAAGCCAAATTTAAAAAAAAAAAATCTCAGTTACAATACTTAGGAGTTTCAGTGTGAAATCTGAGCCTATTGCAGTGTGCTATAGCAAAAGGAAAACCAACCCTTAACCTAGGGAGCTCCCAGGTTTGTGTGTTTATGATTAGATGAAAAAGGGAAGAAGAAACAAACCAAAGAGAGGACGATGAAAGAATGGTTTCAGGGAAGACAAACACTGTGTGGGTGGGGAGAAGTAATTTCATCTCCTTGCTCAGCTGTAGTCTAGATTTTTTAAATCTTATCAACTCACCATGTCTTCTTTTAAGTTAACAGTAAATCTCAAAATTACTCCAGTGAATGCAAGATTAGGCCTACTGCTTGCTAAATGTTAAAAGCTAAGTCACTTGAAAATTTATTTGAAAGCTAAACCCGGGGGTGTTAGGCAGAAAGCTTCTTTCACATCCTAGGTTTCAATTCTTGGAGGGAAACAACAGTAAACTCACTTTGAAAACCTTATAAAACCTGTCTCTGCAAAATCGTTTTTACTTTCCTCTCCCAGGGAATATGATTCAAACAAACTACATCATACATTCCAATTCCATAATATTGAAAAAGAGAAGTCTTTCAGAGAATTTGGCACAGCTTCTGCCACTAGAATTGTAAACTTTCATAAAACCCTGCCAAAATAGTAATTTTTAAATGCATACTTTTTAAAGCCTTTTGTTGACATCACAGCATTTTATCAGAATATAGGTTTCCCATTCTCTGGCTCTCATGGCCACACCACACTACTTAGCAGGTTTTAAACAAAGTAAGGAAGGCAAATAAACAAACTTGTGGAGGAACAGATTGTTTAGCTGAGATTTTAACTGAACTCCAGTGAATGGAGGCAATACTGCAAGAGGCAGTAGTTGAAGTGCTGCAAGGGTAAGCTCTGCAGTTTTCATCTTTCTGAAGCCTTCCTCTTCACCTCTACCAGTACTGATCATAGAATATTAAGAGTCCAAGCAGGACTTCTAGGGAGCAGAAGCAGCAGTGGGATACTATGAACATAATCAATTTTCTTTCTAATTGAATTATTTTATTCAAGGCCTCTCTACTGCTCAAAGAAAAACGAAACAAATAATACCTCCTTATGTAAGGAAAAAGTAAGCATGGACATATCCTAAACAGAAAGACTCTATTCAAGGAAGTCTTCATGCTTTGAAGATTTTGTAATTCAGATAAATATATGATACATTCAGCACATGAGTAGATGCAACCCCAAACTGAATCTTCAGAGGAAGCATGAGAAAGCTTTAAAGAGGACAAATGGTTATATCCCTTCCTCCTGGTTTACTGATGGAAGGCCTCTGGCCATAGGTCATTCTCTGAAAGGCTGTTACTAAATCTGAGAGATTCTGCCTGCTGAGGGTCACTTAAAGAGCCCTGCCCTTCTGCTTAGGGACACAGGTATCTGCACAGTCTTTCATCTCAGCACAACTCTAGATACAGGGGGTTTCAAGTTAGCATCACTGCACTCCCTGCAAATCATTCATCTTTGAGTCCTTGCTGAGGATTGATTGAAGGCACAGCAGTCTGGCACATAAAGCATATATGTGTTTCTGTGTTTTTCAGACCTGTGATAAGTCAGAGTTAAGATAAAACAATAGCCATCAGCTGTCACCACAGAGGCCCTAACTCCAAGCTCTCACTGGGCCAGAGTGATGAAATTGTGTGAAACCAATAGCAGCAGCCAGCAGACATTTGTTGGAGAACAGAGACAACATTTAAATGCAAAACCAAAGCTTCAAAATGAACAAGAAATTTAGTAATCTTCATCCCTCCATCTGTAGTCAATGAGCACTTTTTGCTTCTCTCAGTTCATACCCTTGACTGTGGACAGGACTCGTCGTGCTCAGTCTCTGGATTGAAGCCATGTCTGTTACCCAGTATAATTCAGTAATGAAAGAAAGATCCAGTACATTATCAACACTCACAGTCCTTAAGTCAACCACAAAACACCACTTGCCAGAAACAAAATGAGCTATACTGCAGAGAGGCCTCCTGTTTTAACAACAGCAGCAGAAAAGTTTCAGGACATGGGAGATCAGACAAGATGGCATCCCTTTTAAAAGCAAATCTTTTCTTTTTCCAAGTGGAAGTAAGAAGCACCTGAGGATTTTGCTATTTCTTTGCAAACACAGCAGAGCCTTGTCTTTGCTTCATACTTACAATCCCCAGAGCAGTTGCTCCCATTCTGGAGAGGAATTTTTATGGACCTGATGCAGATACACCCATAGTTACAGCTTTAATGGAGTGTCAAGGCTGAACAGGCAAGGATGAGAGGTCTATTTTAGCTTACATTGTGTTATACCATAATTGCTTTACTTCTCAGTTGAGCTGGCCTCTGCCCTTCCTCTGCTGCCCTAATGCCACAGCTGGTGGAACTGCACCCATTCTTCAGCAGGTCTCTGAGGCATCACACTCATCTCATCTAATTCTGCTCTGAGCAAGTCTCTGCAGTCTGGCACCAAGAACCTGGGCCCCTGGCTGGATTATGAGCAGTACCTACAAGATGACAGTGTTGAGAAGTGACTTGACTAGGTCAAGCATTGTACAAACACATGGTAAGAGACAGAGCAGCTTAAATAAACAGGGGAAGGATCAAGGAAATCCTCGTTTAATAGGTAGAGAATAGGACAGTAAATTCAGTGATTCACTTCACACAGACAACAGGAAATACAGGTACCAGAATCCCTGTTTGCTGCTTTGAATATCAGACAAGTTTTCATCAACTTTCCTCACATAATCTTAAAAAAAGATCACTTTATGCTTCGGGAATTCACACATGGGATTACTTGGATGCTGAAGTGCATCTGCAGATGCTAGGATGGGACAGAGTGTGGCAGCAGAAGGCTGCCTGGGCCTATCCAGAAAGAGATTAGGGGATTGTTAGGGTGGGCTTCTTGCCTGTTCTTGGTGGTAGGACATTCACTGCCACTTCTTACCCAAGTATAGTAGGAGAGTAGCTGGTTAGTGTTGGGAAGGACAGCAATCTTTGGTGCCACTAGAGATATGTGCAGCCCACTCAGCTGGTTACATGGGGACTCTGATGTGCTGCAAGGCCCACTACAGGAAACCTGTGACCTTTCTGAGACACCTCTGTGAAAATCTAAGCCTCGAGGGAAATCTGTAATCTTCCAATCAGCAGTCTGTTTTAATCACAATTGTTTCTGTAGCTGCTTGCTCTGTAGCAAGGGTATCAGACAACTGCAAAGCATGGTGAACTGTTGGGCAAGTGATACTAAAATCACCTGATTGCATCCAGCCTTGATGTTAGCATTGCCAAACGCTGGGAAATCACCCTGGGTCACCTCTGTGATATCTGTTGAAGAGCAGCAAGGAGAGCTGTGCTCTTCTAGCACTGTTAAGAGGCTTTTTAAAAGTAATCAAAGCATTGCTGCTGCTGCGTGCCTCTGGGCCTTTCAGTGGGATACTGTTCAGATTGTTCCAGTCTCCCCTGCTTGCCTCCATGCCGCTGATTTTTGAGGCAATGATCTGCAGTCTAACAAACAATAAAAATCAATGCTTTCACTTGATGCTTTCATTTCATGTGCACAGAGGCCCAAATTTCACTGCTGGCTGATTAAATGTGGTGGTAAAATGTACAGTGTTGTGGTTCTCAGTACACCTTTAACAACCCTTTGAGGAGAGGACACTCACAGGGTGGAAGTGTGGATGTGTTTAAGAAGAAGCCTGATACAGACTGTTTCACCTTCTGCTTGCTCCCCTACTATTATTAAAGAAAAAAACCGCTTACATATTCTGTTCTGTAGGGACAATTTTCTCCCCTGAAATGCAAATATGCTTTAATGTCAAGAGGAAAACAACAAGCAGAGGGAGAAGGGCCAAAATAATCATGTTAATTTTATGCCATGGTGGGCCTCCCAGTTCCCATTGGTCAGCCCTTCTCCTCCCTGCACCTTGGAAGCTTTCATTGAAGTGAGTGTAGTATATTCATTTTCAGCATAAGGCAATGGGCTAACAGGAAGAGAAGGTCAAAGTAACTTAAGGCCAGTCAAGAGAGGGTGTAACTAGGCATTAAGGACATGTAGTAGATTAAAGATCTGATTGTGTTTTCAGAAGTTCCTTTGATTTCAGCATATGAACTCCTAGCTGTAAGAAGGGAAAAGTGTACTATTTCTTTATCTAAAGACAAAATTATTGTCTTTAAAAAAGAAAATGCAAGGATTTGCAGAGTCAGCACAGAAAAGTATTATCTAGCTCTGGTTTTATTAGATAATAATTTTTTGGCATTTGGCATATACTTGCATTTGGCTCAATTAAGCCATAAAGGCAGAACTTCAGTGAGATGCTGCTGAAGCAGTTGTCTCCTAAAGCAAAGTTTGAAGTTTTTTTCTGAAACTTTCCTATAGAGAAGTTAATTCTGAAGAAGAATTTCAGTCCATGGAAAAGAATAGCCTTGTTTGGGCTAATTTTTTTTGCTTTTGAATTCTTTTACATTAAGTAAAAATGAAGACTACAAGAAGATTTCAAGATTAATAGCAAGAAGTGTTCCTGTAGCCTATGAAGATGTCTAAAGATGTCTGAGAACATCTCCTGCTGTAGTCTAGTGAGCAAAACATTTTCTGTATGATTCCTCAGTTATCCTGTGAGAGGGAACCATAATCCTGCTGTCTACCACCTCCCATCACCAGCATTTTCTTGCTGCAGTTGAAGCCTGTGTGAGTCTGCACTGGCAAGAAATCAAACCATTCAATTGAATTTAGCTGCATTTAACATACTAATTTACAGCAGATCTAATTCTATATAGCACTATGTGCTATGGTCAGAATGGGTATTTAGAGCAATGATTCCAGAAGCTGACTCCTGGTCTGTGCATAATCTGTAGTTACACTCAAAGATTATGGTATTTTATGTAATATAAATACTACATAGAACTATAATGTCCTGATAGTTCTAAGGATTCCTAACACCTTTCTGCTACAATGAAATAAAGATGAAAAACGATACTGTGTTTACAACCAATAGAACATAAATGCTTTCTGTTTGGTAGTAGGATAATCAAACTCCTAAATCAGGGTCTAATTTTGCCATTGCAAGTAGAATGAACATGCTATTACTGTGTGATAATACTGCAAGACATAGCTTATTCTTGACTGAACATGTCTGTATACAGATCTGCAAAATTTTTTCTATTATGAAAACAAGGCAGATAGGTTTGATATGTGTATTCATTAAGTTATGAGCTTAAATATTTTCTTGAAAACTGCTTAATCTTTAACATTTCCAAGCACTCATAGTCCATCCTGTCTGTCCTCCCTCATTCTCTTCTTCTTCTCAAGGGAAAGAAATATATCTTTGTGTGTACTGCACATGTATTATGAAAAATAAACTTCCTCACTGGCAAGCAAACCCAAGAACAATGTTGCAAGCAGCTGTTGTGCTTAAAGCCCAATGGAGAACACTGTTCCCTTATGAGCTCTCAATGCTCTTCTCAACATCAGCAATCAACATGCCAGAACAATGTATTACAAACTCAAAAGCCCAGGCCAGGAGACCACAAAAGCTCCTCTGTCAGTTCAGAGGGAACTGAAAAGAGGCTTTCACAGTGCTGGAGAATATGCTGGCAGACTGTGCCAGTTCAGAGCCCTCAGTGTCCCGGAAGATGTTTATGTACAAGAAGGACAAATCTTGTCTAATCCTTGGTTCAGAAGCTACTGTAACTGTTATTTTTTAAAAATGAGAAGAATCATATGTATGTGTTGAAGACAACAATCAGATAATTACAGGCTGCTCAGTGGCTGAGGCATTGAAAAGGTCTTTGTGCTCCTTCCAGCCGGAGAAGGACATCTTATCTACTCTCACAAGTAAGAAGCAAGATGTATCCTTTAAAAACAAACATAAACCTATTTCCTCCTATTTTATTAAGTAGTTATTTCTGTACTCAATTATTTTTGCAAGCAAAAAGTTATAAAACCAGAGAGTTTGATTAACAACAATGGTGTTTTTTCTTAAAGATGAAAATAACAACCAAATAAGCACCCAGTTCTTTGATTTTTCACTTAGGTTTGTAACTGTCAAGTTGGTGAGAAGAGTTAAGCTTCCATTGGGTAAAATTGCACCAAAGTCAAAACAAGTGACTTCTCACTGCACTGTCCATGTAAAAGGAAGGTACCTACTTAGGTTTTCAGGAAATCTTGCTAGACGCAGTGGAAGCACTGCCCTACAATATGTCAGAGAGAGGAAGATCAGCTTGGCATATAGAATACTGGTTTTTGTAACTTTATTTTAAATGAAATCACATTCAGATACAGCCCAGCTATATGAGCAGACATTTAAACAAATGTTTAAAGCTAACTCCTATAATTAATCTCTTAGCTTCACGATTCTTTTGTCATTGATATTATGAGTTCACACTAAATTCACTCTTGCATTATCCTGATTTATAATCCCAAGCATGTTAAAAAAATACAAAAATGTGTAAAATTTCACTTTCCAACCTGACTTACAAGAATAATAAAACTGCTGAAATGCTGCCATTAAAAAGCCACATCGGTATGATTTACAGCTGTACAAACTGTTGTTTAAAACAAGCATTACTGGATAAGTGATCAAAGCAGCGCTAGAGATCTGAAGAAGTTTTCCCACTGCCCTTAAACATTCTTTCTTCTGGCTAAGTTGCAAATAAAAGCCACTTTGAAAACTTACTTTTAAATTCACCAGAATAAAAAAAAGCTCAAGTAAGTGTGCCTGAGAGAAAAGAGAAGGCCATATTCTATGGTGCATACTCACATTCCAAATTCCCAGAAATGCTACCGAAACCAGAGGTTTCCTTGCTTTTGACATGCTTGATATTTGTCTAACACCTACAGATAAAATTAGAAAGACATCCTGCACCTGACAAGGTGAACAGTCTGCGTGCTGAAGAAGAACTGAGCACTGCTGAGTAAGGCAACTGAGGTGAAGTATGGCTTAAGAGCAATCTGGTTAAGGCAGAGGATGTGTTTTCAAAGCTGTTACTTCTGCTTCCACTTCAAAGCACTAGTGCACTACACCGTGTTTAAGAGCTTTAGTTAAAAAGACCTGGTGGAGCTGGAGCTGGTTCAGAGACAAATCTAAAGGAATTCATTACAATACTCTAGACAGTCCCTCAAAAAAACCTTTGTCAATTTCATATTCTGACAGTATTCAGTCTAAAGCTCCACACATATATGTATTAACAGGGTAAGCAAACATGTTAAGCACAACTTTCTCCAAATATCCATCCATTATTTGCCCTCTGTGAGCTACAACTCCCACTGTGGATCAGACATTATCTGAAATTTTCAATGAGTGTAGCAATATGTGGGCCTAATAATTAAATCAGGTGCAGTCCTTTTCTTGAAATGGATAGTTTTATTCCTCTATCAGGCCAAATTCTGCACACTATTATCTTGACCTTAATCTAAAGGAATTTCTGTGGCATTAGTTTGGATTTTTAAGTGAAGATGGAATTTGGTCCATTTTAGCACATTAAAATAAAATGATCCACAGCTTTTCTTTAAAAGAATCAGTAGATTAAATAAAATGTATTTCTTTCTTTTAAGATTAAAGATTGGTAGAACTTTCTGTATTTACTACTAGAAGAGCCCCACTCACCCCATTTGGCCAGTTTACAATCATCATTTATCCTTCCCAGTGCTAAGAATTTCTAGGATATTCACAGAAATACATCAAAGCTCAGGAAAGTGTAACAAGAGATGCATCGTGTTGTTGCATAAGCTTATGCTTAAAAAACTAGAAAGTAACTGGGCTCGGGTCATTCTTTGGCTTGAAGCTGGAGTCTCCTTGGAGAAATCAGTTCTTCCATTTGTTTGAGTCCCAAGCCAGGAACCAGCCTGTGAATGTGAGGGGTTCATGCCCTTGCTTCACAATTACAATGGGGGTTCCCTTATCTCTGCCAGAAGGATCTGTTTCAATATAGCGTTTGGCTAAAAACAGAGAGGAAAAAAAACATGGAATGATTAGTCAATTCCTTTGGTATAAAAATACATTAAAAGCCACAATGAAAGAACACAGGGCTGCTATAATACAGTATTCAATTAATTATTTCAAAGGCAATGAGATGATCAGGTAAAGGCTGATTTTTCCCAGCCAGCAGTGAAGGCATTTCCCATGAAGTTAAAACAGAGGGATTGCTTTTCTGAGCAGTTTGTTGCCATACAACTGGGTTTTGGCTCTTAAATGGGAGAAAGCATTTGCTGGCGCTGTGAAGATGCACGAGCTTCGTTCCCAATTCGTTTGTGTAAAAGCCAGTAAGCGTAGTCCATATGTGTACATATGTGTTTCCATATGTATTGATGTCATGTTGAGATGTCATGTTGATGACATCTCAAAATGACATCAATACATATGGAAACACAGCCAGGTAACCCCAGCTGCTCCAGGGAAACACATGCAAGGGTTTCAGCATGAACTTTGTCAGAATAGCTCAGCTATATTAAGTCACACCAGGGATGACGTGTTTTTCAAGGAGGTACATGCCACCTAAGTTGTCTTCATTTGTTCTGTTTGTTCTGTAATTGGAATTTCCTCCTGCAAATTTAACTGAGTGAAGTGTGGCACTATAAGGACTTGCTGGCAATCCTTTCTCTAGATACATTATTGAGGATGCAGGTCAGTAGGGACCTCCTTTTAAATTCCTTCTCTCTTCAGTGCTTTTCATAGGGCTCTCCTACACATTATTTAAAAAGCTCTGTAGCCCAATAATGCTATTTTGGTTAATTTTATCCTTCATAAACTTCCAGAGTTTTAAAGCGCATTTAAAGGTGAAAATAGTCATCTCCTGTATCTTGCATCTTGCTGAGCTCCTAACAAGCAGTCCTAACAAGCTCAGCAACACTTTGAGACACTGTAAACATAACTACATTTCTTCCACATCATATTTTACTCTTCATTAAGTAATATTGATGCTACTTCACTCAGAAATCTGCCAAATTGATTTGATTTACCCGATTTAACAGATTCCTGTCGCTCAGTTTCATTAGCGTCCTTCCCAATCCAGATGAAAACCTGCAAACAGAGGAAAGACATAACTCCCCTGGCATTATAAGGATGTTGTGTACAGCTGGTAAAGCACAAAATAGTTAATTCTTCTAGGAGAAGGAATATATGCTATGAAAAGACTGCACAGATACAGAACTCTCACAAACCACAACTGATGTTTTTTCATCCTTTTGAGAAAGTGCAGTTATGCCCTCTGAAATCTCACTGGTCTTTATGACACTGGAAGGTCAGACCTTTATTCATTCGGATGAAAGGATCTCTAATTAGCTTTTCCATAGGTATCTTTTACAATTTTACAAGGAGATTTATCTTTGGGTGCAGGTAGTAATACTGTCTCTGGTTTGAGCTGCACATAAACACTTGTGCCCTGTGACATGTGCTACCCTGGGTGACTGCTAAATAGCAAAGTGAAAAACCCAGCAACAAGAGCCTTGATCTGCAATACCCCACACCCTTTCTTACTTCTCTCCAAGATTAGCTTGGAAACCAGCTACATGTCCCAAGACTTCTTATCTGAGTATGTCCCAACTACTTTCCATCCAGCTCTTCCCCACCATCCCCCATCACTCCTTTTCACATGAACCATGGACATTTCTTCTTATTTCCAAAAACCTCAGCCTTTTGTTCCTTAAGTGTTAGGCTGAAGAAGACAAATAGGGTGTGGGCCTTCTCCTCTTTCCCTCCAAGAGGAGAGGAGGGGTAGAGAGAATATACTGTGAGAAACAGATGTGTTCTCTAAATCTGCAGTGAGTTTTCCTGTCATTCAAAAAGCTCTCCACATTTTCAGTTTTCAGTGAACTAGGCAATGATGGAGATTATTTCTGTCACCCTACATTCACTTTCTAGTATGAAGAAGTTTCTGTAAGGGTCTATCTAGTGCTGGTCCCTTTCGCTAGTAGGACTTTTTGTAGGTGGCTCCTGCTACAAGGATTTAGTAGATTCTAAATACATTTAATGAACTAACTCTTTAAAAAATTAATAAATTTTTGTGATGAAGTCAAGAACACTATTGAGAACCTTTCCAGAACACTGCACTACTCTTGCAGCCTCCACTGGTTTAAATAAGAAGTGCCTGTTGTGGTCTCACATGCTTGGAAATTCAATGGCACGTGTGAGCACCAGCACATCATATAGTTCAAAAAGTATAGCTCCTTTTGGTATAATTTTAAGAAAACAAAACAGCTTCCAGTCTGTCAAGAGACTGTTCCTCCCATCTTATGAACTAAGTGATAAAGAATAAATTATCCTTGCTATCACAAAAAGCAGCGATACACAACTCACCTGCTCCCAAACATCCAGCAACATAACATCATCTTCAGCCAAATCATCCTGAGTGAACTCTCCTGGGACCTCTTCAATCTAGAAAGGATAATATGTTTTGAGGGTGGTTTTTTTTGTTTTTAATGATTCATCAAGGCATGCAATTTTGCAAAGACCTAACCTATTTTTATAATGTTAAGAGCAGAGGCTGATGAACAGTTCTTTTGGCTCCTTAAGGATCAAACCCTAAACTGATTTGAAGAATGCATTGAGGGTGTTTCTCTGAAACAAAACAAATCACATAATGGCATGTCCTATAAAATCAGCTCTCATATTTTCAGAACTGGTAAGATATCCTCAGGAGAGGCAAAGATCTACATTATAATTGTTGACTATTGTTAAGTTGGGACTGAGGTCTGCAGGAAGAAGGAGACAGGGAAATTTGAACCTTGAGCCAACCAAGCTGATACATTCATGGAGCTTACATTCATTAATTAGGAAAAGAAACTGCTTTGGTTTGCAGTGGGTGAGCTCATACATGAAATACACACTCAACCAAGCTTCCCAGTCACTTGACAATGGGACATTACAGTTGACTAAGCCATTGAGGATTATTCCCAAAGAAAAGGCAGACTGCTTGCTTCTTCCAAGGACATGCAGGAAGACAGAAAGCAGTTAAATATTATTCTGTATGAGAGGGAGAGATAATAATGGAGCTAATGGTTCCTACTTTTAAAGGACTGTCAAGCATTTGGCTATGTGCAGTCACGTAGGAGTGCTAAAGGGACAATAAGCAGATGGTGAAAAACACATTCCTTTTCCCCACCCTGTGTTATAGTGGCCAGGTCAGAGTGGTCTCACCTGCCTTTTCTGGGACCTCTAATGGTGGTGATTCAGTTACTAGAGAAAGGCTACAGGAAAAAGGGGATTTCACAGAATTTGGAGGGAATTTAAAATAAAAAGTAAATCCATAGCTCCCAGCAGACTACTGCAGAGAGTTTGGTTCCTATTACTGTATTTCCCAGAAGTATTTTAGAAGCTTGTTAGAATAATACACTTTCCTATTCTCATAAGATTTTGAAGTCCTTATTAAAGGATCCTATTTGTTTTATCCCTCTCCTAATGACTGGGCTGTGCCTTAAGGAGACTGCCAGCTATGTCCCCTACCTAAAAATGAGTGTGTCCTTGCCAACTGGTGACACAGCATTGCCCTCCAGAATACAGTAAGTAATTAAACCTGAATCACAGACTTAATACCCAGTGCATAGCTCTGGGCATTTCTACCACGGAAGTAGGTCTTCCTACCTCCTTGAGCACAGGCCAATACCTTAAAGGCATAATTACACATCTTAAATCTCAATGGAAAATTTCAGACAGCTAGGCATTTTTGGCAAGCAGCATTTATTTTCCTCACCACCACTGTCAAACATGTAAGGGGCAAGGCACTGACCTGCTCTTTCTCAGCAAATTGATAGCAATCTGGTGATGCTCTGCAAGAATTAAATTGCTTTTGACTGGGCAAAATTTGCATCTGCAAGCCTCTATTTCCAGGCTGGAGCAGGCTCTGGATGCAAACTTCTGCAGTAATAATTATTCTGTTCATCCATTGCATTTGGATAGCTTAAAGCATCAAACGTCCACTCTCTAGTTCTTGCCAAGCCCGGCTAACTAGGCCAGATCCCCAAATTCATTTAATGACCACTGATTTCCAAGGCAAAATATACCAGAAACTATACAATGAAACAGAAAGTATCCATAATATACTCACAATAAATCTGCCTGTCTTATTAGAACAACCATACAAGCGAGGGGGATGATCTTCAGCCTTTGTCAAGAGTTGTGATGAAGTCTGGTATTTTTTTTTACCTCCAAGGGCTTCCCAGAATTCCCCTAAAATACATAATATATAATTTATCTACCAGCTGATTTAACATTTGATGTTTTAGCTTGTTAGCTAGTGTTTCAGAAACCCCAAACCATCTCTTTGCTGTCTTAAAGATGAATGACTTTTCTTACAGTACTTCCAGCAGTTTGTCAAAATACCAGTATCAGTTGCATACGTAGGAAGAATCATAGAGTTATAGAATGGCCTGAGTTGGAAGGGACCTTAAAAATCTAGTTCCAATGCCCCTGCCATGGGCCAGGACACCTTCCAGTACATTAGGTTGCACAGAGCTACATCCAAACCCTCCTTATACACTTCCAGGGATGAGGCGTCCACCACTTCTCTGGGCAACGTGCTCCAGTGCCTCACCACCCTCACAGTAAAGATTTTTTCCTAAGATCTAATCTAAACCTACTGTCTCCATGCAGTGCTGTGTATTCTCAGCTGTCTATTAGCAGCCATGTGGCCTCATACGAACCTGGTTCCTGGTCTTCATTAATCGTAGCAGTCTGGCATTTGAGAACATTGGCAATGTACTGAGCTCCTTGTTCCTCTTCTTTACTTGCCCCTTTTCCTACCCACGTGTAGCCAGAGTTGTCTGGCAGTTTCAGAACAAAGACATCATTAGAGTTTAGTGACACTGCGTCAACATCAACCTAGATAAAAAAAGAAATTGTTTTATTCTTCAAATCTTCAGATAATGTAATTACTATTTTGCATATTTATATAAAATGTGTAGACATGTTAATCTGCTATACTTTTGGTCTTCAGTTCTTCCCTTGTTTTATACTGATACAAATTAGAGAAGGATTTAAAACAGGGAGCTGACTTGCAGGGCAGAACTTAGGACTGTTCACAGTAGGAAAGACCATCTCATAGGAGTTGCTGACTTCTTGTCTGTTCTTTGTCAACTGACTGTTCACTGTGTGTATTCTTACAGGTCCTCTGAATGGTGCAGACTGATTCCAGCCAGCTACAGCATATTCTCTTTGGTTTATTGGACGGGTTCAATAGAGCAGTGGGCTGGATTTGGAGTTCTGTGTTCCTTCCAGATATGACGACCCAGCAAGATTAGTCAGAGAAGCTCATGGCAGCTCTAGCATTTCCCACTGGGAATGGCTGCTTTACTTAGCAGGTGACCTTACCTCTGCAATCCTAGTAATGGATGCCAGGTTCCTACGGATTTGGAAGAGTCGTGTTGGTGGAGCAGGTTTCTGACCTTCCCTCCTGGATGTCCCATCCTTGTAGACTATAAGTGGTTTGTTTTTGAACAAGCTCAGTAAATGTGCAGGCTCTTTGCCTTGACTGACTCGGATCTGTACATATGTAAAGAAATGAAATAAAAGAAACAAAAGGACACAAGTGGTTATTTTGGATCTTTGCCGAACAGCTATGGGGATCTTAGCCAACAATGCTAAGCATGCTAGCAAAAATGAGAAATGGCAAGCTGAAAAGATCTAAAAATATAGTTCCAGACATACAGAGTTAGAGCGTTTGTGAGATTTTTTTTGTCAATCACGGTGACACAAAGACAAGATTCAAACTTCCAACACAATATTTAGCTGATTAAAATGGCTGCTATAAAAATCACTCATTTTCAAAAGAACTGTCATTTCATAGTGTTTTATAGAATGACTTAATTCTCCTGCAAAACTGTCTTGGAAGTTTAGGTGCCCTGTATTTAAGCAGAAGAGAATGGTTCATTTTATTCATCATTTCTATATGTATTTTATCCGCCAAGAGGATGAAAAAAGTAGCGTGAATTCTCTCCAGAGCATAACATGGATGATGAAAATGAACTTCCATTACAGATGTAAAAGATGCTACTGCAATCTAAAACAAACACATTGAGCTACGAAGAATGATTATTTTTAAGTTAATGTATGATTAAAGTTATTTGTATGCAACCATTTAATTTTCCTTTATAACAGTACCACTGGCCAAGGTAGAGGGCTACAAATCCCTGCCTTCATTCCCAGAAAGAAAGGGAGAAGAGGGAATGAGACATGCTGCGTAGCCAGCAGAGGAGGAGAAATGGAGAGCCCTCAGTGAGGCCTGGGGCAGCTGAGAGCTGGGGTACCCAGAGGAATAGCTGAAACTGGGCAGAAGCAGGTGCTTTTACTTATTTCACAGGTAGACAGACTGCTGCAATTGTCTGGTAAGGATAACCTAGGACACATACACTTGTAAGGGACAAGCTGCAGCGGGATTTTACAAAAGGGAAAACAAAAACCTCAAACCACAAAAAAAAAACCAAAAACAAAAAACCAATCCAAATAAACTCAAAAAACCCCAAATGACCCAAAAAGCACAGTGAAACACATTCTTGTAAGCCCAACGTTTTAACAGTCACTTGTGCTGTCGTGCCATCTAGTGACCACACAAAATAGCACACTTAAAGCTTCCAAATAATGCTGATAGACATGTTAGGCACTGGTAATATATTCTGTTTGCATAAAAATGCACACAAATACATACGTATGTGCATATATATACACATATGGATATGTACACATATACATTCCTAAACTCATTGCAGGCTGAAAGTACTTTTAAGTATCATGTCTACTACAGTGAGAACTCCTTCAGCTTTAATAAAAACACTTTTTAACCACCTTAGGATTGCAGCAGTAATATTGTTAACAGTGGTAGTAATATCGTTATTACTTTAAGATTAACATTAGCCTTAGGTATGAGGCAGGACCACATTGGGTTGGACAAGGTCCAAATATAGAGCACTTGTTAGGAATATGTCAAGCAGTAATTATCTAAACGTGTTCAAATCCTTCCTTAGTATAATTTCAATCAGAAATCATAACTGATTAGTAGCTAAAAGTATGGGCTGTCATCTGAATTAACTCTACCTTGGTGGGTGGGGGAAGCCTTTTGCTTTTGTAATTAAGAAATGGGAATCACAGAATTATCTTCTGCTGCCTAGAAAAATCTCCGCCTGTCCCTTGTCATCTTAGTGCTCAAGTTTTTCTGTGAAAAGAGACCTCTCAGGTTTTCACCTACCTGCCCCTTCTCAGTAGTGATATAAGGAGAACACACCCAGTCAAGCTAAGGACTAGCTCATCTACTCACACCCTTTAGTTGCCAGTGTCCTGTGCCTTGCTTTGCATACTCTATTTCTGCACATGAGGATGTGTATCCTGCTTTCATGGAGCTGCAAGCACTGTGGGACGGGAAAACCCAAGTTATGTGTCTCAACGAGGCAAGGAACAGCCAGACCCTGTAGCACAATTCCAGCAGGCTCTTCTGTCTTTCATGTGGCTTTCAGTTCTCCCAGTTTTAGCCCTCTAAAAGTCAGGTGTCTTGTCTGGGCTAAATATCACAACTTCCTCCACAATCAAAAGGAGACAGGGGAGCTCCCCCATGGCTATTGACTTGTCACACTCCGTTTGGAGTGAGTTGCCCTGGACAGTCTTATCATTCAGTCTCCACTGGGATATGCACAGGGTCTGCGAGTCTTGGCAGGACTGAAACCTAATTTTAAAACAGTTCAAAACAAAGGAAAGAAAAGGCAGTTTTAGGTTCTAGCATATCTGTGTTCTTTTGGACAACTGCATACAGAAAGGATAATTCAAATGGGCAATGTCTGGCAAACTTTAACAGGATCCCATGGTACTTGGCTTGATGCAGACCTGAACAATTGGCATTTCCAGCCTTTAAATGCTAGCTCCTCCTTTCAATTCTCACCTAATTTTGCATGTATCACATGCTCTGCTGGATTTTATCCAAAAGAGACTAACCTGCACAGCCTCATCATTTAATGACCGATCCAGCTGAACAGTCAGAAACGCAGAAGCAGTCAGTTCATCTTTTGTAGCATGGGCTCCTTGCCTGAGGAAGACAAGGAGGAAGACAATGGTTAAATTTAGCTTCAAAGCAACCCAGAGCTTGTGCTGTATGACACACTCACAGTGAATGATCTTACATTTACACGTGTTCTACTCAAAAGGACAAAGTCAACATAAAATAACATCCACACACTGCAGGTCTGTGCAAAGGCAGCCAAACATACCATGTGTAGATGATCTTTCCCATAGGGTAAGTGTAGAGGATAATGTAACAGTCACCCCCATAGAACTGCCCGTATGTCTCAGGTCCCACAGGAACTCGGCCACTGCTTTCCACACGCCAGATCTGGGGAAACAGGGAAATCACTGGAGATTGCTGAACTTCATCCTGAGACTCTTCACAAAGAGTTTTACTATCTTATCCCTTCAGTGTCCTTTCTGTTCCCAGGTGTTATTGAACAGAAACAGGGAGGATTCTTCACGAAGTAGGTAAATACACCCTGTGCCCACTGAATTAATGATGACCATCAACAAGGGGCTGCAATATTCCTCTTTGTCTTGATGCTTTTTTCACACATGATCACTTCACAATGCCATCCTGATCTTTCTTAATACCTTACAGTGACAGTATGACATGGCACAACATTATGATCCGTCATAAAACTAACATAACATTTTGGAGAGGCACCCTGCAGTCAGGTAATGTGGTGTTAGGCAGATTTCTTCCTATTTCATTCACTACAGCCCAGTTCAGCTAACAATTGGCTGCTCGAGCCTATGGGCCATCCCAAGTGTGAGTGTTTTCTAGAAACCTAGAAAATACACTAGTGAGACTGTAGGTATTCATCCCTTCTTTTTCTTCCAGAAGCCCAACATGCAATTTGCATGCAACAGGCCATGTTGATACAATGGCATGCCAGCCCTGTGTAGTCCAAAGATAGTCCTGAAGTGGTATATGAAAAGATATAGAAAGACTGTACAGTCACCTTTCTCTCTCTCTGAGAGATACTCTAGGGACAAAGAAGGTTCTGCTAGAAACCAGACTGGATACCTACATAAAGACATAGAATGGATTTCTGATTCCAAGTGCAAGTCTTCCCATTCCAGATTTCAAGCTGATATGAGCTTGAAGTTTTTCCTTTAGACTAAGAATCTATTTAAAGTAAATATTTACAAGGTATTGTGTAAGGGGTAATATTTCTGGTGTATGATTTCTCTTGATGACTTTCGTAAGCACCAAAAGAACACAATCCAGCATACAGCTGATATCCACCTTCTACTTCAAAGTATCTTTTGTGATGCTAGAAGTAACACTTCCACTAATAGAGTGCTAATCGAAACAATGGGATAAAAATTAAAACACAGAGTAGCAGTCTAGCCCATTACAAGTGACAGAATACATTAGTTAGATAAGATAAAATTTATTACAATATGAAAATTACCTCTACTTTCCCTGAACCATCATCTATCATGTTATGCTGGGCAGCCATTTGTGGAGACTCATGTAATTTGGTAGCATCAAATTCAATCTGCTCAATTTTAGCCACTCTCTCTGTGACATAGACTTTGCCGAAGCCATCGCTTTGATCTTTATCCTTCCAGTCTTTGAAAAACTGTTTAAATATTGGTGTTTCACCTCCTTCAGGAAGGACTTGAATCTGAAATGAAGGAAAACACGTGAAACAGACGGAAAACAGACACAAGAGAAGGACAACTGACATGGTTACCCAAACAGAAACTTTTCTATATTATATGTGAAATATTGCCCTTATGTTTTCTAAGCCCTTAATAATATTTTTTCTGCTGACTTAAAAACAATGTCTTTAAGAGAGCTCAAGCTCTCCTGGTATCTCCTCCACAAATAGATCGCACCTGTGTGTTGGCAGGATAATTCATCTGCTGTATGAATTGTTCAGCGTTCTTCATGGCAGCTCTTCTCTCTTGAGGGTTAGCATTTTTGCCTGATTAAAACAGAAGGATAACAGTACATGGGAAAGGGCAATAAGCTAACAGAAGCTTCACAAACAAGTAGTCCTCAAGCCAGGTTCTCTTTGACATTGCTCTTCCCTCAGTCTTGAATAAACACAAATGCTGGACATAGCATGAGCAAGAAGATTCTTGTGAAGTTGAATGGCCAAACCAGTACTTTGATAGCTTTGGAAACAGTTAATTTAAAGGGAAAAAACAGGAAGAGAGAAAAAGGGGGCGTTTTGTTTTACTTAGTGTTTCTACAAAAATAAAAATTGTTTAATAATATCTGCTTGGCTCAAGGTACCCTGGGTCTTTTCTCTGACTTCCTTTGCTGGGCTGCAATACGGTCAATAAAGCTGAACTGCCTCCACTTCTTCAGGCAGTGCAAAAGAGTAAAAGAAACTCCTGTTTTGTCTGGCTGGGCTTTGCAATTTATCCATTTCCTTATCCACTGTTCCTTGTTCAGCCTTGCTCAATGTTAGATGAAGTCTCTGTGGGATTGACACTGTCCACAGGGTCTGTGTCCCAGCAGGCTGCAGTGACTGCATTCCAAAGACCTCACAGTCTAATCAGGCGCTCTGGTAAGGTGTTCATTTGTATCCCATTTTGAATGAGACCATTACCGAAGTAATTCACACTTCTCAGCTTAGCGGCCAGGTTTCCTGCAGAGATGATAGTTGCAGTCTCCCGTGTGAGGTGAGACTCACAGTCTAATGGGGGTTTTCCACACATTATTTTTACTGGCAGTAGCAAAGTGAGGATACCTAAATCATATTTTATTTATTTTATGCCTGACCCTGTTGGCTTGGTTCTTGTAGGAGCTGTCAAATAGAATAATAATTGGGAATCAGGGGGATTCCCAGAGAGACATAGGCTATCTGAGCACAATGCTCCCCAAATGTTTTCAAACAAAATGCTTACAATGCCTCCTGGACTGACTTGAGAGACTTGACAAATGCATCAAGCAATTATTTAGTGTTGCACATGGTAAAATAAAATAAAAATGCCAAAGAATAATTAATAAGCTGCCTCAGATTAAAAAAAAAAAAAAAAACAAAAAAAACCAGAAAAGGAGATACTCAGCACTGGATTTAAGATTTAAGATTTAAGGGTAGCACTATGGCAATCCAGCTACAAGGTGTCAAGACCTAATTCCACAGTAGTAGTATTCTTCTCCAGGGAAACACTGACACAAAGCAACTGCCAGCTGATGATACCTCAGAGAAATATTTGCAAGAAAAAAAGAGATATTAAATTATTTGCAAGCTTATGCTTTTAGTTTATGCTCTGGACACACATCTTTCAATTTCACACCTCTGTGGAGACACCTACCCAAATGGAATGTTCAGTGTCCAGATTTTGTCCCAGAAGATAGAGATTTGATGACAGTATACATAACTCATAAAATTATTTTTGTTTGCTTTGTACTTGCTATTTAGATAAGCATTCCATCACCCAAGCTTACAGATATCTCAAAAATAAAGTCCTTAGACAAGACTCGGCCTTGAGGTCCTTACACAAGTGAGTAATCCTTGTTTACAGCCTGTACCAGGGAGGAGCTGTGTGCAGGGTACAGTGTCCAGCCAGTATTAAATTCTTGCTAGTGTTCCAAGGGTTTTGTGTCAACTCCTTAGGGATCTCTGCATAGCTTCTGCATGTGCAGTACAAATGACCTCTTACCTTTCCACACAAAGATCTTTCTGGCAGCACCGTTGTCCAAAATGAAGCACTCCTCAGACAAAAGCATAGCCATAGAGAAGGGGTTTTCCTCTGCTACCAATGACACCTTCATGGATCCACTTGCATCTGACACCTAAGGAAACAGTAATTTCAAATTTAGATCAACTCCGGCTTTTATAGACAAATTAATTTCTGCTTCTGAAATTAGTATAAAGATCAGCTGCCATTCCTATATAACTGGCTATATGAAATTTGTGTACTGCTGGGAAGTAAAGTAGGCTCATGATTATTATTTTTTGCTTCAGTTCATTTTACATCCAATAGAGGGAGATGTAGTGTTAATTTTAGGGAGTTTGTTGGCTCCTTGCCTCGTAGCTTCTTAAAATAAATCCGTTTCTCGTCCACTGGTACAGTGTCTGCTGCCAAGCAACTCACACTGAAGCCAAAGGTACATGCACATGCTGAACAACAGCATTTGGAACCATAATAAAATAGTCCTACACTGACATAACAGGTGAATTGACTACATTTATAACCTGCTGTTCTTCAATTGGAAACCCTAATGTACGACCTGTTCCAGAATCTGCTTTGTAACCTCTACCACCACTGTAAGTTCATGTACACCTTTAAAACCTTTTAAAAATCACTCCTGTATAGCTGAAAAGACCAGTTATTACTAGTAAAAACAGATTATTACTATTATAATTACTTTTCTATCAGTCTTTATTTAATTTCATAATTAAATATTAAACACACCATTATATCTTGCATTTTATATTATGGAAGTACAAAGAGGAAATTATCACTGCACACAACAAATAAAAATCAACCATTATACCTACTGCTTTGAGGGCTCACCATAGACCTGTTTCCTGCCTTTGACACTCACTGTTATTCACACATTTAAATCCAGCTAACAGAGCTCTGTGTACCTTAATTTATCAGATATCCACAGAAATTTCAGAGAGTTTCTAGGATTCAAAAATTCACTTTCCCTTCTCTAGTTATGTTTTACTTCAATGCTCCTGACCATATATATATCATATATATATATGCAGGCCTTCTTTTGTTCTCCATTTTTGTTCCCTTAAACCCCTGCTAGGAAGAGAAATATGCACCAGATTTTTGGCATGAAAGGAATGACTAATGTGAACTAAACACAACACATACACAACTATGACTACAAGTGGCTTTGTAACGATGATCACCTCGTACAGGCTTCCTGTAAACCCCACATACACCTATGGGCAGTGGAAAAATCAGGTAAGAGGCAGGGAGAGAGCTGGCTCTGTCCTGTGGTCTGTGTGGTGCAGGAGCTGCAGAGGAAGTGACTTGTCCCCTCTCACACTTGACAGCAGCTCCAAAGTTAGTGTAGATGGCACCTACAGGGTCACACACGTGGGGATCCAGTAGCACTCCATGCTGTCAGTGTGCCACTTGTTAGCCAAATCCTCCTTGTTAAGTGATGATGGGGAAAGGAGTAAGGTTACAGATAAATAAAATATAATGAAGTTTTTAAACTCTGCTAAGAATAGTCCATCTTTTAAACTCTGCTAAGAATAACTAAGTCATATAAGACTACTAAAATTCTCCCTGTTAAAATTAAGAAGAGAGGATGATTTAAGAGCAGTTAATTCTTCTTTGACCTGCACTGTGTGGTTCGTAGGCATGCTTAACTTGTTTCCTGAGTATACAGAAATGTAATCCATTTTTTTCCCCTCAAATTGATTGACATCCTTTGAGAAACTTGTTCATTTGCTGCAAATAAACTAAAATAAGAGCAGTTCTGTAAATGAAGCCAGAACTCCATTTATGAGGAAGGAATGAATAAAAGCATGACTACTGTTAAGCATACCTAATTATAAATAAATAATCAACTTACCATATATAGTTTAGCACTTCTCCTGTTTGTGATATCAGCCAGCTCATCGTCATCATCACCACACTCAGGAAGCTCTGGCTTGCTCCCTAAAACCTGTATAAGAGAATAACAAATTCAATGCAGAGGGAGAGTAGGTGCTGGAGCATAAATATCTGTACACTAATGTATTGTCGCAGTAATCAAATATTTGGGACCATCTTTATATATAAGACAATCTAAAACCAAACTCATAACTAACACAAACATACAGATAGTTTTTAAAAACTGTGTCAGATCTCCAGTGACTTTATACCTACATGATGTCTTTTCCTCAGGTCAATTTGCTGGCTGTCTATACACTACAAAATACACACAGAAAGGTGTGTGATCCTATTCTATGTGTGTGTTTACCTGTCTGTCTTCCTTTTCTCTTCCCAGTAACTTCTGAACCCTTGTCAAGCACATCTTACAATCTTTGGAATGACATCACTCTTAAAATGTTTAATAATACTAAAATTAAAACTGACAGAATGATATATATTAGCTGAAATTATAAAGTAATTCAATTAGCAATATAAAATATCATATGATGAGTTCATTAATCTTAAAAGTTACAGATTCTTAATCCCATTTTAAGGGCAAAATTTAGCTAGGATCTTCAAAATAATTTATGGTGCGAGAAAAACATTTTCTTACTCTACCACTAGAATATCAATTTTAACTATTGTGGTAGTTTTACACCATGGGCAATATTATAACAACTATCACTATAAGAAATTTACAGAGGTTCATCAAGAATATGTTAGGTCAGGTAGTCATTATTAAGTCCTAGTTACCCTTTCTTGATGATCTTTCCCTAATGACTCATGTATGTGGATGGATCCAAAGCTTACATACAGAATATTATGGATTCCTATGAAATTATGTCCCAGAGTGAAGGTAGTAATTGATATGTCTGAGAGACTAAATATTAACATAAAGTACAAGGGCAGTACCAGCCTTCCTGTGAACTTGTGCAGTGTCTGTATAAAATGCTGTGCAATATAATGTGGAGCCACAGGAAAAAGCCTTGTAAATATTTGATAACAGGGAAGCCCAACAAAGCATACAGCTGCAAACAATTTGGAAAGAAAAATCATATAGAATAAATATTTAATATAAATCTGCCATTTGTGGAGTTTCTTACCTGGTAAAGTCAGTAAAATAGTAAAGTAAAATAAAATAAACTGAAAATAGCCTTTTCAAGTGTGATTACTGCAGTTTAAGCTAGAAAATTTTATCTGCAGCTCATTGAAGACAAGAAAGCAATGTCCTGTTTAAGAAAGATGCTGCCCACAGCTCTTCAGTAGCTCTCTGTCAGCATCTCCTGAGTTTACACTACATGGCTGCAGATTTACTACTCTATAGGCCAAGTTGGCCTCCATGTCCACAACAGAGTGCCACTGTGCTGGTGAACAGCTAGCATAGGAGGGTATATGCAGTTTATTGGCACCAGGTTTATAAAAATGTTTCCTTTCCCACCTGTCTTTGTAATGTCAGGGTCACAAAACTGCTAAATAACAGGCATACATCTTTACCTGAACAGACACTGAACAAGTTTGAGGGTTCTGTAACATTTGACTTTCAGTAATCAGTAAGAGGGTAAAAGAATCCTGTTAAAAAAACTCTCAGAAGTTTGCAGCCACTAGTGCTCTGCTTAATTAAGCATTTACAGTAAAAGGAAAAAAAAAAGCCAAAAACCAAAAACCAAAAAATCAAAAACCAAAAAATCAAAAAATCAAAAACCCAAAAACCAAAAAATCAAAAACCGCCAAAACAAACAAACAAAAGACCCAAAAAAACCCCCAAAAATGTCGGCTTCTGACACAGTTGAAGTCAGTGTTTTCCCTTGCTGTGCCTGTAGAATACCTGTGGCAACACAATTATTTTGCAGCATCTTTGTAAGTCATGCATGCTGATACAAAATCCCTTTTTTTCTTTTAACTGTGCAAGTGTCACTCTGAATATTTCAAAGCAAATAGTGCTTGTTGGTGTTTGTGAAAGCATCTTGACAGAAGCAGCCTTTCTATTTACAGCAAGGTCTGGGTGCTGCATTCTGGCAGCAATTGAAG
This sequence comes from Euphonia xanthogaster, assembly GCA_034509185.1. Lineage (NCBI taxonomy): Eukaryota > Metazoa > Chordata > Aves > Passeriformes > Fringillidae > Euphonia > Euphonia xanthogaster. Next base: position 27,854,510 of record JAYDZK010000113.1, on the reverse strand, counting down.
TAAGCAGCCCCTATAATTTCAAAACTGGGTTTTAAATTTGGGCCCTGCACAGGTTAGATTGCTGGCCTGACCTGTTGCTGTCTTAAAACCAAACGTAGAAATATTTTTCTGAAGTAGATAGAGAATTATTGTCAAACTCACAAAGCTGGACTTAGGAAATCTCAATTCATGGGCACTGACACAGGGAGAGGGGTTAGAACCCCCTTTGTGCAGGTGCATTTATAGACATGAGATATTCTGGTTCAGGGAAACCCCTCCACAACTCATTACACAGCAGCTTCTCTGGCCAAAGAGAGCTTCTCTGACTAGCTTCTCTCGCCCTGTGCTTCAGCACAGGCAAACAGAAAATACAAATTATTAATTTCTGTAATTCTTTTTCTCAGAAGAGCCCAAAAACAAATGGAGAAGGGTCTTGAGAGTGTCCCCATCTCCTGCATTTTTAAGTCACAGCTGCTTGTAGATCTTGGCATTGTGGTGACCCTTGTTAAGAAGGACATGATGTGCTTCTCCTCCCATCAGGTAAGAAAAGCCAGGACTTGTGAGGAGGGCTGTGCAGCCAACACAGCTGTCAGAAAATGCCTTGAGCTGAACCACCAGCAGTATCTGCACATGTTGGTATCAAAACCAGAAGATGATACAAGATTAAATGACCTAAGGCCTGTGAAGACACCAACTGTGAAAACATATAGCATACATACATATAGATATATATATATATACTATATGAAGTGCTATTGCATGAAATATATATAGTCAGTACACATCCGTATTGCAAGGAACAGTTTATGCAGCTTCCAACATGTATTTGTTACCAGTTTGTCTTATAGGCTGGAGGATGAGACAGATCATGAAAGGAAAAATTCCATACTTAAGCACAAAGCATGAAAAAATGTTGAAATAATGTTTTTTCCCAAAGAAATGCCTTCCAGAGAAGTCGTCTTTACTCCTCCTAAGGCAGACTCCCATGCTATGGCTCCACGTGTATATGTCTGCATGTTATGAAAATTAATAGTCTTATCAGTAAGATCACAACAGTACTGAAACAACAGCTAAGTGCTATGCTGAAACTGGGTTGTATCCTTACATAAGGACCTGCTGGCTGAGTTGTAGCTCTCTGGGGCACCTCCCTTTTTACAAATAATTCTCACGTGATGGATCAAAAAGAAAACAAATCACTCCAGCTGAGACTGCAGTCATAGGCTCCCAAAGCTTTGCAGCAAGGTACCCCAATGAAATGATTTATACCAACAGACCATTTGAAGGACACTGGGTCTTCTGATACTTATATACATACACTCTTAGTTTCACACAAATCCTATGGTAGTGATTTACACAGGACTGTGCTCACATAATCCTTTCTGCACAGCCAGGCTGCTCCTCTGGGTCTTGACACCATATGGCCCAGTGTGCTGACAGCCCCAGGCTGGCTCTCCTGCGTGCTCTGAGGTGTGAGACCCTGACTCACAAAGATGCCAAGAACTCAGACCCAGAAATCCACCCTACACACCTGGAAACAGCAATGCTTTCTTGGGTACACACAAGACAACCTAGCCACACTGCTCCCCAGATGTCTAACCATCCTGGCAAACTTCCCACCTCAAATCTCATAAATGCACAGTTGCACACACAGGCCTTGAAACTGTTTTTAAATCATCATCATTATTATTATGCTTATCATATTATCACTATTCACTACTACAGTAACAGCAATATGAAGAGTAATCAGGGGCCCTGAAAGAATATCCATGCCCCACCTTCTTCATTCTTTGGGCTTAGAATTGTTTTAGCAGAAGCATTCATTAACTCCATACCTTTAGATCTTGTCTGAAGGCATATAACAGGAAGTCAGCCTGCATTAATCTTAAAATGGTGGGGTTTTTAAGTTCTGTTAGACTTCTGTGTTGACACTCTCAGGTTAGTACAAGACTACCATTATGCAAAACAACAGAACATCAGTTCCTCTACAGCTGCCCAAGTTCACTCGTGGTAAATGCAATGTAGCTTATCCTGCCTGCAAAACCTGTTTCATATTTGCATGTGCACAATCTCTTCTCTGTAAATATCTGCACCCCTCAGATAAGTGCAAAATACTGAGTCAATGCTTTTACTCAGAAGTGAAACTCCACCCTTACAAAAAGAACAGAAGAAATACAGACACAAAGTTTTTAATCTGAAGGAATGTGACAAGGTAAATAATTTAAAATAAAGTCAGTAAAAGAAATTTGGCAAATATTTTCTTCATAATTAGAGAAGCCAGCTCTGTATCATAAAATAGTTGATATTGATTTAATGGGAGCAAGAAGTTTAAGGAGTTCAGTGAGGCTGAAAATCCACCTAGGAAAACAATACCTGAACAGCATGTCAAGTGAAGGTCAATTAAGAAAGAAAACCAGTTTTATACAGTTTAACTAGTGTACACTAGCATTGTGTTTGATTTTCTTCTTCATATACACACTTTGGGTTAGGTTTCTGGGACTGAAACTGAACTGTTTGTTGTTGCTGTGATCCTGAAGATCAGATCTCAAAACCCCTCAAACTCCCACTTTTATATGCTAAAACCAATAGAAAGAAAAGCAAGAAATTGACACAGCTTAAAGCTGCCTAAATGACATTTTATTACTTAATACTTTTGGAAAAGAGTCAAGGTAGTAGCTCATCATTTACTTTCCTGTATGCTTTGACACAAGCAAGTTTATCCTGCTCCACAAATTCAAAGTACACAAATTCAATGTAGGTTGTGACAGAGAATAAAGCCACTGTGCAGGACTACAGGTCTGAAAAATAGACACCGTATGTGTCTACTCATTAGTAGATAAAGGTTTAGATTTTTATTAACCTTCAAAGCAGAGAAGACTATTACAAGGAACATCTCTCTGAAAGAAGTCTTCTCTCAAATATATACTTGAGCAGGAAAAAAATCCATCAGAGAAAGGAAGGGATGAACATGATGCAGGCTAGTAACCACCCGGCTGACCCTAGGTACCAGCACAGAGGATCATCAGGCAAAGGTGGCTTTAGGGCTTCTCTGCTGAAGTAAATAGTCACAGCTTAACTTCTAATTGCTTGGGGTTATTGGTTCCTCTGGCAGAGCACAACCACTGCTGAAGATATTCTGGATCAGACAAAAGTGACTTTTAGTATTTATCAGATAATGAATAACCAAATAAGCTTATTTTACTAGTTATTGTAACCTGGAACTCTTCCCATCAATTTAAACAAATACTCATTGTCTTACAAAAAATTACACTCCTAACAGGAAAAACTTATCCCTTCACTGAACTGCTCCCAGGGTTTCTGCCTGAAATGGCCTCTCACTAGCAATTCCAACAACAACAGATCTTATTACATGCTCTCCTCGAGCAGGCAACCTCCCACCCTCCTGAACACAGACTGAAAATAAGATGGAAACAGCCATAATGCACTGAGAAGTGGGCAAAAGGGTGGTTTATGTTAACAAATAGCTCTGGCATGCTGTTAGTTTCTGGGGGTTTACCATGTAATTTATCAAAAGGACTTTCTGGCATTAAGGTCTAAATCTGCTCTGTGGGACGTCAGATTGATATAAAACAGCAAACACATCAGCTGCTCATGGCACTTTTGATGCATAAATTATGGCCTATATTTTTAGCCAGTTTTTGTTGTCTCAGGAATTTCAAATGCAAATCATAATTTTTTCGAAGCTCTGTGCTTAACTGCCTAAAAATAGGGCATTAGGCTTTGGCAGCTTTTAATAAAATATTTGCAACTTTGCATATCTGTCTGGGATAATTTGAACATAAAGCCTTTACTCACATGATAAGAATAGTCTAACATTAATTGTCTGTTCTGTGGAACTCGCCATGGATAACATGTTCACAAAAAGGTGTCTAGATCTGTCTTGAGAGTACAGATTTGATTTTTTTTTCTTTTTTTTTGATAGTTTGGCTGCAAGGTAAAACAGGCTGCTTTTTGTCCTGCTGGGACTGCACAGCTGGCAGTATCTAAGCTAGTTATTTACTTGAAGACTGGGTGTGCATGGAATGAAGAAATCCCCAGCCTACTTATCTTCAAATATCTGACTTTTAGGATGCCTTCAAGAACAGTGATCCTGTGCCAAAGAAACCAGGAGGGTGAAAGGCAGTAACTATGAAATGCAGCAGTCTTTTTCTAATCATCACTGCTGCTGAACGAACACAGGAAATTGAGCTGTTCAGCACATGCCTACCTGCAGCATAATTAAAAATGAACTCAAAAGTCCATCACCTCCACATCTTTTTGCATTCATACTAATTCTTTCTACCTAAATTTTTAATCTCACTGCTTTGCTAACATCATCCTCTGATACCAGAAGTAGTATTAAATATGGGAGCCTGCAGACACTCGCACGTGTACTTGAGTTGTCCATTTTTTCTGCTTTATTTACCTCATAAATTGAGGTACACACTGAAGCCTTTGCAGCTTTGCAGATTTCTGTTTGAAGGCCTTGTGGATAAAATATCTTATGGGCTACGTGACAGTGCATGCTTATGTGTTGGATAATAACGAAATAAATCAGTGACTAATGTCAACAGGGAGCCTCAGCCATAAAGAATATTTATCTGACAAAATCCACAACACTCCCAGCTTTTCATTCTTTAAGTGCCTCCAGTTTTGCAGCTGGTCCCAAGGCTGTGGCTGGACCATACCAATATGGGAGTGAAAAGAGGAGTGTGGCAAACACTCCGTGAAGCTTGAGCTGGAGGCAGCAGCCCTCGATTGGCAGGCAGAGACCCTGCTAGGAAATCAGTGTTCCCAGGGGATGCGCAGCAGTTGGAAGAGCAGTTAGCAGGCAGCTGTGACACACAGCAGCACCAGGGTGAGCAGAGGAGCTGCTGCAAGGTGTTTCAGCACTTAGACCATGAGAGAGGAAGGTGGAAAAAGCCACTCAGGGCATTGGAATATTTTTTGAATGCAACGCTGACTGTATTCACAAGCTCAGCATTTCCAGTCCCATGCAGCAAACAGACCAGATATGCCAGGGGATCCTCCCTGATATGACACCAAACTCTTTGGTCCAAGACAGAGCACAGACTGGACTCTAATGTTTAAGAAAGCAATTCAGAGAGTATTACGACAGATATTCTCTAATGATTCCTGCTGATGCTTGAAATAAATTAAATATTTATTAGCACAGAGAGAGAAAGGATGTTCTTTCACCTGGTTGTCAAGGAGATATATCCTGCTTAGCTCTTTGAAAATAATTTCCTCCTGCTAGTTTAGGTGCCCTTCACTAACTGATTTACGTCTTAAGTTCCTACACATCCTAAAATTCTGTGTAAAGGAGCCAAAATGTTCAGCTATGATTTACAGTTCTTCAGAGTTGGAAGCTGCAGCACTCATTGCTGCAGTACTTAAATCTTAATTTACCTACCTTTTATTTTTAAAGGTAAAGCCGGACAGTATCAAAGTCATAAGCAGTTGTGTAAGCAGAAGACCTGGCCCTAACAGCCTACTCTGCAGCACCTGCAATAATTATATTTACAGATTTCCTCAGCATCACACACTGTGGTGGTGAAAATACTGAACTGATCCCCCAACACATGGGATGCTTTCTTCCATACAGCTGTGCTTCACTTTGGCCCAAAGAGAGGATTCTTATTCCAGTTTTACACGGCCTGGACAGGGAACAGCAATTTGTGCACATGCGGAGTTCTTTAAAAAAAAACCAACAAAACCCAAAAAGTTTTCCTCCCTGAGCTCTTCCTGCACTATAGAACTTTCACTACAGAAAATTCAAAGGCAACCTTGCACACAGATCCCAGTTGCTCTGCAAGGGGCTGGGAGGAGACAAACCTGCAGAAAAAAAAAAAAAAGAATAAAAATACCCCTTTCAAGGTGCATTTCTGTTAGGGATGTGCAGGATCCCAGGAAGAGACTATCTCAGAGCTTTTTATACAGCAAAGAAAATCTACCCTTTCAGGTCTTCTCCATGAAATTCCCCTGTTGAAAGGAAGTACCTTGAAATAAGAGCTAACAATCTCATGTGGAGATAAGTGCTAACATCTCTTGTCTTTGCCCTTCTCTTAATTATGCTCATTTAATAAGTGAAAATTATAGTACTTTTTCACCAAGAGATTTCTTGATAGTATAGCACAGAAAGGAAAAAAGCCATTACAAACTCTATTCATATCCTAACATGTAATTATAAGATTATAATTGACTTATGTGGTAGCCCTGCAAGCTACAGCTGCTAAAGAAGAAAACATAACAAAGATGAGTGGTTTTCTCAGTCACAAGAATGCAAACGAGACACATTATAATTTGATTGCAAGCACCTCCAGGAAATCATTAGGATCTTAGAAATTCCCTAGAATAATACCTAGTTTAGAAGCAACTTACCTAGCATAAGAAATGAGGTTTTCAACCACCTGCTAATAGAGCTGTTCATAAAGAATTTAGCTCATGCCATGCAGTAGGATACACCTGAACACTTTCCTTTCTGAAATTAAATTTCTAATGCAGGCACTGAAATCCGTATTTAGAGACTTAATTAGAAGCCTGGCTTACAGATGTGTTTGCTACCTGCAGCTCCTATTCAGTTCCCTGTCATTAGTACCTGGCTTCAGGCAGCCAAGACTAAAACTGCAGCTTGAGGAATATTATGGGCACCTCCCAACATTTAGGAAGATTCCTCCTTACCAGCCTCAGTCATTCTCTGGCCAAACCCCTCTTGATCTTCTACATGGGTCCGGGAAAAACGCCGGACCAAGCGCTCAACTAGTGCAAAGCAGATAAGATATACTGGAATCCAGGCCATGCAAGTTTGTCTGAGTATGAATTGTGTAATTTAGTCATTTAAATGTAAATTTGTATCAAGGAAAGGGACTGTCCTTAATGAAGGAGATAGGCTCCATCGCTGTAAAGAGCACAGAACTCCTGGTTCTGACAGGTTGAAACTGGCACCCTGAAGGGCAAGGGGTTTGCACTTTGTACCCACTTTCACACCCCATCATAAAGCTTAATTAAACACTGGAATGCTTGGTAAACTGCCACTCCTCAGACTGAGCAGGTGTTGCTATGAAAAGTGCACAGTCATGTGTAAGACTTTTACCCCCAAAGGTTTATTCCCCTGGACTATTTTGAGTTGTATCCAACTAACTGATCAAACTGACAGGACCCAAATTTTTGCTGGCACCTACCTATGCCCAAAATCACTCCAGTGAAGCAGCATATTCGTGTTCCTGAGGGTTAAATTTGACCCATAGTTTCAAAGCAGCATGAGAAAGCTGTCTGTTCATTTGAGTAGTCAATGCAACTACTAATAGAAACTACAGCTAGTAGGTCTGCTATTTTCTGTGCATTAGCTTTCTTAAATGTCTGTATTCTCACGAAAATGTAGCTGACTGCTCTGTGTGCCTGTGTTACTGAGTCTTTGCACTGGGGTCTGGTACAACTTCCACTGTCCTCATCCCTCTCTCAGTGCATTTATTTTCCTTTGTACATGACTGTTAAATACTGCCTCTACCAGGGGACTGAAATTCATTTCTAGTATTTATTTCACAAAATTCCTTGGAATAATGTCTATTTTTTCCAGCTAAATTTTTCAATTTAGATGATCACAGGCAACTTTGCTTTACTTATTTCCAAAGCCATAAATAGGGCTTCGTTATTTTTCATATTGGGCATCTTTTTTGGCTCTGAAAAGGTCAGGCTGGACCCTGACAATTACATGCAATTCAGAGCTTATGAGCATTTGATTAAAACTGTGTACAAGCTACACGATTAAACAATTGTTTAATCCTTTACAAATGCCTGGAGTTTGTAGTCCACAAAAAGTTAGAATAGAATATTATTCTAAAAAGTTACCCCTCTTCCTCCTCTTGCATCACTGTTCCTTCACTCCTCTGTATACAAAACAAACAAACCTCCCCTTAGCATGACTTGAGTTCATAATACAACCAAAAGCAAGGGAAAAAGAAGGAACACAAATGTTGAGAGTAGCAAGAGCAGTTTTCGCTTTTGCAGAGCTGTGATGACAGATCCTGCTCTTGCTGGCTCTGGGAAAGGAGCAGGTACCAAAGCAGTACCTTCACCAGTGGGGCACGTGCTGCTCTTCCAGCCTTACATAAAGATCCACATGACAGGGCCAGGGACTGCAGGAACCTGCACAGCTCCTTCAGAGCAACACGTCCTTGCACTCTCACACCCACCTACATGTCAAGGCAAACCTCACTTTTTTCCCCAGCTACTTCATTGTGCTCCATGCTGTCCTTGGAAATGATCTTTGATTTGTAAAAAATAATTTTTAAGGGCTTGAATTTATTATGAAAGGAAGAAGTGATATTGCTCTTCTACCCATATGGGCAGACATCTATCCAATTAATTTAAGGAATACTGGAGCTTCATGTTTTCAATATTGTTTGCATTATTTGGGTCCCTGGAGTCTAGAACCTCTGTAACTTGCATTTGCAATGCAATCGCTCTATTGTCTGTGCTCTTGGGATTTTATCCACAGGGCCGAGTTAGCACTGCATAGTGCTGCCAGTCCCTTTCCAGCTACAAAGGTAGGAAGGTGTGACTGGCTGTAATATGATCAGACCATTCACCTGTAGTATTTATTCACACCACAGGCAAAAACAATCGTCACTGACTACAATGGCACTCAGCAATTCTCATTATTAATCATTGCTTAGGGACTTTAAAGAAAGAGCAGGGACTAGAAGTCTGCTTTACCAGCAAGGAGGAAGAGGTTCTCCCTGTTGCTCAGTATTTACACTAGCTGAATCTTTACACAAGTATTTTATGAGAGGTTTGGACCCACCTGTTGTAAGGGCTCTAGAATGCTCACAAAAACAGGCACGGGACAACTGCAAATGCTCAGTAAATAAAAGTGGCAGAGCTTTAGGTTTAAAGGCAGAGGAGTGATTCCAGAGATGCATACTAATAAGATGATTCATTTCCTTGTGGTTTTGAACCTCAGCTGTCACATTTCTCAGGTTTCATTGTCTTCAATCATGAAAATCAAAAACCTTTACAAAACCACAACAAAAAGTCTCAGTAGTAAAACCCACAGCAATCATATAGTACCAAGAGTTGCAGTTTTAAGGGAGTCATGTGTAAGGGAAAAATAAATTCTATGAATCAGGCTCAGAGAAAACAGAAGCATCTTGAAAAGTGTTAGCTGAACATGACATATTAAGCAGAGGGGGCAGATGAAGGCTTAACACTTAATTTAGGTAGAACTCAGTCTATCCTACTTTTTCATTGGCTCTCATACTCTGCAGACTGACACAACTGCCCAACATACTTGAAATGTACCACAGGGAGATGAGTCTATGTAGACAGAAAGTACTATCAACATAAACATATTTTAGGGTGTCTAATATTTCAGATTACACAAACAGAGGAAAAAAAAAGATATTAAAACTTTTCCCTCCCCTCTACTTCATCTCTAGAGTTAAGATACCAGATCAAGGGATTGCTGCACAACAAATGGAGGATTGGATGCTTTGCATCTTTCCCTTGAGTGACTCAGAACTGAATGCTTCTATGCTTCCTGCATTACTACAAGCGCCTTCAGCTTGCTGTCTGACTAGAAATCTTCTCAAATACACTAATTTCTGATTCCTTGTTTTTCTAGTTTGCCATTACTCCACAATATTAAATAATGAGATTATGGGAAACTTTTTAAAATACACTTTCTCCAATTTTCTCCTCTCTTCAAAACTAAAGCAGAGATTCCAACTAGAGTAAGAAAATTGCCTGTCCTAAGCATGGCTGCCAATTACTTTGGCTGCTCTCAGTCCTCAGTGATCTCCTGGGCAACTAAAAGCAGTGCTGTGAGACCTCTGCTTACCACTGCAAGCAGTGAGAAGGGTAAGTATCAATGTCAGCAGAGGTAGCAGCTACCAAACTGTGTCAAGCATTGCTAAGATCTGTTTTTGGATTGGTCCCATGAGGGTCAAAAAATTCCTGTAACAAAATTCAAGTGTACATTCAAGTGTAAGGTTCAGCAGAATGGGTAACTATTCAGCTGTTTACATGTGAAAATCAGAGCAGAGTTGGCATCTGATGATTTTTTTAATGTTCTGTTGAGACTGGTGACCAGTCACACCAACAGCAGCCATTTGTCCAAGGTGGTCTGTTTCTCTTTTAATTCTCCAAGGTAGCAATCCTATACAACACTGCTTCTTTAAACCTGCCAGTCACCTCCTCACCCAAATCTGGCACCTAAAGCCAGAATTATGTATCTGGCTTCACCTTCCAAACATGGAGGTGAAGCCAGATAACAAATATCTCTGATGTGCACAGAAAGCTTCTGCCTTGTCTTCACAGTCGGAGTTCTAGTGATCCCTGAAGCATCTTCTGGGAAGTTCTTCACACCCGCTGCAAGTCTGAGCTTTCCAGACATGCTGCGTTTCCAGAGTGCAAGCACAGGATGGTCACTGTGTGGCCTGTGGTGGCAGATGAAAAAGGGCTTGCTGCTGTCAAAACTACTCACATACCAGCTTCTGGTAATTCTCCTTTCCCAGGGCAAGTGAGCTAGGTCTTGCTGGTCTGCCACAACAATTCATCCAGTCCTACAGCAGCTCCAGACAGTTTTCTCCCATGGGCCAATTCAAGCAGTGCAGCCTCTTCCCATTGCTAAAAATGGTAGCTGGGAGCAGTAACTGCCCTCATCAGACAAGTTCACCTCGCCCACAGCACCACAGCTCCCAGCAGGACAGTGGGCTGGCCAGGAAACACCTCCTCATCACAGCACTGCTGCCTCTGCTAATCCTACAGCAGGACAGAAGTGTGGCAGGGTTAGTTCAGCCAGCCTGCGTCTTGCCTCTGAGGTGGGGTGCAAGCAGAAGTCCTGCTTTTCTGTAGGGAGTCACAACTCTGTGCTTATGGAGCAGGAATGAGATCAGTATTGGCTCTTTCTGCTGGTACTCATGGTGGGTATGTCAGCCCCTGCCTGAAGCATCTACTGGCACTGCATGAGCAAGTTTGGCCACTGATATGAAAGCAGATTTCTAGCTCACAGGAAGGGGAATCATTCAGACATTTGTCAGAGGAGATAATTTTAGGAAATCTCTTTCTGATTTCAGTTGCATACTGGATGACAAAATGAATAAAGTATGTAATTCTTTTCCCTAGAAAATAAATCAAACTTTTTCTAAGAAAGCTGGAGATGCCAAAAATCCACCCTTCCTGATGTAGAGGGAAGAAACAAACACAATGTTAGTTCAACAGCAGTTAGCCTGAGACAGTGTAACAAGTTAAGAGACAATTTTGTGGAAGGAGGGAGAAATCCAAACAAAGAGTACCAGAAACTGGAAACAGTTTGAGCAGGAATAAGGATTAATACATTTTAGATGTTTGTGAGGTTAGCTATCCTCCTGACTTATTAGCAGCACATTTCAGAGTGGACTGGGACAGCCACAGCTGAGCTGCAGACCCTGTTATGGAAGCAGCACTTACAAAAGCAAGGATAGCACGATGCAGAATAGAAAATAAACCCTGACTGCAGACACACCGACTCAAACCGGGCTCATCACAGCGGCAGCAATAAATGCAGTTAATCTGATTGCATTGAACTACCCATTTCTGTTCCCTCCATATTGAGAATCCTAAAACAAAAGCAGAAACCTCTTCATACACTGCTGTGCAAGTGAAGAAAGAATTTATGCCCTGATACAATAACAATGCACTACAGGATCAAAATGCTACCTTGGTGTTTTCCTGCTCTTAATCATGTGCTGAGGTTGCTACAAAACAGCAGTTGCACACAAATGGAAGCCTGGCAAAGAGATGGAGGGGCAAGGGCAGCATATCCCTTCCCCTCTGAGCCTATGGAAGGGGAGGGCCAGGAGGCAGCCTGCAGCTGGCCCGTGTCCTCACCAGGGTAGCACAAAAGTCCAACTTATCTGCACCTGTGCCATACAAGGAGCAAAGGGAGCTGCTCTGATCAGTGTTCCCAAGCTACACACGAGTGCACCAGAAGCTCTGTCCAGAGCCTCTAGAGGTAACTGCAGGATGTGGCCAGGGGCAGGGTCTCAGTGCCACCCGGCCACAGCAGCAGCAGGATGCAACCCAATGCTGTGATTCAAATCAGGAGCAGGAGATTGCTCACTAATTGTCAATCTGTGCTCTTTTCAAAACAGTTATACATGTAAAATATGTGACACATCAGAGCCAGTGTGGGAAGTCTGTGCAAGGAAGTAAAACACCAGACAGAGCATTGTTTGCTTGGGTTTTTTCCCTCTTCAAAGATCTCTGGCACACTGTGTGCCACCTCCCCTTCTTCTGAACACAGCCACATCTGTACTCAGACCCACAGGAGGAAAGGTTTATGCAAGGATATGGACAGCCCACCAAAGGGGTCCCCACAGGCAGCACGGCCATGGGCTGGTGGCTCAGCACCTGTTTTGCTCTCAGGCAGTAACTAGTTATGCTGCATATGACTACACTGAATGAAAGCAGGACAAAAAATAATTGCACTTCTGCATGCACCATTAGCTTTACTTCCTGAACTTAATATGGAGTACAAGACAATATCCTAGCTGTACATATTCCATTTCATTCAAGTACTGCTTTGTGACCCTGCTTCCCTCTTCCTTCTCTTTAGAGAATGAATGGAAGAAGCTTAATTTAGGACACAAATGCCAAGTGCCAACACTTTTATTAGTAGGCCACCTGTAACAACACATGAGTGTTAACTTTTAGAGATCTGAAAAATCCATAAATTGGGAATTTTTCTTTCACTCTACTTTGATCAGCTCAGTTGTGATATCTGAAATCTGGGAATTTTAAGTAAATTGTAAAAATTCCTAAATATATGAGGAAGGGGCTCACTGGGGTTACTAGAGGCCAGGGGCATATGATCTTGAAATAGAAGCTGCAGTATGCAAAGCAGTGTGCTTGGCCCCCAGCCAAATCAATATGCAATTTGCCACATTCTTTTACTTTCTACACACAGTAATTCTGTGTCTTTCCTTTTTTGGTGCTGTGTTTTCCTTGTTGGATGTTCCTTCCTCACACAGAGCTGCTGGTGTGCTCTGGTGCGAGGCATGGTGTTCATTCAGTCACTGTACAGCTAACTCAATAAAGCAAACATTTATTCTTGTAAAAGTATTCTCAGATGATTAATTATCTTAGACTGTAATGCCCAAATAACTTAACACTGCCTGGGTAAGGAAGGAAGGAAAAGGTATAAACTGGCCTACTATACCGTTTATCTGTCTTCCTAGCATCAGCCCAATCTGATTTAACTCCTGAGGTGGAAAAACTTTTTATTCAAAGCTACATCAGCAACAAGTTTGCACATTACAATACCTCTATGAGGTGGTCTGGCTCACTCCCTTCTTCCACAGTAATTAATTTAGATCTTCCATTTCGTTCGTTGTCCCGAATGCCAAGAGCAACCTGCGTAGCCTTCAGCCGCTCGTACTTATTGCATGACGAGCCACACCACTGATAGATCTCCTGAAATAATGAAAAGAACACATACTTTAGCAATAGGATTCAACACAGCAAAATCATGGAATTAATTTCATTAATAATCATCCTACTGGATCCAAACTACCAGAACATCAGTGAATCTACATCTTTCAGAAGGACTTTCTAGAAGAGAGTTGCTCAATCACGTAGATATTTGCAGTATCTATGACATAGTCTTGAAGTGCACCAGGAGAAATTTAGGTTGGATATTAGAAGAAATTTCTTCATGGAAAGGGTGAATAAACATTGGAATGGGCTGCCCAGGGAGGTGGTGGAATCACACCCATGGAGATGTCAAGAAAAGACAGGATTTGGCATTTAGTGCTGCGGTCTTGTTGACAAGATGGTGCTCAGTGATCTCAGAGATCTTTTCCAACCTATTTCATTCTGTGATGCTGTAATATGCAAGATATTTACATAATATAATTTAGCTTCCACATAACTAAGAGATCACTAGAGCTCAGAATAGTCAGAGTTTTGGTTTGACTGAGTTTTATCCCAATTACATACAGAGCTTTAGCTAATTAAAGAATCAGGAACTCCTAGATTTGCTACTATAAATTTTATATGTCAGTTTCTCTTCTATGGTACTTCAGCAGTGCTGGTACTCACCTGTGTCAAGAAACAAATTCATTTCAAAATCTCAAGGAAGATCCAGATTGTATGTGTTACTAAAGTACAGTTAAATCTTTCAATCCAGATTTTATTTGCTGACCTTTTGCAGAATGCAGCATGTTCCCAGGGCACCTCTCAGGAAAGGGAGACACCAGAACCAGACTAAAACAGGTCACCTGATTCAGCCACACAGACTAAGGACCCCGAGTTTTGGCAATCCCCATTATTCATCCAGAAAAAGCATAACATAAGCTGCAGGGATGCTAGAGGCTGGGCTGGAAGGAGCCAGTCCAATGAAATTACTCATTTTGGCCGGTTGCTTCCCCCACCTTCTCCTGGAAGAAGGTAATTTAATTCTTCACACGATTCTGTCAAATAGTTCAAATAGTACAGCAATAAAGGTACACAGTCTTTTTCAGTTTTAATAAGGTTCAACTGGTTTGTGTTCATCTGCAATGCACATTTTAATCAGAGCCCTCACTGAATAAATTACTTGCACTTAGTTTTATGTTGTATACACAACTGTAAAAAAATTAACATTTCAGATGAAAATCTACTTAATAAAAAAAAATCAAGTTATTTCTGCTGACCACTGTTGGTCTTTAACAGTACTTGAAAGGGTGGTTTGAGACAAGTGAGGGATGAAGCACAGCTTCCCAGTACTAACAGATGCAAATTTTTAGCAGACAGCTAAAATTCATGGCATCTGCATACAAAACAGAACTAGTAACTTCCAACAGTTACTTCTCACCAGTTTGGACACAAACCCCCCCCACAGTGAGATCTCAGTGACCTCACTGTTCCCTTCCAACCTCCCTTCCCCCCTTCAAAAGCACCCCTTCAAAGACAAGGATTACACCACAGATTGACAGAACTCTATCCCTTTCAACTTGCAGATGTTATGCAATGAAAGCTGTGAGGTTTTCAGCTTGCCTTTAACAACTTGACTGTAGGCTTAAATTAAAAAACTGCCTCTAAATTCTGGTTTAAGTACTGTCAGTTTACCAAGCATCCAGAATCTGGAGATATAGCTGGTGTCAGGTCTGAACCCTATCTTAAATCTGACTGTCTACGTTTCCCCAGGAAAATAAAATGTCTGTTCAAACTTAAGGAAACAATTTTCTGAAGAACTGAATGCGCAGAAAGTAAAACGTTCTGATCTGAGCAGATTTTTAGTACATTTGTTATTGCCAGGCACTGCTTTAGCCCTTTTCTACCAAATTCATGGAGACTTTCTACAACACAGACTCCTTAGCATTATCCTCATCTTGGCCTACATCCCACTAATTGAGCTTATTTGCAATAGTATGTGAGAAAACAGGAGTCACTAGAGATACTGCAGCAATGAGTATGAATTCTTTATAGGGAAAGAGGTAAGGCAGCTATTGCCTTATCTCAGTGTCCATGTGGCAATTGGTGGAGATTGCTCATTCAGAAAGGTTGGAAGTGCAGCTTCAGTTGTACCAATTGGCCTTCTCTCAGTTTTTTGGTAACTGGTGCTGGAACCTCAAACAAGTAGTTGCATTTACAAAATGAGTATTTTTGCTGTACTGACCACAAAGGATATTGTGAGACTTGAACTAGCACTGCAAATTACAAAGACCTTGACTTCTTGGACAATAAATTCACATTTTCTTTTCTTAGCCTCTCCTAAAGGCCCCACTGGACCCAAGTTACTCCACAATCACAGTTTATTCTCCGTCTGCCTTCAGCCAGCAAGTGACTAAACTGAGCTCTCCTACAGTCCACAGGCTCTAGGCTTCAAATAAGCCTGAGGAAGGAGAAGGACCTTTAAAAGTCTACAGTAATGGATTTCAGATTTTTAAATTTGCAGGCTTCATTATTTTCCTTAAAGATAATGTTCCAGGTTTTCTTCTACTGCATAAACCACCACTTGAATCAACAAGCAGTGTCAAAACATTCTTGATCTCGAGATTCACAAGCTCCATTTTACATGGTTATTTGAAAAATACTGATTTTAAAAGCTAGAGAAATAAGAATCTGCTTCTTTTTAGCACTAGAAAATAAAGACACTATTCTTTATTAAAAGCCTGAAGGTTAAACTTCATGTACTGTATAATCAAATAGAAGGACACGGGCAGCCACAGGCCATGAAAATGTCCCAAAATACATACTATGGTAATCCATTTACTATGATCACCAAAATATCTTAAGCATTCAGTGCTAGAAGCTTTCAGGAGCTTGGATTTAATTAGTTTTCCCTTCTGAACTCAAATAATCTCATTTTCAATGTATCTAATTTTGAGGCCCCCCAGCAGAGAAGCTGAATTGCCTGAATTGCTGAGTTGCCTTCCTGACATAACTTACCCATTTCAACCTATAGGCAGATTCAGTTTTTCAACAATTTAAAACCAGGAGAAGAGTTTTAGAAGTTAAAGCCACTTCCTGAAAAGGCTAATATTTAGATCTGGATTTACCTGAAATACAGTCAATTAGTTATCTAACTATATCCAACAAATCATCGAGCTTTTGGGTCGTATTTTGTTATTCATGTATTTCTTTTTTAGACATATAAAGTGCTCAACTAGGGGCAAAATATGGTATTGAGTTTCAGCTCATTACTCTCAGAATTTCCTAGCTGTACTACACCTTCACTATTTTTAGGCTTGTTTTGGTAACTTTATTTGGAACTGGCAGGTTGACAAAAAATGTTTCCATTAAAATGAAAACAGACTTCAAGTGTTCACTCCCCTCAAAATAAAAGAGCTTCATTCATCAGTAATTCCTGTGCCAAGCCCAGTTTATTTTCAGAAGTTTGCATTAGTAGTATTTACTTTTTTAAACCTCTTGAACAGAATTCTGAGAGAGATGCCCTATATTAATGTATGTTGATACCAATATCGTTATCATGGTGGGACAATTAACAGCTGAGGGTAAGAAAACATTATAATGAATAATGTTGTAATGAAACTAACATTTTAATGAACATAATGTATTGAGTAATACTAAATAAATATAATGAGTAACAGTGCAATGAACATAACCTCATAATGAAAAATGTTATAACAAGTAACAGTGACCACCCTAGAGCTCCTGAGTGAGGTTGGGAAGGCAAGCTGGATCTGTGCCATACACACTGTGGGCAGAATGCACCCTCCCCTCAACTGCACATTTTGGGGAAACAGTTTGGTCTTCCACCCACAGAGTGTCAGAATTCACTGCTCTTACTCCAAAGAGCTTCTGGCCTGCAGAGTGACCTTGTGCAAGTCACATGAGATTTCTACAGCACATTAAAAATGACCCAACATTTAGCTTCTGCACAGAGGCTGTGCATCAGGATGACTATGCATGGCTCATGTGGAGCCCTGAGCAAGAGCACCTTGGCACTTTTCCCTGTATGGAGGGGGACTGTGAAAGTACACCTCCTGCTTCCTGCTCCAGCCCCAAATGGCATGCAGAGTAAGAGAAGGAAAAACAAACAAACAAAAAAATCACTTATTTCAGAAGTGACATAAAAACCAATTTTTTCCCTTCCAACACATAGCTACCTCTGTGGTCAACTGGCAGCCTCCTTAGTCTGGAGGCACACGAAAATATACTCTCTTTTCTAGATCTTTTGTGGTCATTTCTGTGGATCTTAGCCAGGACAATGACAGGAAAAGCTAAGAAGCTTAAATCCATAAAGTTGTTTTTCTCTAGTCAAACATGCCCTAAACACGCAAGTGTTTCAAACCTGTATGTCTCTGGAAATATTTACTAATTTCCAGGCCTCTACTGTAATTGCTGATTTGCATTCTCTTACATGAATGAGAAAAAAAGCTATTATTAAAAAGCTAAACAAATTAAACAGGTTTCAAAATGCTAATTAGAAATAATTTGTGGTGAAACTTTCATTAGGCAGAAAATAACAGTGAAATGTTAAAGTGTCATTAACCTTAAAATATTGAAATAAACTTTCAACTTCCGTTAAGAAAAGAACTTGAAGCATCACAAGCTGGCGTGCCTCTATTCTTTATTTGGAGGCCCTGAAACACCTTAAACTTGTCCACCTTTGCCCACATAGGAAGAAAGGCTGATGAGGCTTGTAGGATGGGTGGGTCAGGAGGAGAAGAGCTGTGATTTAGGAAACCCCAAAAGAGCCAGCACTCCTAAGTACTCACCTCCTGAAGGAAGCAGAAAAAAAAAGCCCCAGCAATGCTAGAGGCAGATGGAACACACATGAATACTGGCAAAGCTTTATACACATCATGCTACTATCAAAATAATGGGCAGGCACTCAGCTGAGACTCTCCAGAGTCATTAGTGAACAGCTCCTCTGATAAGGCATGAGTTCCTTTTAGCTTGTTCAAATTTCCAGTTCTGTAATTAAACTTAATATGTTCAAAGAAGAAAGGCCAATGCAAAATAGAAATAAATTGGGAAAAAAGTATATCTATGAACTGCAAACAACAGAAATACTTCTAATGCCTTTAATTCTAAGTATTTGTAAAACAGTGGCACATTACATTGGTATTTGTATTTCAAACACCAAGGTTTTGGAAATGAAACAGAGAGCCCTAAAGCAATAGTGCAGAACTTTTTTATGTTTTTGTTTTGTTTGTTTGTTTTTTTAAGTACAGAAAAGTGCTAAATCAAGAAAACAAAATTCACATGATGGGGAAAATAACTGAACAAAAACAACTGCAATGAAGCGCTTTTTGTCAGTTTACTGACATCCAGGTTTTTTAAGGAACTAACAGTATGTATGTATTAAGAATGCTTGGATTCAACCAGATTAATATAGGCTGCTGAATGCATTTTTCTCCTTAAATTATTCACTTTTTCCTTTCTTGACTGCTAAATTCTTGACACAGGCAAGGAAAAAAATCCTCTCATTTCACATATCCATAAAATCTAACTTTGCTGAAACTGCAATACAGTGAACCATTGAAAGTTGTGGAGTTTTGATAATCCAAAACAAACTCCAGATTCGTTCAGCCAGAACACCTCTGAGGCCACCTTGAGCTAAAAAAAAATTAAAATTACTAGTAAAATTACAATAGTGTCTTTATAACCAGTCTTTGGAGTCTCCCATTTGACTCAAATGGAACAAATTTTCAGACTAAAAAATAAGTCAGATATAGCAGAGTCATGCACTTGGTACATTCATTTTTCCTCTCACACCTCTTTTGCTAGCATGCACTAGGAATAGTTTTTGCTATACCACATGGATTAAGGGGTCAATACCAGGATAATCTTAATTCT
Source organism: Euphonia xanthogaster (assembly GCA_034509185.1). Lineage (NCBI taxonomy): Eukaryota > Metazoa > Chordata > Aves > Passeriformes > Fringillidae > Euphonia > Euphonia xanthogaster. Next base: position 27,835,247 of record JAYDZK010000113.1, on the reverse strand, counting down.
AAACAACAGGAGCTGCAAAACATCAGACTTCCTACCACATCAGGAAGAAAACTAACTTAACTGAATCCTTGTGGATACATGTGTGTCCAGTCCACCTGAAGCTTAAACAATGATCTCTGGTTCAGCTACTTTTCTGTCTACAAGTGGGGGTGAGGGGGAACTTTCATAGAGTATGAAGAAAAACCCATACTATGAATACTTTAACTGAAGTAGGGAGAAAAAGGACTTTTTTTTTCCCCACTCTATCTGATGGCTTTGAGACTATAGCAACTTCCAGAATGCTGGCATTTACACTGCTGGGTAACTGGTTCACAGAATTACAGAAAAATTAAGATGCTTGCTTACCAAGATACGCATTTTATAGACAGAACAACATTTTAATGCTGTTAATAAGTTAATAAAGAACCTAATCACTTTAGTTCCTCAAGCTCAGCTATTTGTTTGGCAGCTCCCTGCTGCAGCATGAGCAATAGTTTAACTGTCAGCTGGGGGAAACTGGAGAAGAGGTTAGCTGTGGGAGGAAAAAACTGAATGGAAAACCTACATGAGTCAGTTGTTAAGGCTAGGGAAAGCAACTAAAAATGCACAGTGAGGAATGGAAAAATGCAAGAATCTGCTCTTCCAGCCCCGTTTATACCTTAACAGTGACTTTGCTTATTAAAGCAAATAATATGCCTGCTGTGAGCTGCTTTATCCAATGCAAGAGAAGCAAAGCCACCTAAAAGAAGTAGTGAGGGAAGAAGATTACAGAAACCACCAAGACAACTATGATTAAGGTGGCAATGTGATGCTGAATCACACCCCATGGTCATAATCATAAAACAAGTATCTGTTATCTTGCTCTTTAAAAAGCAGAAGTTAATTTTCTTTTTGTAAGCATAATTTAATCTACACCAAGTTAACAGTTGTTATGAAAAGCAGTTGTATAAAAAGCCAGCCTTTTTGCCTGATGTATTTCTTCTATCAAGGCAGAAATTTTCTTCTTTTGACATACTTATTATGCGCTCTATTAGGAACATACTGACAGATAGATTATGATAAAAACTCTGTTCAGTCTCATACTTTTGAGTTCCAACTTCATAATTTTCATTTGGATTCATGAAGCTCTTGAGAAATACATACATTGATTGCTAGATAGCACAAGTTGCTTCTAAGAATACTGTAGGCTTTTAGATTTCAGACCAGCAACCTCTTGGCTGTTTATAGATCAGTTTATCAGCACCACTATAGGAATAGGAAGAATGGACAACTGAGTACAGTTTACCTTCAAACTTCATTTAGCTTGAGCTGTAGTTATCATCTTACCCATCTGCACTCTTCCTTTGGGAGAAGGGTGATGTTCTGCCTGGAGAATTTTTATTGTACTGACAAAACTTTCCAGCTGCAATCAAGCCCAAGCTGAAACTTCAGTGGTAGTTATCACACATTGCCCTTCACCCCCTTATTTTAACAACTGTCTCTTCATTTCTTTGAGAAGGCTGAGCAGTGCACAGCTCTCTGCCAGACCTTTGCAGTCACCTAGCTCATGGTACTGCTGCTGTCCCCCATCAAGAGATTAATCAGACAGAGTGGAGACTTACATTTCACACAGCTCTATCCAAACACACACAAAGAATATTTTTGCTGGTCACTAAGGATACAACTTCAGACAGCTTTCATACAGCAGGGCTTCCCAAACTGAGTTGGGAAGCATTCAATAAAATCAGCTGATCAATTAATGTTGCTTTATTTTATTGTTACTCCCGTTATTTCTGCCACCCAAATTTTGATAACCACCCAAATTACTGACATATCTCAACATTTCAGTTTTATAAATAACCAGCATATATCAATATACACAGAGCTAATTTCACAATACTGACAAGCTTCCTTTCCACTTTAAACCAGGAAAATTGACAAAAGATATGAAAGTCTTTAGCACATCTTATCAGAAATATATATATACAGTATGTTTACATATGCATCTAGATAAATACTAAAAAATAGCCTTGAAAACTGTTTGTGTGTTATTAACTAAATAGCAGTGATTCATCTTTCCCCCTGCCTTCTGTGACCACCTTCCATGTCCTCCTGCTCCTTGCTGCTTTGACAATTGTCTTGGTGATGAAGGAAGTAAAAGCACTGTGTCTACAGGGAGGTGGCTGGAGGATGGGGTGAAACAGGGAGAGCTGCATCTGGAGGGAAAGGGCAGCACAGAGCAAGGCCAGGCAGTTTAAGGCCACCAAGAACTGTCAAACCCACCCTGGTGCCTCTCAGGTGGGATACCTGCAATAGTTCAGGACAGGATTGGAATGACCTTAAGGAGAAGCTTTATGAGGAGTAGCTGAGGTCACTTGGACTGTTCAGCCTGGAGGAGACTGAGGGAGACCTCCTTGCAGTTACAACTTCCTCCTGAGGGGAAGAGGAGGGGCAGACACTGATCTCTTCTTTTTGGTGTCCAGTGAGAGGACCTGAGGGAGTGGCCTGAAGTTGTATCAGAGAAGTTTAGGTTGGATATTAGAAAAAGGCTCTTCATCCAGATGGTGGTTGGGCACCGGAATGGGTGCCCCAGGGACATGGCTGCACCACCAAGCGTGACAGAGTTCAAGAGGAATTTGGACAATGCTCCCAGACACATAGTTTGACTCTTGGGGCTCTCCTGTGTGGGACTAAGAGTTTGGCTTTATGATCCTTGCAGGTCCCTTCCAACCTAGCATATTCTGTGATTGTGTGGCAGAAAACAGCAGCTCCTGGGAGGCCTTGAGCAGAGCCACACCTGGGCAAGATGCACTAAGCAGCACCCAACAAAGGAAGGTGTGCTCCACTCCAGGCCCTCTCAGCAACCACCCTGCACTTGTCTTGCCTGCCCAAAGGCTCCCTTACAGAGAGATTCCCAAGTTCACCAAAGAGGTGTCATGGAAATGCCACTCCCTCAAAAGAAGATCACTACAGTGACAGCTCATGGTGTTACAGAAGACTGCTTGACTAAAAGGTCTTCACACATTTCCCACAAATAACAACTCTCCCCAGACAGTGCTTTCTCTGCCTTCTGCAGCTATTTTCTCTTCCAGCCAAGAGAGTTCAAAGGAGGCAAGATGAGACTTGGGCAGGGTATTTGAAGTGCTGTAAATGTGGTTTAGTAACAGATCAGCCAAGGCGCTGTGTGGGTTGAGCACATGGGACATGGCCCCATGGCATCCCAACCACTTGTAAGAGAGAGAGAGACTGTCAGGAGGCAGGCAGTTAGAATGCTGTTTTTTGATCTTATTTCCAGCCGAGGTTTGACTCCAACAACTTAGAAGGCTGGATCAAGATAGAATAACCTTCATTCAAGGTCAGGCTGAACAGGGCTCAAAGCAACCTCAGCTTGTTGAAGATGTCCCTGCTCATTGCAAGGCGAGTTGATCTAGATGACCTTTAAAGCTCCCTTCCAACCAAAACTATTCTATGATCTAGGTATGAGATAAACATCAGAACTTGAACTGTAAATATGTGAACCTAGCTTGAAATGCCCACACACACGTTTTGCTTAAAGCATTATCCCTGTAAAGGAAATACTAGTGATAAATAATTATTTTATTCCTATTCATTATTATCTTTCATAATTTTCCCTTATCTGTTCAAACCATGAGTATAAAATACTGCAGTAATTGAGAATAACGGGAAAACTGAAATAATTTTTTATTATATTAGATTAGCAGATTGATAAAATATAGCAGGAAATGGACAGCACAAGCAATTTTTCAGTTCCATGGAGACCATCCTTCTGGTTAGCTAAGAGACTGGGGAAAGTAAATCCTGGAAATTCATCTTATTTGACACACTACAAAAATTTGATATTAAAAGCACTGACCATAAACTCATTATTTTATGCAATTACTGCCCATTATTCTTAGACAATGTGTCTGCAGTGGTCTGCAATAAATACCAAAACTCAGAAGTAACCCTATTTAAGATTAATTTTATTTCAATTGTTAAGTAATGTAAAAATACTTTTCTTTTTTCAAAGAAACTTTAAATTCAATTAAGAGCTCCTGTAAAGACTCATAAAGCCTCCCTCATTTACAATGGGCCTCTAGTCACAGAAAATGTCAACCTGAAGTACAATCATTTCAGCTTGAAACATAGTTCTTATAAAACTCGAGCAAAGTTTCTCCTGTGACATTGTATTTTCTACCACAGTTCTTTAATTAGAGGTACTTTGCTAGACTTGTACATCATCATCCTGAACCATGTCACCCATTTTCATTTCCCACAAACATGGTCTGGTTTATGCAATAACCTGTGACTATGAATATCTAGACTCTTAACACACTAAACACTCGTTTCCTTAACTTGCCAGTACCTCCAGAAAAACCCACCTCTCTTTCACAACTGACATGACAAGACCAAGAACTGTATTAGACATGTGATTTGACTGACATTTCCCATAGAGCAGCAAAAAAAAAGGGATCTAGGTGTTGTTCACATCTAATCTTTCCTCCTGCAAAGGCACAGTGTTGCATTGCTGCTTGACCTCTGTCTTGTCAAACAGTGAATCAGAAACCAGTGATGTTACACTATAAGAAAAGTAAAAGGCTCCCAATGTACACTCAGTATTAGGTAAAGACTCTATATTACATTTAAATTGCTTAGTGAGAGCACTCTCCTCTCACCAAAAGGAATGGGCCCCAAGCTAAACATGTAACACTGCAATACATCCACAGTGCATTTTATCAGTGCCATTCCTATGCCTGCAGTGTGGCCTGAGTAATTACTCAAGGTCATCTGGGTAACTGCAGCTCAATAAGGGTCAGAACAAGTTAAATTCATGGAGTACACCCAGTTCTACACCATGTCCATGGAAGGCTGACTCCAGAAAACTCAAGTCAAATTACAGCCTTACTGCAAAAGCAGCATTATCTAGCAATGTTTAGCTCCAAAACTTCCATCTCCCATGGATTAACTCTCAAAGGGAATAGATGATTTGGGTCTTCTATGCAAAGTGACATTGAGATACTACTTTGGATACTGATCACCAGGCTGTTCCACATGATTAAACCATGTTGACATAAGAGGAATAGGATAATATTCAAAAAACACTATTTGGTGTTCCATCTGAAGGCTGTGAAGCATAACAAAAATCAAAGATATATTGGATTATCTTCAACTGTCATGCGAGGGGATGCTTTCAGAGAAAAAAGAAACAACAAATTTTCTTATTTCAGAGAAAATGCACACCATGAATTCAGAAGAATCCATTTTTCAATAGGTCAGGGGAACTCTGAGATCTTGAAGCAGCTGCCCACTTCCTTATGAAATACAACAGTTAAAATCAACTGCAGATAAACTATTTTCTTTCTCATGCTTTCCATTTTATACATGTGAGTATAATTTCAGATTGGTAACTAGCATCCAATTAGTGTGGACTACATCCCAGCTGCTACTCTGAGAATCAGAAAATCTCTTGTAGTCTGAGGTGACAGCACTACACTTTAAGCCATTTGAAACAAGCAGAACTATCTTCTGTGTCGATATTCTTCTGTGCTGTCTCTACTTGTTTCCAGCAGAAAGCCTTGAAGCACAGGATTGCTTCTCAAGTGATCTCTTGAAATATTCAAGCAGTTTTATAATCACTTTTGCAGCTATTTTTTTAGGGTCTACTGTCACTATCAAAGTTTGATGACTATGAAAAAATGCTCTTAAGAGAATGGTTGAATCTGTGTTCTGCTCTGAACTAGGACTGATGCCATTCATCTGGTAAAGAGTGCCAAAGTCAGACTGGACTTACAGTGAACTGCTTAAATTGCTCAAACACCAGTAGTGAAAAACCCCAATGCCCTTCCTCTGTGGGAAAGAGAACTGTTTCTTGACAGATAATCTGTGCACACTTCAGGAAACATTCAGGGTAGTTTGAAACCTTTCAAGTGGCGTGACACTAAAACCAATTTTCTAAAGCAGATTCTTTCTGCTGGTTCACGTGAGTGACAAAAATCAGTTTTGCATTTTAGGGGATGACTCAAACCTTGGAAGGGAAATAGCTCTTGTTTTTCAGTGTTTTGCTCTACAAAATACTTACATTTCCAAGGTCAATAATGAAACAATCTCCTTTGTTGAAGCTGGCCCAAGCCAGGGGGACTTCTGTGGCTCTTACAACTCTCCGGCCCTTGATATGCAACAGCCTCTGGGCACTCAGATCATTAGTAACAACATGATTAAATCCAGAGGCAACACCACCTGCCTGAATAAAAGAAAACACAGCAGTCAGCTTTATTTCAGCTTCATTTCTGCAAAGTTACTTTTTAAACTAAAGATGAGGAGCTAGCAGTGGAAAAAAATAGCTTATGTAGTGAGAAGCAAGCCAAAGTACTGCACTGTTTAAGAGTGCTGACCACAGACCAGACAGACACCACTGCTGCTGAGCTCTCAGGCGTGAGCCTTTAGCCAAGGGAGCAGATATCACCGTCCTTCAAAGGGTTTTCAGATAAATAGCAAAAGCGAAAGCACAGAATTTACAGCACTCTCCAGCCTCCTTCAGAGGATGAGATAATACTGAACCCTATTGTTAGGACAAAAGTCAAGGACTGAGGAAAAGCAGAGAAATATGCAGCTCCTTTTGAAGTTTTTCAAACTTGAATCTCAGAGGTCCAGGTGGTTTTAGTACCTGGCTAAATGTAGATGGATGGATAATTCTACAGCAGCTCTGCAATTTTATGAAAGGAATATTTGCAACTTAAGAGTCAACCTGCCAAGGTTGGCAAGTGAGGGCAAACTGTTAATCTGTGAGTGTAAACATAAGCATAATCCTGTAAACTGGCTTGGATGTCTGCCTCTGTGAGGCAGCATTCTCCACTCCTCTGGGAGACCCAGACCTTGTGTTGGAACAGAGGGTGCCTCTTGAAATTACAAAAAAAAAAAAAATTAAAATGTAAAAGTTAGTTGCATCACTGCCAACCTTACTTATGCAGAGTTAAAAGCTTAATTGTGTAGACAGAGAGAAATTACAAACCTTCATAATGGGGGAAAAAGGCTGAATGACCCATGGCTCCCAGAGCTTCTACTATGGAAGTATTCTCAGGAGATATATTACTTTATTCTTAAAAAAACCCCACAGATGTAAAAAAAAAAAAAAAAGTTACTTTTCAGCTATTCAGCTTTTGGAAGTGACACAAGGATACTGACACTACACCTCTCCGAAAGCTAAAATTTTTCAAAAAGAAATGGGAGATTGTTTTATCTACTTCAGAAAAAAAAAATGCAGTAGGACTGCAAAAGCATCATTTTTATGTTCAAATAAAGTTCTGGTCTTTTCCATTCTACTAATGTTTCTAACCATTTGAGCAAACTGGGTTCTACATTTGAACAAAAATACTTGGCCTGCAAGACAAATTATTTCTGTGAGATTTAACACCACTCAGACAGAGAGTCCCTACTGTGAACTCCCTTGGACACATAAGGAGGAAATCTTAGGACAGCTTTATTTTGGGGAAAAAAAACTGGGAAAGGTTTTCACATAACAGAAGAGGCGCTGACAAACAAGCTGCTGCTTTCTGTACAAACACTGGATTCCTATGGTTTAAGATGGGTGGTTCAGATCTAAACCCACAAAGCACTAATAAACTATTTTTTAAATCTCCATTTACAAAGAAAAACATTTTAATTTTATGTAGGGGAAAAATGTTATATACAATTTCAGAACGTATTTTGACAGACTCTTTACCTTGTATTTAATTCCTCCTTTGAAGTAACCCACAAACTCAGTAGACTCATATCCTTGAATTTCTCTACTCTGCACAGGCTTCCCTCCTAGATAGTCATCCATTTGAACAGCAAAGATAGCTGCAGCTGTACTTTCATCCTGGGTGCATTCTTTCCCTGAAATAAGGGGAAATATGTCAATAAACATTAATATAATTTTGAATTCTTGGAGAAATTATTTCTCCATTTATTGTTGGAGAAATTATTTCTGCAACAACTGGACACTGCCTTCGGCAGGTTGTATAACCCATGTTTATGTGGAAATAAAGCACTGAATCACAGCCCTGTTCACCACCACGTAACATGATCTTCCAGACCATTTCTCAACTACTTACAGAACTGCATTCACAAAGAAAAAAAAATAGTGAAAAATAGTGAAGTTCACCTTCTCTTAGAATCTTCAAACAAAAGAATAATTTAATTGAGTTTAGCATGGCAAGCATCAGCTGTAATGATTTTTGGACTTTCAGCTGAAGTTCAAAGAAAGGAAAATCATGCAAAAGGACTGTCTGGATGGTAACTCACCAAACCATAAAGCCAAAATAATTCAAAAGCAGTCCTCTTGACACTACAATGCAAGCAAGATATTTTGCCTGGAACAGCTGGGAGAAAGAAAAGCAGCTTTGGGGCTCAGATATTTGCTTCATGAGGTCACACTTTGTTTCGTACCTTACAGAGAATAGCCTATTCCCAAGACTGTGGCAAAACAGCCTCTTGACCTAGTGTGCTGATGCCTGTACTTGCTGAAAACAGGCTGTATATAAAACCAAAGATTTTAACGTGTGCCCATAGGTTTTGGATTAACATTTTCAGCAGTTTTAATTGTTTCAAGAAAAGCACAAACAGAATCAAGTCTAAAAAACCCAGCTTCTCAGTAACTACAGAAGAAAAAGGAAAGGTGAGGCCTTCCATTTGGTTCCCAATTACTCCATGATAGAACTTGCTATGTTCCAATATGCTTTATAAGACCTGGGTACCCCCTTAAAATTGGTGGTAAAGTTTTGGAGGTTTTAGGGTTTAGGTTTTTTTTCTTTTTCTAAATAGGGGGAATCATATTCATTAAGACTAGATCTTTCTGAATTACTACTTGCAATTACATAAAAGCGTTCATGGTTAAATAAAAATGGTTTTTGAACGGAGTCAGATATAAGAACTACTATCAGACTTGGTCTCATAGCTGTTATGCAATAAAATACTCAGTGAAATCCCATTAAAAAAAAAAATCAAGTGAGCATGAGTCTAAGCATAAGTTACTCAAGCTTGTATGAAACCCAGATTTACCTTACAGTCTAAGGCACAGCTACAAATAAGCCAGAGTATAAAAAGAAAAAAGAACAAGTTTTTACCAAACAGATTCTGGGTCACATGGACAAATCTTATGACTTCATCTCTGAGGACAAGAGTTACAAAATAGTTAAAAAACACCATGCGTAATTTTATTAAAGATACAAAGTGGGGTATAGCCAACCTCACTTGCATAAGTATTTTCATACTGGCACAGTGCATGCTGTTTCCATTAAGGACAGTTTCAAGTCCAGACAGCTCCCTTAGGATTAGTACAGCTACTAAGGCATCCCTCAAGTGCCAGTAGAGACAATTGAGTCAGGATGTCTGAGCAACGTTAAAAGTGGATAAACCTGCAGCAAAACAGATCCACATTGATTGCTTGGCCATGCCAGCAATGTTGATACACCCAAGTCAGCTTGCTCAGAAATTATCCAACCTCAACAGCATCTCAGTTCTCAGTGCCTGTGAGGTATTTGGTGAAACAGTGGCTTCCCCATAGGAAGCTTCAGCATGGCAGAACAACTGGGGGGTCACTTTACCCCACTGATGCCAGGCACAGCTGAAGACTGTGAGGTCACAGACCATCCTCCCATGCTCTAGACCTTCTTTTAACCCCTTGGGTGTGCCTAAGCAAGGAATTAGGAGGACTTTTGTCACTATGTAATAGGAAAATTTGATGTTGGGGGTCTTTTTTGCAGGTCAGAATCTGTGCACACGCGCAGCCATCATATGTGGCTGCCACAATAACATACCACAGGTGACAAGCAGGAGTAGGACTGCATCACCAAATGACAAGGAAGGCCCTTGTACGTACCTAAGACCAAAGTCTGCAGCGCTTCCCCCATCATGAGAATTCTTTCTTTACATCCACAAGAGTGATAGTGACTACTGCAGCTGTCCAGAGACACTTATGGGAAGTCTTCAGAAAGACCCTATTGTGATCTTCCTCCCCACAGATTACAGTCTTTGCTTACAAGGGAAAAATTTGGTGTACATAACAGCAGCGTGAATCAGCCAAAAACACCAACATGATTCTACAGTTTTTGCCCTGAGTGTGAGTGGCCCTCCCAATACACCTTCTCTGAAGTCCTGGTCTCCTGTTGCCATTAAGTCTGCAGCAGTGTTTGAGATTATTCCACCCTGCTACTGAAGTATCTGGCAAGCAGGACAGGATTTGCCAGCAGTGAGGCTCCCTGCTGCCACCTTGCCAGCTGCACAGCAACAGTGGGTGCCCAGATCACCTGAAGCCATTTAGAGTACCTAGATAACACCGCATCAGCACATATGCATCAATTGTACAACCAAAGCTCTTCAGCCACCAGCAATGAGGTTTTAATTGCTGCAAATGTCAGTCACTGTTCTACCTTCCCTTCCCAAGAGCTGCAAACAGCCCTTACATCACTCCCTGTGATGTGTGTACTAGACCTTCACTAAGACACCCAGCTTCATTAACAAAGACACACAAAACCAAACCCTGCTACTAATTAGCAGCACTGCTGACAGAAAACACTCTGCCAGAAATTCATTCACACTGCCATCTATGATTATTCTCTTACAAGACACAGACACTAACATGCGTGCCAGCTGGAAAACTCCGAAGACACGCAAAATTCAACACTCAAACATTTATGCAGAAACAATCCGAGCTCTGTCTGCAATTATTTTTCAATGCATGCGAAAGTACAATGAAAACTGCAGCAACTCAAGCACGTTAATGTTAATACACCTATCTTTATGTGCATTCATTGAGATGATTGCCTACAAACACAAACTTGTTGGTTAAACAAGAAAAACGCAGTAAGTTTCATGAAGCTGAACAGCAATCACCGTGGCAGGATGACTCTGTCGCCAGACGGGGAAGTCACATGAAACCTCCAGGAGATGGGGAAGTCACGTAAAACACAACTTTAATGTAAAGTGGGCTAGTCACGGTGGAAGACATCAGCCCAGTTCCAATCTCAGGAGGCTGTCAGACTGATATCAACGGGGTTTTAAAGAAAACCTGCAATCTTTGCATGTGATCTCTGTATCAAAGCAAAATTAATCTAACTGGAAAAGGCACACCCAGACGCTAACCAGGGCAACAACACCACAGGGAGATGGCCAAGAGGACATTTTTATCCAGCTGGAAATAAAGGCAAGAAAATTACCCATGTGAGTGAAAGCAGGATTTTACTCCAGAACCTCTGTCGGGTGTGGCTAAGACTTGCCTTTAACACTTCACTACTTCCCCAAACTACCACCTCAAAGTGAGCAAGCTTCCACCATTCTGCCACACCCCACTGTCCCACCACTCAGTCCCTCAGCATCGGAGGCGATGCCGCCTGGCACCACCCCGATCCTTGGCGGCAGCCCCACTCCTGCCTCCACCTCGAGTACCCCTCCGGGCAGCCTCGCACCCGCAGCCTTACTGAGAAGGGCGGGGCAAGGCCTGTCCCGGGTGCCCCGGCGAGCCCCTCGGCAGCCGGGTGGGCTCTGCGGGCTGCCCCTCGCTCCTACCGAGCCAGTAGTGCAGGCGGTAGGCGACGTTGTCGCCGCGGCGCTCCGTGCGCAGCACCAGGTACGCGTCCCCAACGAAGAAGTCGCCGTGCCGGCTCGGGGGCACCGGCACCAGCTCCAGCCGCTCGACGCGCCACACCTGCAGCCCACTCTGCTGCCCGGCCTCGGCGAACGCCGCCGGGAACCGATCGGGAGCCATGGCTGGAAGCGGAGAAAGGACGGAGGCTCCGCACCGCCCGTTTATAGCGCCGGGCGGGGCCCCGGGCGGGTGCGGAGGGATGCCCCTGTCCCACCCCTTCCAGCGGCACCCGGGGCCGGCTCAGCTGTCCTGTAGTTATTCGTTTATAACACGCCTGTAAAACAAACTCACCGGAATCCCTTTTGCGTCTGTGCCCAGCGCCGTAGCAGGGTGTTATAAAAAATCAGCCACCCTCACTGCAAACAGAGAACGTTTCTCTATTCTAAAATAACAGGAGAAAACCACAGAAAAGCCAAGGAAAAAAAGTACAGATGGGCTAATCCAGTGTCTGCGGCTGTGCTGTTTGTTTCTATAATTATCACATCTGCTTTGTATGAGTTGCTCATACCAGAATACAAAGAGTTTCTGTAGCTTGCACTTGCGGCAGAGCGCTTTTCCATCCCCAGCTGGAATGGCAGAGCACAGCTCTCATTCACCCAGTAATCTCATTTCTTTTGTTCAATACTGATAGGAATCTTTCGGGGGGCAGGGGGGTGAATCTTTAAGCTGGGATTCCAGATGAAGTCCAGAATTTATATCAATTTCCCTTTCTCAGAAAATTTTAAAGAGTTCTGCTGGTGTTTTTCCAAACCTGTGCAGCAGCCTAAAAGGTTTTAAACCCACTTCCTACTCCTCTGTCTCCTTTATAAATCTTTGGTACATCAACATGGCAATTGCAGTTATCATTGCAATATGAAAATTATAGCAAATCACTGTTTTCCATCTAATATTGATAGGCAGATCGGCCTAGGTACAATACAAGCAGAAGCAGTGCAAGATGTCAGTACATCAAAAGATACATTTCAGAAAGGGTTTTGTTTAGCTTCATCATCTTACCCACCTGGATGAGTTTCGAAGCTCCTAATTCCTCCACTGGGTTGCTTTATCAAGTTAATACAAGAAGAGTGCAAGTATCCACCCGCAGGCAGATCAGGGCTCCCCCAGCAAGTGGGAGAGGCACTGCTAAATGCAACAAAGCAGCTGGAGAGCATCTTTGATGGGGGGGGGGGGGGGAAAGCTAAAAAAAGAACACCACAACTAAGAAATTTGTGTAACTATCTTTCCATATTCTCTTTATACTGTCTTAAGGCAAAAGAAGACCTTGCATTGTGTGTACCCACTATCATCTCCCATTTTGCTGGGCACCCTGTCATCAGTTTGCCAGACGGAGGTGCACAGGCACCCTCAGCTTTATCTTCACTGTTTAAAAAAGCAAACTCTGTGTGCTCTGTTTTGCCCAAGGTCCAGCTGAACATGGTGCAGCTCACCTTCACCAGTTGACGGCCAAGCATTTTATCCCTCATTCTGCCAGGGCTGCAGTAATCCTGCTTGATAACAGTGTAATTCCCAAATTAAATACCTTTCTCATGTTCAAAAGTGATTTCTCAAATTTGTCCTCACATTTATGCCAGTTGTTCTTCTGTTCACTTTTACTCACTGAATTACACTAAGCAGTTTTTCTAATTGCATGCCTTTTTGCATTGTTGTGCATTAGTTTGCTTCAGTCAGCGAGGGAAGAACTTACCACATACTCTATAATTGTATGGGTTTACTGTTTCTTCTGAAGCTGTCTGGGTGAACTCACTTTGCAGTTGTGCTGTTTTGCCCACAAGGAGCTCAAACCAGCCCAGTGTTTCATGTCTCCTTGTTCTACTGTTCTGCTTGTCTTGGCAAGATGAAATTGTTCATGCACAGATTGCACAGAATAGGTTGGTTAAATTTATATCTACTTATTACAGCTTTAAATTTTAAATCTACAGACTAAATACTGCTGTGAGCAGAATGCCTCTTGCTGGCATGAGATGCATGCTGTTTGTTTAGCATTGACCATTCCCAGTGTCACACACCAATGGACAAAGGTTAAAGACACTAGAACAGTTTAATTGCTTTGTCTCAGTGTCTGTGGCACTACTCAGACACAAAGGATGTTCGTACTGACAGCAGAGTTTTCTCATGCCTGAGTTTGTCTTACTAGGATTATGTAATCACTTACTGGCTGCTGGCAAAGAAAAACTTGGATTGAAGATTTTGCCCTAAGTGCCAGGATACTTGTTTGCGCTCTTCAGTGTTAATTTTTGACTGTTTGCAAATCTTGCTTTTGCAATCTCACTTCTAATGAAAGTTGTACTGTCTCCTGTTGTGATCCATCTTTTTTTGGCAGCAAAAGTAAGAACTGATATTGTTAACACAGCAGATTTTCATAAATTTTTAAATAATCGAGAACTTTCTAACATGGTTAATCACAAGTGAAATTTTAGAGAAATTTTGGAGTATCTTAAAAGCTGCACATTCAGAAAGAATATTTATAATTACTTTTTATGTGCTTTTACATGCCCTTTGACATAGTAATTGGAGAGGACTAAAAATAACACTGTTTTTTGACTCAGAAGTCATTGGTCAAACAGTAATTACTACACTCAGAAATTGCGCTGTAATGGAATTTCAGACTACCTTAAGATTGCAAAGAACTTTTTTCTAATTTACTAAAGATTATATCTTGCTGATAAACTGTGGCTTTCTCAGAAGGATGGCAAAGGCCTAGCACTGTTTTAGCTTTGTAGCAGCCAAGAGAAATAATTTTGTCGCGCCTTTTCCTCAGGGGAAGGCCGGATGTAGCAGCTGACTGCTGGCACAGCCCAGGAACACAGTTATGGGGTAAAGATGCAGCTTTCTGCCTGCTCAACTGCACTGTTTGAGGTATGGCCATCTTTAAATGCCTGTCTTTTCCCAAGTCCTGATAGATCACACAGGAGTGTTAGAAGAGATCTCTGCTCCTCATTTAGTCCTTGAAAAAGCAGATTCAAATATATTGAATTTAAAGCTTTAGTATGACTCAGAGAATTCAAGGATTTACGAAAAACTTTGCCATTTAATTTTGCTCACTTATTTCCTAAGTATTTTGTTATATTGAGTAAGGGATCTTTTCCCCTCAAAGTATTGTTGTTATATACTGCATATATGCAGAGCATGTGTGCATACACCAGAATATCAGAATGCAATGTCCTGGGTCTGGCTTTTGCCCAAATCAGGGGAAAGGTTCAAAAAAACATAATGTGGTGTTTCCAGGTGACATATACAAGGAACCTAAAAGGGCTCCCAAAAGTTAAGCCCCAGCATCTTTCCCAGCAGGAACAACTTTCAAGTTTATACAAAGTCAAAGGTTTAAGTCCTTCTACAAAGCCTGACTTACAGTTCCAGGAGCTAACAATGGAAGGAATGAAAAGGAATGAAAGGGGAGAGAATATTTTGAAATGTCTCATGTGTTTCCTTCAACAAAGCTTATTTCTTCTTTACCACAACTGGCAAATGCCCTCCTGACCTCTATAACCCTACCTAAACAAGGGGATTACAGATGTTTGGTTTTGCCTCTAGTTTCTCATGACAAAGTTTGCTGTACGTGGAGTATGTGTCAAAAGCACACTCTTGTCCAAACACTCACAGAAGTCAACCTCTCTTCTCATCTGTTCTGTTGCTGAATTACAAATCAATAGTTATTTCAGATTTACCCTAAATACAGTAAGTCAGTTCAAAAATCTGAACTAAATTTTTATTCCAATATTCATCTAAAAATAATGATTACTGATAATGTAAGAGCTGAAGGAGATTTTGACTGTACACCTTTAAAAGCCATGTTATCAAAATAAGCTGTAGAATTACCTTACCACTTGCTAATTCTCTCCATTCTCTCATCATCCTTCCACCCTGTGTGGTAACTCAGCTTCAACTGGAGAGAACATGCTGAAGAAAGACTGAAACCTAACTTTCCTCTTTATTGGCAAGGTTTGAGTTATGAGGCTGCCAGATGAGAGGTATGAAAAACCTGGCATAAAGGAATGAAGTCCTCCTTTACCTTCAAGACAGGAATCTAGTTTTAATCCTTCAAGTCCAGAGCAAATAAAGGGCCTGAGTGTGTAGCTTTGAGGCAGGTGTTTAAGGCCTAGAGAAGGCAGGATCACAGCTACACTGTGTGTACCACTTGGCTCCTACCTCCTTAGTGAGCACTGTCACTAAAGAAGCGGCCTGTCATGGACAGGCCATAAGGGGTTCTTCAGTGGCACCCACCACTCTCACCTGAGCAGGCAAGGACACCACATGCCCAGCAGCTGAGCAGCTCTGACTCTCCAAATTCATCATTCAGCAATGGGGCTAAGCAGGGCATGTAGAGAAAGCGATTTGAGTGTTGGCTTCAGTTGGAGAATCTAGGCAAACATTTTTGTCATGGGGAGAAGTGTTAATTATGAAGTATGTTACAGCTCCCTGAATTTTTCTTATGTTCTTCCCTTGAAATATTCAATGAACAGCATAAATGTTTAACCAATAAATTCTGATCTTATGTTCATCTCAAGCCACAGTATTATAGCATTATTTATTATATTTCAAGAAGTCAGAGAGAGGGAATTGAAGCACTCCTTCAAAAATCACCTATCTTGCAAAAGACAGAAAGTCTCCTTTATGTTCCTGTGACGTGACATTTCCTGTGATGATCGTGAGATTCGATAAGATTTAGAAAAAAATATTCTCAGGCCCATAATTTATTTTGACTATCTAGATAATGTTGCTATGATTCCCATCAATGATTAATCATCCTGTCCACATTACGTGCTCATTTGGGCTACCAAAAGAATAAATCATGCTGTTCTCTATGGGGCCCAGTAACTTTCACCAAGACCATCCCACTGATCCTTAAGTTTTCTTTCTTATATTTAAATATAGTGGTCTCAAGTTCCCTGGGGAAAAAGTCCCAGCCCTTTTCAAAAAGTTTAAATTTTAGTGAATCAGTGTATGTTTATTTAAACTAGAAAACCTGAAAGGTCATTCTTTATTGAGAAATATTCACAAATACTGACCAGAAGGTATTAGTCAGAATTTAATTAAAATAAGACTATTTTGTATCAGGCGATACCTTTGCCACAAAGCCTCTTTCACATGCTTTTATAAATTTCCACAGTATTGCTGGGACTCAGGTGCACACTGCTTTGTGAAAAAAAAAAAAATATTGCAAAGGATGGTTGGGAGTCAAACCCTGATTTCTGTACTTATGTATTTAATTATTTGCAAAAGTTCAAATACATAGCCTAAAGAGGGCTACTAGAAGGTAGTTACAGAATTTGTCTGCATAGACTGATATTCTGTAAATGTCAAAGAGTATGATTATCCATTTTGAATTTGAAAATACTGTAAATTTGGTCTGACTATGATTTCCTAATGATATTTTGTGTGTTAAGAAGTGATAATGGAAGCTTCTTATTTCTATATTGCAGCTACAGGTTTGGATGGCTTATTTTTGAACACTTGGAAAAGAGGGACAAGGAAACAGGCACACTTCCATTTACCATCAGTGCAGTAATTAAAATTAAAAGCATCTAAGTAAAATTGAGGAAGAGAGAAGAGGAAGAGAGTTTTACTCAGAAACAAGAATTCAAGAACAATTTTAAGAGAACACAGTCATCGTCTAGAGCCATTTATTAAATATGCAACATCCACTAAAGTCAAACTCTCCAACAAGAGGTCTTTAAATCTGTTGAAGGAGTGCCTGAAATATTGGATATGGCAGTATGGAGAGTGCAGAGAACCCAGGGAAAACAATCTTCTCCATCTGTATAAACCAGTGGCTCTTCTAGAAGTCTACTCACAAAGAGGGAAGGGGTAACAATCAAATCTATAGAAAATTGGTAATAAGCAAAATCGCTGCTAGTCATCTAATTTGAGGGGAGATGTCAGTTTCATTTATTTAATTGCATTCTTAAATAGTAGAATAGTGTTTCCCTCATTATTTCCTTGATACTAACTTGTCTTAGAAGTTTATTGAAATCAATATAGAAAGGAACAACCATTGTGCAATGTTAAATTAAGATCCTCAGGAAAGGATATATTTTTATAAGTTTCTAGTTGCAGGTGTGTTTTGAAATAAAGTTATTCTGAGATAGATTTTTCTCTTGCATGAAGACTACGTCAATGCCTTTATGCATTTAAAGGTGCTGGGAGTGAAAAGCAGAGTACACACAGCATGTGCATCTTCTACCCCCATTTAGCAAGTAGTGCCTCTGAATTCTCACAGGACTAAGTTCATTCATTGTAGCTGATTGATCTCAGTGATAGATATCCATGGAATAGGCCAGATTCTCTATTCCAGGCAAAAGAGTTTTAAGATTATTTAAGCTTCTTTAAGCTTTAAAAAATTTCAGAATAACACAGTTCACTGCAGTGGTATGGCTGTTTTCTAAATACAGAGTTGCTCCTCATTTTCATCAAATCTCACACATAAACTTATCCTGGATTTGGAAACCATGTATTGAAACTAATTTAAAAAAAAAAATTCATTAACATTCACATAGCATTTGAAACAGCTTCTAAAAGTTTGCATCAGTTTTTAATTCATTGACCATGAACACTTACCTAAGTCACTAGAGTATCTGAAACAGAAAAGAAGGGGAGGAAAAGAGGAAGAATTTCTCTTTTCTGACTTTGTGAAAAAAGTCTGCTTGAAGGTTTCTTGGATTTAGTACACCAGCTTGAAAAAAATAAACATTTTCTGGACTGTTCAAAACATCCAGTTCTTACCAAGCTCATATAGGAAAGTGGTTATGCCTCACATTTATTTTTTTAAGCACAAGTGTACTGTTATACTTTCATTAATGAAAGTGGTTTTAAACTCTCCAAGAATAACACGTTCGAGAATTACGAACTTTGTTACTGTGTGTCAGCATTTATGTATTAGCCAAGTTGCCAACACAACACCAAGATCACTAACAGAAGTCGTGTCACAGCATTTTAGAGTTAATAGTCTCAGCACTGCTTCAGTTTCAACAGGGCAGCAAAGCTTCCCTGATCAGCCTTCCCCAATTAAATGAGTAGTTTCTCAGATCACTTACATTTATTGGGGATCAGGCCATTGAATCTAACAGACCTGAAAGCAAAGTTCTCTGAAGAACAAAGGCATCCAAACATCTGTTTCCACATCAGGGGCACCAGGTTTATAAAATTAACTTCTTCCTTTTCTCTGAGGTATTGAAAGTATACTAATTTCCCCCAAAGCTGCTGACATTTGCAATCCTGCTGAAGGCAGCTTTCTAAATTATCTCATGGTAGCCCATGTTCAAGATGAGATCTTGATATTGCTCAAGAGGTCTACAGAAAGATCTATTTTAAATCAAATTCCTGTTTCAAGAGTCTGAGACATACTTACTGGAAACAAACCCAACCTCTTTGTTTTCTGATTAGCACTATAGCAAAGAAAGCATGTAGGTGCCTTGACATTAAATGTTGATCTGCCAACACAGCATTTATTTTGAAGTTGTTTTCATAAGTCTAAGTGACATGGAAAGGCATGGAAGAATATATTGTTAGGCTTTTTTGCCACTCATCAGGAACAAGAGAGAAAGTCTGAAGAACACACATTTCCTATCAACTGAAGTCTGATTAGTAAATCATATATGTCCTTCAGCCTTAGTGCCAATGCAAAAGTTACTCTTATAGGAATCAATACACTCTCTTAGTGCCTTGTTTTGAGAGCCTATTATCCTAGAGAAGGCATCTCCTCAGGGATACAGTGCATTATCTTTGCAGACCCAGTTCTCCTCATTCCTCTTCCTATTTGATTGTCCACTGACAAAGGGCAGATACCAAATAAAATAATACAGGGTAAAATGCATAAGTGATTTGAAACAGTGAAATGTGTGGTTTATTTACACACTCCCAATCCTAGCTAGCATTAGGCATAACTCCCAGAATAAATTAATTTTCTAAGAACAGACTTAAAACCTAATGTCTCTGATATTTGTCATCCCCTTATTTCCTGCATGTTAATAATGCGTGAGAGACTGGAATGTTAATGGCAATGACTCAAAACAATTGGCCATTAGCAAATGCCAGAGTGCTCTGCTGACCTGGGGCAAAGTAATACCTGTGTACAGAGGGGGTGCACCTCCACCACAGGGGCTACAAGCTGGGGTTTGAGCCAGCTAAAGGAAGAGGCCAATAACAAGCAGATCCTGCATGGTGAGATAGTGCTTTTTATCATGCCAGTGTTCTCTCTTAGATAATTGACTCAGATGTGAAAACTCCTCTCTGGGGAAGTACGGGGACATTCACCCACAGGCCATAATTCACTCAACTGTGCTGATGAGAGGCAGCTGTAATGTCTCAGAAGGGACCATAAATCATCAAAGACCCCCAGAATGTTACATCATGCCGTGTAAAACTCCTCACCCCAAGAGGAGAGTATGTTAACCCATTCAACTTTGTGTTTTGTGGGCTTTCCCCATTCCCAAAGGATCAGGACTGCCACCATCGCTCATCAAAATTGCAACCAAGTCTTGCTGCTGGACCCACAGATGGTAACTGTATATCTTTCTACTCTTATCCTTTCTTTCTTTTCCCTTATACATTTTCTTAAGTGTTGTTTTTATGCTTTTTTATTATTATAGATAATAACAAAAATGCCTACATAATGCTTTCCATTGTAACCAATTTGTTCTAAAATAAACCCTACATATATATATATTTATAAACATTGGTCATTCAGTGTCATTTCACTCTAATACACCCCAAGGGATCTATTATCAAGTACCTGGCCTACCCTCCCCTTCTGGGGCAGGTTATAACAAATACTGCATATACATGTGCTCCCAAACAGACCTACAGCATTCACTACTTCCAGAATAAAACTGCTGAACAGATACCAAGCAGCCTTTAGCTCTTCTTCCAGATCAGTAGTTAAGGTGTTTTCCCTGGGTCTTCAGTTTATCCTGCTAACTTAAATCCCATCCCACCCTCTCTGTGCAATGCTCTGAGGTCTCTGACATTTTCCTGTTCTATGTTTCCAAGCCTTCTTGACTAGACCTGCTAGAAGCCAAACATAAATGTTATCTGTATCCCAACCATATACCCCTCCCTATATGATTTCTGAGAGTACATTTCTCAAATTTCTATTTCTAAAAATAAAATCCTAAACAGTACCACAAAAGAACGGGTGATACCCAGTCTTACAAGACCTACAATGTTGTGAAACTGTGATATACTGTGTGATGCTAGGAAAAAAAGAAACCAAAACAAACAAAACAAACAAACAACACCCCCCCCCCCCCCAAACCCCATCACAATAAAGTCAATAAATAAGTTTATAAATTTTTGGCCCTTTTTTGTTCAATGACATCGCAACAGAAAACTATGTGCACGGACAGTGTGCTTGAAACTGCAGATATGGAAGGCACTTAAGGCTTTGTCCTTCCTGGATTTGACAGAAGTATTTTACTTGGTCAATCCAAAGTAGCCTACATGACACATTCACACGGATTCTGCAATGTTAGGGTTCACATTTTGCATAGGCCATGCCAGCCAGCTTTTAAAGGCATAATCAGAAGGACAAGTGTGTATTTTAACATTTGTTCCAGTACAGGCCATTATATCCCCTTTCCTTCCTTGCCTTTTCCACAAGGTCAGAAAATTTCCTCTGTTGGGAACAGAAAAATGCCTTTGTTGTCCTTTGACTTTCTCTGGTTTTAGTTATTTTCACTAGTAACATTTTGTTATTTCAAAAGTACATAACCATCAACAAGAACAATTATACTCACAGGAAAAACACACAGGAACATAGCTTTTTATGGCTCCTGTGTTTTGACATTCCACTGGCTGTCAGGCAATTGCTGTTTTCCTATCCATCTCTTGAGATGAACATTCAAGAAATAACCATCACTGCTTGACTTCCATTTTCTTCAAATAAGCAAGTAAGAAGCAAGTGAAA
This sequence comes from Euphonia xanthogaster, assembly GCA_034509185.1. Taxonomy (NCBI): domain Eukaryota; kingdom Metazoa; phylum Chordata; class Aves; order Passeriformes; family Fringillidae; genus Euphonia; species Euphonia xanthogaster. The sequence goes on along the minus strand of JAYDZK010000113.1, from coordinate 27,813,765 downwards.
ATAACCTGTTTCTCTTTACAAAATAAAAAATGACAGGCAGAGTCAGTTAAGAACACGTTATTACAGATAAGTTTATTTTCCAAGGCATAATTTTAGTACAACCTGCATGACAGACACTTCCTTGATTTGCTTTTTCCAGCTACGAAAAGGCCTCTGTGGAGGAAAAGTAGCGTTCCCATGTTATAAAGCTTGATGTTTTAAGCAGTTATAGAATAGAGTTTCTGTGTTTCACACACTGTCTGTTGGTTTGCAACTTGAGGAAATCCCAGGGTACTGAAACTAAACTGACTCCTTATGAAAAGAACCATGTACAGGCAGCCTGCAGCCACAGCTGCCTTTCCAGCTATGCACATGCCACTGCCTCTTCCAAAGCCCTCTCCTCACGACTCCACAGATCCCTCTTCTTTTCCCAGTCTCATCCTTGCTTGTTGTCCTTCACCATGGCGTGCACAAAATTCAGCCAGAACAGTCCCAGGACTTCCTGAGCTGTTATAGTGGTTGGTGTCAAAGGAAAAGAGGGCATTATTCTCATCTAAGTGGAAGGAGGAATCCCATAATATTTTTCATTTGGCTTCACTCCTTTATTTAGCATTGCACAGGTCTCTATGTGTCTTTTGGGATGCAGTTAGTGCCTTATTAAAGGCAGTCCCTTTTTAAAACAAATTAGTATCTTTCTTCCTTACATGAACTAAATAGTGCAGTGTTAGCTAACTGCAGTTGTGTCATTAAGGTAATAAAATTACCCCACTGCTATCAGCACAACATGATAAGGTATAATTGCTCAAAGCAGTACTCAATGGGGCAGAGAAGTATCTAGCAGAAAATTATTTTTTCATTTTTTTCCAGGATATTAATTTTAATTGCAGTCAATACAAGATTTATTTTATGTCAAACCAACCTGCTATCTTTACTATCCTTTGTAAATCAGGTCTCAGAAACATTTTAATAAATAATTCTTTAAATGTAAGATTTTTAGTACATTGTTAAGTTGATTATTTTGTATCTTTTTATGATTTTGTTCCACAGGAAAGGCATAAAATTTGGTACTTCAAAGGCTCAGTGGGACAAAGATATTAACACTTTCAACAGTACTTAAAATTTGATGACCACCTGAATACTGCTTGTGCTAACATTCTCAAATGCATGAATTTGTCATGGAGGAAGGATATAGAAAAGTGTATCTTAGTTGAACTTGGGCATAAATTAATGGCAAAGAATGTAACCAAAGTTACAGAAGTATTGAAAGATCTTAGATTAGAATGAGGAGTCACAGGAACACAGAATTAACTAGGCTGGAAAAGAACTTTGAGATCATCAAGTCCAACCCACAACCTAACACCACCTTGGAAACTAGACCATGGCCCCGAGTGTCACATCCAGTCTTTTCTTAAAGTCCTGTGTGCAATTCAAACACTGATTTTAACCTGCATGGTAATCATTCATGAGTTCCAGAAATCACAGCGGACACAGCTAAATCTAAGCCAAAGTACAACAGTTTTAGAGATAACATTGAATTTGAAGTATATGGGGGATGGCAGAGGATGTCCTGAGCAGACACCTTGAATTCTGTTTTATTATAAAGTTTGTTTTATGATAAAGATATATAGGATAAGTTCTATACATATGCAAAATACTAGCATTAATAACTTACAGAATCTACTGTTTTGTCTTTATAGAGTCAGTATGTGTGGGTGACAGATCTGAGCATACTTTTGTGTAACATTTGGTCCTTCTGGTCATCTATGAAATCACAGTACTTACAGTTAACCTGTAAACCTGCTTCTTCCTTTCAGGATTTCAAAAGGTAGCCACATTCTCTCTGCATCTAGATGAGTTGTAGAGGTTTACAGAAAGCAGTTTCTAAAGGAGCAATCTCATAGTGCGGCCTAAAACAAAGTAATTCACCTCCATTAAGCCTGTTTCAAAGTACACTGAAGGTAATGGAAAAATACCAACTGACTGGAGCAGATTTTAGATCAGTGACATTTTTGGTAATGGCTACTGTGCATTACTCACATGCTGGGCTAAGAGGTGTTCAGTGAAGCTGACTGCGTGCCCAAAGGCTGACATAGCTGTCAGCAGCACTTACAGTGCATTTTCACCCCCACAATGAGCATGCAAAAGTAAAAAGAATGAAGAGATTTTGCCTGTATCTCTAACTGCTGAGGCATGAGAACATCACTTCAGCCAGCTCTTGATACAAAAACCACACTCCGCTTCCTCTGTCTGAAGTTTAAGAGCTTTTCAAAGTGTATCAGAGGAGATGGAGGGCAGCCCAAATAGCAAACATCTCTGCAGGGCAGGCTCAGGCCCCTTTGGACTCTGAGTTTGAGTGTGTAACAGGGGCACAAGTTGATGCTAATCTGAGGCCAACATGAAGAGCTGTCAGAGCACTCTGCTGCACTTCTTCCACATGTACCTATAAAAGAGTGCAATGGGCAATGATGCAGAGACACAGCAGAATGCCAGTGACACTGCACTCCTGCTGGGCTCTGCTGGATGCTGCAGCCATGCACCAAGCCAACACTGCAGTGCAAGCAGAACTGCTCTCTGGAGAGCTTCTCAATCTCCATGCTGTAAAGCAACATCAGCACTTTCATATCCAGCCACTGCACTGTATTGGTAAGCCTGAGTGGGTAATGGGGGCTTCTGCCTGCACAGCTGGATAACAGCACTGCACCTGCCTTTCACAACAGCTACAGCTGAGTGTCACACCCCTGCAGGAATTTGGAAGCAAGGTATCTGTCCTGCCAGTAGCAGTAATGCTCTTAAATATGCTTTCTTGCAAGAATACGTGCTGTTGGAAGAAAACTTTATACTTCTTCACAGTGTTGGAAGAAAACTTTATACTTCTCCACTTCTAACAGGAATAGTTGGGTATGTCTTACTTATATATATATGGTAAAGGTATTTAGCGTAAACAAAGTAGGTAAACAAAACAAGCCAACATTTAAAAAAACCTCTCAGTTTATATTCTTAGGATATTTCTTATTGTATATTTGGGAGTAAAGAGGATTATCCATGCATAGATTTACAGTAGGCACCTTCGTTTCCTTAACAACCTTTGTACCCCAGGGTCTCCAGCAATTGCACTCTGCTCACTGCAGAGCTGCCCTGTGGTTTCTTCCTGACTCTTCTAAGTGCAAGAGTAAAGTTGCCTAAGCCAGGAAATGAGTGTCTGTAACATGTCCGTGTATCTCACTCTCCAGGGCAGACTAGCACAAGGGGCTATCTCCATCTTATTGGTCATAATAAAGACACCTACATTTTTAAAGATGAGGTGCCATGCACAGAGTTTAAAGACAAGTTCATTCCTCTTTTCCTCAGGAGCACTAGAAATGCCTTCACATGTGTTATAAGAGACCAAATTTACTTGCAGGAGTTTGTCTGAAATTGACTCTTCCCTCAGGCTTTTGGGGCAATTTACCTGCTCTGTGCCTCCTTTTCCCATTTGTCAAAAGACCAAGTCAAAATCATTCCTTTGAAGGACTTCCATGTCTGTCATTAGATTATGCTGTCACTCCTATCACTATGGGGAGGTCCAGTTAAAACTTTATCATAATCCATGATTAGTATAGATACAATACTATTATCTTATGATTATGTCTACTGAGCTCTAACAAGAGCTCCAGATCCTAACAACCTCTGACTTTTAATTTGTCCCAAGCCTTTCATTTGCTATGCACAAGGAAATCACCTTTTACTGGGCTGGGTTTGTGTGGCATTCAGGAAATGAGTAATTTAAAAGCAGACAGGGGACTTTATCCTTTCCAAACTGAAAATTGGGGAACTGCAAATTTCAAACAATGTCTGGAGATTCATTGCAATTGACAGGAAGCTCTCTTGAACAAAAAATATGCACTTTTTTATTGTCATTACCTTGCATAATTTTTATTTTCAAGTGCTGCATCTGGGAAATCCTGGAGAAATGCCAACCTCCACAACAGTGCACACAGGGCCAGAAGATCCTCACATAAAGGATTCTTGCTAGTGTCCCTAGCTATCCACAGTGCTATACAGCCCACTGTCTTTGGAAAAGGCAAAATGATCCAATATGCAATTTTCTATGCTAAATCACTTCCTGGGGTACATTTACCATGCGGCTTACACACAGTTTAAGTCTAGAGATTTGTGTCCAAGTATGGCTCTGGATACACCTCCAAAGTCCTCAGCAATGCAGACTATGACTAAAAAGTGCTTCCCACTGTTGCACACAGCACCCACACACACTGCTTAGAAAAGGAATTGAAACTACCTGTGTGGAGTCCATCCCCAGTAATCAGACATATTATATTCAACAGACATATTGAAGGAAGAGGGAATGTATGAGGGTTTATTTTGGCACAGTCTGCTGATCCCCAGCTCCTGGGTGCAGAGGACAGGCAGTTTCCAAAGCAAGCTCATGATGGCAATCAGCATCTGTAGTTACCAGCAGCTTCATGGGCTGTGCCCTTTCTTTTATCTCCAGATAACTGAGGGGCTGATTATAGAAAACAATTAGTGATTTGGATGTGTTGGTAAGTAATTTTTAGCAATAGTGAGGGGAATTTGTTAAGTAGAAAGATATAATAATACTGATTTCCATGCTATTTCAGAAACTAGGGCCTAAGGGAAAGAGGTCAAATACTCACTAACATACCAGACAAAGTGCATTTAGTGTGTTTCTGCTCCATGCTGGTATTTACAGTTATATAAATTATATATTTTCTCCTCAATGCTCTATTTGTTAATCTTCAGTGATGCAAACTGGAGCTGTTTTATACGCAAAGGTATTCTGGTTTGGAGATCTCTACATTTAAGAGTTTATTGTGTATATACAAACCATAAAAACATCCATCCAGCATCTGCTTATTCTGAAATAGTGTCTTTGAACAGTCTAATATGGACATTTTGATTCCTAAAAATGAACTATCACATGCAATACTGTGTAATTTTCTGCTAAAGGCTGAAATAAGAAAACATTCTACAACAGACTATCTTTCCAACTCCATCAAAGCTCTCAACAAGAGCTAGAGAAAGACTCACACTTTTGAAAAGCTAGAGGAAATGAATGATCCATGTCCCTCGATCTCCAGTACAGTGACATTTCCCTTAGGATATGCCAGATATCCTCTCAAGACTGGGTGATTCAAACTATTCTAAAATTAATATATAACTATTATTTTGTTATTGCTATTTCAAAATATTTTGATGCAGAGAATAGCAAAAAGTTGTCTTTTAATTTGACTAACCGGTAATGAAGCAGATTTAGGTGGCCAGGGACTACTTGGCAGTAGCAGCTGTGGATCCCACTTGCTTTCAGGAGGCTTGTATATAAGAAATCTCCTGTCAGAGTGCTTTTGCTTTCTTTTCAGTGGTTCAAGGTCAGGATCTGAAAATATTAAGGAAACAGTATTTATAAGCTATAGGAAAAACTGTCTGGATTCTAGGATTTGAAAAGCTATGCTTATTGTTAATCAGCTAGGATCCAGAAAAAGGAGCACTCGGACATATATAACAAACATTATAAACAAAAAATATTCTGTCCATGGCCTTGCTGTGAACAAAGCCTTGCCTTTGCCTACAAAGAAAGCAGTGCTTTATGCTACATGGGATGTACATGTGTGTACAACATTAACAAGCAGTTAACATTAACAAGCAAATCAACATTAACAAGCAGTTTTCAGCTAGTAATGCTGCTTGTATCAGGCATCCTTGGAAGAGTCTTTGCATGAGTGAACTACTGTATTTTCTGTGATCTGAGTCTGTTATTTACAATTTGGAAGTGAAATTTCTCTGATACTGAAACTCAGGGGAAAAACTACTCTTTGGTCATCAAGTTTCACCTAAGGCCACTTAAGATAGGCCTGAGGGTGCTGTGCTCTTATTCCTGCTCCCCACTGTTGAAGTAGTTTTCCTAAATTCTCTAACACAATAAATGTGCACGTTGTTAAAGACTCACCCATACTATGTCAAATGCTGTGGTTTTAACTTCAGATTGCAAGGATCTCCAGTGTAACCTGTCACAGAATTTGGTAAATTAGCTTCATACTGCATTTGGAAAGGAAAATGCACTTTAACATCAGAAAAGCCACCATGCCTAGAACCAAGACAATTGAAGTTAGCTGTAGAATAAACTTCACACGGTTGCTTTTAGATAAAAGGTAAAAATACACCAGCCCTAACCACACCAGGCACCACCACAAAGGATGCCATTTTAGGGTTAGGGTTAGAGGGTAGGTTTCTGTCTGTGGAAAATTTCCATTCTTGAAAGAAAATTAAATCTTGAAATAAGAGCAGGAAGTCAAGCAAACAGTCTGGAAAGGACATATGATAAAATCAAATGCAATTGGAAAAAAAAAGAAAATATGGAAAAGGAGTCACTACAACCAAATTGTGTGGGATGAAATGAGGTGGAGTGAAAAGTAAATGAAATCTCTAAATCAGGAACCCAACAAGAGAAGAGACAAAAGAAATCAAAGAAATGAAACACCATTAAAAAAATTTTGAAACAAAGTGAAAACAATGCAATGGAAAGGAATGACATGAAGCGCAGGGAAATGGACCAAACCTTGTCAACTTCATATTCATTGAAATTGCAAGGTTTCATTTCCTTTCATGACATGAAATTAAATCTTGAAATCAGAAAACAAAGTGTAACACTCTGGAATGGAGATACAATAAAATCAAATGCAATTAAAAAAAAAAAAAGGAAATTTGGAAATAGAGTGAATACAATGAAATGGATTGGGATAACATGGAGTGCAGTGAGATGGACTAAACCTTGCCAAATTAATCCTCATTGAAATCACAAGATTGAAATACTTCATTTCATCAAAGGAAATAAAATCTTGAAATCACAGAACAAAGAGTAACAGCTTTCTGGAAAGGAGATATGATAAAATCAAATGCAATTAAAAAAAAAGAAAGCAAATTTGCAAATGGAGTGAATACGAGGAAATGGACTGGGATGACATCAGGTCCAGTTCCAAGTACTGAAACTTGCCAAAATGATACTCATTGAAATCTCGAAATCAGGAAACCAAGTGAAATGAAGAGACAGGAGAAGAAATTGAAGATTTGAAATGCCACTTAAAAAAAAACGGAATCGGAGTGAAACCAATGAAACAGAACGGGATGACATGAGGTGGAACGAAATTTACTGATAAAGAAAGACACGTGTTCCTACTGATGGGGTGTAGAACAGGGTGCAGAGAAGGAAAACGAGGGAGGAAGGGAGAAGTAGCAGACAAGGACAGCAATACCGCCGCACCTCGGGGCGCCCCATAGGTCTGGCAGACGGATGGAGCGGGCTGCGGGCAGCTCTGGGGGCCAGCTGGCCGCCATTCCCGAGCGGCGGCGAGCGGCCTGGCCGGGGGGCCGGCTCCGAGCACAGAACGGGCCGGTGCCGAGGGCCGGCTCGGGCAGCGCCGGAAGCACCGCAGCGGCGGCGGGCTGGGCGCGGCCGCGACCGCCCCGGCGGGGAAAGAGCGGAGCATGGGGTGGTGGCGGTGACGAGCCGCCTCGGGGAAGGGGAGAAGCAGGAGAGGAACGGGGCCGACAGAACAGGACAGGACAGACGGCCAGGGAAGAAGCAGCACTGCAGGGAGAAAAAGGCGGGGAGGGGGTAGAGCTGACGCTCCAGGCGAACCCCTGCTTCCTCCAAGAAAAGGAAAATGGCAGCCCCAGGGGTGTGGCGGTGGTACCTGCCTTTATGTACGAAAAAATCCAATTTACTTGGCGTTTTCTCCTGGGAAGCCGGCGATCTACCCCATCTGCAAGGGGGAGGTCCTTGAGGACAGATCGTGGAAGTTTCTCTCCCTTCATCGTCTGTCAAACGAAGTTCTTCGAGGGCTGGGCTTCCTCTCATGTCACTACAGCGCCTAAACAAAGTTTTCACATCGTGTATAACATATGCTGAGGCATAAATAAAAATCAGGTGAATCCTTCCTTACATGGGTGGTGCCAAGGAGCAAGGTGTGGAGGGAGCAGTGTTGGGGCAGTGCCATGCTCCCCTTGGCATACCTTTTGTAGTGTCATTGTCTCTGAAGCCCTTGGGTTTGTGGTTTTCTCAACCCTAACCCTGACCGTAACCCTAACCCTAAGTGTAGCTCTGGCATCACTGGCCTCAGAGGTTCTTTTTGGCCCTTTCCTTCAGTTCCCCCTTTCCCTTTCCTTGTGGCTTCTGAGGAAGGTTGGATGACTTACAGAGCTGGTATCTAAAATCTGGAGGTTGTTTCAACCATAAATCTTGTTGGCTTTGGATTGCTTCACTGCAGTTTGTTGTTATGACAAAGGGCAGTCAAGGCTTGCAGAAAATTTTCCTTGAGTTTTAAAGAAAAACTTTCTTTCTTCTTGATGGAGAATGAACATAATGGTGTGATGATTAATTTTTTCTTCTCAAATATTGCAGTCCCTGGCAAAAAGAAAAAGAAAAACCTGACACACATATACAAGAGTACATTTATTACTGATTGCTACTTTAGCTATACTTGTCTGCACAACCCAGCACTTTCACTGAAGATAAAGAAGTGGTTGTACTTTAATATTATTTTGTACCTGTACTTACATGAAGTACTGCTTCTTGGTTCTGTCTTTCACTTCTGCAAAGTAACCTGATGGAGGAAACTCATGAGCCCATAGAAAGCCCATCTGAAATCAAAAGCATTTACACAGTCATACCAGCCTCTAAGAACAGGAGCTCTGAATTTTATTTTAGCTGAAATACTCGTCACTATGTAACAACACAAATACACCCCTTTTTCATGTTTCATTTCTTGTCTCATTAAGCAGTCCATCCCTCACAGGAGACTAGACCTGTGCACATGCAGGGCAGCACAGCAGGGATTTGGGCTTATAGTAGGGCACAACTGGAAGCACAGTAGTCTCTCTTTGTAGTAGAAGTGACAAATAGAACCTCAAGAGAGGGAAATGTTGAAGCTCTGCTCTCTGATAATCCTGATGCATTTTCATCTTTCTCTGAATTCCTGGGCACACCCAGGGCACAATGTTAATTAAAGCTACCCTACTGCTGCCTACCCCTACCCTAATATGTGCCCAGGTGTGATGTCCTGCCATGGGCTTTCTGGTCAGCCAGTGCCATAAGCCTCATCCTTTTTGCCCAAAGGTAGAGGAAGGTCCTTTCCTACACCCAAGGATGCCTCTGGGCAGGATGAAGGACCATTGGAGCAGCATTAACACCCTAAATAGGCAGTAAAGTATTTAGCTCTGTGCACAAACTGGATGCAGATATTCATGTTTTCTGTTTTATCTCCATGATCTAAAGCCACTCCCAGACTGTTATCTTTCTTACACAAGAGCTCCTTTTTTGGCCTGAAAATCTGAAAGACATGGATCATAAGAGTATTGCAGCAGGCCCGAACACAATAAAAACAATTTATTTCCTATTCTAATACTCAGTGCTAAGGAAACCTGAAGAAAAGCTCTAACATTACAACTTTCTTTTCTTTGTACTTATACATTCTGAGAGCAGAATGGGTTTTTTCCTAAAAGAAAAATGATCCTATCAATTGAAGGATAAGGGCATATGGAAGTATGTCCTTACCAACAAAGCTGTGTTTCTGAACAAGGATTTGAGTGGGCAGCTTACTGGAGATAAATCAAGTACCCACAAATTACTTCTGGAAGGTCACATTTCTGTGCTCTTTTTTTCAGGTGATTTTGGTTCCCAGGCCATGCTCAGCTGTGCTGTGCTGCCAAGACAGGTTCCTTCCAGCCTAGGACCACACAGCTGGAACACTTCAGCTGCAGCAGATCCCTGATGCAGGAGAGCCTTTGGGAAGGGGCCAAAACTCAGTCTCTACTTCACAGATTATGCTCAGGCTATCCAAACACTGAAGCACAGCCTGGCCCTGTTGCAGCTTAGGAGGAGGTGAGTAGGCTTGAGTGGGCACTTTGCTTCTGTGTTCTAAGGTGGCCCAGGCTTCCCATCAATAGCGTGTGGGCAGTCTACAGGCAAACCAGCTGTCCCGCCATAGCCAGCTGCTGTGTTTACCTCATCATAGAATAAATTTTAGAAAGAACTTGACACTTGATTCTTTATACGTGTTAAGCAGCCTTTTCTTGTTTTGCAACTAAACTGAGATACTGGCAGACTGACTAGGCCAGCTTTAGGTCCAGGTAAAACAGGTACATGCCAGGGTCAGTTGGATGAATAGCACAAGTGCTTCTGTTCTACTCTGTGCTAAAATTGTACTGTCTGAAACTTTGCATTGCTGCTGTTGCCATCATGAAAAGATGATGTATGCACCTGCCCCTCCACAGGCATCAAGAGCAGAAATGTTCAGCTCTGCAGAGCTGCGTCCTCTTCCTCCATTCCTCTCAGTTGTACTCCTCCTTCTCCATGGTAATGTTAGTCCCACAGTCTGGAGGCAGCCAAATTCAGAATTTGCCTATGTTCCCAAAAAGACTCAAAACTGCCTAACACTTTGCAGAGATTGTGTTAAAAGGATAATTTTTCTCCATTTCAAACACAGGTAACAGACTACTAACATGTTAGTTGCATGAATACACATTTCCTCCTTACGTCTCAATCCTCTACCTATTTTCTCCAGCCTTAATTTCCTTCCTAAAATCAAGGGTTTGCACACAGAGTTTCTAAAGCTATGCAATTCTATGACTCTCCATTAATTTCACCAGAGCAAAAAGTCTGTGTGCTTCTACATATCCCACCTCTGCCAGCTTTGTTACCATTGATTTTTGATCCTTCTCTTGGCATCTTTTAACTGAAATTCACTGATCTGAAGCACCTACAGATCCATATGCACAGTGGTGAAGAAAGACCTCAGAGAGATGGAGAGAACAGAAAAAATAGAGATATGACTCACCACTCTGCAAAGACAGGGACTTCCAGACAAACTTCCTCTGCTGTACCACAAAAGTCTTCCCTTTCCTCTTTTCTCCGGGAAATTAAGTGAAGCAATGGACTTGCAGCACACACTTACTCAGGGAATTGTTTATTCTTCTGTTGTACAAAAGAGATGGAAAATACAGTCTACCCATCTGTGTTGCTAAGAAACAGGGCATTGTTGCCTTGGGACTTGATTCAGAATTCAAAAAGGAAAAGAATGTCTCAGTAGACTGCCTAAATGCAGCTTGAAACCTAGCAACAAGGCCAGAAGTTCAATATGCTTCTCTTATATGCTAGAAAAGAAGGGTATTAGAAGGAAAATATATGACTGAGGAAAAGAAAACAGTAATTTGAAAACAAAACAGTGGTGTTCTATCACCAATTATCCTAATGGATGAAAGGATGTTTTACTAAACATACTTTTATGACTTGTTAGATCTGATGGTGCCCTTTGCTTTGGGCATGCTCATATTTACTAAAACAACTGAATAGAACAGAGCAGCAGTATTTACCCCAGTATTTCTTAAATATTCATCTTATTCAGTATAAGTGACAACACAGGAGTCAGGATAGCAGAATTAATTTCCTTTTGTATTTCAGTTTTCAAGCATTTTGCTAACAGAACAGTTTAATAGTTGCTATACACACCTTGAAATGGTCACTTGAAATGGCTTGGATTGTATAATTGGGTGTGATTACTTAGCTACATACACAGACTGTTTTCTTTATTTGCTTATGTGCAAGTGAAGTATAAATTATGAATCAAAAATACATTATATACCCTTTCCCCTTAAAAAATGATCATTATGTGCTGTTGCAAATTACTTTGGTTCAACCAGATATTTCATTGTAAAACCTGTTATCTCGGGTTGCAGAATGTCACTACACAACTGGAACTTTGGCCAGCACTCCAGCAGGGAAGGTCATGTTTGAAATGAGTTATTGTTCTCAGCCAATCAAACAGAGCTCACTTGGGTTTTTTTTTTCCTTTCTGATGTTCCATCTTGAAATTATGAAGAGATATTCTTCAGCTGATATGACTGTGTACATAATGGATTTAACTGGAGATGAAGAAGGAAGCAGAATTCAGAAGTGCAAATCACCTAGAGCTACCCAGAAGTTATCACATTTGTTCCCTTGTTTTTCTTCTTATAAAATATACTACTTCAAAAACAAAGAAAAGAACAAAAGCTTTAATCCTTAAATATTTATGAGTTTGCAGCACTTCCATGCAGGTCCTTTAACATTTATATTTTTAAAATTTTCAGAGTCAGGACCAAAAGACTATCTGGGAAAATACGTTTTTGTTTGGTTGGTTTTAAAGAACATTAAAAATCCTTTGAGAGGGTACACCTTTTTTTCTGTCTTTAAGGAAGTTTACATTTTTTTCAGGCTTTTAGCTGAAAAGGAGTTTGGAGATTGTAGTTGAGCTTGTGATAGGACTTTGTGTCTCTTCAACTAAGAAGGATTTCACAGGGATCCTGAAGTAAATTATAAGATATAAGTGAACGGTCCTATGCACACTTATGCTGCTCAGATACCTACAGTTTTACTGAAGAGAAAATAACATCAAACAAACTTCCTTAAGAATTTGAAGACTTGTATTCCTTAAGTCACTTGAAGAAATAAAATAATTTCTCATTGCCAGTAGATGGCAGCATGTTACTTACTTTGCAAAATAAAGGAGTTTTAAAACCCAGGGAAGCCGAAGAGTAAGCGGTTTTGCTCTACCATAGAACAGCGAGAGGGCTTGACAGTTTCCTATACAAACCACCTCATCTTTTCAGCTAAATATAAGCCGTTTGTAGACTTAAATAAGATTTCGGAGATCTTAAGAGTTCAAGCTGGAAAAAGCAGTAAAGCTAGTCAGGATCCTCGTCTGAGCTGCAGAATCGTCTTAGGGACAAGCAAGCACAGATGGAATATCATACCCAGATTTAACCTTGGAAACTGGGGCTGTAGCCAACAGTATCTATACTTTTTACCTTGAAGGAAAGCATTTCAGGGGGAAAAAAAGAGAGAAAAAATCCAGAAAGAAAGAGCAAAAAAGAAAGTAAAATCTTCCCATTCATTATTTCTAAATGGTGAAAGAAAAGGGGTGAAATAGATTTTTTTCAATCATGTTGTTAGTCCAACCAAGACTATAAGGAAAACACATTCCTTCCAGGACCATAAGCATAACCTTTGGAGCATGTTGTGTTCTTTGATTTTTTAGGGTTTTTTAAACTTTAATTGTTCTATGCTGTATTGATTCCAAAGAATCAACAGCAACAACAAAAAGAGAAATAAAGAAAAAAGGAAGTTTACTTTTGATTTTGAGAACAGATCATTCTTATCGCCGCTTTCCAGCCTCTGTTAGAAATGGAATCTTTCCTTTTGGAAAGCTTCTCAGCTTCTTGGGGTAGCGACCTACTTTTTTCCTGTATTTCTGTGTCAGCTAAGAAAAAAAAAATTCAGGGCACTTGTTTGGGATACATCCTAGCAATGCTCAAAAAAATCAGAAAGAAGACACTAGGTGTTTCTTATTAAGTCCTTGCACTCATGCAGAATCTGAAGTCTGTGTAAAGGTAATGTGAATCAGAATTAATTATTGAAAACCACTGCTGGAGCAACAGGAAGAAAGATTACTTTACATCAGTTTGCATTCTGTATAAAATGCTGATCAGTATGTGATAACAGGATAATATTTCATTGTTCCTTAACTAGGATATGCAGTGGTGTTTGAGGTTAAATGGGGGCTTAGTGTTCCCTTGCTATAACTCATTTAAGTAAGGAACAAGCCTACAGATTTCATAAATCCACTTCTTACTTCTCAAATCTTGTTAGAGACTGAGTAGAATAAATCCTGGTTTACACTAAAATAACTGTTTCATTTCCCTCACTGAGTAGTTGTTCATCAGACCAGGGAATACAAGTCTCTGAAATACACCAGCTGTCTCCAGGATCAATGCCTGCAGGTCCAGGCCAAGGTGACACATCCATTGTTGCTAATTAGTCTTGTTATTCAGTGTCATGCAAACATAGCTCTTTTGCATTTCGGTGATGGAGTTGAGAAATGCAGGCCAGCTCAGAGCTATTTTAGGCTCTTCTGCACTGCACAAGGAGTTGTGAGGATAATTCCTTATCATCATTCCTTTCACAGAGATGAAGGAAAAATAAAAGAGTCTCAAAGTCTTGGCAGGGGCAATTCCTATTTCTTGAAAATGTAATAAACATGAGAAACAGCTAGAATACCTAGAATAACAAACCAAACAATAACAATCCTGAAACCTTAAAACTAGCATCAGCACTTGTCCAATTTGAGTCCTTATAAATTTCTCCTTTTATCTGGGTATGCCTTCAAACATCTCAATTATAGTTGATATATTGTAAGATATTGTATGACACAAAAATAAAATCTCATCAGGTTTGACTGAGAATTACCACAAAATTATTTTAATGGAAAGTTTAGAAAGTGGAATTAAAACCATAAGAAAAGTTATTTTGTTTTTCTAATCCATTGTGATAGGAGTCTTTCATTCTGAAATTTCCAAATAACAAAGAACTGAAAAAATAAACACACAGTGAGCCAGCAGTAGAAATAGCGAAAAAAATAGCAAAAAATTCTCTTATCATTTGTAATGCCCTTCTATAGCTAAATTAAACTGGATAGCAGTTTTCTTCCGCTTATACTTCTCTCCAGTAAGAGCAGCAAATATAAGTATGTATATATGTAAAAAAAAAAAAAAATATATATATATATATATTTTATATATATATATATATATATATAAAATCAGGCTGTATGTATTTGGAATTTTTACACCTTAAAATAGTTATAACCTGTATATATTTAGTGTTCTTACACCTTGAAACAATTATTACCCCATAATCTCAGTCAAAGCCAAGTAATGGCCTTAGCCTTTTTCACCAAGTTCTAAATCACTCACAAATAAGATTTAATTTAAAATTGCTGACAAAACCAAAACAGCAAATCTACATTGCTGTGGATTTCAGCCATTGCATTAGTAATGTTCTCTTTTCTGAGTTGGAGTTCAGTGGGATTGGATTCTCTGAATTTTGTATTGATAAAAAGGTAGACACTATAACAGATAGGCACAGTGATTCAGAATTTATAGATTATATTTATTTGGTTAAATAATTTGACAGATACGACATCCACAGCTACTCTGGGCTGCCTGTTCAAATGCCTCACATTCATACACAACAGAGATTTTAATGAGTTTAAGCACAACATATGAACCATGTATAAAATATAACAAATGTTCTGAAAAGCTACTAGTCTGTGAGGCTTTTATAGTAGTCAAAATTACAATGTCATTCCCACCCACCGAAATAAGTAGGGGAGGGGTGCAAAATATCTGTAAATACCCAGGAAAACAAGGGTTTAACCTTTCTTTCCAGACCTTGTCTTGTTTAAACCTCACAGAAGTGCCTGTCTGAATCAGATATTTATGACTCAGACCAACTTCTACAAATTAAGAGCAATGCATAACAAACTAATCTCATAGAAATATAGCCAAGAAAATATTTCTTTTTAAAACAAGAAACAGGACACCAGAAGAAATCCTGTTTCTTGATTTAGGTGCTCCTACAGCCAACTGGATTGTTGCAAATTGAATCCTGGGAATCCAACTGTCCCTATTCAATATGTTCTGTCTCAGTCATATGAATCACTTCCATAGTCAGGCTTCTAACCTGAAGGCATTACAGCCCTATGCAGTATAGCTCCCAAAATATTCTGTTGGATACATCCTGGTGATTCTTCACACACCACTATCTTTAACAGGCTGTAAACTGGCCAGAGGAGAGAGTGAGTTGCAAGAAAAGCAAGAGGAAGTGGCCGAGTCCCAGAGAGCATCATAGGCATGGACATGATATGGGAGGAGGAACTGAGACAAGTCTTGATTATCTCTACCTTCAGGCTTGCAGACAGTGAACAAGAGAATACCTATTGGTTCTGTCCACTGTGAATAAGTAGGGACCTATGATATTATGACCTAATAAATGTTCTACGCAATTGTCTTTGACAGACAGTTTCAGTCATTACTTTGTTGTCATTTGCTAAATACAAATAAGTTTCTGCAGGGTGTTTTTACTGTTAGGAAACTAATTTCTTAAACAGCCGACAAAATTTCGTTTTACTAGAATTCAATATTTTCTTAATGAAGTTAATTCTTTAATTATATAAGCCATTTCCTCTTACAAGTTATTTTTCCAGTAATCCCCATATTTCAGTAATAGATGAAAATAATTATATTGGCTCTGTTGAATAACTTTAAATCATTAAAGTCCTTTAGCTATGCATAGTTTTATGAAACAGCCAAATGAACACTGTCTTTGTAATGAAGATCTGCAATCTCGAATGCTTTATAGTATAAACACAAAATTCTACAATTAGAGGTTAGATATATCAGCCAGGACTCTTTCAGGTAAATTGACTAATGATTTTCCAACATACTAAATTGTAAACTGCACAATAAGGAGTTAAAAATACTGAAGTCACAAGAATCTTTCTTCAGTGTTTCAGAAGCCAAATCAAGTATAATGTGCATTACTATAAAGGTGTTAATAAATATACACTGCTTCCAAAGGCTGAATATAAACTTATATAGATTGTGTATATGCACAGCTCTAAATCAGATTAATTTATAAATGGAAGTCATTTAATCAACCACTATATCATGTTAATATGTCACATTGTCTGACCTGCTATATATTCACATAAAGGTGGATGGAGTTTGTTTTCATTATTCAATATGCTTCGGCTCCAAAAATAAATATAAAACAATAATGAGTCAGATTGATGTGAACTGATCAGTGCATAAAAAAGCCAGGCTTTTATTGATTTAGCAATAAAATAAATTTCAAAAGAAAATAATTATCTAACAACACACAGATGTTACTTTTCTTCTCTTAAAATATCTCTCTGCCAAGCT
Organism: Euphonia xanthogaster; assembly: GCA_034509185.1. Classification (NCBI taxonomy): domain Eukaryota; kingdom Metazoa; phylum Chordata; class Aves; order Passeriformes; family Fringillidae; genus Euphonia; species Euphonia xanthogaster. Next base: position 27,796,977 of record JAYDZK010000113.1, on the reverse strand, counting down.
TTTCTTGTTGTGAAGCGTGTTGGTGAAAGCAGCCTCTCACTTATGAACTAAACCTTTGTATTAGAGTTCCCTTTGACTGAACCATGAAAACACATAGCCTTCACCACCCTTTGCTGAAATGCAAACTTGTTATTCTATTCATTCTTTACAGTTTTATTTCTCCTTCTGTCTCTATTTTAGTCTCTTGCTTTTTGTCTTCTTTTACTTTATTCTGTCCCACCACAGGGCTGGTAGGATATAACATCTGCTGGTGGCTCTGCAGAGGTTAGACACCTTTTCTCTTAACTCAGCTGAATGTGGAGATATTAGAGGTACAGCACTTTTTAGTGAACTGCTCTAGAATTCATGTCTTTTTGGCCCATTATACAGGAACTGTTGCAGATGCAGGAAGGGAAAGAAAGCAGCTCCTCTTCGTAGCACATTTGTATTTTGTCCTAGCAAATTCAGGGTTTTTTTCAGAGAAAATACCAGATTCTGCAAATCTTCCAAGTGAACATTGTCTGAAACTATTCAATTTCAAGATTTCCTTTTATCATCTCAAAGATGTTGATGTCACGTGGAGCTGGTACACACTACTTTGTACCTGAAACTGTGCATCTATTAGAGCTTCACCTTGTATCCTCCTGACTTTTCTCTATCAAATGTCTCACATTAGCTGCGTGGTTCTCACTGAAAGAAGGTACCACTTGTTAGAGTTATCTGCAATTTGATTATAACAGCAACACACTCAAAAAATTTTGTTACTATCTACAGTTTGTTTTACAGCTCGTGCAGCAATTAAGCACTAATTTGAGAATGTCAACCCCATTGCTTGGTGAAATGTAACCATGTACTTAGGAGATTCTATGAATAAATATAAGTTTAATTACACAGATAAGGGTCTTACTGAATTGAGATGCTTGTCCTAAAACATGAACCTGTGTGACACATGATTAAAACCTGCCAGTGCCCAGTTCTTGCTGTGCCAAATCTGATAACAGTGTTCTGTACGTGGTATCTGTGTATGTGCTCTGGTTCCAAACGCAACTCTTGTAATGCAAGTGCAACACCATGTACTGGGGTATGACTCTCAGTTGTCTTGGCAAAAAGGTAGTGAAAAATTCAGAAGGAAGAGCTGTCCACTGAGCATCTTTATTTCTATGACTTTATGAATGCTATCTGTATAAAAATAAAGCAGGGCAGCATCTTTGGCACTCACAATGCTGCATATTTACAGTCAAAAAAGTAAAGTTAAAATTTTCCACTTCAAACCAAATTATGGTACATGCTCATGTGAAGAGAGATCAAATAAAAAACAAGTTTCTATAATAACAAGAAGGTATAGATCTTGTATGATTGGCTGACAGACAAGCTCCCTTTAGTAAGGGCTGATACAGATGGTTAGACAGTAAAAGCCAGGGCAGTGAAGCAAAGCTTACAAGTGAAGCCACAAGGAGTAACCCCTAAATCCAGATTGGGATGTGTCATCTGTCAGGCAAGGCTTATCTGGGTGTGTGTCCCTCACTAGACACAATTTGAGCTGCTGTTCTTTAAGCAAGAGATCAGCTCTGAATATCCCTCACTTTTAAAAGACAAGCAGTTCATCTTCTGGGAGGCTTCAAATATGTCCCTCAGTTAGAGATTTTCTGGAATATTTCCCCAGTGCTGCATCTCAAAAAAATAGGTGATACCAATGAATGCTAGCAATGAATCTTAGCAGTCAATGAAACTACTACCAATGAGTGAAATTACTACATATTAAAAATCACCTGGAAATTCATAATAGGCTTTATGCAGAGCTTCTGTAATAGTGATTGATGCAGCAGAAAATCAAAAGCCGCTCTGAGTTCAAATTGCTTTGAATCAGGACAATTGAATGTACAGATGAATAAGCTATTAACAGAGTTTTGAAGAAAAACAGCTAGACACTTCCATCTTGAAATGGAGTGGAAACACAATATTGTCATAAAGTAAAAGGGAAAATCAAAGTTAGCAAAACTGAAAGTGCTCTTTTATGTGTTTCTGTGCTGAGGTCTCGTCACCTGCATAAACTACATATGCACAGTATGCCTACAGAGACACCTGGCTAAAAAGAGCTGTGAGTATAGCCATGTAGATAAGTGTTTTTGCTGGAATAAATATTAATACCTGAAAACCTTATTTTTATTGTTAGTTCACTTTCCCAAGGATAATAATGTTTGGTTTCTAGGAGGAAAAATGCATTGCATAATGAAGGGGAATTGACACAGAAGTAGAGACACCAGAGAGTTAGAAATTAGCAGTGTTTATAGAAGACAATACATGGATCACAGGTCTGAAGGATGCAGAAAGATCCAACGTTCTTTTGGATTATAAATTTGGAGAGCATAGGTATAGTATAAACATTCATAAGAAATATTCTGCCTAAATTGTCTGCCATGATGAGGTCATGGGGGAAAAATTACAATACCTCAGGAAAGCCAGGATAAAATAACAGGAAAATATCTTTTGTCTCCTAATCCCACTCATAATGAAAATAAATTAATTTGCTGACAGTCTGATATTGACTTAATTTAAGGATGTTGAGATAGATTATATTTCCACCTCAGAAAATTCCTTTTATTTTTTGGTCAGTGTAGTATTCCTCAGGATCTGCTTCAGACTGAGAGAGACTTGGAGCTGAATGGTATTACTCTGTCTCCAGCTGCCACCAAGGCTTACTGCTGGCCTTACAGGGAACAACAGAGATGTTTTTCCTAATCTGTAAATACTGAAAAACAAACTAGAGATGGACTGAGTTTCTAAATCAGCTGTTTCTGTTTCAAAAGAGACACAAGAAAAGCCTTGTATGTAGTGACTTCTCATTTCAGTCTGTTGATATAAATGCCTGCTTTCTGCCCAATTTCCAGCTTTGGTGTCTAGGTCCCACAATGTAATTCTGGCCTCTAACAAAACTGAAAAAAGTCAACAGATTCAAAGAAGTTATACTTCCTTTTTGGGGTAGGAGTATTCTCTCACTTCCCCACCTCATGTTTGTTGCAGCATGTCCAGGTCTGGAGACATATTTCATTGATATGATGAGATATGTGAAGAGGATTGTAACAGTGTGGTTAAGCCTCTGGAAAGGTCAGAACCTTTATCTTGCTTAATTTGCACATGGCTCTGTGCCAGCTCCTGCTCATGACACAAGCGCAGTTGCAGATGTGATGTTGACTTAGATGTACAGAGCAGAGGCAGCATCCACCAAAGAACTTGTGCATCCTCACCCTGTGGAAGGGAGGAAAGAAAGGTGAGAAAGGTGGAGCTGAAGCCATGGTTCCTAATTCTTAGAGAAGTGCTGCAAAGGAAGGCAGCAGAAGAGCTCTTAGTTACTTCTCCTAGTGAAGCACAACCACCAATAAATCATTCTTCCTGGAAGAACCAGGAATAAGAGAATGAAAAATTAATGGGCTGACTCCATCGCTTAGCAAAGGTCGTTGTCCTGGAAGATGGAATTTTGGATCCTATTACGGAGGCTGTGTCTCCATATGAGTCATTGTAGTGATCTGTTTCCTGTCCCCATTGCTCAGCCTCACTAGAGGCCACAACTTCCCTTGTGCTCTTCCTGTCGTGTCTGCCCCAACCTGGCATGTTAGTGCAGTAACAAGAACATGGGCTACGCCTGAAGACTGAAAGGTCTTTATAGATTTGTGCTTAAGCAAAATCAATGTATTCCCAGTCCACATCTTCAGAATCTGTGTTACATCAAAGTCAAAATGCTTCCCATGTGTTTACTCAGTGACAGACAGGAATCAAACAACATAGTCTTCCAGATCCCACAAACATCTGTTGCAACACAGCTGAATAGACAAGAGCTTCTTGAACCAACCTATCATAAAATTATGGTTTCCCATGTCAGGAATTAATAGGCTTACTAAAAAAAAGAGCACAATTTGTTTCCTATCACACAGGCATTGCAGCTTCCTTTCTATTTACTAATAAATGCAGAATTTCACACAATGTATTTCAGTTGAATACTCTTAAGTTGCATACATAGAGCTGGTAAGATCATGGTTTTCAGTTCTGTGGCAAAACACAGGTCCTGAAAGATATCTGGAAGTCACAATAGAAGTTTTGTGTTCCTTTAAAATGCACCACATTCTTTATGTTATGTGAATTGCATAATTTTGAAATAGATAGCTGTCTGTTCCTTTCAAAGTTAGAAAGTTTTCTTGTATCATGATCACTGGAATAGTCAAACCCTCCCTATGTCAAAGACCTTAAAATCAGTTAATTTTTGTTAAAAGATTTATGACAGGTCACTGGTTCAAGTCTAAATTCAGTTCATAGCTGAATAATTCCTATTCTTGCCTATCTGAATGCAGCTGAAATCCACATAAGTAAGCCTTGTGAACATCAGAAAAAGCTTTTTACTGCTCCATGGCAAAGGGCACTTCAAAAATTAGTCCTCAGTAATCAACAGCAATGCCTGGTCTGATGTCAGACACCTGTTAAAAGAGAGCTTAATTTGTGATAATAATGATGTATCCAAGATTTGCTTTTTCAACTTCCTGAGGCCATTTTTTGACTTTTTAGCAAAGTTACAGGCATATAGTATGCCAAGAAAAATACTGTTCAGTACATAAACCAGCAATATTTAGTTTTGTATAAAAGAATTTGTGATATACTGAATCATAAATTCAGTGTATGTATTATATTCTGAACAAGGATATATAATAATTAGTTTAATTATGTTGTGTAACAATATAGTTTGCTTTTTCTAATGACTATTTTTCCAACTTGGTTTACAAAATTTAACTGTGTATGTATTTTAATGCAAGGAAAAGCCATTCTGATTTGACCTCTTACGTAAACAGGTCTCAAGAACCTTATTTTTTCTTGCTACCTAATTGAGGTAAGGGTTAATAAAATTATTTTATACTGCTTGTAATTTTCTTTTTGAGAATTTTTGGGTTTGCTGTATGGTGAGCTGTCTTAAGAAAAAGAAGTGTCCTCCTTTACAAATGGAGTAAATATAATAAATAAAATACCTATATAAGATTAAAACAATATTGTATCGCAAGTCTGAGACAAAAATGGGAATGTTAAATTTTGTTTCCAAATTGAAATCAGCTGTTTGTTTTTATGAGGAAGCGTAGAGGGACCACAGGTTGACATATAGCACAAATAATTTAGATTGAGCAGAGCATCATACTAATGCCACTACAGGGTTTCCAGAACTAGACTCACTGGGTTTCAGTTGTCTCTAATTCAAGACATGGACATTTCTAATGTCTCAGTAAGACATTTACTATCAAATATCACTGAGATTAAAATCTGCACTTTTTCACCAAAGCTTATCTCAAACAAAGTCTGCATCCCTGTTAGCATAAAATTGTAACAGCAGCCTTGTGGGGTTGCTCATTCACTTTGGTGTTTCTGCCTGTAGTATCTGACTTTCTTACATCTTATTGTAATTAGGCACCCCAAAGTCAGGGCATAGCTGCCTGCATTTTATTGAAAGGTATTTGTGACACAGAATGTCTTGGTCAGGTAATGTAAGTGGAAGCATACATTTAGGTGAGGTCTAAAGCTTTCAGAAAGATAAGGAATATATGCAGAAAAGTCTTGTTTCTAGCAGGAGTAATATGCTGCATTAAGAAAAATGGGATGAGTTTAAACTGACACTTTCCTTGGTATATCCTCCTAGTATTGTCAGTCCTAACACAGGGTGCACCAGATGTCTCTCTCTCTAATTGTGCTCAGATGGCTTTCTTTGCTGAATTTCTAGAATTCATTTCTTGAACTATTTAGAAGTCTGGTAGGCCAAATATTTGTTTTAATTACACAGCTTAAAAAAAAGTTTTGTTTTTTTTTTTTACTGGAAACTTGTTTTTTTGAGCAAATGCCCTCTAGTCCTTGTTTTCTGATAATGTTTTCCTATATATTTTCTTCACCACACTCAAGTTTGATAAATCCCGGGCATGTTCCTCATCTGAGTTACTTCGTTTCCAAGCAGTAGAGTCCTGCTGTGGGACAAAAAATAATGCAAAGTCCAGGGCAAGGGCCAGGTGCTTTCAAGTGAGTGCTCCCACAAGTATCAGCTGGAAACCCAGGCTTGTACCTAATCCCTAGAACCAGAGGGTTTTCAGGCAAAGTCTTGTTTTCAGTGTTTCTCAGTGTCTCTAAGCTCAATGCATCTCCTATGCAGAAGACTCTACAGGTTTTTTGCTTTTAAATGTGTGAGGCAGAGTGCCACAGCCAGTGCTGTAACATCATTCAGCAGCACCCCAGGGTTACCTCCCTGGGGTTACTCTGTTGATTTCCAGCAGTTAAGCCTATACCTTCTACCCGTATTCCGTTAAGAAAGGGAAATATTTTTGATGGAAGCAGAGGTATTTCAGCTCTCCTGCTGGCATCATACTAACTGAAACACAAAACTAATACTGAAGTGATAAGGAATAGAGATTGTCAGAGTTTCAAGGAGCTGTTTTTTATTAAATGTTCCCAAAAATATTTTTAAAATCTAATTTCCATTTGAAATGTTTACATTTTGCATTGGATGAGCCTGATTCAGTGAAACAAACACTGTTTGTCTAACAGGATGTGGACACTTGCAAAGTGTCCTGGTAAAACAAACCCATTATCTGAGAACCACGGGGTCTATTTGTTAATCCCTCAGTCTTTTATCTTCAACCAAAGACAATGAATCTGTCCCAGCAAACACTACTTATTCAATGAGTCTTTTCTTTGGGAAAGAGGTTATACAAAAGGAAAAAACCACCTTAATCCAAATCAAACATTCTTATTTTATCAAGTTCCTTCCTGCCATTGGTGTCAATGTCTGTTTTCACTAAGTAAAGATTAGATCTTACTTATATAGGGTAAATGCAGAATTGTAGAGACATTTTCAATAAAGCCAGTGTATTTTGCATCTCAGGAAAGAAAGTTATTCTGCATTCCATTTCAGTGGAACTTTTCAACTTGTACATAATACATACAATTTGTGGATCAGCTATTCTAATATATGAGAAAAATGACAAATATGGCAGAAGCTCTAGAGAATTTAGTGATCAGTACCAAAACAACAAAGATTTAAAAATTGCTGTGAGTCCAGGAGGAAACCAGTATATGTCTTTTGCCTTCTGCCTTGGTTTCAGGATGTCTACCAAGACTTTGGGTCTCAGTGAGAGGAAATGAGCTCCACAAGGTAGCTCATTATTTGTAAAGATGGTGCATAAATGCCATTACAATTTCTCTGTAATTATAGTTTTTATGACATGTGATCATGATGCATTTCAGGAAGTGTGTATTAGCAAATACAGGAAAACACTTTCTGTTGGAAAAGAAAGCTGGTCAATTACAGTTGCAAAAATCCAACCATGAAGGAAATTATTCTAGTGTAGTTGTTCCTGACTCAGACATAATTATTGTGTAACGGGCCAGAATCAGCTGCTATTCTGGAGTCAGAAAATTGGACAGATCAGCACTGCTCTGATGCACTACTTTGCTGGGGTTTCTTTGCCATGTCTCTGGCCACCATCCTTGCTGCTCTATGTGCTGACCCCTTGTCCCCTACTGTTTTATTTTTTAACAAAATACATCAGCCCCTCCCTTCCCTGCAGCATCAGCCTGGCTGCCCCTTTACCCTTCATCTACAGAGGTCACTTGGCTCTGAAGCCTGCCTGTCATGCAGCATGGAGGGACAGAGCTGTGGCTGCCTCCCAGCAGTGCCTGAGCAGCAGAGCATTCCCTTGCCAGCCATTCCTGCCTCTGTTATCTGCTGAGAGGGGTAAGGGAGAGAAAATGCTCAGCAGGTCACATAAGGCCCATCTGCTGTGTACCCTATAGATATAGTCTAAAGGAATGTGTAAAAACTGCAAACTATACATACAAACAAGAAGAATTCCTCCTAGGCATCTCTCCATAGTTCCAAAATCCCTGTGATTTTTGGGTTTTGTTTGTATTTTTTTTACCCTATCTCTTTGCAAGACAAAACCTGTAAAAGTATAAGAGCTTTAGAGTAAGACTAAAGTGCCCAGAAAACTTTGAAAGCAACTTCTCAGTGGTAACTGCAAAGCTGAGAAGATACCTTCATAATTTCTTGTTCATACTATAAATGAAATATAGTATCTTAGGTTTTATTCTCCATATACGAACAGAAGTGTTACCACAGTTTGAACACTAGAATAGGACATTTGAATTAACATTTACTTGGAAAAATGTAAAGGCTGTCATTCAGTTTTTATTTATAAATAGTGCCAATATAATATGTATTTCTTCATTTTCACATATCCCTTGATACCTTTTTTGAATTAATCTGATATTTTCTGATTCTTTGTAAAGAGGAAGAAAATTTGGAAGGCATTGCACATATCCAGCAGTACAGAGCCATGCTCCAACACTTTTACTTAGATTTATTAAGATTTTATTCTGGATGAATGCGCATTAAAATTAGTAGAAATTGGTTCTTCGTGTCTGACCAATCACACAAAAGCATCATCTACAAATACAGTTATAAAGAAGTATGTGCAAAAGCATGGAAGAAAATGGGCAATAAAAAAATCGCTGGGAAAAATTATAAAGTACGTACTTGAGCATCTCCAAAAATAAAATTTCTCTCTTTATGAAAAAATGATGAATGAAGCATAGGCCTTTCACATTACTGTCCTTAAGAATGATAGAATTATAGAATCATAGAATGGTTTGGGTTGGAAGGGGCCTTGAAGACTCCAACCCCTCCTGCCATGGGCACCTTCCATTAGACCAGGTTGCTCAAGGTTTGCAACCCACATGAATCCCATAAAACCCAAAAGGCTTGCATGCTCCATATACATGATCAATACCACTTCCCCAGCAGCTACACACTGTGCACACCTGCTGTATAACCAACAAAACACACAACAACCTTCAAGTTCACCAGGCAGGCACCAACCTCTCTTATGGCTCAGAGCCATTCTACTTTCCCAACCCAAATGACATTTTACTGGTTTTCAGTTTTTCAGTACCTCACAGACAGTCACCATCTTCCATAATCCAGTGGACTCCACTACTTGTGGTTCTGTGCCAATGCCAGACCTGCCATCCATGCAGAACATTTCTGTTTTTTTACCTCTGAAACATTCACCTCAGCTAATTAAGTACTTCAATAGTCTTTTAGTAGGGATCTATGAGGAAAATTTGGCAAAAGATGTAATAATTTTTAAAAGCAGTCTGTCCTGATACTCACTCTGGTCCCTACTGCAGTCTGTGGTAAAACTTGCTTGAATGTTAATGTGCCCAAATTTCTCTTGTCATAATTTGAGAGATGTAAAAGAAAATAGCAGGAAGGGTCTGAATGATCCACTGTTCCAGAAAGCTGAAAAGTCATACAGAGTGGCCGAGATAAGGGGTACTGGAACTGATGTTCTCCCTAAATATGAGCCTGTCGCTGCTTGCAACTGGGAATAACTACCAATAGTAACTTCTCCCATTAATTTTAAAAAAGCCTTGCACTGTTTTCACTTCTGTGAGAAACTGCCTAATCAACAAAAGAGATTGTGACAGAAATCTCATGCTTAAAGAGATAATAGATGAGGTATTTAACATGCACAGCACTTGGGATCCAGTTAAATGAGGAATGTAGGCTACAAATCCTCAAGGGAATCTATTAGCAACAATGTCCTGCAGTGAGAGTACCCAGCCAGGTAACAAAATCATTTGTAATAAGGGTATTCCTCAGAAAAAATAAATCATTAATGTGTTCCCACTGTGCTGGGAGTATTCATGACTTATGGAGAGACACCAGCAGTAACTGGGCTGGAGGAGTAAAACAAGGAGTCGTTTTCACAAGATCGATGGTGTTATTTTATACCAACCAGGTATGGAGGGGAGTAAAACCAATATGTCTAATGACAGCTCACTGGAGGGGTTATTTATGCTGTGCCAGAAGATTTCAGATGCTAAACTTAAGCAGCCACCCACCAAGGAAGCATGGAGAAAGAGCAGTAAGACTTGACACTTAGTTCAGTTTCCAGGCTAAAAAGATGTTTATTGATTTTATATAAACAGTGAGATTTGATGGGTGTTTGATCTTTGAGTTTCTGTTAATCAGTGTCTGATCATACTGTAAAGATTAGAGTTCATCAGAGGCTTGGCACATGACCCAGAAATCTCAAAATTTTGGAAGGGTTCTGCCTCAGTCACTACTCCACTGTACATGACCAAGGGTAAGAATTCAGTTCTAGATTCAAAAACTGCCATGACTTCAGATACTTTTTTCATATTTTTCAGGCCATATTTCAGAAATCTTTCTGGATATGGGAGTCAAGTCCCTTGAAAATGAATGGGAGAATTCTTACCAATACTAATGAGCATTTAATCAGAACCTGAAAGGAAAGAAACTAACTGCATACATCAGCTCTTTCTCAAGTTATACTCTTTGGACATTAAGAGTCTGTGTAATCTGTGACTGACTTTCTTCTAACATACTCAGTTTTTTATTGGCTTACTGAGGGATGATGCCTTTGATAACAGAGAGTTAATGGATTTCCTGGCACTTAGAGACTTTTGAAAATTTTGACTATCTCCTTTGAAGAGAACTACTTTAGCTTGTTAATGTTTACTGAATGGTTTTGAATCCTCTGAAGGAAAGTTTTAGATAAGGTTTTTTGTCTCTGATAGCTTAACTGGGGATTTGCCTTGATGCTGAACAGAGCATTCAAGGGAAAGCTAGAAATCTGGACTTCGAAAGATTCAATCTTACTTCTTAAGCAAGAGAGAGAAAAAAACCTTGGTATTCATCATTTTTACTTTCCTGATGATATATGCAGTTATAAAGAGTTTAATTTGTAAATTCTGGGAAAACAAACAAAAATTTGACATCACCTCTCACTAGTGTCCTTTGAAAATGGTCCTGGAAGGGAAGAAAAAAAAATTTGATTTATTCCAGAAGCTCAGAATTTACATGAACAGGAAATATATCCCATATTGGTCTATCACATGCAACTATTGAAAGCCAGGAAATGGAATGCATTACTTTATGTTTTTCAACATGGGCTTTAGGAATTTAGAAAGAATGACTCTCTTTATGAAAAACATGAAAATTTCTTTTCCAGTACCTCTTGAGATTTGGGTTTCCTTTTTGCCAATGCAATAGTGTTGTGTTTTTCCTATTCCCTTAATTCACTATTCATTCAGTCAGTTTGTTATAGCAAAATAAATTAGTATCTTTTTGAAAAATTATAAACAGAATGAAAAGACAGACACTTTCAGCATATTCATTAACTAGTCTAAAAAGTCCATTTTATTGCTCTCTCAGATTTTGCTTCCTGGTGTACAGTAGGTTACCTATTGTCTTCACCCCTCAACCACTGCATGTGGAAAAGGGAAATTAATGAGATAAAAATTGATTAAAATAGTTTTTTGCAGCACCACAACAGCAGAGTAGAATTACTAATCCTTTCTGCTGCAAAAATATCCAAAATATGCAAAGTAGATTTCTGGTGCGCATTGATTTCTCCTAAAACCACCCACAGTTATTTTCACATTTTCTGAAAGTCACTTGTGTGTAAGTTTTTCAGCCCTTGAAACAACAGCTCTGGTATACTGATTTTGGGGGTGATGTGAAAAGTTGCTTTGGAGCTTCTGTTCTATTTTCCTTCCTATGTACCTTCCAATTATTACTGGTGTAACAGCCCAGTGTCTACTTATGAGCTCTTCCATACAGAAGAGTCATGGACACTCTGGAGCAAGTTCAGTGAGGGGTTATGGAGATGATTAAGGGGCTGGAGCATCCAGTGAGAAGAGGCTGAGAGCTGGGAGTGTTTAGCCTGGAAAAGGAGCTCAGGCAGATGTTACCAGTCTGTAGAAAACAGATTTCTTCTCCATGCAGTTTCAATGTTTCTTGCATCAAGGCTCCCGGGCTGCTTGTGGCAGTTAAAATGTTTAGTGCAGTTCTGAAGTTTCTAAAACAGTATCCCACCAACACTTTCTTCTGTTTTTTGACTGTTTGATTGTTCACTTTTCCACTCTGAAAAGTCCAAGACTCTGCATCAGGATAGTTGCATTGAAAAATGTAATATACTCATTTAGTCACAAACAAAGCAAACTCTTTCTCCATGAGACAGTGTGCTGAGGAATGCCTCTAATGGTCTGCAAATCCCACAATAAAAGACAGAGTGGAGATAAATATAATTGGACCTTATAGACTGGGAGGGGTGGGGGGGGGAAAGCAAACAAGCAGGCAAGTAAGCTGTATGATTCCTATTGTACTACAGGAACCTGTGATCAGATTAAGACCTGTAGGCTAAGTGCCTTCTTTTGTATGACTTTTTAGGGAACCATTGTTTATAGCTGTATTTGCAATCATAGTGCAATGGACTTTTTCTGTAATCTGAATGCATGTTCGGGGACTTAAATGGGAAATCTGTTCAGAATCAATTGCAGAACTAAGTCCTTAATGATAGAGTTGGAACACAAATATCAAAATAATTAAAATTTGTATATACAGAGATAAGACTGAATTCTGCACTGCTTTGTATTGTGCAAAGCATAAACCAGACAGCAAAATAATTGATATCTCAGAACCTATCCAAGTTATCTACTATTCATTTTTCATCTGCTTTTGGTTTAACTTCTTAATCCTTCTGATAGGAGGGCTGTGTGATAATATGCTGAAGAAGTAACTAGTGATGTATACTGGAACATTATAAAGGGAGTAACAGTTCTATATGAAAGATTCTGCAACAAACATTGTTTATGAAAGTTTTAAAATGGCATCATGGGTATTACTGGAGAAACAAGAAAAAAAAGTGCAGAATGCTACGAACAAGAAAAGAGGCCTGAAAACATCTGTGGAAACAAGTACCATCTCTACAAATATTATTTTTAATGTCATTTTCCAATTCTTTTAATGTACAGAACTATCTGCTTGAAGCAGTGCAGAAGGGTGAGAATGAATATATCCTCAGCATGCCAGCTGTTGCTCTGCAGATAGATAGGCTATTTTATGCCAGGCAACACTTAAGTTTATAAGAAACCTCTGCACATGATTTTGGAATAGGTGACTCAATGGGATTCCATTGCCAGGAGCAGCAAGATCAAATATACTATCTCAGATTACAATTACCAACTCATTACACAAGCAGGAATTAAATTTATAGTCAAGAACATCAGGATGAAGAGGCAATAATCTCACCCTGTGAAGCCACCCCGCTGGTTTTTCTTAAGCAAACATAAATGGGTAGATATTCATTAAACTGTTTGGAAAGTGGTAACCTGCCAGCTCCACTGACCACACTTGATTTGGGTGGGTGGGCAGCTCAGTGAGAAATCTGATTAGTAGGAGATAGCACAAAAAGCCTCAGTGAAATGTTTTGTGAAAAGAGACAGCCCTGCTGTGCAATATTGTCTCAGACATGCCCTGCTGGGATAACAGATAAAGCAGGAGTAGTTATAGCTATAAAAGTTTACCATATGATTGCAATGCAGCAAAAGGATTAAACTTCTTTTAGTGACAGCACTCAACTTTAATTGTATCAACATCACCAGAAGGGGAAATTCTGCTGAACAGAGAAAAGAGCCATAATTTTCACAGTTTTCAGTGCTGCTACCAAATACACAGCCCAACTGTGGCATAACCAAGTTCTTGGCCCTTTTCACTTTTTATGTCTGTCTTTTTATTTCTTGCACATCCAAATGGTTATCTGATTGGCAAAAGTAGGACAAAATTCAGACTGTGAAGGAGTATAAACTTTTGAATACACACACTAATGTGCTGATGTAAAAGTATGTCTTGTGTACTTCCATCTGCATTGTGCTTTTTTCCTAAAATAGGCTATATTATGGTGAAAAAGAACAATTTTAACTCATTTTGTCAAGTACTTTTGCTCTATCTCTTGGAACAAAGCCACTTGTTCTCCTGCACTGTCAAACCTTTGGGCTTTTGACACACATTTAAAAATTTTTTTGAAGAAAACAATACAGAAATGCCTTTATGAACAGCTATTTTAAAAGCTCTGAGTGTCCCTTCTGCTACTGCTTATATGCCACTAAAAAAGACAAAGGAACAACCAAGAAAGACAGGGCCTCAAACTCCTATGACAAATTTTACTGGTTGACACTCAGCATTCTGGGAATATAAGTAACTCGGTGGGCTCTGCCTGAGTTTCCTTCCCCGTTTAATTTGCAATGCATTGTGACATTTACTCCCAAATTAGATCCAGACTAGACAGGAGCAATTTTATAGTCATACTTTGTTAGGTTCACTCTGAGCGAACCTAAGCTTGATTGAACACTACTTTATTATTGAAACCCAAAGTGTTTCATCAAGGGAAAACTACAGCAGGCAGAAAATACTCTTAGGTATGTCCATAATTCAGTAGAGACAAAAAGAAATACATCATTTATTAAAGTCTGGGACTTAGTTGCCTCAGGCTGCTCAAGAAAAACTGCCGAGAAAATCCTTGCTGCCTATGTTTGGCTACCTTCTTGTTTTTGCTGGTTTTGGAAATGTTTACCAGGGTGGTTGGCTTCAGCACCTTCCCAAGGTCCCAGATTAGGCTGATCAGCCTACAGCTTCTGGATCCTCCTTTCTGTACTTCTTGGAGACAGGGGAGACATTTGATTTCTTCCCAACCTCAGGAACGTCCCCTGAGGGCCATGACATTTCAAGGTTAATTGAGACATTGGCCAACTTCCTCAGCACATCTGGCTGCTTTCCACACAGTCCCAAAAATTTATATCCAGTTTGTTTAGATGTTCCCTAACCTAATCTTCCTTTTACTAAAGAGAGTTCATTTTGAATGATTCAATGATTTGTTAGATTTCAAAAATTCAGCATCTTCAGTACTTTATTTATTTAGGGACCTTACAGTAGCTCAAGTAAAACATTATCAGGTGTTGCAAAGCAATCTTACTAATGTTCTACAAAAATTTTCAGGTTTCTACAAATTATTCAAAATTTCAAACACTGCAGTTGCATTGCTACTGGAACAAAAGCATTAAACGTGTTGATCCAGATTCCTTATTCACACTGGATGTATTCTCTGTACCATAAATATTAAGACTACTTTTCCAATCTGAGAAAATTCATCTAAGTAAAAATAAAATGTATTTAACAATATATTGCCAGTCTAATAGGATACAATGGTGATTTAAAATTTTGAAAAACATTGCTATGTGTAAATGCAATAATCAAGTTTCATGTATGAGGCCTTGTGTTTCATTCTATGGAAAAATTCACATCATTCAATAAACACAAGGAATCGCTTATGGTTTTCTGTGAGCATTATGTAAAAGTGTAAGTTCATTTTAGCTCTAACAATGTGTATAAATTTGATTTTTCTTAAATCGTGAAGAGCAGCTATAACTGTCTAGGCAGATCTTCGTGAAAGAAAATGAGGTACTAGAACAGACCTGCAAAGTGCTTGTACCTAAATAAGCTGATTATAAATCTGTAGGTAAGTTTTACAGGTCCTCACTAATATATGTGCATAGGATATATTGTTTTACCTTCTCATGAAGTTTTTGTTACTGTAGTCCAAGAGCTCTAGAGGGGTCAAGGGATTAATAGATAGCATCAAAACTATGTAGAAAAACATTTCTCAGCTGCTTGGGAGCAGCACGTTTTGTCAGCAGTTCGGCACGAAGACGTGTTCGCTGTCCTTGGCTGTGTGTCCACCTTGCACTCTGCAGCACAACCATTTGGCACTGTGGGTCTCAGTGGAGATGTCCCACACTGTAACTCTGCATGCATGTGTTGTTACTTCAGTGCTGGCTGAAGGCAGTTTGCAGTAAAAAAAGAGCTCCATAAAAGCTTACTGGATAAACATTCGAGAAAACTTAGATGAGATAGCTGTAAGCCACTGAGACTCATCTGTACTAGAACATAAAAACATCTGTTTATTTCTTTAAAAGCTCTGCTATCACAGGTTTCTCAAGCATATGCTCCAGAAAAACATTACAAAACAATAGAAACCAAAAAGCCTGGATATCTGCCATTTCTCATAGCAGTACATCAATGAAATAAAAGTGATGTTTTTGTTATTGGTAAGATAGCATTTTTTTTCCTTTAAAAATGTTTTTTCTGTTGTGTATGTTTTTCTATAAAAAATGTAGGAGATGAAAAAGCCTTTCAGTCAGAAAGGTTAATTGTCTCTAGACGTATTTGCAAACAAAATATCATGAGGACAATTGTGTCATGTTTTCTTAAGTGTGTAGAGTGCTTTAGGCCAGAATTCTACAAAAGTATAAGAAAAACCATTTTGATTACAAACATTCCAATTCATGTAAATCATGTGTACAGAGCTGCAGCAATAGCCTGCCATGAAAAATTTCTTTCTCCCTTCTGTACACAATTTTCTGAAGAATCCCCAGCTTTAAGAGCTGTGACAAAGCTGGAAGAGTATCAACACGTTTCACACACACACCCCTCAGTATTTAGATTATTTCACTGTAAACAATTACAGAGTAAAATGTTACCATAATTTAAGAAATGGGATATTTGAAAGAATCTTGCAGACTAAAAATAATATTAAATAAAAATCTTGCATGAAACATGTAAGACATTTTTTTAAATCTTGTGACTCAGCTTAAAGGCAAGTTTTCCAGGCAAGTCTTCTTTTATTATATGTATAGGAATCACTCTAATTTTATGTGACTTTCTAAATTAGACCTAAGTGACAGCAATGACTGAACATGGAGATAACCCCATACAGTGATTTCTTTTTCCTAGAAAGCAGAACCATAATTACTCTAATTGGAAGTGGCTTTAATAAAATTCTGAATTCTTGGTAGATGTGAAAACCATTCCTTAGATATTATAGTTAGTTTTTCTGTGTTTTTTTGTGTTTTTCTTAGATGTCAGTATTTAACTACTTGACAACTTATTCTTAAAAAAATAAAATCACATTCTCTGACATTTCTCACATATCTCAAAAGTTCCTTCTAAAGAGAACTAAGTAGAAATGCAGGAAGCATGAAGAATGCTGTGAGGATTTGGAGCACAAGTAGCTTTTTGTGAAGGATGCAATTAAAAAAACACTTTAATGATGATCTTTAGACAGTAATGATGGCTTTGAAACTGGCTTGCTTTCTTAACCAATTCAAATGCAGAATGTTGCTCCAGGGTGCATGTTTTCCTGACCATCTCTTTTTTGGCCATGAGAGTGCAATCAGATTAAAGGGCAGTTTATTTCCAGGGCTGATGAAAAACAGTGTGCTGACAGAGGATTGTAACACAGGGCTCAAATAAGGGGCAAACCTGCTTGCTGAATGAAGCAATGTGTTACTTCACAGGTTATCTTGTCATTCAGCTCTCATTATTCAAAAAGAATTGCATCTCCTAGTCACTGCTTGTCATTATGACAATGCCAGCAGCAACTGAATTTACTGGGGAGAAAATTTTGTTCAGCCTCTGGTGCCCTTATAAACAGATTCTGTATGTTGTAGCGATCTTTGCCTCTTCATTTTACGGGTTCCTTTAAAAAGAAAACTTTTCTTCTGTTGTGCCATTCAAGGACATGATAGGCTTAATTTGAATTTTGCAGCAAATATAACCTTTGAATTATCAGTGGGCAAGTCAAGTCTTTAATCTGTTTCGTGAGTCTTAGAATATCTTTTATCTATATGTGTATATATGAGGCAAAAGCACACAAATACATAGATGTAAGAAAAGGCAAAGTTGTACAAAATACTCTTCACCTATCTTATACATGCAGAAAAAAAAATTGGCTTAGGAGTGAAACTGAAGCTGAAGGGTTAGAAAAAACTATCAAGTTTTCTGTAGTCTCTACTCAGCCAAACATCTCTGGCTTTAAGTTCTGTGGCAAAATAAAATATCTTTATGGAAACCTGATTTGTACCTTTGTAGATAGCTGTATATTTCTCTGTCTATGAAATCTTTTGGTTTTATTCCTGACCTCAGCTTCAGATATACATATTTCAATTCCACTTGGTCACCTTAACCATGCATCTGTTGTCATATTCATTAGTAATGAATGCATATTCTCATGTACATTTCTGTTTGAAAATGAGCTCCATTAATTGTTGCTGCATGGGATTTATGAGGAGAATCTCCTCATTTAGCCTCCTTTGTTAGAACTGTTATTTTCTTTCATATCCAGAAATGGGTAGAAGGGGAAAAGTCAGACCACAGGACATCATTGCATGTGCCTTCTTCTCTGGCATGAGTGGGCTGGCAGTAGGCTCAGAATTTTATTGGCCATAAAGCCAGATAAAATATTCTGAGGGAATGACATTAAAGTCCAGTGACGTAAAATTCCAGTGAGGTAGAGATAACTATGTTGTATTCATTCAAAGGTTTCCCAAAATATCAGCATGGACAGGTCTGTAATTATGCTGTAATTAGGTCCCCAACTGTGCCTGCTTTCAACTCCTTCCATTTCCTACCAGGAGGTCTGTGAACATAGAACAAGAAAAATCTGGTCCAAATTAGAGCAGGTTAGCAAAACTTCCAACAAAACAGTTTTCCCTGATGAAAAATACCTTAATTCCTGTGAAATTTCAGTGAAGCAATAATTTGGGTTTTTGTAAGGTAGGCTACTAAGTCTGTCCTTGCCAACAATTCCATCATGATTTATTCTGAGGCTAAGAATCCCAAACAATTAAACAGTGAAGCTAAAAGTACAGAACTCATTTAGCTAAGTGTAGAGGGTTGATTCCAAATGGCAGATAAGCCCTTCCCTAGTAGGATGAGGGAGAGAATCAGAAAACAGAAATAAGAAAACTTGAGAGTAGAGAGATTCATAGAAGATGAATTCATAGATTCGTAGAAGATCGGGAGAAAAGAGGGGAAAAAAAGCAAGTGATGGAAAATCAAATTACTCACTACCAGCTGACTGATGCTCAGTCACTGAACAAAGGCAACTTTGAAAAAATTCCCACCAAATTTTATTGGTGAATATGACATTATATGGACTCTCTGGCCAGCTGGGGAGAGCCGTCCCAGCTGTGTTCCCTCACAACCTTTTGCCTATCCCCAGCCTACTGGAGTGGAGTAGCAGGAGAGAGAGCCTTGACACTGTACAAGTGCTGTTCCGCAGTAGCCAAAACATTGATGTGCCAACGACACTGTTTTGGTCACAAATTCAAAACACAGCTCCATATGAGCTGCTATTAAGAAAATTAATTCAAACCAATGAGACCCTGTACATTAAGATTTTTAAATAAGTGTGTGGCCTTGAATTCCACAAAACCAATGCCATTTCAATTATAACTGCTTTCTAAGGGAGACAGAGTGTTTTTGCTATTATCTTAAAATCCTAGGAAATTACTAGGATGTTACATAAAGACAATTTTGGTAATCTGTCCAGTTTTCACAAGGAAGTGGTGATTGCTTGAAAACAGTGGTGACTTCATACTTACAAATGACTTTTTTGTCAGTTATAACCTCTCCTTCTCATGCATGTTTACCAAAGGAGAGATAAGTTAGGAAAACATTCCTATATTTACAGCTTTTAGATTGTAGATGTTGTATGGTATTTGCTATTTTCCACCTGCCTGTATTTCCAAATCTCTTTTTTGCATAATATTGAGGTTTGACACTGGCACCCACAAACAACTGTCAAACAACAGGCACCCACAAAAGCTGCTCACTCCCCTGCTACAGCTGGGCAGAGGAGAGAAAAATTTAAACAAAAGGTTCATGAATTGAGATAATGGCTGTGAGAAAAATACTCCAAGGACAAAACAGGCTCAACTTAGAGGTACAAAATGAGTTTATTACTAACAAAATCAGAGGAGGATAATGAGAAGTAAAATAAGCCTTTAAAAGTACCTTTTCTTCCCCCAATCCCTCCCTCCTTCCCACCAGTGCAGGGAGTCAGGGCATCGAGTTTTGTTTAGTTCATCACCTGAGATCTTCCACAGCTCCAGGAGAGGAGTCCTTCCCCTGTGAGGTTGTGGGGTCCCTCCCACAGGAGAGAGTTCTCTGTGAACCTCTCTGGTGTGGGTCCACTTTCATGAGCAGCAGCCATACTGCACCTGCTGCAAGGTGAGTCCCTCCCATGGGCACACAGTCCTCCCAAAACGGCTGTGGTGTGGGTCACTCTTACACAAGGTGCAGTGCTCCAAGAACAGGCTGCTCCAGCCTGGAAGTGAGGGGCCCCCTCTCTCCCCCAGATCTCCCACTGGATCACAGCCTCCGCCAGGCATCCTCCTGCTCTGGCATGGGCACCTCCTCCACAGGCTGCAGGCAGATCTCTGCATCCCCCATGGATCCCCAAGGGCTGCAGGGGCACAGCTGCTTCACCACAGTTCTCACCACAGCTCACAGAGGAATCTCGGCTCCCAGGACTGGAGCACTTCCTTCTCCTCCTTCTGCACTGACCTCGATGTGTCCATGTTGTTTCCCTCGCACGTTCTCACCTCCTCTTCTTCTCTGGCTAGCAAAACTGTACCCACTTTGTTTTGATTTTTTCTCTTAAATATATGATCACAGAGGCATTACCAACATCTCCAATTGGCCCAGCCTAGGCCAGCAGCATGTCCATCTTCAGAGCCATCAGGGACTGGCTCTGCCGGACATGGTGGAAGCTTCTGGCAGCTTCTCACCTCTGTGGCCTGACCTCCTACCAAAAACCAGGCCGTGAAAAACCAACACACAGATTCAATGTGTACCAAATAACTTGGTAGTGTAGAAAGGGAAGGAACACAGCATGAGTCATTTCTGCAAAAGTCAGCGTGAGGCTTTTGCATTATGGTTTAATAGGACTTAAGTGATGCACTGGCTTTGTACTGGCTTTCATACAGTGGGGACTGTGGGTCAGACTCTTAAAATTACGAATCCCTAGCTAAATATAAAATACCTAGCTCTTCACTGGAAGTCAAACAGCTTCTGGGGACTTTAGCATCTTATTTATTTTTGTATACCTTAAACATCTGGTATTATGTGGCTTTCAGATTTGGGATGTTAAGATTATTGTCTTCTTATTTTAAAGCTGAATTAATCTCACTTGAAATCTGGTGAAGGCGGTGGTGACTATCTAATTTGTAGTTCATTCTCCTGTACGGTCAGTCCTTAAGGGTTCTTTTACTTTCCTGAATTAAGGTCTATTGCACTATGTACTTTCTATGTAACATTTTCTATAAGAAAAAAAAATGATGGTTTGTGTTACTAAAGACTATTTTGTCAGAGAAATAAAGTTCACAAATGTGTAACAAAAATGTCACAAATACAGCCTTCAGATAAAAAGTTCTGAGTCAGCTACAGATGCATTGCCAGGTGAGCAGCCAATGACATGGGAAGAACTGATGGGTGGTGAAGTTATTTGGCTGCCTCACACACAGGCTTGGCTTTTAATTCTCTTTATAATTATATATGAGAACACATTATACAAGCAATCAGGCTCAGGGGAACTCCTCTAATTTCTTATCTGAATAAAGTACATTGACATTAAATAACTACCATGAAGAAGTAAGTCATTGTCTCCCACAGGAGAGCTGTTCTTTTATCTTGCCTCAGAGATTGATCATTTCAGAGCCCACAGACAGGTCTCATCTTCTTTACCATGTTTTTTCATTTACATATGCTAATGGCTACTCTGTAGATGGTACTACTTTCCTAAAGCCATTCTTACAGAAAATTAAATTTCTCTGAATTGATTGATGATACAGTTAAAAATGTAACTTTATTATAAGGTATAATTACTAATATGTGAGCTAACCTTGACAGAAAAAGTATAGCATAAGGAGTAGACTTAAATAAGTGCTATCACAGAAATAAGCAACACAATACATTTATTTTGATCCCTCAGATCCCATACCTGATGAACAAAACAGATATTCTGCTACTGTCAAGATTAGCAATTATTCTCCTCAAGGAAATAAAATTAGTCCTTGTTTCTTGTAAGTGGAAACATAACTGCCTACTTCAAGTTTTATAAGGGTATTTTAAGCTTTCTAGTGTAGATGCCGATACAATTTATGTTGTTGAAAGAGGAGGAAAGAAACATATTATGTAAAAATGCCTCCTTCACTACTATGTAATTTAATGTCATGTTTATTTTTTGTGCAAAGTGCTGTGCATTAGGGTTTAAATTTCTCATATACACATCAAAGAGGAGGGAAAGAAGAAAGTAGTGTCTGTGTGTACAGCTGAATCTTTTACTGAAACTTGTACGGTACATACATGAATTTCCAGAATCCAAAGAATCTATTGGCACGGAGAAGATGAAGTGGCACTACACCTCTTCCATCTGTGATGATTTGCTGTCTACAGTTCCTATGTTCAAAGCTCTCCAGCTGCCCAGCTCGACAGTTGTGCCGAGTTCAGTAACAGATTACGCAATGTTTCCCTCTTGACTTTGCCAAATGCCAGCTCAGTGACAAACCACAATCATATTTTATTTATGTTCAAAAGCTGAGGTTGCATTTTGAAGCAAGATACCACATTACAAGAGATGGGGAAGAGAATGTCCTTAGGATATTGGAGGACTGGAGAGCATTGTTTAAGAAGTCTGCACTGGCTAGAAGGAAGAGAGGACGGGTTTTAACTTATTTCTAGGGCTTCTACCAATCTGTCATTACATCTCTATGTAAATGGCATAAATATATTTGAGTTAATCAATGCTGAAATGGAATTGCTCAGACAAGGTACTCAACCAGGCTAGTCTTGATGTTCCAAAGGAACATGTCAGTAGGTTTTAATCTTAGCATTATATAATTGTAGAATGGCCAGGGATGGAAGTGACCTTACGGATCACCTACTTCTAAACCCTGTGCCATGTACAAGGAGATGAAGATGTTTCCATGGTCCTTCATCTGTTCTGTAATAAGACTGGACAGTACTTTCCAGAGCTATCCATGTAACCTTTTTTGGTGATTCTTAAAGGCTACACAAAAGAAAAAAACCCCAGCAATTTTCTTATAGAAGATTTTAAAGATCTTAGCAGAGAATTGATAGTATCAGGTCATGAATACAAAAACCACTCCATATATATTAAAATTTATTGTCCGTAATGTAACTTGCATTTAACACAAAACTATGGTATCATGCAGTAAAAATTATGCACAGTTGCTTTAGGCAGATTTACAGTTAAACCATAGGACAAAACAGTAAGCCTATTATATCCACCAATATCATTAAGTATGTTTTATATGTGTAAGGTACATGTGTATGCATTTACACAGACATGCACAAACATATTCTTTATATGAACTTATATACACACGCATGTAAGTTATGATGAACTGCTTCACACCAGTGTTGAATGGAGGCACAAAGATGTAGAGATGGAATTTAAGATGAGAAGAAAAAAGGAAAAGGAATATTTGGTGGGTTTAACTTTTTCTACTTTGTAAACTAAATCCTAGTCAATGGTCTGGAATATTGAAAATTGCCCGGAGCTTTGCTAGGCAGAACAGAATACAAGGAAGCGATGGATAGCTTATAGAGCTGGACAGAAAACAAAATGTTTTAAAATTTCCACAGAATGGAGGGAAATGTTCTAAGAAATATTTGGCAATTCCTTTCTCTTCTTGCTTTTTTTCCCCAGCAAGCTTATTCTTGTCATTACCATGTCTACATATGTAAGTTCATGAGTACACATATACACACTAAGGAGATTAGATCACTCAAAGATGATAAATCCCAGATGCAAGCCATGGATGTTCTCCATTTATACATAAAAGATAACCCCTTGGGGAATCTAGCCACTCTTCAACTGCAAAACATTTAATAGTGCAGAGAGAATGTGGATCTTGATCCTGCAAACACTTAAACATGTGCTGCAGTGTAAGCTGTTAAATAGTCTGAAGAAGTCAAGTGTGTAAAGCTAAGTACATAATTTAGTTGCAAATTGAAGGTTTTAAAACACAGCAGAATGTATTGTTTTTAAAACTGCTAATGTTTTTTTCCTTAGCAATACCACACAAAGCAGGAAAAGATAATTACAGCTTGAAAGTCTTTTAGTAGAATCTTGTAAAACCAAAGATTACAGTCAGAAGGGGCAACTGTCATAACCTTTATGCTCACAGATGCCGAAAAGATGCTGGTGGTCTAGGGATTATCTTCAAATACACAATGCCAAGACTCCGCTTGAACAGCAGGATGTCTGCTCTTAGCATTGCAGCAAGTCTGGAATCAAGGAGGTAAGAACATCACAGAGTCACAGATCTGTAGAAGCAGAATTCCTAGTTCTGCAAAACAGCAAATGTAAAAGCTCTAGATTAAGTCTGTGTCATCAAAGAGGAAAGATGTAAGGTCTGACTGATTAGATTGCCTTTGCAGAGAGGGTTTAAAGGCTGGAAGTTTTAACTTCATTAAACATGCTGTTAATGGGTTGTGAAGTTTAAAATGACCCTTCATCTTCAAAATGAGGATGAAGCTGAGCCTCAGATGAGTTGGCTTCTATATATGCAGCAGTATTCTGAAAAGAGAAGCCAAGGAGGTTATTAAGGACTGGGTGGGAAAGAAATGCTACAGAGGACATTTGCTTAAAAATATGTTCTTAGTTCTAAGACTGCCGCTTTATGCAAGGCAAATAGCAATCTTTTAGCCTCCACTACATTATATTTCTTCTTCCTGACAGTCCCTTTTTCTATGAACAAGTAGACAAAAATGAGCACATTTTAAACCCTGTTCCTTTGTAATATGTGTAAGCATAGCCCAGTCTAAATACAGCTGATTGAAAGGAAATATTTCATTGTATTAATTGCTTTTACTTCTAAACATCTTCAATTCTGAGTGATAATCACATTAGGCTAGTAACTAAAAAATCTCATTTGCTTTATGACAGTTAAAGTACAGCATTGATCAGGGTAGTTATTCTTCTCATTGGAATGCAGAGGGCATCAGCTTGGAATAGTCCTGGTGGGACACAGTAGATGTGTTTGAGATACATTTTATCTATCAGTCTGTACGTGAAGCTTTAAACTCTGATATTTTACATTCTCACAAGGGACTCGTAAGCATTAATTTCCATCACATTTCAGGGCAGGTTACAAAACAAATTTTTAACGGGTAGTTTGAAGGCTGTTGAAGATACAGGAACTTTTATTATCCAGTGCTTTTCATTGCCTTGCTTTTTGTTTTTATATTTGCTGACTGTATTTTAAATTCACTATAGTTGATTCTCTGAAAATATTATATACAATGGAGAGCTAAAAACACACAATCAGGACTGAAAGAAAACCCACTAAATGCAAATTCTTTTCCTAATTACTGGAACTGCATAAAAATGAGATAAATCCAGCAGCCAAATTTTATCAGCACAAAGTCATGTATTTCCGTGGGGCCCACCAGTGTAACAGGGACTATTACAACAACCAACATTTTCCATTCTTTTCAAGCTTTTTCCCTCAACTTGCAATCAGACATTTATGCAGTTTAACAGTTTAATTTGGCTTTGATTTTTGCAGGTTTTTTCTGGTAACTTTTATGTTGATTTCATGTGACAGTTTCAGCAATGACATGCTGAAAGTATTCTCCAAGCCCCCAGGGAGTCTCTGAGCCATACAGAAAAGGAGTTGAAAACTGAACAGCATTGTAGAGCAATAGGCCTAAGAGGATATTATTATTAATAAATCACATTTATTTAATTTTATATTTTCATAGCTCAGGCCTACAAAGATGGAGATTTAGAGTACCAATGGTAGTAGGATGCTACAGTAACAGTAATTCTGTCACTCCTTAAAGCATTGCAGCTCCAAGCTCTTCCAGGTGATGAATTTTACTTAACTGTAAATTGAGATATGGCAGGAAATTGGTCTGTTTTTTAGCAGCACTAGCCTTTCCACTGCTGACAGAAGAGACATAAGGGTGTATGACTTTGCTCTAGTGACCTATCAAAACCCTCAGGTATTTGTCAAAATCACATTTCCTCATCAGAAAGAGCACAAGCTGCTGACATCTGAATATTTTCAAGTTTGAAGGAGTGTTGTATGATGCCACGTATATGATGCCTTGACATTAGTAATTATGCAACAGCTATGAACTCAGGTTAAGAATATTATCTTTTTTACAGCAAGGGAGGTAAGTTGCTCCAAGAGGCTGGAGCAAATCTTTGCTTAAGGAACACAAAGGAGTTCACTCTTAACTCAGGTGCTTATGTGCTTTCTCAAACACAAACAACACTCTACCAAATGTAACATCAGACATTATTTCCCTTTGTCAGGACCACAGATGTAACAGCTCTGAAGCCAGACAGGTATGGCACAGAAAGGATGCACATTTAACTGGAAAAAAACCCAAGAAATTATGTTATGAGCATAGGGTTTGGGGAAGGATTAAGGCAAAGACAAATGTCTACACATAGGTTTTGTAGGTGACAGTTTTGGGGAAGCATGTTTAACACAGCCTTGTGCTAGCTGGAGAAATGAAGTAGCTGGTTTGTTGGGTTTTTTTAAGTAGTGGTAATATCTCAGTCTAGATTTTACTGATGAAGTTAATGTTTTATTCATTCTTGCCCTGTGTAGTCATTGGAACAAAACTTGTATCATGAAAAAAAAAAAGAAGCCATAAGGATTTATTTGTTCCCCACTGACCATCTGGCTTTCATTCTCAGATCTACTTAGGATCTATTGCTAAAATGACAAAACTGAGATGATTAACAATATTAAATGTCAGAATATAGAAGTTAATTTTTTTATCTTTACTCAAAACTCTGTCTCCATAAGCCATTTAATTACCAGGTTCTGTCCAGTCCCATCTGGGTGCCAGAATAACATTACATTTAATACAGTTCATATCAAAATTCCTAACTATAGAAGAAGAA
Source organism: Euphonia xanthogaster (assembly GCA_034509185.1). Lineage (NCBI taxonomy): Eukaryota > Metazoa > Chordata > Aves > Passeriformes > Fringillidae > Euphonia > Euphonia xanthogaster. The sequence goes on along the minus strand of JAYDZK010000113.1, from coordinate 27,770,326 downwards.
AGATAGTGAAAAAGAACCTTCATGTTACAGTAACATAGAGTTGTCCAAAAGACATACAATTAAAAAAATTACATAGCATTTACCATAGTTATACTGCCAATAAAATGAGAATTAATATTTTAAACTAATATATTTTTTACTGTATCTCTCAGTAGAGCTTTCCTTTCACAACATTTCTGTTCCTTCCTATTGTTAGCTTAAGAGCCTGAGGTATAGATTCACAAGCCAGCTAGGGTTCCCCATTTAGATCTGGCAATGGATAGGTAGCTGTTTACCTTGTAATTTTATGTAACCCTTTTTTTGCATCTCTACTAAAGATTAAGAGCATAACAAAAATCAAACCATGTATTGCTCAATACCAGTGCTTGAGAGGGACCAATACCATCCTGCTTAGAGAAAACAGAACACACAAGTGAAATAATTCCTTGTAATGTTCTCACTTTTGTCCAATGTGATGCTTTGGTTTTCCTGAGACGGACACTGTAGCTGTGTTTAACACTTCTTCATGTCTAACACTTCACCAGATTAATGGCCCTCAATTCTCTGTAATTAATTTAGCACTATCCTTTTAAATCTGGTATACTATTGAATTAACATTTTAGTGGATTTTCAGATTTTTTGATTTTTTAAAAATTAAATTAGCAACACTACTTTGCATGAATTTGTAAAATAGTTTTTGAACATTTTGTTCACTTCTTCTTTAAAACCAGGTCTGTGCTTTGTTCCTGTGTCAATAGACTTCTGTCAAATCAAGTCATGCTCTATTTTTTTAAGCATAATAAAAACCAATGGTGTTAACCTAAAAATTGAGATGGCCAAACCATTGGAGAGGGAAGTTAACAGCAGGCAGAGATTGTCCTTCCGGTTTCTTCAAACTACAGATAAAAAGCAAATTATTTTCATAATTTGCTGTGCCAAGAAAATTCTATCTGTCGTGAGATATCTTACTCCTATCCAAGAGAAAGACTTAATTTTATCTGGGGAACAGACAGAAAATATATTTGCCATTAGAGTGAGGCGGGGGGATCTGCCTTCCTCAAAATACTTGTTTAAAGCCTCAACAAAGCCCAATGGGAGGGGGAAGAAAATCACATCTGCTTCTCCCTGTGAGGACACTTCTGGTTTTTCTTACTGTATAAAGATACACATGAAAACAGGCATGCTGGGTGAAATATTCAGCAAAAAACAGTGGAACTTCACACAGGAAAGCTAATTGATAATCTCTGCTTCTGCTTTAGAGTGCATCTGTTCTTACTGTCCCATACCATATCAAGTCAATAAATACTGTCTTTCTCTACAGTGCAGGGAAAGGCTTACAGAAAGTCACAGGCCACCTCAGTGGAGTAGTTAAAGCTGAGGAACCCCTCTGTATGTGCTTGATTCCTTTTATGATCCTCAGCTGTGAACTCCCTCTTTCAGACACTACCGAGACCTTTTCATAAAACAAAGGCAAAGAATGTGCTTTTCCTGGTTTGGTGAATGCATCTTTTTCTTACCAGGGCAGCCACAGGTTATTTGTTTTCATATTCAGGGTTATCAAATAGCCGTGGATTGTGTGTAGGATGTGTCCTTTATCAGGGGTTCCATGTCTCTTTTTGGACACAGCCAGAGGTGGCTGCTCAGTGACCTCACTGACTCACTACCCAGGGAGCTGTTCCCACATATGAAGTAAAAGCTAGGAGGAGAAATGATAGGCCCAGAAAGAAGCAACACAGCTTTTAGCACTAGGATGTGGGATTTGGGAGATTTTTAATCCCCCTTCTTCTTGTGGGATTTTACTAAAATGCATTTTAGTGTCTACATGATCAAAGGTTTTGGTGCTAACAAAGGTAATGTAAGAATTTGAGAAAAATACTCTATTATTTGTTTCTCATCTGCATAGGTTACATGTTTTAAGAATATTTTTTCTCATCTGCATCTTAGAAGACCACATAACTTAGCCAAGATTTTAACCAGTAATGTTAATTTTTATTTCAAAATATTAGATATAGTGGTGCAAATACAAATAGATGAAAGCCAATAAGACTGAGTATGAAGTACACTGTACTATAAGATCAACATTTTGCACCTTACTCAAGTAGCATTTATTCTATATAGGGTAAAGAATTAATTCTATGGTGTCCTACTTTTAAAAAATTGCTACTAAGTGAGCTGTACCCACACAAACTGCATGGGAGACAGAAAGGGATGAAATAGTAGTTGAGAATTGTATCATATTCAGCTTGTCAATTATATGTCAGTGCTACATTTCAGTATGTGTAAAACAAACATTATTCCACTAGCCAAAGAACTTCCCAGACTTCAAAATACTCTGGCACATTTTGAGTAAATACAGCTGACAGACCATGAATTAAGGATACAAAAATAGTTAGAAAAATAAAAGAGTAAGTGGTTGATCCAAAGATTATTGAAGTTAATAGAAAGCCTAACACTGATTTTATTTGACTCTTATTAACTCCTGGAGACAGTTTTCCCATGATTTACATTAACTCTTATACTGCTTATCAAAGCCAAATTACATTAGATTTTTAAACTGAAGTCCTTTACTGCATAAGTCAAATATAGTATATACAAGAGGTCAAATATAAAAGAGAATTAGGGACTAAAACATACTAAAGATGTCATTACTTCTGAAAGTTAAACAGACTGTCAATGCTGAGTACACTTACATGGCAGCTTAAAAAATACCCTCTACAAATTTTAAAAGCATTTTGGAAAACAAATGTCACTCAAAAGCTCCTCAGTTTTCTGAAAAAGCCACCAGCAGAATAAACATGAATAAAGTTAACTTCTTGTGATGCTGCAATATTAGCCACAGGATGACTAAACTGAATAAATGCACATGACCATTACCTATTCTCTGTTTCTATTTATTTGGTGTCAAAGATAGGAAGGGGGATAGAATCAAATATCTCATTCTGAACTGGAATAGGCAATGTGTCTTAGTGTGCCTTCCTATGTTTTAGTGATGTTTCAGGACATTAGTTTCAGAGCTGCCAAACCACGTTTTTAAATCAAATGAACCTTAGCTAAGTTAAAAGTCACACAACCTACAATTTGAAGGGAAGATTGGAATTTGACTTTAAGGGCAGAATTGATTAGACAAAGAATGTTAACAATTTATTGCTTTGGAAAGGACGAGTTCACTTACCATTCACATACACGAACTGGCACAAGCAAAAAGAAATTATTTTTATACAAAGAAAGAACTAAAAATATTAAGGGAAAAATGCAAGAGAACTCATCCCTCTCTGATACTTTTGGATCTGCCCAGGGCTGCAGGCTATCTCTCAGCCATCTGCTCCTTACAGGAGGGGTGTGATCTGCTGAAGGCAACTCTTTGCAAACATTCAGCACTTGGCAATACTGCAATAACCCTTTGAAGCTTTGCAGGGAAATTTCTCCCAGCTTCCAAGTTCTGCTCACAGCTTTATTTGGAGTTATCATCCATGCTCTATCTCTGCATAGATAACAAATACAGCAACAAAGGGCTTATTCAGATTTACCTTGCCTTACACTACAGACGCGCTTAATGGTACAGCATGAAAGGTTCATTTAAGAAAGACTTCCATTTGTACTCTTAGCTACAGAGTTGGAAAGAAAAGGTTTATAGTTAATTAGATATAGTGGGCAATTTTAGCTTAAGCTTAATCAGATTCTTCTTTAAGTGTTTACCTGAGTTCATAAAACCTGGCTAAGAATTTCTGAGTGTCAGAGCAAGCAAATCCCAAAGTGTCAGACCTGGGGATTCATTGTTCAGGACAGCATCCACCTACCCAGCTGTCTTCAGCTCTCACCTTCTGCTTCCCCCTGCTTGTACCCTACCATTCACACTAATTACTGATTATTCCAAGGAGCCTACCACAAGTACTGTCTTTCTTGTAGGTGATCCCCTTATTTACCTTCGAGTTGAGAGTTTGGATGCTACTAGAAAAAAACATTTGTGGCTTTGTCTAGAAACAACTACTTTTAAAACTCAAGGTGATTTTTCATTTCCACTTTACACCTGAGCAGCTATGCACACCTATTTGTACATATTTTGGCAAACACTGCTGATTGTTCTTCTTAGCTTAGTTACACAAAAAAAAAAAAACACCAAAAAACTTTAATCAACTTGCTAGCCACTTGGCTGCTGCTCACTCTGGACTGTTCCCCTTATTGCTATGTGACATAATGACATCTTGTTAAATAATGTATGGACATGTACTTTGTATACATTAAGTTAATGATCTGAGGTGTACTGCTACAAACATACCACTGGCATGTTAGCAATAGAAGTGTCAGATGACAAAGTTGCTATGTTGGCTGGGTTTATGAGAAAATTCCCTTTTTTCCCTTGGACGTTTTTTTCCTGGGATTCCTGTTACCCATACCCACCTGCTGGAGCTGCACAGTCATGAACTTATGCAGATAACCCTTAAACCAGAACAATCTAGTTGCAGATCCAAGAACTTAGATCAGCAGAACCGCCTTCTTTGTTATCTGAATTTTTTAACTCTATTTTCAGCATTGCCCAAGTTGTGTTCCTTGTCATCCAACACATCTTTTTTCTTCAATTTATCACTATGCTCTTCCCTGCCTTATGAGACAGTCATGAGTCAGCAAAAGCACTTCTGCTCAGGCTTTGTTCAAATAATAAATTTAATTTATTCATAGACAGGACTTCAGAATCCACCTTAAAATAAATATATGTTTAAAAGCTTCACCGAACAGGCTGAGATTACTAAACTCTAAGTTAGTTTCGGAATAATTTTCAAAACCAACCTTAAATCTGTTTCTTTCTTTCTTTCTTTCTTTCTTTATTTCTTTCTTTCTTTCTTTCTTTCTTTCTTTCATT
>JAYDZK010000113.1:27747785-27762691 GCA_034509185.1 Euphonia xanthogaster | reverse complement strand
CGGGCCGGGAGCGGAGCGGAGCGGCGGGGCCATGCCGGGGGCCGCAGCCCAGCGCATCTGGCTCGGCGCGGCCGTGCTGGGCTGGCTGGCGGCGGCCGGGGCCCGCCGGAGAGGTAAGGGAGCCCGGGCCCAGGGAAGGGAAGGGCAGGTGAACGGGCCGGAGGATTGGGATGGGCGGCTCCTGGTGGGTAAGTCTGCCCTGTAGGTAACCTTCCTTTGCGGGGACAGCGCCGGGGTGCCCCCGGCCCGCGCTCCCCTGGCGCCCGGCGCGGGGCTGCGTGCCGCAGGTGTCACTGCGAGAGGATGAGCCCCGTGCCTGCCGAAATAGGAACTGCCCTTGTCACAGCGCACTCGCGGGGAAAACCTGCCGAGGGGAACTCCAAGAGCGGGAGAGCTCGGTCTCCTGCCCTCTCTCCTGTGTTGGAGCACAGGCAGTGCCTTGGCGCATCCTTACGTGGTACCTCTGCTAAATCTCTGTCTGGATACCTTCAAATTTCGGATAGAAAATCTACATCAAGTGCAGATGCAATAATTGCAGTGAGAGCTACTAGAAAACGTTCTATAAACATGTATGTTACAGTTTCATGAAAGTTAGGCGATTATTTACTACCTTTGCAGAGCGCCTCGTAGTGTGTGAACGGAAGTGGCTGAAAAGTGTTTTAACATCAGGCTAATGAGATTATTTGTAAAGGTGGATTAATTTGTGCATGTTGATTCGATTTTCTTCATTGGTCCATGCATAGGAATCACCATGTTCCTGTTCCATGGGATTGCAATACTGTCATTGCTACAACATTTTCCTCATGTTCTTTTATAGGTCTCATGGAAGAAAATGGTATTTTTAGGTAGTTACATTAATTTCTATTATTCTCATTTAAAAGTATCACTTTAAAAAGTTGTTCTTCCAAAAAGCGAACCTTTTTTCCTATTTTATTATTTTGGAAGAGTTTAGATCCACAAATACTTTTGTTAAATTTCAGTCATAGTTCTAATTTCTGCCTTGGGATGTTGGTATGCTACATCCTTTGCAGTCAGTAGATGCAGTAAAAAGCACATTCATGCTCACAGTGGGCACTTACTAAAGACACTGTTAGTTTGTCAGTGGTCGTTTGCCAGACCCCAGCCTTTGGGCAGTAGGACATATACACTTAAAAGCTATTTGTGCCTGGGGGACTGGATTGCCAGTGCTGCTACTCTGCCCTTGCCTGTTTGTACTTTGCTGTGGCTCCTTTTCTCTGCAGTTTGTGCCCAGTAGTCCTCAGTTCTTTACTGTTCCATTGCGTTGGAAATATTCTGGATAGGTGGAAAATCATTGACCCCTCTTTTCACATGGATGGAATAGAGATGTGACCAGGAAGTTGAAAAACCCTTCCTCTGTGGAACTCATTTTCCACCCCAGTGCCTCAGAGATAGTCATCAGGAGCCACTTCATATCTCTTTGTGGCAAATGAGCTCCTGTGTTGGCTTCAGAAACCTCTTTGACTTTTGGTTAAGGTGTTTGGAGGACCTGTTATGTGACTCAGTTTACAGCAGCCATGGCAGAAACCTCAACATGTTTGCAGAAATTTCATCTGTATCTCTCCCGAAAAGCTCATCCTCTAGCACAAGGCTATCCATGTGTTTAAGATGTTGCAGTTTAGGTTCCCATTTCTCAGTATCCATCAGGACCAAGAAGTCTGGGATGGATCAAAGCAAAGCTGACTGCACTAATCCTGAAGACAGGAAAAAGGAAATATGGAATCAAATTCCTCCTGCTGTGCAGAGACAGACTGAAGAAAGGTAGAGAGCCATGAGCAGTATAAGGTGTTCCTGGAAAAAAAGCACAGAATATGATAAGTAAGCTCAAATGCTAGGGAATTAGCTGCATGTTTTCCCAGGATGGTCTACTTTTTTTTCAGCAGACAGTGTTTAGTATCTGGACCACCAAACAGAATGGGAGAGTTACAGCTTTCTAGAAACAAGTCTCTCCCAGTAACCTGTTGATAACCTTTTGTGTGTATCTCCTCTAGTTTAAGTGAAAACACAGGTACACAATCTACAAAGGAGACTGGATATCATGGTCTTATTTCTAAGTATTCATTTGTGTATTTTATAATTGGAATTTCACTATTCTCTAGCAAATATTTAAAATGAAATTTATTAAATCACTAATACATTTAAAGGTCCATAAAAATAGCTAAAAATAATATTCCCATGTATATGGAAAGGTTTTTGTCAAGAACAATCATGAGTAGATGCTAAATTTTGTTAAAACTTACATGATTTTTCTGGTTTATGTCAGAACATGTTAGGATTTTTTGTGATTGTGGATGAAGTTAAGCCACCAGTAGCACAGAAATCTTCCCCTAATTTAATGTTCCTCACATCGTGGACAGAGCTGGTGGGTAGGTCTGCCCTGTAGGTAACCTTCCTTAGCATTTTAAAGCTGTCAGAACCTGTTTTCAGATCCTTATAATTTTGTCAAATTTGAATCATCAGGAAGCCTACAAGAAAAAGAGAGAAACATTATTTACAATGGCCTGTAGTGGGAGGGCAAGTGGTGGTGATTTCAAACTGAAAGAGAGTAGGTTTATATTAGATATTAGAAAAACATTCTTTACTGTGAGGGTGGTGAGGCACTGGAACAGGCTGCCCAGAGAAGCTGTGGCTGCCCCATCCATGTAAATGTTCAAGGTCAGCTTGAATGGAGCTCTGTACAACCTGGTCTACTGAAAGGGGTCCCTGCTTGTGTCATGAAAGTTGGAATTATGTGATCTTTAAAGTCCTTCTAAGCCTAGACTACTCTATGAATCTATAAAATTGCTGGTTGTTAGACAGAGGCAAAGCTTTTCTGGAGCATTTCAGCAAAGTCACTATTCATCATTCTGAGAATAATATTTGAAAGAATGCTTATATCAAAATCTGTTTTTATTTATGGCATCCTGAATAAGGAAATCATTATTTCAGTGAAAAATGTTGCAAACTCCTTCTTAAATGCTTCTAGTTGGAGCAGATCTGTTCTGCAGGGGTAATGTTTTTGCAGAGAACACAACATTAATTTTTTGTGTGTCTGTCCNNNTGATAATTTATTTGTTTTTGCTGTTGCTGAAGTTAGACAGCATTTCAGTTACACTCAGGTGTGCAAAAAAGTTGTTTTTATTTGTGTTATTGATGATGACAGTTATTTTTAGTTGGTTTTCATAAAGAAAAAGGAAAAAAAAGTCATCCAGTGTTACACAACATAAGATTTCCAAACAATAACTATGAAAATATTAGCATACTTCTAGATAGGAGAAAAGGATACAGTAGATTCATAAAGAGCTGCATGGCCTTTTAAAGTGATATGCATAATAAGAAGAAACTTATAATTTGATCTTTAGTAGGATTTATAACCCTATTACAAGTGACTACAGTCAGATGTTTTAAAGATCTATCAAATGATGCTCTAATTAAACTGTGGAGGAAAAGAAAATAAAGACTTGTCTCATGTCTAGCCTGATAAATTAATGGAGAAGGTAACAGATATTAATTGTTTCAAGAGGGATTCAGTTACAGGAAAGAAAACTAATGAGGGTGCTGTATGAAAGGGAGAATTCCAGTAAAAAATAGAGGACAGGAAGAAGCTTTCATCATGGTTCGTAAACTGCTTGTGCTGTAGCTTGCTTGGAAAACATTTCAATAACACACATGACTGACCTGTGATTCTTCAAGGGCTTTTCTCTAAATTCCAGTGAAGGGTAAGTTCCCTGTAAGGTCAAATTGTATGGACATGAATAGCCCACAGGCTACTACAAGAAACTCAGAAACACTGTGGTGGTACAGTCAATCACTCTGACTTCCAGCTGCCCTTAGAGGATAGAAGATAAGGCTATTGTTACCTGCCTGGGTAGCCTAAAGCTGTATCAGATTAAATCTTTAGTCTTTGAAAGACTGTAGGATTCTCATACTGCGCTGAGAGAGATAAAGTGAATTCCTTCACTAGGGCATCTTTTCCATTTAAAGGTGGGAAATTACCTGATTTTGAAGCTGTTTTATAATTGTGGTTATCTAGAACAACATGAAAAATGTGGAAGATGGGAAACTATCTTACATTAATAAACCAGAATGTTACTAATCAGTGGCACAATTATACCCTGCAAAATATGCAACAAATACAGACAAACCTGGGACCCAAAGCTGGAGATCAGAGCATTCATGTTCAAAATGTAACATTCGACAGCTTTGCTTACAGCTGCATCTTTAAATTCAATGCATAATGAAGGCAAAAATTAAGATTCACTGTATCATTCAACATAACCCAAATTTCTGTTCACAGTTAGCATCAGTTGGTATCCATTTTAAAATCAAGGTAAATAGATAGGTATACTTTTAGTGTCACTTAAATATAAATGTTCTCTTACTTTATTTTTCCATTCTTTCACTTTCCAAGCACATTCCTGAAGAAGAATGACTATTCAGTATGTTGTATGCAAATATGCCATGAGCCAGAACTTTAGTTGTTACTGTCTCCTACAGAAGTCAACGCACCTGCCAGATCAGACTCAGAAATTCTGGCATTCTGCTTTATTTCTAAATGAGTTTGCAATAAAAAAACCCCAAACAAACAAAAAAACTGTGATAAAGACTGCTTCAGATTCTGAACCTTCATTTCATTTATCAGAAAATTTGAGAGATTTTTCGAGGCCACAAGGTCACTTAGATGTCAAAAAATATGTTTGACATTTTCTTTCTTTATTATAATTTAGCAAGTCATTCATGCAAATTGACTTAAAATGTGTAATCAAGTATCTACCCATTTTAGCACACACTTTTGCTATGTTCTGCATGTATACATGCAAACTGCATGCAACTATCCAGCTATCTCTCATCCATTTGAGGGAAATATAAATTTCATGTGGAGGAGTGCTGTAAAGTAGTAATCAATTATGAAAAGACCTTTGGATAAACCTTACTCCTCCTGAGGTAAGTTTTGTATTCTCATATATCTGACACCTCATTTGTATTCCAGTTTCATAAATATCAATAGAACTACCTCAAAATCCAGGTAGAATGTATAGACATATTCCTTCCCACTGGTTTTGCATCCAGGCTAAATGCCTATGTGGTTACTACTGCATTTATTGTCCACTAAAAGAAGGAAAGTTATGACATAATGGATTCTGTTAAATTTCAAGAATGCTAACAGGCAAAGTTGTTGTTACTAGAACTTCAAGATATACTTTCATAAATTTAGTTTTGTATAATATTGCACCATATCCTTAGTTTCCTTTAAAAATGTTTAACATCTTTTCTAAAATACTTGTTAGGCATTCCATCTAGATACTCTAAATGCTCTTGCTCCACAGTTCCAGAATGTTCTCCTGGTGGACATCAGATCCTGCAGAGCCCTTACCGAAGTGTGGATTTTGATTCATCCCACCTCCAGCAATCAGCTATTCAGGATTTAATCTGTGACCATTCCCTGACTCCGGGATGGTATCGCTTCATGATTTTTGATAAGCCTGCTGAGATGCCAACCAAGTGCGTGGAGGTATTGTTACAAATCACTTCATTCTGAGAAATAGATATTTTGGTGAAGAATTTTTCAGTAGGATAGGTATAAAAAAGAGTATTATTACGGGACTGATGTGGAACAATACAAAGTTCCTATCTTCTCTAAATACTTGATTATATTAAAATGTGTTTACTGGAAAATTGAGTCTTAAGCATTGAAAATTTTACACTGAATGGGCAATAGCAGAGGATGATAAATTAAATCTCTTTTAGAACACTCAAAAACTGTAATTTCCACTCAGTGCTAAAGGAATTTTCTCAGTAGCAGCACGGCAAGGCTATCATGTTATAAATGGAACTGTGTGATTGTCCGTGTGTCAGGAAGACCATGTGAGAACAGTATAAAGGCTTGCAGCTACATGAACCCAGTAACTGTGGAGCTTTTAAAGTCATGTCACAGAAAAGAGATTCCTTCTAAAGTGACTTGAACTAACAGAGCTAATTGAATATTAGTTGCCTTGTCATCTGCAAGCCTCCAAAGACTCAAGAATTACTTGAAATATTTGATACTTCAGATGACTAGTTCTTTATTTCAGAGCTTATTTGTAGCTTTATTGTAGAGCTCTTTTATATTCTAAGGAGATGCATCTTTTTAGCTTCCCTTTTTTGAATCATCTGCTTCCTTTAAAATCCTAAAAATGTCATTAGAATATTGTAGCCTTGACTTTTCTAATGAATTGAAATTTCCTTGTTGCAGTCTCTTAAAAAAATAAGCTAAAATCCTATCAATTAAGTGCTTTTAAATGAATTCAAAACAGATCAAACATACTAATGGATCAGCTGCCCACATCTCTTAGAAGAAATCCAGGAGGTTAGTTGAGCCTTCAGTTGATGGCAAAGGGCAGATGACAGTTTTAACACCTTTAGTTGATTCTCAGTGTGCTTCTGCTCTACACTGCATTTGCTGTGCTATGATAGCATCCACACAGTCACTTACAGCAGGTTAATGGTACAAAGTAGCTCACTAAGCCATAACACAACTGTAAGCAAAACACTCAGATATGGCTTCCAGTTAAGCTCCTCAGACACTAAATGATAGCCTGTCTTTAGAAACAAACACAAATTCACTAGGTTCAGTAAAGGACTTAAGTCTCTTTTGTGTGCATTTGTATTCAGCCTTGAGGAGGAAAGTCAGCAATCCCTCTGTTATACTGGCTGAACTTTGCCAAAAGCTCCTGTGAGAAATTAATTACATATGTACCTCTCATTAAAGCACAGCATTAACCATTTCCTGATGTTTTTCTCTGGTGCTGAAGATGAATCACTGTGGGACTCAGGCCCCTGTCTGGCTGTCTCTGAGGGAGTCAGAATCCATGCCTCGACCTGGTGAGATGAAGCAGTTAACAGCTTGTGCTACATGGCAGTTTTTCTTCAGCACTTCCAAAGACTGCTGTCTGTTCCGAATCCCAGTCAGGGTCAGGAACTGCGGGGATTTCTTTGTTTACTTTCTGCAGCCCACCCAAGGGTGCATGGGGTATTGTGCAGAAGGTGAGAAAATGCATGCTCAAACTCAGCTAAGTGTGTGTGTTTATGAGTAAGTGTTTTTCTGATTTATATCTGTCTGATATTTGGTGGAGTGGAAATGTCAGGAAATAGTTATGCTAAAATTTCTTGCAATCCTTGCTTTTAACATTGATATGATAGGAGAAATGATCTGAAATGGTAAAGTGGGTTCACTTCACCCCTCTTTAACTTACATGTAGCATTTGACTAATTTTCAAAGAACAAACCTTAAGAATTGAAATTTTCCATATAATGAGGTGGGGTTATAAGACACATCTAGAAGTCAAAATTCAGTGTACCAAAATTCAGTGTAATTCATGGCACTCAGACTGTCCAAATAGCCATTACTGAACATGCATAGAATTTTGTATCAAAATAAAATTTGTCTTAAGAACTTGAGCAAACTGTGTTTATATCAATTATTATTTAGCACTGTTAGGAGTATTTTTCTTGTTGTAATTCTTATCATCTTTCTGGAGTGTATACATGTGGTTGCTAGAAGAAAACTCAACACAGAAATGCTCTACTGATACATATTTTATTAGTTCTCTGAGAAAGGAGACCCTTTGCAATGTCTCCTACTGTCCTGGGCACTTGTGCTGCGAAAGTATGTTGGTGTTGGCAGCTCAAAACTTCAGCATTTCATTATTCATGACAGATGTTTCAGATAAGCAAGCCAGGGTTAAATCCTTAGATTTAACAGTGAAACAGTGACAAATTTGTGTAGTAGGAAATTCTTATTAGCTTTCATAACACACCAATATGAAAATACTAGCAGTATTTTCATACATCATATGCTGTATTGCTTTCAGTCGTATTCTCTGTTACTGACTACTTTCAAAAGCTTAGTAGCAAATCTGTCAGTGGGCTTTCTGGTGCCTTGTTGGCCCATCATTATACCTTTAGATCCAATTGTTAAGGCATTCTCCAAGGGTTCAGCAAGCATGTGCCTGAAACAGTGAAGAGCTCTTGCACACTAGGGCTTGCATTTACTTTGGATCCTGGTACATGATGAGGAAAGAAGATATACAAACAACAGCTAGACAGCAAGCTAGCAAATTTTTACTACCTCAAAACAAAGCAGACAAAAAGCATAACTCTTACTTGCCTCTCCTGAACACTGTAAATCTGGAACACATTTTGAGTTCAAATGCCCATATTTAAGATGATGTTGTCATGAGAAGTACATTGTACTGTTGTACTGCTTTTTGTATCTAGGTTCCTGTGTGGCCAATGTTTTTTCTTTAACACTTGGCAACTCTAAATACCTAATGCAAATTTTATATGTCCTCTACATGCTAAGGAATTCAAACATTATAGCACTGAAGTGTGGAACAGCAAAGTCTGCTCTTTATTCTTTTTGGTGAATGGGATTTCTGTTGCTGCTGCCCTTCTGATGTAGTTTGGGTAGAGTGACTAACTGGCATTTTCATGTTTAAGTCAAGTTCCACTTATTTTTCTGTAGCATTCAAAATAGAAAATAATAGCAATGCACAAGCAATTTTTCTTAGGCTTCTGTAGGAAAGATGATTTTTTTTTTGAAGCAGATCTGCACTGAATTTTGCTGTCCAGGGTTACAGTTAGAGAATAAGTGTTCAGATGTGAATTTGGAGAGGCAAAAAATATATTTAAGAGAATAGTATAATTTCTTTTCGTTCACTAGCAACATGTGTAAGTATTGGCTGAGCACATCAGCAGTGAAGGTCGTAGAGGTGGTAGAATGTTCTGTACCCTTCCTCCTAGATGATTTCTAGCACAAGACATTGTGCTCACTGCTGTCTTAGCTGTACGTGGATCAGATTACAAGATTGCTTCTATTCTGAATTTTTGCATTTCAAATTAGTGTTTTGTGACATTTGGTCTATAATCTAAGAGCACTGCTGTTCATATTCTGTATGTGTGTGAATATTAAATGTAAAAACACTTTATAGTTGTTTCAGATGCAAGGCCACAGACCTGTGATCCTGAGAGAATGGAAATTGAAGGCATCTGTAGCAGTGAGTATTTTGTTTTGATTTTCCAGGTTTTCTGTGCATCTGTGACCCAATAATGTCAGCATTTAGTGATATTCTGACTTGAATAAAAACGTGTTCGTGTTATCAACAGTATGGCTTGGTTTGTGGCAAAATGAGCAGTTTGGAGAACAGTTTCAGAGAAACTTGGATTACAAAAGTTCTTTCTCAGAATATTTTGAATAGGTATCAAAATGTCAAAATGTAACTGTAATGCTGAATGATTTTTCAAGAGTAAAATATAAGAGGAATCTACAGATTATGTTGTTGATTTTTCTGTTCCTTTCTAAATAGCCTTTTTCTTTTTCCTTTTTTCTTTTTCTTTTCCCCACTTTCTTCATAAATAGTGAAATTATTCTTCTGTAAGGCACATTCCCTTGCATGTTGCTCTCTCCTGCCTGGTAAAATAATTAATTGCATTTTATTCTCTTGTTTATGTTTTTGGTTTAGGTTTATTTGGATTGGGTTTTCCCCCCTCTTTAGCATCTTCCTGTTGTCTAGAATGTAATCAAAAGCTCATAGAGAGTTTTTTCTCCATTTAATAGTTATTAGCAGGAAGGTACACATTTTTCTTTGAGTCTCTTAAGAAATTATGTAGCATTTCCACATATAAAAAAGGTAAATATTACTAGTGTATTATTTGGCAAAAAAGATGTCAATGTCATTGTGTCCAATACTGATTTTGTGCAGAATAAAAAGCACAGACCACACTTCTGTTTGACTAGGTAACCTGGCTCCTACATCATCTCCAGCTGTGTCACCACCACTTCCATCCGTTCCTGAAGTTGTAGCAGAGATGATCAAAGGCAGCATCTACCTAAGGTGTACCTTTGGCATTCCTTTTGCAAACAGCTCTGTTGGATTCATTGTCACTTGGTCCAGACTTTCTCCTGAAGGTGTCAAAGAAGAACTTACACATGAAACAGCAGTTCATACCTTCTCACTTCTAGAACTTGATGGGATAAATGTCAGACTTGGAGACAGAGTATGTTAAAACATTATTATGATTTCTTTCTGTATTTGTAAATATGGCTCAGTAGACACTAACAGTTTTTAGAGAGAGGTCCAGCACATTCCTGTATAATTTTTCTTGGCAGAAGTCTACTGCCTCTACTTACTTACACCAACTGCCCTTATGAATATGTAAATATCACCGAAATATAACTTCCACTGCCTCTGAGGTTTTGAGACTGATTGTCTCAATACAGTGCAGTGTCCCTCCAGGAAGATTTTTTATTTGAATAATGTAAATTAAGAGGATTTTTGGATACAGCTGCATCTCAGTGAGAGGCTGTAAGAGCAAGAGATTGTGAAAAGCTGTGTTGTTGATTCATTAGATGTATATTTTTGTCTGGATGTGGGTGTGTGTCTAGGATTTGTTTTAATCTCTGCCACCAAAGGCAGTGTGATGCCTTACCTTCCCTTGTATCAGAATGAAGATTTAGGGTCTCATGGTAACTTTGAGAAGCCTAAGCATTGGAAAATCAATACATCTTTCAACTATATACCAAAATACAGGTTAATTTTCCCCGGAGAAAATAAAAAAAAACCAAACAAACCCCCACGTGGTTGTATGCATATGTATGTTCTAGCCAAAGACAGGCTGCCTGGATGGCTTATGGAAAGGAATAGCAATTTTTATTCCCCAAAAATCATTGGGGGACTTTTAAAGACTTGCCTGACAGTGTTGGCTTGGTGACAGTCAGAAGGAAAGGCACAATCATAAGCTACCTCCTGCTGCTATTAATCACTGTTTTTTTCAGGATCAGAAATACTGCATGTATGGTCAACACATCTCAAAATGGATACAGCAAAATAAAAACAAATGCCAAAACAAACACCAAACCAAAGCAAAACCACAGTGTCTAGTAGCATGAAACTGGTTCAGTGGAGGAAAGTCGCACTAAATTCCTCATCTTGAAAAAGATCTTCCAGGTCTATAACATCAGGAAAAACATAATCTAAGATCTGATGGTCATTAAACAAAATTAAAAGGCAAAAGCTATGAAATAGGAAAAGAAAAAGTAGTAAATAACATGTAAACAAGTGTAAAATACATTTTCATATATATAATTGGTTTTAAAAATGCTCCAGAAAAGATTTTTAAAGTATTCATTGAATAAGATTTGTATGCAGCCATTAGTTGAAGATATCTCTACACCACTGGTAGAATATGCCAGGAAAAGGTGCTAGGATGCTCAGTTGGTTTCTGTTTTTTTTTCTTTAGCAGTATTTACCTGTTACCCATGGCAACTGGTACCTTGTGCAACCAGAAGACTGGCCATGATGAATCATTGAACTGACCATGGTGGCTGAGTTCTGTCTTCATGTGACTACTTCATACCACAAATATATTATTTTATTCTGGCTTTACCCTACAGGTCTACTGTAGCAGTTCTTCTTTTTTCATGGAGAAGCCAGATATACAAAGCTCTTCAGTTGACAGCCAGGAATTTTTTGCTGGAATTAAGGTAACTGTAAAAAGATAATGTAGTAGGAATTTTTGAGTATTGCTACAGCAGTCAGTCCTGTGACTAGAAAGCACATGAAATGTATAAACTGAATTAATTGAGCCTGTTGTCAGCCGAGATGGACTTAAATTTGTCCAAAAGCAAGAGAGTCAGAGTGGTTTGTGTGCTCCCCATGTAGTCGAGGTGCAGGAAGGCTGAATTGACACCTCACACACACAGTGCAGGCCTTGGCTTCCATACATTTTACGTGCTTTCTAGTCAGAGGAGCCGACTGGTGCTGTGCTCATAAAGTCTGGGGGCACAGTCTGAGCCAGCCTGGTCTGGGCTTGGAGAGGGGTAGCTGGGAGGTGGGCTGTGCTGTGCTGCCTGGTCAGAGGCCAAGCACCAAACTAATTTTAGTTCCTGCTGTGGATAGAGCTATACAGACCCTTTTTCTGGCCAAGAATGGGACCCCAGTCCCAGAAGGACAGACTGCATGTCAATAATTACATATTAGGTATAGTCCTGCTGACTTAGCCTGAGCCTGTTCCTGTAGGATCAGGGCCCAAATTTCTCTCATGGAAGTGCAGTTCTGCAGTGTACCTTGCAAGGAGGCAATGTGCTCTCTCTGTTTCCCTGTGAGGCTGCACTCAGGATCCCACCCATCCTATCAAGCTGAGCTGTAGGCCCCCATCTCTAACTGAGTTTCTGATTATACATTTTTGGTGATCCATATTGTAAGCTTGCAGAGAGGAATCCCAGGAGGAATACAGTGCTTCCAAATTCTTTTGGAATTGTTACCTCCAGGTAGCTTCCCACTTCCTTCCACCCTCCCACCCTCTGTCCACTTTGACACTACACAGAACTGTTTGTATCTTAGCTTCCAAGAGTTACTCATTTTTGTGGTGAAGATGTGGTTTGCTAACTCCCTCCTTTCTAGCTAACCCTTTTTCTTGCCTCTTCCTTATCCTTGCCCCTTTACCCACCTCTTCAAAACTATGGCTGCTGTGTCTGCATCTTCTCCTCAATATGCTGCTGCTCCTCAGCCCATGTAAATAAGCACTCCCAGCTTGTTAGGAAGCAGTGCTGCAGTTTACTCACAAAGATTGCATTTTAAGCACAATTTCTTCTGTGCCAGATACATCCAGAAACATATGATATATCAGAAGATGGGAAGGAATACAGACTGACAATAGAAAGTAGCATTCCTATCCCTTGTCCTGAATTTAGCCAGCTAAAAAGTGACTGCAAAATCTCACTAACATTAAACAGTGTTGATGAAGGTAAGTATTACCCTGATTTTGTTACATTTTGTGTATTTAATTACATTTTTGTATATTTTTCTGAATACTTTGCTGGTTTCCTTCTTCAGAGGAGTTGTTACACTGTAAAATGCTTTCTAAAATGTTAAAGTATTCAGGGTCTGTATGATGCTGCTGAAAATATGAAAGAAATGCTTGTTGAGGTTTGCAGGTGTTTTGGTAGGCACTGGTATCAGAGCCACATTCTTTAACTTGAATAGACAGAATTCTGTAATACTTGTAAAGTTTATAATTCAGGTAATTTTGTTTATGTGCTGCATTGCAAGTATTATATATGCAGTCATGAAGTCATCATTTTTTACTCTTATAGCCATTTTCTGTAATATTTTCTCAAGCACAAATCCTGTGAAGCAGAAGGAGCCTTGCCTATGCAGACAACCTTTTTTTTTTTTTTAGTATTATCAAGCAAATCATGATTTCCATTTGTCTATCAAACTGGGGAATGCAAAAACATTGTCTCGGGTATGTATATGACGAGGTAGAGAGGAGGTTTTTTGCATGACCAAACCAAACCCAAGAAAAATGCATAATTATTTTAATTTATGAAAGTGTGTGTAAATAAGTTACCATCTATATTAGTTAGTATCTCCATATGTACTATGGAGAATGTGGCTTATTTAGAGAAGGATCTCACTAATGATGTATTTTCTTTAAAACAGGTAAAGAGCAGTTAGGTCTAAACTTGGCTCTTTCTTCTTGTCATGTGGATCTTCTCCAGAAATCCTGCAATGATGGGATCTGTAGTCAAGCTGTAATTTATTTCAGTGCTGTGACAGACTTCATGCAGGATGGAGACAGGATTACCAGAATTGCAGTCGAACCTATATCCAGTGAGAATTTCCTGTGGAATGGCTATGTTCCAGAAAGCACACAGGTTGAACATCTTTGTGTTAAGACCTGTAAACTGTCCAGAAGTGTGGCTGGTGTTTTATTTCAGTTGTGACTCGCTGAGTCACACCAAAATTTCTAAGTGGTTGATTTTAGTTACTTTGTTTTTTCTTCTAAATTCTGTGTTTTCATTTGCATTTTTTTATCTTACATTTTAATATTGAAGTAACTACTAAGATTGATTAAAAGTATAATATAATATACTCATTAGAATGTAAACTACTATCATAAATAATGTAGCTGAGTGCAATTATTTCCTAACCTGACATGTTTTACATTTTTATTCTTTGTTTTGAAGATTACAGTTAAGGATTTACCCACTGCCTACTGTTATTCATTTACTGACCCTCACATAATTACTTTTGATGGAAGGTAATTACTGGCTTGCTGCTCTTAATTTTAAGTGTGTTGGGAGCTTTTCTGGATGGGTTTTTGGGAGTGTGTTCTATTTCTTTAATTATCTTAATATTTATTCTAAATCTGTGCTGGTGATACAAGTAAGCTGTAGTTTCCTGCAATTGCACTGTCTATTTTACAATTCTTTTTGACAATAGGGATTAATGTGCTTTATGTGGTAAAAGCTTGCCAGCTTTTGGGATTCCAGCCAGGTTTTGGTGTGCTTCTTTCTTACAAGGTATTTCTGATTCACAAAGGATGTCTGAACTAACAAGGGCTCCACACCTGGAAGTTTTATGTTCTTTGTTCAGCAGAAGCACATTTCAAGCAGCAGCATGAGAAGATGAGGATATGTTGCCTCCAAAAAAGGATGTTCAACCCACACATGATAACAGAAGGAGAAATAAAAGTTATGATTGGTTCTCTAAAAGAACTTTGACTACTACTACTAATAAAGTCAATGGGCTTATCCTGATCTTGCAGTTTCTCCTTCAGTGGAAGTTTTAGGAATGTCTTAACTGGGCATTGTAACAATGGATGTATTGTGATCAAGCTTTCTCATGACATAGTGTTTTACTGCAATGTGATCTGTCTGTAAGCATGATGCTGCAGAGAAAGAACTTTCTTTTTTAAGGATAAATTATGTTATTACTTTATTTTACAAACAGATGAAACAAATTGCCTACTGAATTATGGACAATCCAATGCAGTCCCAGTAGTGCAGCCATCTGCATTTTGTCTGCTGCCCCATTATACACAAAGCAAATTGACAGGCTACAATCAACTGTCAAATGCCATTGATA
>JAYDZK010000113.1:27699290-27747780 GCA_034509185.1 Euphonia xanthogaster | reverse complement strand
AAGAGGCTATTAAACTTACAGCAAATGTTTGGCGTTTTCTTTCTGTTTTTTTCTATTTTTTTTTTCTTGCTGCTGAATCATTAAATTGGCTATTTTAACCTTGCTTCAGGGCACAGATGGCTAACCCTAAGGAAAAAAAGCAAGTTGCTATTTATGGTTTTGATCTTAAATGATCATTGGGAATAAGCACTCCCCATCTCCATCTTAATAAAGCAGACCTTTTTAAAAGGATGTGACTTTCTAAATCATTTTGTCAAGGGTACTTGTGCAGTTATCAGCAGCTGCCCCCACATGCACACTGCTATGCATCTTATTGCTCTTGCTGCATAGGTGTACCATTGTAGACACACAAAGGTTGAGAAGTACCCTCCATATGCACTGTTAGAATCAAAGAATGGCAGTAGCTTCATGCTTATGTTTCCATTCACAGCCATTGTCAACATATATTCCACACACGATCCTTCTTTTCTGCTGTAAAAATAAGATTTTTTTTTTAATTTAGAGCTGCTCAGAGGAAGATATGATGGCGTTTGCTCAGGATAAAGCTGTGTTTTGCTCTGTGAGCTGTAGTGTTTTTTCTGACTCGGGAAAATGAGTTTCAGTATCAATGTTCACCAAATACTAGAAATCTGCTTGAAAATAGAGTTGCTGACATGTAGTGATACTGTTATTTCACAACCAAAGTGATATCATGTGCTATTCTTTTGATTCCAGAGTCTATGACAATTTTAAAACAGGAACATTTGTTCTCTATAAGAGTACATCTCGAGATTTTGAAGTTCATGTTCGCCAGTGGGACTGTGGAAGTCTTCACTACCCAGCATCCTGCAACTGTGGCTTTGTCGCTAAGGAAGGAAGTGATATAATTGCATTTGACATGTGCAGTGGTCAGCTCCATGAATCACAGCCACACTTATCTGTAATAAACAGAGACACAACAGGAAGCAATGTCAGAATCACTGAATCCTACCTAGGAAGAAAAGTAACAGTAAGTGGTAAATAATTGCTTACAGAATAGGTAAAATGAAAAATCAAGTTTCTCATGAGGCTATCTTCAATCTCTTTTTAGGTTTTGTTTTCTTCTGGAGCTTTCATTCGTGCTGATGTGAGTGAATGGGGGATGAGCCTAACGCTTAGGGCACCCAGTTCAGATTACAGACATACAGTGGGACTCTGTGGCACCTTTGATGGAAATGCAGAGAATGACTATCACACTGCAAGTGGCATGGAAATCCCAAACCATGCTAATGTTCCTTTTTCTTTTATTAAGGAATGGAGGTAACAAAATGCTTCTGTTGATGAATCAAATGCCACCATTTTTGGTTCTCCCTTTCCTTCACACTCTTAAAAACTTGTCAAAATAAAAAAAAAAAGACCCTTCTTAAGTTTTTAAGGTGATGTTAGAATGTCATAATTACAGTCCATAATTAATTTAAGAGAAAATTTGAACTGAATAGCCAAGTAAGTATTTAAGCACTATAATGTAAGATTAGTTTGATTAGGTTTGGAACAAAGCACCAAGGTGTACAGTAAATATCCACTCCTCTCAATTCTTTTATAAGTTACTCTTGAGGTTTTGTGTTTTAACTGGTGTTTAAATATAAGTGTGTGATGCTGACTTATGCTGTAGAAGTATGAAACAAACAAAAAAAAGTTAATACTTTAGTAACACAAAGAAAATAGTTCAGATGATACAGTTTCGCCTTTTCCTTTCCTCACTAGAATTTTACCAGGAGAGAGCTTGTTTGACAAGACACCTGCTTTGCTAACATCTTCTAGAAAAATGTTCTTCTGTGACTGTGCACTTGAAGCTGCTGGATTATATCAACCAGCAAACAATCTGGAGACAGTTACTCAGTCGGAACCTCCTCTGTCTTGTAAAGAAAGTGAAAATGGTAGATTTCTTTCTTTGATACCAGGACTGGATGTCACTGCTGAGTATCTTGGTCCTGCTGATCTTGTCAGGGGCTTAAAGAAACGTTCATCTACGCATGAAATGGATTCATCTACACTTCTACAGAGGCAGAGTAATCAAACCAAACTTCACAAAACATCCGTATTAAACTCACATCCCCCTGCCGCCTCAGAGGGAAATACTGGTACAGAAAGAGAGGGAAGTTCAAGCTTAGACATTAGGAGGAATTCTCACTATTACAGCAGTCATTTTCACAAAACTCAATCTGCTACAAGTAGAGGGAAGCGCCAAAATTATTATGAATACCATCCAGTATTTGTCTTCCAAAGTCTCAGCCAAACAGATTTAGAGGGATATAGTTATTTTTTCCCAGAGGACCATGCCACTGACACAGATGAAAAGCTCCTTCCTTCTTGGCCCACACCTTCAGGCCTTACTGAATCTAGTGCTTTGTTCCTGTGCCAGCAAGCAATAGCTAATTCCAGCATAGGAAGGTCCTGTGGTGCCCTCCTTGGCCGGCGAACAGGGGATGCCATCGATATGTGTGTTAAAGATCTGCTGCTGAAAGATGACCTCGGTTGGGCAGAAGCTTCCTTAGCTCTGCTGGAGAATGAATGTGAGAAAAGAATTTTAGAAGAAATAAATTACAGCCCACAGAAACTTGAAGAGTCAGTTGAGAGCCTGCTTACTGCTTTGAAGTGTCCCAGTCTCTGCAGTGGTAATGGAGAATGTACAGAATGGGGCTGTGCATGTTTTCAAGGCTACAGCTCATATGACTGCAGCATACTGTCTGGTAAGTGGGAGGAAAATGAGATTTACTTCAATCATGTTCTCAGTGTTTGTGCAAAGTGTATTTTTTTTTGCTTCCTTTCTCTCCTACTTTTGTACATGGGCAAGGGTTCTCAATTGTTTAGTTACAGTTTACTACAGCTGTAATTATTTTACATTCAGCCTTCTTGTTTCCAAGGCCAAAACAGGAGCTTAGTTTCTAATAGGTCAGATTAAAAAAGTCACTTTGCGATGCAGAGTGTAGCCCCAAGAGACCGTCAATGTTTCCACGTGCTGTCTCCTTCAGGGAAAATATGCCACATTCATCACCCCCCTAGTTTTTTGTAGTTTATGTGATCCTGCTTATTAAGTCTCAGTGGGATGTTTTTGTCTTCAGTGATGTTACATCTCTGTAAGCTAACTGTTAGATGGGATGGGAGCAGAATTGGTAGTGAAGAAAAAACAGCTGTACCAAATAGTGCTGGACAAGTTTTTTTTTCATTTTCAGTAGGTAAGATATTCCTTAAAAATTCAGTTGAACAATTACACTGGAAAAATATGAACAGTACTACCAAAGTCAAAACTCTTTCAAAATAAGATCTGTTAATATTTTGGTTTGCAATCATTTTTTTGTTTTAATGACTTACTTAAGAGCAAACAGAGGAAGAGGGAATAGAATAATAAGAAATATTTGACTTCAAGAGGAATAAAATAAGATGGGTTTGCCTCATAAAAACTGTTTTTGAGTGTTCTGATCTGTCAGTTTATTTCCTGAAATAACTTCCATCTGAGATTTTTTAAAGTTTTTTTTTTTAGTTTTTAATAAAAAATAATCCCTATATAAATTATTGCATTACTGCCTCCTTTCCAGTTCCTATTTCTAAGGCCTTAGTTTCATTTCAGTTCTATTCTGGAAGTCTGATGTAAGGAGCCGTAATTGAGAAAGCAAAACATGTATTCACAAGCGTTTATCAATTGAAATTTCTCTGCTTCCTAATACTGAGGTTCCAAGAGAAGACAGAAGCCTAACTTTAGATTTAAAGTTTAGGTGTAACATTGTAAAGTCTTTCTGCTTATGCTTCTTTTCAGCAGGTCCCAGATTTTCTTGTTTACATAATTTTCATGGTTGGATAGGAAAACAAAGACACTGCATAATGTAAATGCATATGAATGAGTTCTCATACTAGCATTTATTGCCTAATCTCTGCTTCCAAGACCAGGCTCCAGAAATTACAGAGCTGGAGAATGCTGGGCTGTGCAACATTCGACAGTATGACTGCACATCTGTGAGAGTGTTTGGACATGGCTTCAGGGACTCATTGAACCTGAAATGTGAAATCATCAAATTGCAAGTAGGTCTCCCTGAATAGTGACAATTACATTTTAAACTTCTTGGAGAACAAGGGACAAAATGTCAAACATATTATTCATTGACGTGGGCACAGCCCAATGGTTTAGTGGAAGCTAAAAGCAAAGGCACTCAGCACTTTGCAGCAAACACTCAAGACTTTGCAAGATTGCCATTTCCTCCATGATAAGAGAAATACAAAACATAATGGGAATGTTCAGCAGCTGGGAGAGAGATAACAGCACACAGCAGCTATCCATCAGAAGAGGGCAAGGGCAGCCCTATTAGTAACAACCAGCTCATCGTTGTGTTTTTAAGTGCTTATGGAGAGGAATTGAAGTACCACTTCTTTGAAAAAGGACAGCAAGGTTAAAGCCATTACTAGATTTCTGTCTCGAATCTAATGCTTGAAATAGCCTTTTATAAACATAATAAATCTATTAAGAAAAGATAAAGGCATTTTTGATATGTTGTCCATTTCCCAGAGGTAGAATACCATGGCTATTTAATGATATATGTCAGGTTTGAACAGGAGATTAAAAAATGTTTCACTGTAGACTTAAGGAAAATTTGTTTGGAGAGACTGTTGTTACTCATTCTTGAAAAAAATTTTCAAGGCAAATATATAAGGAATTTACAAGTTGTAGCCTGGAATAAATGGTCAGCATACAAGTTTTTATGTCATGTTAGACATGAGAACAAAAAACCCTAAAAGTAAAACTGTATTTAATTGGTGTGATGATGGAGGGGGTGAGAGCTGGCAAAAGGGGAACCATTCGATGCGAAATTTTGTTCCTGAGACAGTTGTTTTCCTTAGCAATTTCCAGCAGATGCTGAAATTATTTTGACAGATTAGGCAATGCTGGCTATAGATTTTTCTTAAACTCAACATATATCCACTCAATTTGGCTTGAAATGATTGTCGAGAGTAGGTTTATGCTCCCCTTATATTAAAAGACTTTTAGACCAAGCTTGTAGTAAGAAAATTATTGGGAGTTCACTTATCACAGTTTGAAACATCTCAGTTTTAACTCAAGATATTCTGAACTCTCTCTTGGTGATGCTGTGTTTTGCTCCCAACACAAAAACCTCCTAATTAGTCACTTTTAATGATGACCTTCTCACTGACAAGAGCCATTTTATTGCTGTTATTTTTTTCTTGAGAATACAAAAGAAAGGAAGTTTGTGGTACTGTTTTTTTGTTTATTTTTTCTGGCTGGAGAAATAGTTAATTTAAGGAAATATCAATGGACTTGCAACAGTATAGAACTGCACATATTTTGAGATTGAACTTAAATTATCAACATTTTGTAGAAAAGGCATTTTGACAGAATTTAGAATTTCTTTTTCTTTTCAATATTTTCACTTTTGAAATGTTAAATCAAATCTATTGTTCATGGGCTGTCTTGCCCTGTTTAGGATAGATAATTAATACAGGTTTGGGTAGGAAATGGCCAGGAGCCAATGATTACAGAGATAGAGAATTTAAAGGTAAAGGATGACAGTATATTTAATCTCTTAATAAAACTTTTATTTCCTTCTGTTTTACACTGAACACCAATTTCCATGAACCTTATAAGCTAGAATGCTTACAGATCTGAAGGCTTTTTACTTGGCTTTTGAAACGTTAAATTGTTTCTGAAAAAATTATCTGAACTTGCTTCTAGCTAGTAACAGTAGGGTTCTGAAGAAGTAGACTGTATCACATTTCAAAGGTTACACAACTAAATGCA
The DNA here is from genome assembly GCA_034509185.1 of Euphonia xanthogaster. NCBI lineage: Eukaryota > Metazoa > Chordata > Aves > Passeriformes > Fringillidae > Euphonia > Euphonia xanthogaster. The sequence continues at coordinate 27,742,016 of JAYDZK010000113.1, read as the reverse complement.
CTCAAAATTACATATTTAGAAATATATAGCTTTTATACTTACCTTTGCTGTGAATTTCTTAAATGAGTATAGAGTGAAAGAAAAAAATGAGTGGCTGGAACAGAAGTAGCACATATGTCTTTTTAGCAAAATTGTTCCTTTTTCTGTTAAAAAAAAAGGCAAGGCCTTTATTGCAGATGACTCTCCATGTGAAGATTGGGATTGAATAAATGTTTTGATTGGCTCCAATAACGAAAAAATATACAAGCTCAGTAAAAAGTACTCAAGCTCAAAATCCCTTTTACATGCTGTTCTCTTGATTCTTAATCTGCCTGGATTCTTAGTTCCATCTCATTTTATTTATTTTCCATATGCTTAACCCTACTTCCACATCAATGCTTCAGTGAAATAGTATTATCATCCTTATTCTGTTATCTTGAGCTCTCAAGATGGATCCTCGGATGCTCTGTTCTCACAGCAGTTTAGAAGAAAGGTCTGTGGCTGTCAAGAAAAGTCAATGGTGTCTTGTTCCATTGAACAACCTCTTGGCTTGTAAAAGGGCTAAATGGCCAACTGCCAGTATTGCCCCAGGACCCAGAATGATTCCTGAGCCCTGCCAAAACCCTCATCTGCTCCTTTGACTAAAGCCTGTCTTGGCGTGGGAGCAGAGATGGAGCGGAGCAGAGGCACTTGCACGTCAGATCAGTGGCGTTTGAGGATCACCCACTGCTTCACCCTCCTGTTCTCTTCCAGCTGGAAGGACTGTTTGTCCTTGGCAATGCAGTGCCAGAGGGCCAGGCATCAGGAAAGACTTCTCTGCCTGCTCCTCCACAGTAGCAGGATTAGGTAAAAATCTGTGTGTGCAAGTACTGTCATGTAATATTTGCCACTGTATTCTAATCCAGACACATTAGACTGGTTCAAACACTCTGCAATACACAGGGAGTTTTTCTCTGTTAAAAATGTTTTCATGATGTATTTCAGTGAAAAACAAATTTTCTTTCTTAACATTCAGTATAGTGATAGACAATGGATTCCTGAAGAACCTCTAACTATGCCAGCTGCCTTCCAAAATGCCAGGACTGTTGACTGCCAGTTACCAAGTGATGGCCAGCAGTCTGATGTCATGGATATGGTTGATGACAAGCCCCTGGCTAGGTGGCAAATAAAGGTACTCTCAGAAATTTCAAATATTTACTTACAAATGTTCCTATTAAGATGAAAATATGTCACGTAGATATTATCCTTTATTTAATGGTACTAAAGGGAGAAGTCAGCTTGCTTAACTTGGGATCTCCTAAGTCTTGTCAGTCTTGTCACCTAAACTTAAGTGTCAAGTATTGTTTGACAGTGTTCTTCTGCAAGAGGACTGGTGGATACAACCTAGGTCCTGCAGAGACACACGTTCTTCAAGAGCAGAAGTTAAAGGCCAAGTAGTTACCCTAGAGTATTTCAAATGTCCTTGGATCCATCTTTGGTAGAACTGAGTTGAGCTCAGCCACATGTAGAAATCCCTGTGAGCAGATATCTGAGCTCTCATACAGATGGAGTCAATAAGGTCAATAGAGCCTAGACACAATTCAATTTACCTTAGACACTGATGTGTGGTTGCTCAAAATCTGCCTAGACTCCTTGGCAGATTTGATTAGATTTCTGATGGCTTTTGTGAGGGTTTAGACACCTGCACGTGAGTGTCTATTAATTAGTGGAAGCTCATGCTAGCAGACCAGGTGAGTCTATCAATACCTGTATCAGTTAATCCATTTTTACTGCTCACCTTGCAGATTTCTAATGATGGATTTGTTTATAGCAACTCTAAAACAATGATATTATATGATGGAGCCTGTCAGACGTGTGAACCACAAGAATCTGGGTTATGTTCATTAAAGGTATGTGTTTCACTACTCTGTTATGAAAATAATGCATTTTTCAGGCTGAAAAAAACCTAGAAAAATTAGCAGAACATACCTGTTCTTGTTTCCAGCAGGGATTTTCAATGCACAGAAAGAGAAGCTGGGATGAGGCAATTTTAATTGTAAAAAATCAAAGCAAAAGTTCTTCATGTAATTACCAAATAAAACCAAACTTGCTCTCAGTTGTTTAGATTTAAAAGCAAGCTTAGTTGTTTAAGAGAAGTGCATAATGATTAAATTTTATTTGATACTTACAAATTCATAACCAGTTTGATAACTAAAACCATTAATGAATCACATTTTCATTTCTCTAAAAGGAGAAAACATGCAGCATAGATGGACTCTGTTATGGTGAAGGAGACACAAATCCAACCAGCCCTTGCTTACTGTGCAGACCTGACTTATCAAAGTTAACTTGGTCAGTTGTTGAAAGTAAGTTCTAAATAGTATTTTTAATACCAAGTAGCTGAAAGTCTGCAAAGTTTTTAAATTTCTGATAATAGTGATGTTGTAAGTTTAATTAGGTAAGTGTTCTGGCATTTCTATTAGTTTCTGAAAATTATATTGTCATTTCCAGACCATATATGTAATATTTTAATTTACTTTCCCTGACTCTCCTGATGTAGCAATTACAAATAACTAATGAAGATTAACAGCTTTCAGTCTAATTAGTACTTTGGAGTCTTGATATTTAGCACAGCTACATCCACATATGCTTGTCTTCACCATATAGGTTTAACAGGTGTTTTTCAACAAATTATTCTGATTACAAACAAGTGGAGATCACAAATTAAATTAAATTATGGCATATTTATTAGACACTTAATATCTGGGTGTCGTTTACATTGATGGCATAGGTACATGGCCTAAAGCTAAGTACATCTAAGTGCATCTAAGTACATCTAAGGCTGCTGTACTCCAGTCCAGTTAGAAACCATACCATGAGGAGAAAACTTAAGTCTAAATTTTTCATTTTCCTTCTCTGTAGTACAGAGTTCCAGCACAGAAGTTGTAGATCTTTTGGTGCAGATTTCAGTCTTTGGATATACACATCACCTTGGTCCCTTCACCAAATGGAATGTTTCTTGGAGCTTTCATATTTGCCATCCAGCCTGTCCTGCCAACCCCAGCCTATAACATCACAAATACAACCATCCTATCAGTGTCTTCATGAGTGAAAAACTCATGAAATCAAGACTCTGCCTTGATTAAGAAAGGTCCTGTCTGAATGGGACTTCTGGTGCCTGTCTTGGTGAATCTTGTCCCAGTTCAAACTTGTAATGAAGGCCAAGGTAGATACAACTGTTCTAAAAGGATGAGATGTGAATAGAAGGAATGAAATGAAACTCATCCAGCAGAGAGGGAGTCAGTGGATTTCCATATTATCAGCATGTTATGGACTGGAATTCAATACAGCCAAAATCAGAAATGAGAGAAGAACGAAAACCAGAGGCAACACTCCAAACCTAAGGAGCACAACCTCTTCCACAAGGAGGATGATGTTAGAAATGAGAGAGTTTAGCAGCTGAGACACTGCTTAGGCCTTCTTCTGCCTTCATGGTTTTTGCCACAGTGGGTGGATTCTTGCTGGCAGCAGTCACTGGCTAGCATTGAAAATATCAAGTGTTTTTCCTGTGCCATTCAAATGACATTAGAATTTTTAGAGAAATAAGTACATGGGATTTCTTTAGTAGAAAGATATGTTCCTTTAATTTTTAAAAGTATGTTGCGACTTTTTCTTAGAGGAGGAAAATATCTCCTTTGTTACAGGTAACCAACCTCCAGTGCTTGAAACTTTTCAGGGTATGCTACAGACATTTTATGGAGAAGAATTTTTATATCAGTTTTTGGCTTCAGATCCAGAGGGCTCTGCTATTCATTTCACATTGGATTCTGGTCCAGAAGGTGCCAGTCTTTCCCCATCAGGTCTCCTTTCATGGAAAGCTGTGTCAATGAATGTCCACAAATTAACATTTTCTTTGACAGATGACTGCAATGCAACAACCAATGTTGAAATAGAGGTAATGAATATTACAGTAAAATGACACTTACTAATAAGATACCTAAGTTATCTATTTTCAGAACTCATTGCTAGTTCATTAAAAAAAAGAAAACTGTCTTATTGGGCATGTCTTGTAGGTCAGTGTAAAATCATGTGATTGCCTAAATAATGGCTCATGTGTGACAAACATTAATTTCCCACCTGGAAGTGGAAGATATCTTTGTGTGTGTGTGGCTGGATTTGAAGGTGATCTCTGTCAAGTGAATACTGATGACTGTAAACTTAACCAGTGTGGTATTGGCAGATGTGTGGATGGAATAAACAGCTATTACTGTGAATGTCCACATGAACTTCAAGGTAAATTGCCGCTTTATTTCCATGCATTTATCATGTTTAGTGATAAGTAGGAGTTTTTAATTTTATGTCTACAATTTTCTTTTTTTAGTTTTTCACTGTGAATAACTTACTGTTATAAGTTATGTAGTATTATGAAGAAACTTTATGGTCTTGTGGTATAGGTATATGATATACTTCAAGATTTTTCTTGCATGACTATAATAGTTGTTTATTTTAGTTCATTAGGAAAGCTAATTTGCATTGTTGCCCTCTGCAAAGGTAAATTCATCAACATGGGAAACACAGGAGATTCCTCCTGCAGATAAGCATGTAGTCACCACAGCCCATCTTCTCCATATTCTACAATAAGCAAAATACTTGATATGATAGGAAAAAATGTGAATAGCAAATCTTATCAGCTGTTCTTATTAGATGTACTGAAATGAATGGTTGAACTTTTTTTTTTCTCAGCACTTGCATACATTGTACTTTTATAAATATACCATCAAAGTCTAGTGACACAATATTATATATAAAAAAAATTAAATCTATATTTCAAACAGGTAAAAATTGTCAAGAAGATGTAGATGAATGTGCATCCAGTCCTTGCTTCCCTGGAGTATTTTGTTTCAATACTTTTGGTTCTTACTATTGTGGTCCATGCCCAAATAATCTTCAAGGAGATGGGAAGTCATGCCATGGTAAAACTATTTGATTTTCAGAAGAATGGTATTGTCTTACTGTCATTCAGATAAAATATCTTCGATTGTGCTTCATGGTTCTAGCAATAACTTAGAACTCTTTTCAGTAGTCAGCAAAGCAGGGCTCTGTTTCTGCTGATGTCAGTGTTAGACTCTACTGGGTCAACACAGCTGTAAAACACTTTCTAGCATAGAAAAAAACAGATATAAAACACATCCCCAATTCTTTTACATCAGAGTAGAATAATACAGTGGAATATTTTTGGCATTTTTTGTCATTATTTTCATAATTTGGGAAATTATTAATAAATTATTGAAAAAGTATATTTTTATTAGATTGATTAACATAGAACTGTTTACCCAAGCTGAGGCAGCTGCCAAACATTTATTTACATGCAATTTCTGAATAACTTGTATTTTTAAAATACTCTGCTAAAAAGCTTTTTATAAATGTTTTTTAACTTTTATCTACTTTCTGAATTTTGCGTTGTTTTTACGTAATAAAATTTTAACTCTGTAATTTATTTAAATTTAAAAAAATGTAGCTACTTCTGTGCGCTACTAATGTGCCTTCACATCTTTTCAGAAAGCTTTGACAATACTGATGTTGAAAGGAAGGATTCCACAGGAGAAGCTGGAGAGAATAAAGGTGATTTTTTTCCTGAAGAAAATGGAATTCCTGATTCACATGCTGATAAGAATATAGCTGGCAGATAAAGGTTCTAGTCAGTTTTATGCTATTCACTTTATTTTTCAGTTTGACACAATTTATTAATTCCTGGGGTTGTATTCTGATCTAAAAATGAGACTGAAATGTCAATATCAACAAATCCCTTGAGTCAGTCAAACGATTTTATTAACAGTGTGATGTATGACACTCTTACAGTTGCCTTTTGTTTTAGTGACCAACCACTGACATAAAATAGGTAACATGGGGATAGGGACATCTGTTATATGAGATAAACAAAAGTTTATGGCATTATGTTGAATGTCATTTTCCTACTTCAACTCAGAGGAGAGGTGAAGGATATGGCAAGTGAATGTCTTTATTCCAAAACTCTGTAAGTGCTGTTGCTGGCATTTCCAGGTCTGTGCCTGCTGGGGGTTTCTCTGTAGGAAAGTCTCATGTGTCTTTTCCCTGTCTCTGAATTGTTTTTGGGGGAAAGGAAGACTCTCATTGCACTGCTAGTGCTGGATAATTCTTCATCAGCTGCAAAATGGTTTGCTTTTCAGCAGTGGGAGACCACAATTTAGGATGATTAAGTAAAGTTTAACCTTCTGTAAACCATTTTCTAGTTATAAATAGGTTAGGGTTTCAATCCTCCACTGCCCCATAATGCTAAGACCCCATATATAGTATTCTACCAGTCTGGGATTACAGTGCTGTATTTCTTTGCACAAACCACACTCTTTCCCTGGGCAGAATATGAAGAATTTATCATTCATTTTGTGCTCTCTTGAATGAAGAGACTGAATCAGGCTCTGATGTTTATTAAACAGTTGAAACATCCCACTACTAAAACCCATGCAGAAAGTTTAATAAAGATGATTAAAAAGTTTAAAGAAGAATAAAACATGGTAATACTTGTGCTACAAGTTGGTGGCTTGTTCCCCTAGAATACTGTCCGTGGTGCATCAGTATGTATAAGCATCTACATACACGTGGTTTTATCTCTGCTTCTAGTGCTTAGACACACTGATGAACCATGTGCAATATCCTTTCTTTGAATTCTTTCATTTACCTAGTTGAAAGCAATATATGGAGCTGATAATCTGCTGACAGTAAATCTGTTTATTGACCTGATGTGGGAAAATCTCTGCTCCTATAAATCGTGCTTTATCCTTATCATCCAGCCAAAAAAAGGCCATGGTGAGGCCAGGAGAGGTTGTAATCAGAATATTTTGATCTTCTCTAATTCTCCCAGTTAGGTTCTACTGCATGCTTACATTCTGACGTAGCACAAGGGGAGATTTCCTGAAGCACAGAATGAATGGGCTATATGTTTATCTGTTCAGAAAACATTCCCCGCCATCAAAGGGAAAAAAAGTCTGATGGTATTCACATACTTCTCCCCCCTTTCTTTCTAACATACTGTAGGTTTTCAACCATCATCCTTTGAGAAGGTTTTAAGCATGTCAGGTTATATTCCCAGTTCTACAGATGTCCCAAAGAGATTTATTTTGGCAGAAATGGTTGGTAGCAGCAGACTACCAGCCTCCACAGTAAAAACAATCACTGCCTGGAAGACACCTGATTCTCAGAGAAGTGCTTCTGTACAACCTGTGGTTGCTGGAAACATTGCTCATGTTCTAGGCACCATCAGTGGTCACCTTGCTGACTTGGAAAACAGTTCTTCAGTACATGCTGTAAAGGCTGCATCTTCAAGGAGCCATGATGTATCACCTGAGAGGAAAACAAGGACACAAGTTGACGCTGTCAGCTATTTTGAGAGCAGCAGGAAGACTTCCCCTAGCAGCAGATCAAGTATAAGCAAAGGACATTCTTTGCCAAACAAAGCATTCAAAGGTGGAAATGCTCAAAGAGTTCTGCATCTATTAGCTAAGCATCAAGCAAGTCATCTACCTTTTAGCCTTGTGGAAGTCACTGTCCCACCAAAAATGCTTCCTGAAGAATTGAGTGAAACAGTGATTCCTAAAGCAGTGACCTGTTCTGATTTGCCCTGTTTTCCTGGCGTGCCCTGTGAGCCAAGGCAGGATGGAAGTGTCAAGTGTGGTCGTTGTCCTTATGGCTATTATGGAGATGGCTTCACTTGCAGAGGTAGTACAAATTATTGCACTTAAATGCTTTGAAAAAAAGAATCTTGAGATGTCTTTACAATTTACAAGTATATTGTTACTGTATTATCAGTGGAAAGTGTGGTGTATTGAATTTTCTCATTTTCATTATTAATATTGGCATAGCCTACAGGCTTTTAGTTGTATGGATGTGCTTAAAATTACCTTATGTGTCTTGGACTTTGCATTTATGCGCAGTGACATCATGGATTCTCTGTGATCTGTTCACTACATTAGGCAAGACACAATGTGCTGAAATGCCACTTTCATTTTCCTTATTCCTTTCTTTGTTTTCTTCTTTGCCTTTCAGCAAGATGTAGACAACCCTGTGGCAAAAATATGGAGTGTGTGGCACCCAATATTTGTAAATGCAAGCCTGGTTATGCTGGTAATAACTGTCAGGCTGGTAAGTATGGCATGTTAATTTTGCCTGTGGTAACTCATAGGCACAAATTAATGATTTGCAGAGTGCTGTTGATTTTTTTCTTACAGCTCTATGCAGACCTGATTGCAAAAACCATGGGAAGTGCATTAAGCCCAACATCTGTGAGTGCTTACCTGGATACAGTGGCTCCACCTGTGAGGAAGGTAAATAAAGCAGTCTTTGCTTTTAAATCCATAACTACCCAAAGGATGCTGTGAACAACTCCCATGTCTGTTTGTTCTGACAGCATGAAAGTGTGTTCATTTTACTGTCACTTTAACAGAGCTCTTGAGTTACATTTTGGTGTATGTCCTGATTTTCTTGATACACACTGTAAATGTTGCTTATGATTGGATATTCCTAAATTTAGCTTTCACATTAAGTAGAGCAGTTCACCAGTGAATGTGATTGCCTCTAAGCTGAATGCTCCTAAAGAGTGGGAAGCACAGTCTGGAAATTTTGTCATCTTTCTTTTATTCAGGGTGACCACCACTGTTGGGACTCTGTACTGCTGAAGTGAAGTTGTTCTTGTTGGCTACTCCTGTCAAAAGGCATTGCATATATCTCCTTATTTTATTTCCAGTTTTTTGCTCACTGGCAGTCACTAACATTTCATTTTTTATAAAGCATAACCAGTCCATGCATCTTTCTGGAGGCGATTCCTTGAACTTATTCTGTATCTACAGCACATTGTAAACCACCGTGTCAAAATGGAGGCACCTGCTTGGCCAGAAATCTCTGCACCTGCCCATATGGTTTTGTGGGACCAAGATGCAATACAAGTAAGCAAAAGAGAATAAGAGAAAAATACATAGTATTTTTCCTGTTCTTCAGGAGCAAGAAAGCAAATTATGGTTTAAATTTTTTATGCCTTCTGTCTAATGTTAGCAAATGACCTGTGCCTCTTTGAAGGTTCCTATACCTGGGCTTCTTAAACATCAGGTAATATTTGCACATAACTGTGAAAACATAGTGCACTATAAAAGCTGCAGATAGTTTGTATTTTATTATTCACAAACATGGAAAAAATGAATACATTGTGTATGTGATATTACCTTTAGAAAAACATGCAGATGTTTCATATGTCCTGACAGTTTTTTAACTTCTATTAGCTCAGATTGATTGGATACTGGGGTACATTCAGAGACTGATGGGTCAGAAAGACTGAGATACAGGAAGATTGAATTCAGAACCACATTATGGTATCTTTTTTCCTTTTACCTGGCCTGAAAATTGAAAAATTTGCTGTGATCATAGCTGATACATCACTTTGTATGATGTAAATTATCTTTTACATATCAAATCATGTGTGCTGCAATTTGGCAACTCCAAATTTTGGGTAGATTTTATATGGGTAATTTGTACCCTTCAGAGAATCCAAATTTGGACATGCTGTTTATATATTGTTCACCTGAATGTACCATTGCTTTATTGACCCTGAATTGAGAAAATCCTTTGTCTTCTCCTCAAATCCCAGGACTTTTGGTTTTCAGTTTTTCCTGTTCTAATTTCAGTTCTGACAAAAAAAAATGCTGCTCTTTGTGAAGGAGTAACAAAGAGAATGAGATGTTTTCCTGAAGAAGTGATTAATGGTTTTCCCCAGACATGATATTTTAGTGTCTTTGCTTGTCAGTCTCATGTTCCTGTGTGCACACAGCTGCTCTCACATCATGTAACACAGTCCATTTATCTCAGTATTGCATTTCTCATTTGGTGTAAAATTTTTATTAAAGTGTCTACATTTTTAGTGCTAAATATAACCAGACCATGGATATTTTTTTTGAAAGACATTTTATTTACCTTTGTCATCTGTGCTTGCTATTATGGGTTTGAGACTAGATTACTCTGCTGAGCAATTCCTCTTCAGATAGGAATTGTAGGTTACTTTCAGTGGTAATTTTTGGGAAAGAACTGAAAAACAAATCAAGAATAATTTGTGATGTATCTCTTTCTTGTCCTCCCACTCCCTGTCTCCTCCCCTGCCTTATGTTTTTCACCTTCTTGGATGGCAGTGGTTTGCAACAGGCACTGTGAAAATGGTGGCGAATGTCTCACTCCGGACACCTGCCAGTGTAAACCTGGCTGGTACGGACCTACCTGCAGCACAGGTAACACCCCTGCAGCTTCCATGGGAGAGCGTCCATAGGGCCTCCCATTGTTTGAAACTTGGACCTGCATGGCTTGGGTGGCAGCAGTGGGCAGCTGCTCTCTGTGCAGAGCCCCCACACTCCCCTGAGTCTCTGCAGGTTAGTTCTGCTGCCAGCAGCACCTCTGGGAAGTCTTATGCTGATCCTTTAATTTGGAGTAAAGATTCTATGGGAATGACGTTACCTGCAGTTACCTTAGGTGTTTAATTCCTGTTCTTGAAACAGAAAAACATATTTGATAGACTTTATTGGGATGTCGTGCTTCCCACTCTTCCTGACCCTATTTCTGCAGCAATGTGTAATCCTGTGTGTCTCAATGGTGGCTCCTGTACTAAGCCAGATGTTTGCCTGTGTCCACATGGATTCTTTGGTGCCCACTGTCAGAATGGTAATATTTTCTTTTTTTCTTCTCCCCACTCCTTAGTTGACATTATGAGGAAATCTGTGAGAAAACGTTAAGACACAAAATTAACAATCAAGTTGTGTACCTGAGCAGTGATGTAAAACAGAGATTACATTATTTTTTAGATTTTATGACTGATTCAACAACTGTCCAAGGAGAATGAAGACTCAAAATTATTCTTGTATTGCAGTCAACATTTAAGCAGCTTTCATCCCATTCCATTGTACGTTATGTGTAGTCTAGTTACTTTTGTACACATACAGTTGCCAGCCTTGACTCCTTTTTATCTAATTTTGTCTTTACTACTGATTTTTATGCCAAACCACATTAATATGATTTTTACAAGGCAGGTCGGATAGTACTGAATGTCATACAAGCTGTCAGAATCTTAGTGTTGCACTCTTGTTTTCCAAAAGTATATCACCAAGTCAAAATGCAAAGTACAGCCTTTTCCTCCTGTTTGTACCTTTTAGCTGTCTGCAGCCCTCCTTGTAAGAACGGTGGTCATTGCATGAGAAATAATGTCTGTACTTGTACTGATGGGTACACAGGCAGAAGATGTGAGAAAAGTAAGCCCGTGTTAAAATCTTCCTGTGATCCAAAAATAGCCAATAAATTACTGTGTAATCATTAAGTGTATTAAACAGCAGATGTTTTTGATTTTAAGGTGTCTGTGAGCCAAGGTGTATGAATGGAGGAAGATGTGTAGGCCCAAACATTTGCTCTTGTCCTTCAGGATGGAGAGGAAAAAGATGTAACACTCGTAAGTACCTTGTAGTTACCAGGAGAGCCATACCTTAAAAGTAATATGAGATTCAGGGCAACTCTGCCCATGCAAGTAATACAGAGTTAGTGCCAAAGAACTGAAGAACATATATACATATTGAAAAAACAGTTGGCAGGAAAATTTAGGATATCTTGGCAGCAAAATTTAGGATGGAGAACTGATACCATGCAGTTCTTAGGCTAAATCATGGGACCGAAATATCTGTGAAATTCTTATATAGCAAATATTATTTGTTTCTTTTTGGATTCTTGTCTAAATAAAAACATCTGCATTTCTACAAAGAGAAGAGTCAAAGTGAAAGAAATCCAATTTGTGCTGTAGGACATAAAACCAGATATAATAGAAAAAGTTCAGTGAAATATTGGAAAACTGGAAACAGTTAGATGTGATGTGAATAAATGATGCAGTGGGCACAAGCTCTTTAGGACAGGTAGAAATTGGACTGTGATGGTTGCGCATCTGTGGGTCACATGGTATCTTAATAGAGACATTGATGGTGCATAAATAAATTGTGTCAGCATGGATAAAAGCACAGTCTGCATGAAAATCAGCATGAGGATGGCTAAAGTGCTAGTGTCTGTCAGAGTACGCACCCGAGGCTTAAGACCTGATGTGGGCAGTAAGTTCTCTAATGGCATGAAGGAAAAACAAATTTCCCTGTATTACTTTCTGTAATTATTGGAAAGGGGTTGTTTTTTGAAAAAAAATATTAACAGTATTTACAGGGGTGAGATATTCTTGGACACTGTGGAGGAGAGATTTGATTATCAAATAATCAGCTATGAATGAATGGAAATAATTGTGGGGTAGATCATGGCTTAATAAGTGGGGACAAATGTGCAGACAAATGGGTCATAGAAAATAACTTTGGATCAAATATTCTTGAGTTGATTCATTGGGTGTTCAGTTGAATGACAGACAAAAGATCTCTCACCAAGGTGTGTGCTTTAGAAAGGTAAATTTGGAAAAAATAAAGCTCTTCAATGGTCCTCTCCTAATTCAGTATTTCAGGCTTTTGTAGAAATCTGTGACACAGCAGAACCTCTGAATATGGCTTTTGGTTGTAGGGCTTTTTGTTTCTAGTTGCCTCTCTTCTTTAATATCTTGTTGGCCTTAGACACATATTTGAGTGAAGGTGATGGGACTCTTGTGTTTGAAAAGTACTCCAGCTCTTGTGAAAGCATCCTGAAATCTGAATAATAACTCAGTGTAACCACTTGGGATATAACCATAGTTTGTGATTATGTTTGTGCAGCAATCTGTCTTCAGGAATGTAAGAATGGTGGGGAGTGTATTGGACCGAGTACCTGTCATTGTCCTCCACAGTGGGAAGGATTCCAGTGTCAAACACGTAAGAATGAAGCAAACTGAAACCTCTTGCTTCTGCACAGCTCAGAATACTTCAGCCATGCACAGTGCAGAGAAGTCCTCCTGTACCTTGGGTGTAGTTTATCCACATCTGTGTCAAAGGCAGGATAAAGAGTAGAGATGGCTCTGCCTGTTCTGAAACCCTCCAGGATCTGATGGCACTCTGGGAGTGTGGGCAGTATGTGTTCATTTGCTCCAGTGCTGTATGCTGCTGCACAAGCCCTGAGAGGCCATTGTGATAGCTTGAAATAGCAAGATGTGCCAAAAACCACCTTACTCATGTTCTTTGCTCAGTCTCATTCATGCCCTGGGCATGTTCTTACATTAAATCTGCATCAAAGCAAAAGGGAGATGGGATAGACACAAGAACACTGTTGGCTCCATGTGGCCTTTAAGTGTCCTTATGTTGAGGGATGTTACCCTGTGAAAATACCTTCCAAGGTCTTGGTTCCTATAACAAACAGAATAAGTATCTAGAGATAGCATCCACTTTTCCTTCACCAAGATGTGTCCATGAATAAAGCCTCACATGTACCTCTCTCGTTTTAGCTGTGTGCAACCCGAAGTGTCTGTTTGGAGGCAAATGTGTATTGCCCAATGTGTGCTCTTGCCGTCCAGGTTATACTGGAATTCTCTGTGGGAAGAAAATTGAGGTACGTGTAGAGCCAAGACACCATCACAATCCAGTGATCTGGGAGTTAATTAACTAGTGCACCCATGTCCAGTGAAGCAGCATGATATACACCAAATGTGTATTTTGTCTGATTTCTTCCTTTCACTCTGCAGCAAGGGAAAATTAATGGAATTTCTAAGAGCTTTTCCAGTAACTTTTAGGTTCTAATACTTACAGAATTGTTCTCAGTACCAAGTGTAAACTTCCTTTTTTTCAAATTAAGCTGATTGTCTCTTGTCATGCAGTAGGAATTGATAGCTATCCTCTTCACAACAACCACTATTTTCTTTTCCAGCATCTGGCCTCATTTTAGGGAAGAGTGTCCTACTGATGACTTTCTTAGCTTGCATCAAGTCAAGCCCTGATCTTTTCCCAACTAACTACACTGCCAGTCAGTTCATCAAGTGTTACTTGGGAATAACTTTATTTTTTTGTATCAGAGGGAATGATGACCATTTCTCCGTTTTGTCATGCAATTTTCTGTTGGATTCCCTTGCTTGAGTGCTGATACTCACTCACTGAAGTAATTTGATTAAAATATTTTCTTAAAACTAACTGTTTTGTGATGTCTGAAGTAAAAGCATTCTGCTCCTCTCGCATAATCTATGGTGTTTCTCTTCTTTTAATTTCAGTGTATTTAGACACATTTGTGCTGCCAGCAGAATGCAGAGATGCAGTAGATTTGTTTCAGAAATTGAAACAAATAAGTATTCATACATATTTTGAAAATATGCAACTACTCATTCTATATCAACAAGACTGTAATGTTTGTAGTATGGATTTCCAAAATGTGACCCAAAGAGAGAAATAATTTTGATTTAAAGGTTTTCATAAATATGTCCTGCACTGAGTTAGTCTATTTTTAGTCTAAAAAAATCTATATTGTCAGTCAGGCAGTGCTGTATCATACATTGATCAAAATGGCACATTTTTCTTAATTAAATAAAAAAACCTATAAGCCCAAGTTTCATTTAATGTTTTCATTCTGCATATCAGGCAAGCAGAGATTCATTAAAATTGTTTCATAAACTTAATCATAATAATGGGTTGCCTCATTAAAGTTTGGTTTTAATATTTGTTTTCTCTCTCTAAGGTACAAAGACATTATGGTTGAAGAAGTGTGGCAGTTCAATTGCAGTGCTGCATGGATGTATGAGACTTGAAAATAGCAAAAGGGTTGAAGGCAATTTCAGAGTCATTTAAATGAAAGGAATATTGAGAAGCCTTATTTTAAAAGATTCACATTAATCACAAATGTTGGTGAGCTTCAAAACAACAATCCTATAGTCATTAAAACATATGTATATTCCCGTAATTTTTTGCTACCTCATGTACAAACCCCACAGCCTCTGATGTCTTTATTGAATTCCCAGATCAGATGTCTGAGCCCAAAATCCTGAAGTTTATTCAACTGGACTGTGGATTTTCTGTTGAGAGAACAAGACTGTAGCAGCTGTTGGGTGTCTAGCAAGGAAGGCAGCACTTCTGCAGGTGTGAATGGTACCTCCTGTTTACAGACACTGTTTACGTACATATTATTTGGCTGCAGACAGAAGGAAAAGCAAGGTTTTTCCTGTTTTGTATTTACGTGTGTCTTGTTGTAACAACAAGCCAGTAGCAAGGAAGGAGGGGAAACCAGAACTGAGGCTGGGCTACTAACAATGAGGGCAAGGCCTTCTGCCCTGTTAACAGCCAGCCAGATACAGAATGACTCTGATTTAGCTATGACAAGCCTTTGCAGCCAGAAGCCAGATCCCAACTTTTCTGTTTTGACTTCATTACTTACAGTCACAAATTTGAAGAGCCAGCTACTGAATTATTCCTGTTTCTGTAAGATTTTTATGCCCCTGTCTGAGATGGCAGTCAGTAATATGAGAAAATTTTGTTCCCAAGACTCTTAGAGAATTTAACAATGCTTTCAGCAATGCTGATTCTTAAAATAGGAACTAATAAGAGGAGAAATGTGTTGTACATCATGCCATCCATACTCATCATGTCAGAAAGTATTTGTAAAGATTTCACTGAGGATTTTTTTCCATTACCAATTGCTCCAATGAACTGTTAGCGCCTACCAGCTGCCAGATAGTTTTTGAAAAGATAAAATTCCTACAGAGGACTGTTATCTTCTCCCAGATCTGAGAAAGACATTTCAGCTCCTGCCATAACAATGTAATAGACACAGACACCCCTTTAGCTGAGCCATTGAAGTTTACTGCTTTGGTTTTTTAAGCCAAAAATAAGCATCATGACTTCTGGTTCTCCTGAGCAATATTCAGTTTATATGCACTAATTTTGAACAGGAAGAAAACAGAGGTAATTTTGCCATTTACTGCGATTCTGGGATGCCGATTACCAAATCATACCTGTTAGCAGCTCTGTGCTTAGATTTCTCCTCACTTTTTGATAGTTTCTTAAGTCATCTTGCAAAGTAAGCTGGCATTTTGAGAGCTGAGCATCATTCTAGAATGATACCTCATGGATTTCCAAGTGCCTTACTGGTGTATTTAAAAAATGTCCAATTTCCCACTTGCATTTTAAATTTCAGTGTTTCCATAGTTTCTTCCAATCAAGCATCCCCGTGGCTGATAGCCTGATGATCTGGGAACAATTACATTATTTCAAACCTACTCCTCTTGGACATTTCCTTTCCCACATCTCACAAAGATGTTGATGAACAGAATCTGACTAGCTCTTGGAACTGTTTTGGATACACAAGGTACTGAACAAGTTTTTAGAGTACAAACACACCAATATAACATAATCCCTTATTGTAATCACTGCTGTTCCATGTGTCAGTTACTGAGGTACCATGCAAAAAAGAAAGATAACATTGGTCTGAATCACTGCTAATACTACTTTAGTTAATGAGTTTGTGCAATCCTTCACTCACAAAACTTAATCAATACATATATGTGCATTTCTAGGATTTCAGGCTCAATAAAGGGTTTTTTTTAATTATAATCATTAGTGTTTGCTGTTTATTTTCAATGGTTTTAAAGGCAGAAATTATTTCTTTTACATTTTCCAAATGCAAGCTGTGTGAACAAAAGCACATCCAGAGTTTTGCTACAGTAGCTAAAAATGCTCAGTGCTAAGCTGTGCTATTTTTGCTATTTTCCAGCGAGCACACGATGCAGAAAAGTTATTAGTACATGCAAAATGCCAGATAGCTACTTCAAAACTGCCCAGTAATTATGTGATTAGTTGAAACTGTTTTGTTACTACATTGTCTATCATACACATGAAACAGAATTCACTGTAATTAGAAAGCACATGGCAACAATACAGTAAAATTGCCCAGTGTACCAAGATGTGGATTTCTATAGAGGGCTTGTGCACAGAGGTTAACAGAACTGCTGAAATTGTAACGTGCAATTAGGCCCAAAAGAGTTAGGGGATGTAGGAGTGGGGAGAAGGGTTGGAGTTGACACAGTTCCACTCTGGAGGAATGAAGGACAACTTGTATCAAACGGAAGATTTTGCAGTGATTCTTACCACATTATGCACAACATCAGTATCTTAGTTGAAGTTTCTTGCATGATTTCTTTAAACACTAAAGAGTGCTGGAAGGTACCTATGTACATCATCCATTTATTACCTGGTTGTACTACAGACCTTGCTCTGCAGGCCAGCAGAAATTCTCCCAAGTGCACATTGATTTTTGCCCCCAATCTTGAAATGATCTTTCAAAATGCAGTACAGTGAATGTTCTCTGAAGGAAGGGCTTGTATCAAAGAAGATATCACATCATGTTGGCTATGATTTAAAAATAAAACCACAAGTGGGCCCTATGGGAAAGGCTCTTTCTTTTTACGAAACTTAATTATATATTTTCATAGCTGAGAAGAGAAAGCAAGTTAACATTTCCATTTACCAAAAGCAAACTCGTGAAGAAGTATCAGCACAGCCCTAAAGTAAATAGGTATAAAAACTGAAGCTACTTGACAAATTGGCTACACCCACTTCATTATTTGTCCAAATGGAAAAATCCAAAGTTTAAATTCTCAAAACATAACATTGGGGTACATATACAAACCCAAATGTAGAGGTTAGAACGTTTTGCTAATAACTAAAGTTGTTTATGCAATTTCTGTCATTTAAAGGTGTCATGTGCTGATATCAGGTCATTTTACCAACTTCTGCCCACAGCTCAGTTTAGCTAGCAAATGGTATTTTACAGCTAAACCAAGTAAATCCATTCTTGCCAGAAGCACTTAGAGCAGAAGAGAAAACATTAATAAAAATGTGCATGTAAGTAAACTGAAAAGGAGAAACACCTCACCTTTCTATGCACACTCTAGAAAGACAGAGTATCAAAAATGCAACCACTGCAATACCCCTAAAATTTTTAGTTGTTTTAGTGAAAACCAGAGTATCTGTAGAAGGTGTTACAGTTAGCTCTAATGAATAAGGGAGCTAGCATGTTCTGTGTTGCTTTTCTTGACCTTTGAGCTGCATGATTACTTATCTCCCCACAGGAAGACATAGCTATCTCCAAAAATTACATACTCTAACTAGTATGTTCAGTCCTCCAGTGAGGAGAAAACAAACAAAAGACAAGAATTACTGGCAGTTCTTTTAGTCTTTTTAGTTTGTTTAACTGTGGAAATAATTATCTGGGGACACAGACTGTCATTAATAATACATTCTAAGATTGTTCGACTCTAACTAACTAGAAAAATCACTTTTACACTCACTTAAAGTTTAATTGCATGATAAAAAGAAATATTTCTTAAAATCAAAACAAACAAACAAAAAACCCCAACCAAAATCAAGAGGAGCACTGTAGTCAGTAGATGGTGCTATGTTCAAGTAGTATTTCTGAAATACGCCATTGCATTCTGTGTGGCATCAAATTACTGCTTACTTCAGTTATTTCTAAACAGGAAACCAAATTAGCATTTGTTTTGGCCTGTTCAGAAGCACCAATTACAGATCTTTCAATGACTGCTTCTGGTCTCTTGCTCCTGACAATGCCAATATCTCTTCCATCTTCTAGTCACTATTACTGTCACTTTTGTCTTTATTAGTTGAAGTCAGTCTTTTTGGGAATAATACTGAGATATTATGCTTCTTTGTATTTACATAGTACTGATTATTTATTCTAAATTTTGGGTCTGGTGCAAGTAATTTTTTGCAAGTAATTATACCTTAGGTGACATACTATTTGGCAGGGAATGAATGGGAATTCATTCCCTGGCAAATAGTATGTCACCTAAGGTAAAATAAATATATTATAATATCATTGTATATATATATATATATATATGTATATATATATAAAATATATTATCAGCCTAACTCCTGAATTTCTAAATTATGGCATGATGTAGTGGGCTGTGACACAGGATTACATCATCAATCTCATCATCATTATAAAACTTCAGAACCATTAATGAAATAATTTTCCACACATGAGAATCACATTTTCACCAGCAGGCGTGAAATAGCCAGTGTATCCCAGCAAAAGCAGCACAAAAAATGTGCATTCCTCTTATGCTGGGCCCTGTCCCTGCAGGAAATCCTTCACAACACCACTGCAGCAGGTTTCCTCTGAGCCTCCAAAGCAAGTACAGGAGAAAGTTCAACTATGCAATTGATCAGAACAGGAAACAGGAGTCTCAGGAACTAAACCATTGCCTTTCAATTGCCCTCTGCACGCTTGGGCACCCTCTTGTAGAGAAGATTGGTAACTAAGAAGACCCCATTACCTTTGCCTCTTTGCTCAGTGGCTTGTAATCCCAGGAGAAACAGGTCCACCCAAGTCACTGCCCATGGGAGCTACATGTTCTGGTAGTTAAACACAGCTAAAATGTTGTTCAAACAAAAAGTAATGCATAGCTAAAATCCTCACACGCACAGAAAAAATTCCAGTTTCATCTAGAAGACAATGAAAATCAATCTCTCTCAAAAAAAACCCACCTGATCTGAGCATCATTTGGAAAGTTCACTGATTCAGGTTCTGTGTATTGGCAAAACCTTCCTCAACAGTGCCATACAAAAAACAGCACAAATGAGACAAGGAACAATGAACATAGGAAACCCTCCATTCTGCAGCCCATTCAAAAGGCTGCAAAACCTAAATGAAGCCAAACAGGAACATCTCCAGAAGACAACGTCAACATCCCCCACACGTGATTTGTGACAGGCACAGCTTTTCCTCACTGCTAGTCTGCAGCCTCCCGTTATACTGCTCCCAGAACAACACAGTCTTGAATAGCATAGAATTATCAATGTCTCCAGAAGAAAAATTCATTTCCCTGTCTCACTGGGGTAAGGAAAGGAAATAATTGGATGTTGAGATATGGTCAGATAATATGACCTTAGAAGTAGTCAAGATAAGAACTCTCAGAGTATCAGCATGGGTTAAGCTTTTAGAAAGTAACAGCAGAATTGACTGAACAAGTGTTGATGGGGGAGTGCTAGCTGTTGGGTTTTTTTAAAAATACTGTTTAGCTGATTGAGATCCAGATCAGATTGGAGGGGGAGGGACAGGAAGCAGACATAAAGTGATAACCATGATTTAAATAAGATGCTTTGCAGTTTGGTAATGTTCCAGGAAGATGCAAACTCTGCAAGTTTCCTCTTGCAACTGTTTAATTTCAAGGCAAATTATATTTGAACTAACATTCACTTCTGATGATGTGAATTGAGGGCTTTTTGTTTCATGCGCTTTTAAAAAATGTAATTATATGACACAGTAAGTCTAGTCAAAGGGGAGAAAAATCGAAAAGAAGAGCATAGATCTATTCTGACTTGATTTGAGGAAAATTTTATTTCAAGGTCAGCTGTATCGATCAAGAATAATACTTTTGCTTATAAAGAAAAAATGAGGAGAAAAGGTGTCATACATTGCACACAGTTGGATAATTGTAACAACTTTCTTACAATCAGCAATACCTTCCTTTCATATAGAAAAGCATGTACTTAATATAGTGAGGACAAAAATCTGTCTGAAATCAAGTTACCATGTCTATTTTAAGGACCCCCACTGCTGCAGACTTCCTCTCTGTATAGTCACGTAAAAAAAAAAAAAAAAAAAAAAAAGCAGAAATGCAGATTATCTTGGCTGAAGTTGCTTCATTCCTTCCTTTTCTTTGTACACTGTGGCCCAGAGTATGGCAGTCGACATCTACACACATTTGGAGCGATGCATTTCCCTCCGTGCTGGCAGGGCAGTTTACACACAGCTGAAATGAGACACCAGATACACGTCATATCTTCAGCACAACACAGGATCATTTTTCTGTCTCGCTGCAGTAGCAGAATTGTTCCCTGGTGACTGCACTGGGACAGTATAAATAAAAGCATAATGGAAGAACTGAAAAGCAATGTCTCTCAATTTATGGCATTGTGGCCTTCACTGGAATACAGGCACAGTATGTCTAGTCTTATCCATGCTCCATTTCCCTTTTAAAATACTATAATTTCTGTTCTTTAGGGCACAGGCTTTTTTTGAGATGGATGCCCCCATAAAAGTGAGAGAACAATAAAATTTCCTGCTGAAACTTATTCAAGCCAGTGCTTGGATCCACACCCATGAGGAAACAATCACCTCATCCTAGCAGTATCTCACACATGGCCCTCCTCTTCCTCCACAAGAGCAGAGGAGGGCTGCGTGGGCACAGCTTCAGCTGTCCCCTGCTACACACCAGTTCAGCTGACAAGCCAGGGGCTGCAATTTATGTATGAGCATGTACACAAAAGAAGTCAAACTTGATGCAGATCTAGTTAGCTGGAGAACTGATTATTTTGACATTAGGAATCTGAACACTTCTGCCATTACTGCAGCTGCAGGGAGCTAAGCATTCTATAAGTTCTCTGCAACTCCCACACTTGGCTTTTAATATCACCCTCTATCTCAATACACTGATGAATATAAACCCATTTGGATGGTCAATGGGAATATCAACATATTACTTGTTAATGTTTGCTGGATCATCTGTATTGTAGAACTAATACTAGATGATTTAGTGCCACAGTCATGCCCACAGCCATGAGAAGATATCAGATGCAGAGGACTTAATCCAGAGACTCTGAATCAACAATATCCAGTTGAAAACCAATGTTTGCATAGTTTTCAGACTCCCAGAGAGCAAAAAAAGAAACCTTTGCTTTTTGTAGTCTCAGGATTACTGCCTTTAGCATCAGGGCAGTGCTGCTACAAGCATACAAGGCCCAAGAAGCAAAGATTAAAGACTTTATAATCACCTGCTTTTGTGAATCAAAGTTTGTGAAAATGGAAGTGGTTGTTCAGCAAGAGTGTCAGTACTAATCCTGATTACAGGCAGCTTTCAGACTTCTAAGAACACATGGAGTTGATTCTATCAACTTATCCTCAAAGTGCGAAGCAAGTTGAAATTTTACATGTCTAGAAAATTTAATGAAGCTTTTAACCCGCACCAGTAGCAATAGTACTTCTGTAATTTTCAGCTCCTTATACTGGGGTCTCAGTTTACAAACAATATTTCAGAAACACCAACAAAACATACCAAGTAATTAATTAAAAAAAATCTCTTTCAAAGTGAAAATGTTTCATGTTTCTGGCCAATCTACTCCCTATACCTACTTGCAAGAGCCCCAGTATGTGGAAGAAGGTCTCAGTTACTATTCTAAGATCCCTTCCCTGGAAGCTTTGTTAGGCCCTGAAGATTTGAACACTTTGATTGGTAAATCAAACGAGCAGAGGAAAGGATAAATGAAAAATGTCAGAAGTCATTTACCTAAGTGACATGCTCTACCGACCCATCCAGCTGGACAGCTACAAATCCCAGGAGCCACGCAAGCTCCATTATTCCGACAACCTTGAGGACAAATTGCTACAAGAAAAAGAATGGGTAAGTCAGCAGGATTTATAAAACTGATGTAGAAGAATCCTGACAGAATGAAAGATTCAGGATGATACAAGTCAAAATGGCAAAACACATTTTCTTCTAGGCCAGATATTCAACTGGTATAACTCCAAAAGCATTTCTGGGACCATGGAAATGGAAAATAAAAATAGGTACTGTGTAATGAATCTTGGTTTAAATGTGAACAGTTGTACACCTTAATACAAAATATTTTCACACTATTTTATCTGTGTAAACATCCATAATGTAGGTCACTCATTTCTGTAGTAATGCTATGACATTTCCATTAATACATTTAAAATGTTTTTGTTACTGCAGTTTTAGAATTAATATAAATATTTGCATGAATGTAGACACGCACCTTCCTGGCATCTTGATCCTGTCCAGCCAGAAGCACAGAGGCACTTCACGACTCCATTGACAGAGATGCATTCCCCACCATTCTGACAGCCTCCTTCACAGCTTACTGTGGAAGACAGCACACATTGGGCATTTCAGAAGCAGCATAGGACTTCAGATAATTGTCTTTAAACAGCTCGTCTGGCATCAACTACTTGTTTTATCACATCTGCAAAAGCTAAAATTTCAACTGTTCAGGGCAAGGCACTGTTCTACTTCTCACCAGTAACATTGCTGTTCATCAGCTACACCACAGGAACTAACAACATGCATATTGGTATCAAACTTGCCAAATCACTCTTGGTAAGCCAATAATATGTGGTGAAGGATTCATGTATTTCCTTACCTGACAGGATCTACATGTTACAAGAAGAGAAGAGGATATTCCTTTGACAAATGAAACTATGACTATAGTCAAGTTAAGCAGTGCCTTCCCAAAGGCCAAATACTTGAGTTAGCCTCTTCATTTCAGAATTGTTCTACACATCAAAGCCCTGAAGGCCTCATTAATGAAGCGTTATTTATGCCAGACATATGATTGGTATCAACTGCAGAGAGCACAATCACTGTTCTGTACAATCAAATGCTTCCTTTCACAAGCATGGATGTATATTCTATACCACCTTCACTGTATTGAAGAAAAACAACTATCCTTCACTGTAAAGATGGACACCTCAGATGTCTGCTTGATAATTTGTAGATAAAATTTCCAAATCTCTTGTTCAACTACAAGTATTGAGCACAATTTCAGCTAACAGATTTTTGGCACAAATACTGAACATGCAAGGACATGCAAGTCAAACCCAGCACAGCAGGAAAAGCTCTTCAATGTTTGTTTGCATATTACTTTGTCACACAATGTAAGTTAATGTATTTAATATTGACTGCAATTGATCCATCACAGTGACAGAAAGAAGTGCATGAGGACTGGATGAAAGCAAATATTACTCCAGTCTTCTAGAAGGGCAAGAAGGACCCAGGGAACTTCAGGATGATCTGCCTCACCTCAGCTCCTAGTGAGGTAATACAAAGACTGATGTTGGAAACCATTTCCAGGCACAATAAGGACAAGGAAATCATCAGCAGGTTTCACAGGGAGGGTGACCAAATGCTGGTACATATTGCCCTGGGAATTGTGGAGTCTCTGTCCTTGGTGATATTCAAAAGCCATGAAGACATGGCCTTCAGCAGCTGGCTCTAGGTAGCCCTGCTTGAGCAGGGAGCTTGGAAATCATGACCTCCAGAGGTCCTTTCCAGCCTCGCCCAGTCTGTCATTCTGTGAGATTCTGTGATAGCACACTGCACCACACCACAAGTTTGTACATGTACAACAGTGTTTTCTTGGATTGCCTTTTCCAATCCATGCATATATTCAATAGACTTCACAAAACCATCAAAACAGGTGTTTGCTATTCATTCTCTGTCATCTCCCATTGCATTGACACATGTATCCTTAGTTACTGGCCCTCAAAGTTACCATCTTGCAGATACTACATAAAAGGTTCAACCACTCAATGCAGAAATATGTATCTACACAAGCCATCTCAACAAATTATTTAGAAAGAATCTGTTACAGAGCTAAATGGAATATTCACTTAGCACATAAAAAGGGTATTTTCCAAGGCAAAAAGCTCACTCAGATTCTCACAACACATTTCAGCACATGTACTCCATCCCATCCTCCTGCAGGCATGCAGATCCTCTAGGCCATGCATGTCTTGATAGTAAGGTCAGAGATTTACAGAATTAAGGTCATTATTTCAAAGTGTGTTAGACCCAGGACTTGAGGCATTCTAAATTAATTTAGTCTGTTTTCAAACTCTTTGTCTTTCCAAGCTATCACTTCCTTGGGTTTTACCTTTATGACAGTATCTACCCCCATACCCAGGAGGACATCGGCATTTTCCAGGTCGGAGGCACTCTCCCCCATTTTTGCATTTTGGATAACATGTAGCTGTAAGACAGACAACGAAGAAAGCTTGGATAAATATTGGTGAATCTTACTAAAGTTACTACTTAAATACATAAGAAATTTGCACATAAGAAATTATTTTAATTTTATCAGTTTGTCTTAATATTTTCTAAGCTATTTCTGCCATGTCAACTCACATGGCTGATAAGGTGAAATCATTTGCCTGCACGGGGAGCACTCCACCACACTAAACAAAAGCTTAAGCAAAAGCACTCAAAACTAAGGAATGTTTTGGGCCTTGACAGAACAGGAAGAAAGACCCATATTAAACAGGAACACAGCTGAACTGCCAAAAAAGCTTTTGATAACTGGAGAAATAATGGAAATTAGGTAATAAAAAGAAACTATTCAATAAAAAGATGTTGCAACTTGAGAGGCATCATGTGATTCTTAAGATGAAATATCAGACTCTTTACTCTTTACTGGATTCCTACATTCATCTTCAGAAAAACTACATGCTCTGTTCCTTATACCTCTTCTCTAAAATGTCTCCAGAAGTAAGCCAGGATTTCTTTCTCCCCCACACTCTTTTCTTCCCTTTTTTTGCTTCAGCTGGCTTTTCAGAAACCTTTCTGAAATGTCCAGTGTTTGTTTAGCAAGCATCCAAGATAAATGTGACTTTTCTCCTAACTCTAATAATCTGTTGGGAGAAAAGTATCTATGATCATCATAAATCCTGAAACTTTTTCATTGCTGACAGCTTGGACAAGTTTGATAAGGCATGAATAAAAATCTCAATTTTGCAAAATTCTGGATAAATCCATTCAGATTGCAAACGAATTACCTATCATGTAGACTCTTTGCATGTCATAATCATCCCTGAATCAGCCCTGCTGTCTGAGAAAACATTTGGTTATTCACACACGGGCTTTAGAAACCCATCTGTGTCTGGGAGTCTCATCTGAGTTAGCTGCTGGTGTGAGGTGAGATGAGCTTTCTACTTATTCTTTGACTGGGATGGGTGAAAAGTAAAAAAGATGAACAACGAGTAACACCATCCTGATTTTGTCCTCATATACTTATTGCACTCTCAAGACACCCAACTGAAAAACAGAGGACTTTTCACATTAGTACCCACAGAATGAGTGCTAGCAGGCAAAGAAAGGACACAGATGTGAAAAAAACCAGCCAGTGCTCAGCTCTCCATAACTTTTACCAGATGCTCTCATTTCTTGCTAAGTATCATACAAGAGCTCCCGATTTAAGAACAATTCTGTTTCTGTGTTATTTTACACAGTTTTCAGTTTGGTTTTTTTTGACAGAACAAAGAATGAAGCTTCATTTATCCATTTTTTTTTCTACACCGATGACCTTACAAGCACAAGGATTCAGTGGTTTCCTTAACAATTCCAGACAGTTCACCTCTCTTGTTCAAGAACTGATCTGCCTCTCCACCAATATTTCACCTCTCCCTAAACCCCAAAATGTTTAGGAACCAACAGTTTTTGAAACAGTTCATACAGCAGTTTTTAATCTCCACTACACAGCACATTAGCTATCCAGTATTTGTCACCACCTGCTAGCCTCAGCCTCAAAATGAAACAACACTCCATGAACCATTACAGGGCTGAATGAAATTTTCAGCACCTCATTTCAGAGTTCAAAAAAAAAAAAAATTAAAAACCACATTTTAAATGAAGAACATTGAAAATTAGAACAAATATTGCACAATTTTATCACCTCTTCACATAGGGCAACATCCAAAGCAAAGGAGCTCCTGACACAGTGATTTTTTAGCATTTAATAGCCACAAGACCTACAGTTAAATTTTTAAACAAGAAAATTGGAAATTTTACATGTTAATTGAACAGGGTTTAAACTAAAACTCTTCTTCAGGGTGTTTGTTTTCGCATATTAGGTGGCATTTTCAAAAAAACCACTTTGTTTCTCCATGGAAACCAACAGGAACAGACTCCACTCTAGCTTTATGCCTCCTATTGTGGAAATGGGATGTACAAATTACTCTGTGCGCCAGGTAACATCCAGGAATGAAACAACAGTACTTTTAAAAGCATAATGTATTCCAAACAAAAAGAAATCCAGAAAATAAGCTACTTTCTACACACTCTTTTGATGCTTTTTTTAGTGACTAGTCCTGACTAATTGCACCTAGAGATACTAATTAAATATTGCTGTGGCTTAGAACACTGTTATGACTCTAAAAGCATTCAAGAACCATCTGGATGCAATCCTGGGCATTGTGCTCTAGGATGACCCTGCTTGGGCAGGGATGTTGTACCAGAGGACCTCCTGGTCACTTCCAAACTGATTCTGTGATTCCTTAAATACTTACAGGCAAGTATTTCAGCGTGCAGTTAAAGCAGTAGGAGGAATAAAACACCAAAGCCTGTCCAGCGAATGACCTCTTACCCAACACCCAAGTGCCAAAAAGTTCTCTGTGGACCCACGGCCATGTCCAACAGCGGGGTCTGCTTACTAACGTGGGGTCTTCATGCTGGCTTTTGGCTGAGCTCCAAAGAGTGCCTTAACTCTCTTCTTCCACCTCGCCTCCTTTAGGTCCTCCCCGGCACCTCACCACCCGCCTCTCACAGCAGACCCAAACCCGATCTCCTCAGCCCTTCCCGCAGGGATTGCTGGCCGGAGGGCTGGCACGACAGAGAGCGAGCCGGCAGGGCTTGTGCCCATCCCGCAGGGCTTGTGCCCATCCCGCAGGGCTTGTGCCCACCCCTGGCGCGCTCGGAGCGCCCCGGGAGCGGCGCGTCCCGCCCCGCGTTACCGTGCTGGCAGCGCTCGCCCTCGTAGCCCTTGGAGCAGAGGCAGGAGCCGTCGGCGAGGCAGAGCCCGCCGTGCCGGCAGCGCGGGCTGCAGGCGGGGGCCGGGCCGGGGCAGAGCGAGCACAGCCACAGCCCCAGCAGCAGCCGCAGCCCCGCCATGGCCCGGCACGGCACGGCACGGCACGGCCCGGCAGCCCCGGCTCGGGTAGCGCGTCCCGCTCCGCTCCGCTGCCGCTCCTCTCCGCTCGCTGCCCTCTCAGCCCCGCTCCTTCACGCTCCTCTCGCTTTTACCCTCTCAGTCCGCTCCCACTCCTCCTCCTCCTCCTTCTCCTCCTGAGCGCCGGCCTCCCCCGCCCGCCGCCCCCCGTGCCGTGTCACGGCGGGTGGGAGCCCCCCCGAGCGCCCGTGACCCCAGCAGGGCCGGGGCTGCCGAGAAAGGAGGCTCTGGGGTGACCTTGTCACCCTCTACAACTCCCTGAAAGGAGTTTGGAGCCAGGTGGGGGGGTCGGCATCTTCTCCCAGGTAACCAGCGACAGGACAGGACACGAGGACATACTCTAAAGCTGCACCAGGGGAGGTTTAGGTGGGACATTAGGAGGAATTTCGTCACAGAAAGGGTTTCTAGACATCTAGACACTGCCCAGGAAGATGGTGGAATCGTCATCCCTAGTGGTGTTTGAGGAAAGACTGGATGTGGCACATAGTGGCTTCGTGGTGGTTCAGTCATAGATTGGATTCAGTCTTCTCATAGGTCTTTTCCAACTTGACTGATCCTGTGATTTTATCTGCAGGTCCAGAGGCCTCCAACAGCAGAGGAACAGGCACCAGGTCATCACAGGATGTTTTGGACAAGGAGCCCTCCTTAGCTCCCAGCCTGCTGGCATGCCCGACACCTGCTGGCCCTGCCACCACTTCCAGGACAGCCCAGCTCTGAACTCCTGCCCTGTTTGAGACCCCACAGACTCTGATTTCTATACATTTCCATCTTTAAAGGTGCCATATGTGAATATCATGATATGATATTCAAAGGAGGGTTTCAGAGAGAGGACTTAGGGACTGAGATCACTGCCACCTGACAGAGGAGAGGAATATGGGTCTCATAGAATCACAGAATGGCTTGGTTTGAAAGGGGCCTTAAAAATCATCTGGTTACAGCACCCCTGCCATGAACAGGCACACCTTCCACTTCAAAGCCTTATCCAGCCTGGCCTTGAACACTTCCAGGGATATGACATCCACAGCTTCTCTGGGCAGCTTGTGTGCGTGCCTCACCATGTTCACAATAAAGAATTTCTTCTTTTCATCTGATCTAAAATTACTCTTTTTCTGTTTCAAGACATTTGCCCCATGTCCGGTCACTCCATGCCCTCCATGCTGGTCAAAAGTTCCTCTCCAGCTCTTCTGTGGTCCCTTTACATACTGGAAGGTACTCTAAATTCTTCCCAGAACCTTCTTTTCTTCAGGATGAATTGCCACAGCTCTTAGCCTGGCTTTATAGAAAAGGTACCCCAGCCCTCTGAGCATATTGACTGCTCTTCTCTGGACTTGCTCCTTGTCTCTGGGAATGGCTTGAATACAATTTTGTGACAAAAAAGCAATATATTTCAATTTGATCATGAAAATGTTTCTGTTGCAAAGGACACAAACATAGATGAAAACATTTTTTTTCGCTCATTATTTCCAATATTTCAAAAGCATTTCCTATAATTTCAAAAGTTTCCCAGAGAAATCACACACTTTCAGCACCAAGACTCAGCCCAACAAAGCATTTTCAGATGCACTGGAATGAGCAGTAGTGAAAAAGAGAGATTATAAGCACCTACACAAAGTATCTGCAGAAAAGTGAAATAAAGTTCATTTGAAAAACTAAGGGAAAACCAAGTCTTGTTGTTTACTGTGAAAGTTGACTTTGAATTACTTTTGCAAGCGGCATAAAACAGCTTAATTTATTTTCCAGATGAAGCAGGAGTATGATTTGGTTACTGCTTTCACTTTGACTGGAAATTAAAATTTGTGTGACTGCCTTGTAACCAGAATAAAAGCCAACAGTACTTCTGTTGTAAAACTGGTTTTAATCCCTTTTCACACCTGCAGAGTGTGGAACATACAGCTCATAGCAGCAGTAGAATACAAGGCAAATCTGCTGCCAATAGCATGAGGTGCTGTCTGGCTTCTTGCAAAGGTTAATATTATATAACATATAACATTATCTTTGCAAGACTACATTTAGACTTTCAAGTAGCAAAATACCATTAATTGGTTAAGCAAGAGTGACCTGAAAGTACAACAGCGAATAATTGCCTAAAACATGCACAATTCCCTCTTGCTTGTGCTTAGGCAACCAAAGCAACATTTAGAGGATACATACATTTGTCCTGTGCAAACTCACACAGCAAATATCCTTTCAAGTAGTAATGCTGAAGCAAAAAGCCCTGGTGATTTAATTGCTCATGCATAAATTGCCATAGTGTGTTGATTTGCTGTCTAGAATAAGAACATCCAAACCCCATTCCTATTGCAGTTCCAGCTGTGGTGAGGAGAACAGGGGCTCCTGTTCTTGTATGCAGTATTCCTTCTTGCAAGGACAGGAGTAATAGGATTATGCAGTGATACCAGTTTTAGTAAAGCTGCTTGCCAGAAATATATTGTGGAATAAATTCTTCCCAAAAGGAATAGCTTCCTTTATGCCATCCCCACAAGAGCAAAATGAGAAAAGAACTGAAGACACTGAATCTGGGTTGTATTGTTCTCTGAGTATATCATAAATTTGCACCTCCTTGACTTCTGCCAATAATTTCGTGCATATTGATTTCTTCACAGAAATATTTTTTCCATTACTGTCTTTCCTGTATAAGACAGTTTTATGTGGAAGTGTGCCTTTCTGATATTAATGCCTAGCAACAACTCTTTCATATAGAATTCTTTTCAGATTTTAAGAGCTATTCTTCATTATTCATGATTTTTAAAGCACTATTTATTTTCAGTTCCATATCCCATCTTCTCTATTCCAGCAAGAAGACTTTTGGTGGCTCAGGTTAATTAAGAGCCCCTTTTTATTTCTCTCTTGGTTTCCTTTGAGGATCTTAAAATAATTAATACAAAAGAAAATAATCATATTTTGAAATATGGCAAGTGCCCCATCAGAAAGGATAATTAAATGCAAAGACTATATTAAATAAGCTTGCCCAGGTGTTTCATTGAATGAAGTAAATTTGTTTAAACATTATCTTCTGTAGGAAGGATTAGGCTATTTCACCATTTTTGTGCATCTAAATTCATCTCAGGGCTTATCAAATTTGCTGAGCGCATGTCTGCATTTACATGCAGACATGTAAATTGAATCATGTTAACAGAGGTTCCCACTGAAAACAGAAATGCTTCCAGGCATCCAACATGCTTTAGCCTTAGAGGCACAATCTGATTAAAAAAAAAAAACAAAAAAACCCAAAAAAAACCAAAAAACAAAACAAACAAAAAACAAATCCCAGCAGGTAGTTTGAAAAAATCAAGTTTTAAAGTAGAAAATTAGACAAAGAGAATTAGGATTCATTCACTATCGTCATAATGGTCATATTTAATGCTTCTTTTAAAATAAAACCAAAATAAGGCAGTTTTGGCAGTAGAACATTCACAGGCTCAATTTTGTGTCAACGTCCTCCTGATGCACTTTATTATAGCAATATGAAGTAGCCTCTTGAGGGATGCTGCTATCTGCTCCAGAGAAGAAGACAGGGAAGAAATGAACTCTCCATTATAATCAGAGTTAAGGTACTCCGTGGAGTGGTATACTATGAGAATAAGGATGCTCACCTGGAGCCTGGGGTTCTGCTCCATGTAAGGCAAAGCAGGTACAAGACTTGGGTCCCCAGGAGCCCTGTGGGAAGACACCACTTCTGGCCAGCTTAGAGCAGGTGCATGTGTCTCTTGCCTATTTCAAAGACTTTCATTTCGTTTCAGTGTGGAAAATATTCAGGAAGTACAAGCTCAGATCTCCACATGCCATGGGAATTTATGAGCCAGCCAGCTGTAACACAGCACAACCTCCTCTCAGTAATAGTAACTTCTAAGAAAACAATAAGCTTAGAAATTGGGATACAAAATCTTAGACGGTTCTCGTGCAGAGGTGATACACAAGCATCAAATAAAATTTCAGTATCTCAATAATGAACTGGAATTTCTGGGATGAGAGGTAATGTTAGAAGGTGTATTACACAGCTGCCTCTTTACTAGCCCTGTGCAGCATGTGCAGTTCCAAGCTCTGGCACAATCATCCTTGCACTGTTACAGCTGCACTGGGTGCTGTACCTAAGTACACCTAAAAAAATGTGTCATCCAGAGATGATGCTCTGTTTATCGTGTCACATCACAGGTAGAAACCCCATTTATAAGTGCTTTTCAGCATAATTTGGTCTCTGTTCTACCACGTGTGGGTGAGCCATCAGTTAATGGTACAGTTAAGTAGCACTGATCACAGCTGTATCTGAACTCAAGCCCACATCAGGGCTGTCAGATAATAGGACTTATGACCAACATCAGTCTTTTTGTTGACAGCTTGAATACGGATCTGTCTTCCAGTGCAATTGGGCTTCAGTGGCATTTCAATGAAAGTCACTTTAGTTCTGCTAAAAGAAGGAAAATTATATCTGGGTTTATTTTCAAACATACCCATGTGTGAATTAAGTGAGCAGAAATACTATTCATGCACAGGCTATGTACAAACATTCATCCACAACTGCAAGGCACATCTCTTCTTGGTGTCCAAAATTAGGGGCCTCTGTGGATTGCATGTACAGATTGTCCCCATTAGTGCACCTAGCCCTGGTTCCATAATATGAAACCCTATTTTAATTTATATGAAATTAATGCATTAATCCAAATGATGCCAGCCCTGTATGCAACTTCAAAACCATTATTCTAATAAGTAATTTTCTCCACATAACAAACTCTCAATACATGAGCTTTAGTCAACAAGACTGATGTGCACTGAAGTGCTTGTTTACAGATTTATCTTGCTTACTAGATAGAAGCATGAAAAAGGTATTTGTTAGTGAGATACTTCAGAATTAACACTTCAGTCATTGCAATTAGTTATAAATCTCTCAGATTGCCACCTTATGTAGGCATTTTCAATTAGAGTGCAGAATAAATCTGTGCCTGTGGACTCTGGGTAACCCAAAGCAATACAGGAGTATTGTCAAAAGACCAGCCAGGCTCACTCAAGCAGTTTAACTCTCTTTGAAGCTTTGTTCTGTGCAAGTCAAGGTCACCCAGTCACTACTCCCTCTTCTGAGTCTTGGATGTAAATTGCCTGACAGGAAAAGAAACAGCATTTCTTCTTCCCATTAAAAAGTACTGAGAAAAAAGATCAAGGCTTGTCTTGCTGTTTGGCAAACAGCTCAGCTTTCAGCAGTAAACCTAATTTGTTGTTGGATCTGCTTCTATCTTCCAGGATAGTTTGGTGATGTCTAAGCTAAGAAACCTTCCATTTCTACAGAGCGAGTACACCAGTGATTCTTTATCTTATTTCACAAGCATAAAGCATTACTTCAAAATTTAAATTTTATAAAAGATGGCCCTAACATTCCACTGCAGGCCACCTTGGTTAGTCACTGCAACCAGGAGAGACCAAATCCCTGCACAAATATAACACCCAATTTAAAGGGATTTTCTGCTCATTCTAAAGGTGTTGAGATCAGCCCCATTCTGTAGATGCACCATCTGAAACATGCTGAGCAGACACCCATCAGTGAAACCCCAAACCTTTGATTAATATTCAAAAATAACTTAAGGACCAAAGTTCAGCTAAAGCAAGACTGCGAGACACTTAAGTATCACATCCAGCTACTTTTAGACCCATCTGGAAACCTCCTTATTTTTGTCAGTACTATAGTATCAGACCCTATATTCTGGCAAATGAAAGGGCATGATGCTGCAAGGTTACTTCCAAGGTTATCTTGAATTTCTATTTGGCCTGGAGTTTAGAGGACTCAGTATCTCACAATACCATCAAAGCCAAACTGAAATAGTCCTCATCTGCTTTTCTTTCTGCATTGCATGAAGTTGGCTTGCAAGTAAATGAAAATTTTCCAGTTTTCTCACCACTCATGGGTTCTCAGCCTTATCCCTCAGAAATAAGTATGGAGTTTTTTTGGTCCCAAAATCTTACATTTTTCCCTCAAAGAAATTTGGCATAATATTCAGTGAAAATAGTTATTGAATAGTACTTGGTGTAACTATTGAGTATAACTCAGACACCACTACTGTACACAGTATAAATACCAGGGGCCTAATGTTCTGTAAATTAGTTGAAGTGGAAAGTCCATATTCACAATTCATTCTGATTAACTTGAGGAAAAAACACAAGAGGCAAAATACTAATTCTAAGATAGGGGCTTTTTTAATATTGAGTAGTGAATTTTACAGAATTCAGCTTTATATCAATCAACTTCCTGCAGTATCAAGTACAAGTGATGATTTGGTATTTATATAGTTGTTATAGTAGCATAATTCCCATACACACTTACACTGCTGTAAGTCAGAGCAGACACTACTGAAGCTGTCCCAGAGTAAAATTAGTGTGAGTGGAAGCATTCAGAGAATCATCCTTAAGAAATAAAGATATCGCTTTGTCTGCCACAGAAACAGTGCCAACTTTAGGGTGAATGTGGCTACTGTTCAGCAGGGCCCAGCAACATTATCCACCAGTGTGAAACAGGAAATGAACAAAAAAACCCCCCACATCTAATAGATATTTGAATATGGTAGGATGTAATTACTCATGCTGGAATTCATTCAAAGAATCAGCATTCTCAATGCTCCCTTATTTAAAAAAGAAAAAAGTACAATCAGTTCTTTACTGTCCACCAACAGAGAAGACTTAGGTTTGGCAGCTGATTGTTGAAAAATTGGTTCAAGACATATTTCTCTGGTTTTCCTGTCATCATTATGTTTATTATGCTTCAAATCTACATCTGAACAAAGAAAGTGGAAGCTCAGTTAAACAGTACTTGGAAGTTCTTTCTTTACAAGTTTAAAATTAATTATAAATGTTTCCAGTTTGTATTTGTTCTCACAGCTCTTCTGAGGGGAAATTAAACAGCAGAACCACTTTACAAATGGGGAGACAACAAAAAGTGCTTTGGCAACTCATATTTAGAGCTAAGGTATTGTTTGGGCCACAACTGAAACATGACAGCATGACTAATGGAAATGTGTCTTCATGTGATCTGGGGCTCTCTGGCCAGGAAATTAATATGTGAAAAGAAGGAAGTCAGACAGTAATTTATTTCTAAAGAGCTCTGTCATTCATCTAAAAACCACTGTCAAGCATCATCTTTCCTAACTGTATAGCTATGAGCATGTCAAGGGAGCACACCTCTAACTTAAACAGAGCTGGAATCTGAGCCCTAGAAACTTAGAAAGTGAGGATTCCTAAACATAAATCCTTAAAGACTACAGAGCAAACAGGTTAATAATGAATTAAAATTCATGTTAGCCAACAAACAAAAAAAGGGAAAATTATCATTAATACCAATGAAAATGTCTCAAATCTACTCTGACTCATACATGTGTAGGTTACAGGTGGAGGAAATTAATATACCCAGAACATCTTAATGTTTGTAGGAAAAAACTCCATCTTTGTCATTGCCCCTCTTTAAACATCACATTACACAGGTGATCTCCAATTATTCTGCTCAGCTCTGCTCTCTGCCATTTATACACCACTGTGCTCCACTTAAACTCAACCCCTTGATGGACACTAACTCTGATGGACACTTTTGTCTTCACTGATTGAATTTTAAAACTTGTGACAAAGAGTTAGGAATGTAATCCTAGAAAACTCAAGTAGATAAACAAAATTTTTACACTACGATTTCTGTTTGTTTATTATATTTATTTATCTGTGTGTCTTTTGAACTCCTAGGGTATGTAACAATATTCCTAATTTCACTTTTTATAAATGCAAAATAGCTACTTTGTACATACATGCACAGCTGGGAACACATGCCCATGAAACAGAGTCTGAGGTGGCCTGGCATTCTAGCACAGTCCAAGTCCAAAAATCCTGAAAATCCTTCCAAGACATAGGATTCTCCATTTGCTGGTTTAGACATCCCATCTACAAGCACTAGCAATGCAATCCCTTGCATTACCTTAGATGATTTTGGCATTTGACATTTTTTTTAAACCAATTTCTTAGGCTGTATCTCTTGGAAGCTTCCTTCTCTTTGTTACAAAATTACAATTGCAAGTCATATGAGAATCTCCAGTGTGGAGGCAGGACAATTCTCATTTTATCACATGATCATTTCACAACTTCTCAGTTTGTTCATTATTATTCTTAAGTGGTTTAAATCTAGCCCCAGTATAGTTGGCAGATACCAAAGTCTGGGATCCTGGTCCCCACAAGCGGTAATTCAACCTAAATAAAAGAGATCTTTCTGCACCTAATTGCCATCCATTGGGAAACTTAGAAGTCCTTGGGTGAAATTTGTCCCCATTTTGTCCCCATGGGCACAAAATGATCACATATCTCTGGGCTGATCCGACCCAGAGCTGTATAATGGAAGTTGCACCACATATATAAAACTTAACAGAAGAGAGCAGAGCTGTGGCAAACACAGCTCTGCCTTAGAACACAGTAGAAGAAAGATCAGCAAAAATGTTTCAGACAATTTAAACCAAAACACTGACTGTACAAATTTAACTGAGTACACTTGATGAAGATGAGACCAATAAAAGCCCAGCTGCTTAGCACTTTTGACTTTCAGCTCACACTGCTTGTATGCAAGATGATTTTGGTTTCAAACTGAATGTTGCTGGCTGGAGATTAATAAGTAGGCTGAACATATGCTCTCTGTCTTGTTTTAGGAGAAAAGAATAACCAAAGTTCAAAATGTGAGTTCTGAAAACCAGCCTCAATAATGCAAACAGATCTTAAGGCAGCCTCTACCTCTCTGCAATGATTAATACCAATGTCAAAATATTTCATTTTTACTGATTTCAGTGAAGAAAAAGTCCAGTCCTGCATAATTAGCCTCTTCTGTGCCTTAAACAAGACAACCAGACAATACCAAATAGCCTTCCCCTTTTTAGGTTTTTTTACATACTTCCATTAAGGGTCTTAACATTTTTTCTAAGGCAAAATGGAATACAACACCATAAATACAATTTAGTTAATACTGTTAGATTATGATGCCTCCATCCTCTCTTTAGAATGTTGCGCAGTGGCAGCAGTTTCCATTTCTAAAAATAATTTTGTACCTATAATTTTATTTTGCCACAATTAAAACTAGTAACAAACATGTTACCAATAGTATTTGCCAGCAAAATCTTTCAAAAGGTAGCATATCTGCATTAAAAAATTGTGTAACATTCTCATACATATTTGCTCTTTTTTAGGAGATATGCAGTTCTGTCTTAAGATCCCATATTGGTGACTACAGAGGCTGCCAAAAATACTACAGTAAAGGATGTCAAATGTTGCTCTGTGAAGTTATTTTAAGAGCCTGTTAAGGTGGATTGCAGAATTAATGTAGGTTGCAGAACTCTGTTTTAAGACAAATCATTATTAGAAGGTGCATTGTCTTAATTTCTATGGGGCTGATATTTTCACACTTTATGTATTAGCTTATGGGCTAAAATACCCCACATGGCTGATGAAGTGAAGGTGAAACTTATTTTTTCCTGTCTGGTGGAATTTCTAGAGTTGGTCACTTGCTTTGAGCAAGTTGGTGTCTTGCTGCCCTGGCACCTTAAACTAAGATGGCCCTGCATGTGCAAATCAATATATATCTGCAAGGAAGAAATGACAAAACAGGCATGCTATTTTCCATAAATCATACATCCTCCAATTCCCTTTCTTTCTAATGGCACTCAGAGGAGCACCCGGGCTGCAGATCACAAATGGGGAGCCATCATGTCCCTCTCCAGCCAGCTCAAGGGTGGCATTCAAGTGTTCTAGACACAATTCAAACTGCCCTTTACACTTGGTAATCAATATGAAACATCACTAATGTCTGACTCGTTGTTAGAAGTGGTTTTTACACTGCCAAAAGAAGATAAGGATAATGGGAACCTGCACTATCCCAATGGTTCCAAGGACTCTGTGTCACTTCACCCCTTCTTAGCCCTTTGAGCCATCCAGCACCAGCATCCCGCACAAACAAAAACGTGAAATCAACCTCTTGAGAAAATAGTGTTGATCCTCAGAAAAAAACCCAAAATATATGAAGGATATTGCCAAAGCTTTATCTGCTTAAACCTGCATGGAATTATCTTAGTGAAAAATTAGAGAAACCAAATAGCCATAAGGAGGGAATGTTTCCCATCATAAAGAAACATCCCACCAGTGGCTCCCTGCCAGCAGAGACTGAGAAAGAGAGGAGGACACCAGCTCCTGTGGAGCAGCGCAATCAAAACCATGTAGCAGTCATTCTGCCCACTCAAAAATCACCCCATTGGAGTCTCCCCAGTGCAAAACCAGGGCTATGGCCCAGGTACTGGCCAATAGCAGGCCAATGCTACTATTTCTGGGCATGCTTGTGGATATAGTTCTCATGAGTTACTGTCAGTGTCCCAGTGAGGCTAATCACAGAAATAAGATAAGCAGTATATAGCCAAAGCCAAGCAAGAATGATTTAAAAGTAGTACCAAGCAAGGGAAGTTACAAAAATTAAAATTGTAGAAGCATGTGTTATGTTTCTGTTTTATAATAAGAACAAAAATAACAGTGAGAAAAAGAAGGTTTTATTTCTTATTTTCAGTGTGAAGAACACCTACATGGAATAATTCCATATTCATAGCTATTTCTCCTCTACAGCTATTATCTGTAAGCTGACACGGAAGCCAACACACAATACAGTCTAGTGCACTGAATGGAGTTATTATGAGACTGTAAGAACTTTTGTCTTCTTTGGAACCCTCACTCTAGCTACGGGCAATTATGAATTTGCAATAGAAGGAGAGGACCCAGCAATCTGCACAGCCCACATAGTGCATCACATTGTATCACTGGCACAGATTATGGATACAGCAGAGCTAAAGTGGAGTGTAAATACCTTAATGTCTTCCTTGCTTATGTCATTCCTGAGCATTAGCTCTCCATCTGTAGAATATTGTCTGAGCTGCTACAGATATGTCTATTCAAATGCGTCTTAATATTCAGCTGACTGTGCCTTTTTGACATGTCCCATCAAATAGCCAATAATGATGTCTTTTTTGGCATTCCTAAAACTGCTCCCCATGTCACTCAATTACTTGCCCCCAGCAAAATGGCTGCAGTCATTAGCTTGTGCTTCACTGTGTCATTTGTGTTATTCCTGTTCAATGTGAAGTATGACTTCCTGCCACTTATTTGCTGATGGCAACTAGCTGCCTTTCCTTCCCCCCTGAGGTTTTGTTTCCCCTCCAAAACATACTAGATTTTTCACTGGCCAGAAGCATAATTATTCTTCACTGTCAGTAAATTCCTCAGTTTCTCTTCTGTTTAGGTTCTGTTCACATCCAGCACATAGGTACTATACTTACTTAGTAACAAATAAACTTCTAGAGCATAATTAAGAAGTATTTTGAAAGTACCAAATTCAAACAGCAAACAATATGCTATCTGACATGGTCAAAAAAAGACAGCCATAGGAAAATTACTTGGAACTTATGGTTATGATTTTTT
This sequence comes from Euphonia xanthogaster, assembly GCA_034509185.1. Classification (NCBI taxonomy): domain Eukaryota; kingdom Metazoa; phylum Chordata; class Aves; order Passeriformes; family Fringillidae; genus Euphonia; species Euphonia xanthogaster. Next base: position 27,702,858 of record JAYDZK010000113.1, on the reverse strand, counting down.
GGTTGGTGTTGTTGATCACCTTCGATTGTAGTCTTTGACTCCAAAATACAATTTCATATTAACATATGCACTGTAATGCTACAAACTGCTTTGGCAGAGGTTTTTTAGTTTGGTTTTGTGAAGAAGAACGAGTGTTTAATTTATTCTTCTTAGAATCAGCCGCAAATAAAGCCCACTGAAAATCATTCCTGTCTGTGTTATTTCCATTTGTCAGAGGAATATAACAATTTTGTAGATTTTTAAAATTCAATCTCCATTAAACACTGGTTGCAGAAAAAGTCTTTTGTCTATTTCTGGGCACCACACATAGGTATCTTAAAGTTTCTGATGAAACTGGTGGGGGATTGTAAACACCTAACAATACACTGAAAACAAATAAAATCCAAACAGTGAAAAAAAACCCCGAGAAACAAACAGCTGAAGTCAGGATAAAAGGCAGTCAAAGCATGGAGGTAACAGAAGCATGTCTATCCCACATAATCCCATGTTCTGGCCTACTTCATTATTCCCTTTACTGTTTTCTGTACATTGCATTTCCATATGATTGCGCAATTGGATGATTGATTGTTGACTGTACATATTACAAGTGGTACTTCAGCATTCTAGTATTTCCTGATCTGTTTAAATGACAAAGTGTTCCCAGGCCTCTCAGTGTTCAGCTTTGAATTCCCCCCTGTGCAGTCATCCTTCCCCTCCATACTCGACTTGGCAAAGTGGCAGCTCTAATCCTTCAAACCACAAATGAGTCTGACATGATGAATTTGGGATGTGGTGAACCAAGTCTATAGGTGAACAGCAAGAGCAGATATGAAACCAGCACAAAGATCATGTTAAATATGTAGGTTTGCATTAAACAGTGCCAGGGACTATCACTAGGAAAATGATAAATTCTGTGTTCACATGATCAGGCTGTCAGTGTTCTGACAGGCCACCCCCAAGGACACTTACAGGCATGAACTCCTTGAGGACCATTCCCAGCAGAGAGTCTGTGCCCCACCACGTTGTTTTATAGCCTGTTTACATGGGCGGGGTAGATCCTGCCTGTTGGCCTCTTTAGCAGCAAACAAACCTTAATGCTTTTAATGCCCTAATCTAGATGTGGCTTTCCAGCCCTAGCATCCTCTAATGTACCATAGGGGCAGCTACCCTAGACTAGATAATAGCTACCCTATTATCTAATATGTCACTGTATTAAGATTTGGACACAGGAAAAAACACAATTGTGATCCATTTCTGGCTGAAAGAGCATTTTAGCTCAGTGGAACAGCAGCCAGCAGTTTAATTTTGTGCCATATACTATTATATTTATATATACTGGGTTAGATGTGTAAAGTATTAACTCCACATTATGTTGTCCGGGGAGAATTGCTCAGCATTCATTTGATATTATGCAGAATATCAGATTTAAAAGGTTCAGGATGAGAAGTGTGAGAGAAAGTGATATAAGCAGATTAATAGAGAACTGTTAAGACCAATTTTTATGGTGTATAATCTCAATGGATATTTGTTTAGTTATTATTTATACTTTGTTTAGTTACTACAATATTCTTCTCACACTTTTTGTTTGATAGCAAAAATTCAGCTTCTGTCTGGACTACATTTCAGACTAGAGAGTAGTAAAAATGTTCTGAGTAAGTTTCTTTATTACTATGACTACTTTTAGAGAGACTCCACAGATTGGCATGATTTGGGAAGAAGACATTCACAGGAAACCTTGTGGAAGAATGAGACACCTGTCATCTAGAGAGATTGGCTATTGACCTGAAAACAGAGGCAGGAGGAAGGCACCATTGGACTGTCTGTCACAGCTTTTTAATTCCCACTCTTTTCTCACAGCAACACATATTCATTCCACTTACGATTTTCCCCTCAAATCAGGCTTGCAGTCTGCAGCCTAACATAAAAGCAACACAGAAATAGTTGCAAGCTTTACAAAACAACACAAATTACTCTTCACAACATTAATCAATTGCCCTACATTTTATTGGGTAAAAGTCATCAGCATAGACAATGATTGTTAAAAAAAAAGAAAACAAATCTGTTTCTCCATCAGGTTCAATATTGCTAAAAAGCAAAGAAATGAGAAAACAAAACCAAACAGTGTGAAAACTGTTTATAACCAAGATAGCTGGGTAAAACAAGCAATTTGAATACATCCTGGAGGCAGCAAATGTCCCTCTAGATTGCCTGCATCTGAGGGTTCCCATGTATATGCAATTCACATAGAAATCAATGTAAAGCTCTAGCTATGCTTCTATTGCTCAGCACCTCAGAGAACCTCAGCATGCATCCCACAGAAGACAAAGAGAGGGTGAGACTTCTATCTTGGCACCCATAATTTAACACAAAATGTAAAGAAAATGGATAAACTTTAAAATGTTTTATATTTGTTCCAACAACATCTGAAAAAAAAGGGTTGTAGACTTCAGTTTGAGTTCAGTCCTGCAAAGTGCTAAGAAAGAAATCCTGGTGTCACCTCAGACACAGCTTAAAAAAAACCATCATCAAAAGGAAACTTCACACCCACCACACTTACCTTACTTGTTCTAGGATAAGGCTATATATATTTACTCCTCTGAAGTAAATGCAGCAAAATTTGGCTTCATTTTTAGCACAAGGAATAAGCACACACTGTAGAAAAAAATTCACCCTCCTTATCTGTATGTGGGAGGGGGGGTTGCAGACCTTCAAGCATTTCCCTGTAGTGGTGCCAAAGGATTGGTTTTGGTAAGTGATTTTGAACAAGCTCCTCTGAATGAAGCCTGCTGAAGCTAATTGCAACCATATTAAATTAAGAGAATCAGATGGAAAAGTGGGGAGAAGTTAAATAACTTTAAAGCTACAATGGAAAGCTTGACCATTTCATTAGAAGTTGCTATCTATAGTGCTGCAAGGGATGGAAAAATCTGGTTTTCTCTTGAAGACAACTATTTCAGTGGTCCTAGGCAAGGCCCTTCTTAATTAACCAGGTGATATACATGTAGCCTTTGAAGTCAGGGTATCTGTCCACAAGGATTACTCCTGTTTCTAAAACATACACTGATAATTAGACAAAACTTTTAGGGCTGGGCCTTAAATAAAGTAAGAAGCAGATGCTCCCTCATGTAGCTCTGTTGCAAACCGCTTTCAAAACTGTGAGGATTCAGCTTTCAAACAGTGAGAGAGAGATTGTCCAAGTGAGAGAATGTACCATTTTTGTACACAGTACCACTGGCAAGAGGGACAGGTAATAAGAAGGAGGCTGGGAGCTGTCCCTGACTGATGAGTAAAGCATTTCTCTGCTGTCTAGGAGGCCAGCAGAAGTTGAGATGGCAACTTTGGGAACCAGCATGTAGCCTGTGAAATGGCTACAGCTTTTCACCTGTGGAGCAGAGACCTCTTGTATCCCAGCTATGACAAAATGCTGTCCACAAAATGCACTTGTCCTTATTGATGCTCTTGGGCACAAAACAGTGGAAGGGCCATGCAAACATGAAAGTGAGGTTAAGAAATGAGTTTCCCAGTTTTAACTGCAAAAGGATTTCTATTGCCCACCGCTAGCACTTGCTGCCCCTGCAGTTTGATGAGC
>JAYDZK010000113.1:27669005-27699190 GCA_034509185.1 Euphonia xanthogaster | reverse complement strand
CTGACTGATGAGTAAAGCATTTCTCTGCTGTCTAGGAGGCCAGCAGAAGTTGAGATGGTAACTTTGGGAACCAGCATGTAGCCTGTGAAATGGCTACAGCTTTTCACCTGTGGAGCAGAGACCTCTTGTACCCCAGCATGTAATTGGATGCAATTGACAAAATGCTGTCCACAAAATGCACTTGTCTTTATTGATGCTCTTGGGCACAAAACAGTGGAAGGGCCATGCAAACATGAAAGTGAGGTTAGGAAATGAGTTTCCCAGTTTTAACTGCAAAAGGATTTCTATTGCCCACCACTAGCACTTGCTGCCCCTGCAGTTTGATGAGCCTTTGATGTGGTTATGTGTGACAGTCTCACTGTGAGGTGAGGGAAACCTGCTAGAGGAGCTGGATTTGCTGTAGGGAGAGGGCAGAACTGGTGAGAAACACCTCAAGCCCTTTCCAAGAGCTGTTTGGCAGAGTGGGAGGATGTTTTTCAGAGGGTTCATCAACCTCATAGCCCAGACGTCTGGACTTTTACCTACCCCACATAGCTTAGTCTGAGGGGACTCAGCTATCTTGAAAGATGTACAAGAAAATGCAACATATATAACGTGGTGAAACAGTGGGACTGTTTGTGTCTGATTGAAATTAAAAGAAATAGATGAATAATGTTTTTGTTTGTGTTGCATGCTTTGGCTGATGTAGTTTATGGCTGTCAGCAGCTTGTGACATGGCAAAAACAGTCCTTGTGACTCTCAGGCAGGGTCCAAGTGACAGAAGTGACAATAAGCAGTGTATTTCAGGAACCTAGTTACACTCAGGGCTGCTCACTGCTTCAGCCCCTGGCACAGCACAGGTTGGAAAAGCAGGGCTATGCCCTAAGCCCACGTTTCCTTCAATCTCTCACACACATTCCAAGCAATCTAGTTTGTGCTTCTCCTCTTAATACTGAAATTGTGGTGGGATCTGATTAACCTGCTCCTGGTGGATTCAAAACAGGCCCAGCAGCTGTGACTTGCACAGTCAAGAAGAAGGCAGGAGGTATCTTTCATGTTTGAGGGAGACTGTATGTTTATCTGAAGAAGCTGGTGTTTCTGAGCTTAAAATTAAAACATGATGCCATGAAAAATGTCCATGTCCCACAGTACTTGTTAGATTTTCCATCACTCCACGAATGCAGGAAACACTGTCAGCCCATTTACACCTTTGTGGCTCAGTAATGAAAGTCTCTTTTGAAAGAAAAAGGAAGAAAAGCCTGGAAGAGCTAAGCCTAGAAGCTCGTCATTACTCTTCTTGTCAGTGGCTCTATCTCAGTGAAATTCATAAGTAATTCATGATGGTCCCTTTGGTTCCTCATCTCCACAGCATAGTGGGACTGTCCATTGAGACTGTGATTCCTTGTTGGGCTTTACAAAGAGTCAATGGTTGACCAAGAAGAGACAAAGGAGGTTTGTGAATCTGTTGAACTGAGGGGCTATTACATTTTTAGCTAAATTTGAGAGGAGGAAAGCGTCATCTAGAATAAAAGGAGCATACTCAACCCATATGTCAAAGCCTAATAAATCCTGTCTTTAATTTTGGGATTGTGAATGGATCAGTTAAATGGATGTTACATTCCTGAATGAACCCTTGTAATTTTTATCCATTTGTAGCATAAAAGCATTTTCCTGAGTGGTAACCAGGGGCTCAGAAACAAAGGACTCTTGAGCTCACTTTCATTTCCTTTTCCCAAAAAGCTCAAGTCTGAAATAGTCTTCAGATTCAACCAGAAATAAAGACTCAACACTTAAGCAGAGTAATAAATGAAACCTCTCCACAACAGTGGCACTTCTGGCTAAATGATAAAATAGAAAAAAGCTTTTCATTCGGAGCATTTCATGAACATATTTCTAAGAGGTAAGAGTACTTCAGAAGCTGAGAAACATTTTTTCCTCCCTTTCACAAAAACCAGTTCTATAGAACATGGAAAGTGGCAAGGAACATAATTTTCCTTCCAATTCTGGGGAAGGTGATAGGCTCTCGTCAGAGCCAGGAAAACAGGTGAAGCCAAATGCTGACGAGGTGCCTGCAGCACCAATTCACCTGTACAGAGTCACACCATAAACTGAGCAGTCACAAAGGCACAGATGGGCATGCCAGGACCAGCATGACTTCACCTTTGCACAGCCAAGATGAAAAGCAGGCTTCATCCAGTGGGATATTGCCCAGAGGTGAAATATATTTAACGGAAACAGCTGGGAAGAAGAAAGGAAAAGCAGAGGGCATCATGACAAGGGTGTTCTGAGACACCTGGTGCCATGAGCTGTGAGTGAGCTGGGTGTGCTCTGGCCCAGCTGCTGCCCCCGACTCAGCTGGTGTGCACAGCAGGTCAGGGAGCCACACTTTTCTGAAATGAACCAGGGATGCAGCAAACCCCAAAGAAATATGCCATTAAAGACAGCAGCCGTGCTCCTGGCACCATTGCAGTTTCCTTCTGCTCTCCACAACTGATAACACATATCAAAGGTAGTGATTTCAATTCCTGCTGGTTTTTGGCCCTCCAACTTCCACTCTCCTCCCAGAGATTCACAAATACCAGCTACTTCCTCCTCATCTCAGAGCTAAAGTTAGTTCAGCATGTGAATATTTGCTCACTGCAATGACAAACAGGAAAAGTTAGCTTTAATTTTGTTTGTCTGTGTGACTATCTGCTTTCCTGTGTGACGTCATTAACACCCCCTGCTCCAAAATATTCGCCAAGAGAATAAAGAATTTCAGCACTTCCCATAAGAGACAGGCTGATCAGGGCATTAGGGAAGAAAATTTATTCATAACTTGCATTTACACAGGGCTCTTCCCTAGTGTCCAGGCAGCAGAAAAGGTGGGTTCATTTTCACCCCTCCTTTTTCAGATGTGGGAAGATTACAACATTGAGAGAGCAAATAATTACACTGAGGTCAGTCACCTGTAGAGCAGGACACAGGACCTGGGGCTGATTTGTGCCATCCTCTGCCACCAACACAGAGTGAACTCAGCAGTGAAGCAAGTTTCAGAAACCAGCTGAGAATCTGGTGTATCAAAGTCACATGAACTGATGAGAGATGCCTGTGTATCTCATTAATAAACTTGTTTATTCATGCTCCCTTCATGACCACATCCCTCACCTGCAGGGCGTGGTGCAGAGAGATTGTCAGGTTTTTCATGTTCAGTGAAAACTCAGTTATTTGACTCCTGCATCATGCAGAGCTCCATTTACATAAGGATTTGCAAGGCATCTCCAAATCAAAATGACATGAATCAAATCTGTGGGTGAAGCAGCTAACAAGTACAGTCATAATGGAACAGAGACTGTAAGATTTTAGCTTGGTTCTAGAGACCCAAATAAGCACACATACAGTGTATCTGCCTGCCTCCAGCTTGCCTGTTGTCTTTGAACCTGCACAACACCACCAACCAAACACAGAGGCAAGGACAACTGAGATTTCAGGCCTTTGCAATTGCTGCAAAAATTGATAGTCGTGTAAAAGACAGGTGTCAAAAGTACTTCCATTGTAGGAAAATCCACCTTTTATGGACCGCAGAAGACTCCACACAGAAATGGTCCAGTTGCAAAATATCTAATATAAAGGATTTACTGATTTATCTGACACTGTAATTACTGTTAAAAAATGGAAGAGAGAAAGTTCCTGACAATGTAAGAAAAGTTTTAAAGGAAGGGAAATTAGGGGTGCCTAGATTTCCAGACACAGCATCCCTCTAAGAAATAAATCCCAAATTAGTCAGCGCCATAAATAATCCCCTAAGAGCCCATGTTTCTGAGATTGTGGCCTCAATTATTTTTGTCATGAGACTTAGAAGAGATTAAGCAGATAGGGGCAGAGCATGCTGATTAAGGAAAAAATGGTTTGCTCAGCAGATGTCTGGTCAAAACCACATCCTTTAATCTGAAGTACAAACACACTAAGACCAAATGATCTGTTTTAGCCATTAGAGCATAGAGTATTCCGGGGCACAGCAGCAGGGAACATGAAGGAGGTGTGGTCATTAGGGCACAGAGCAACTATATGGGAAATGTCTTTCTGTGAAAGGATAAACGTGCTTGTCTAGGCAGTTTCCCACCAGGAGGAACGTGGGCACAGCCCTCCCTTGTTGTTAACACTCAAGGGACATTGTGGTGCCCTGAAGATGTGCCAGGGATGGACTCATCTCTCTGCTTTTTCCAGGAAAAGGATGCTCTGTGCAGAGCCCATGAGCCCAGCGGCACTGAGAGCAGGAACAGTGGCGTGACCCCAACAGAAACCACCCCAGTTCCTGGAAAGCTGGAGACAGAACAAAATTGTCTCTCTCCAGAGAGCATTGAGAATGCAAAAGATTAACTTGGGCATTGAGCTCAACTCCATGGCTGAGACTTTGTAGTCTGAAGAAATCTAATGTAGCCTAAGAGACTGAAGATGAGGCTAAGAAAGTGGAAATCTTAAGTTCTGTCAATGCGGTCACTCACATGACATGTAAACTTGTCTACATGAGAAATTCTTTCATTTTTATCAGCTGTAACAAAGTGCTTTAAAGTGTTTGTTCACACAAAATTGAAAATAGCCATTTTTTTCCAAGTGGGGGATAGATTCAACTTGCTCTTCCACAGTTCAGAGGAGACTTTGTGCAAACAGGAGCTGTACAGTCAGGAACAGTCTTTTGCACTGTTAATTCACAGTTCAATCATAATGACCAAAAAATAACTTTTTTCAGCAAGAGACCTGTGATAAAAAGCCCATTGACAATTCTAGGGCTTGGTTCAAGCTGGCTGCAGTCAGCACATTGCATCAAGCTAGCCCAAGGAGGGATGGAACTTACATTTCTCTCCAAACCCTTAGTCTAAGAAAAACCTTTGTTTCTTCCTCCAAATGTAATTAAACTCTGTGTAGGATTTGTCAGAATTTGCTTGAAGGTTTGAATTTATGATGGGACACTAACTCATCTAAGCACATGTTGTTTAACAATATAAAACAGCATGGGAACCATATCTGCAGCATGCAGCCCCCACAGCTCTTTCATTTGTCATTTCTGAAAATGTAGATACATGGCAAAGATTATCTTCTGCACAGTATTTTATCCATCATAAATAATATTATATAAACCTAGTTCACCTGAGACTTTAAAAAATGACGATGGTTACCTTTTTTTTTGAATCTGTTCAGTTTTCTGAACATTTTGGTGGAAATCTTAATAGGGTTTGATTAAATATTAACAGTGTATTAGCCATACATATGTTCTTTCCACCTAAATGTACAATGACCCAAGGGTGTAAGAATGTGAGTGTGACTATTTGAGGGAGTAAACATGTGCACAAAGCCATTGCATTGAATGCAGGCACGAAATTAAGATTAAATAAACAAGCAACTTCTGTCTAAGGACATGAAATCCCCACACTGATGCGGTCTGACAAACAGGGTTAGTCACACTGGGTGTGGAGGTTTCCTGAAGAAAGGCTCAAGGGACTTTGCTGCAGGATGCACAAGATGGGTAAGAGAGCACATCTCTCCTGCCACCCCATGTCCATGTCCATGGAGCACCTGCAGGCGCATGCAGAGCACCTGCTGGGAAAAGGCAGAAGAGTGTGGAAAGCCATGGGCACTCAGGCAGAAGGCATGCAGTGGTGTGAGATATATCAGAGCATCCTCCTCATGGGCACCTGCACCTGAAACTGAAAGGGCACTGCCACCCTGGCACTGCCACCCTGTCCTTCTGTCCCTGCACTTCCAATGGGGAATGTGACTGACAAGTTCCCCAGACGAGCAGCCTGAAGGTACATCAAACAACCACAAAGCTAAGGGCTATTTTCCAGCTGTCCAACAGGGCTGTCACATCCAGTGCAGGAGCAAATGGAATGGGGCAGAGTGTCCAGACAGTATTTCACATTACATTACAACCTCTGGATATTATTTGCATCCAGCAACCTCTCCTATTTAACTCCTCTCCAGTTCCAGCTCTGTACTGCTTCTGAGCAGGAAGCAAATGTTATTGTAGCTCTAGAGGTGCCACCCTTTCCAGATTACAGTGAAGTCCTTGGCAGAGTGATGATTGCCCAAACCAAAAATTTAAAGCTCATTATCTAATCTACAACATTCTTTTTGGCTTTAAAGGAAAAAGCAGCTTCTTGTCTTATTTAAATTATATTAAAAGTTTCAGTGACATTTTAACATAACGTTTGACCAAAGATAAACTTCACAAAACTCTTAATAAAAGTTTTTAAAAATCAGATACCGAATAAAAGTTCTTTTCAAATATGTAACCAAGTACATGAACAAAATTTAGAAAAAAATAATTTCCCTGATTCAATTAAATTGTGCTCCAAAATCCCAGTTAAGTGAGTCTTCTGCTGACTGTATTGGGGCTTACACCCAGTCCACAGTTAGTTTCTAGTGGAGCATTTTATTCTGCATTGACTGTTTACCTTGGTATTTGCAGTACATGACACAAAAGCATATTTCTGACTGGATGCTTTAGGTTGCCAGAGGCATACAAAAAGGTTTTGCTAACAATTTTTTTAATGAATATTATTGGCCTCATACTGTTCATGTTTCTTGCTGCAGATTCCATTACAATCTGATGTATAAGTCATGTATTCTGGATACGTGCACAGGCATATACATTCATATGAATAAATAGAATAAATAGAAACAGACAATATGGAAAACAATGTGTTAAACAATCTCCAGCCAGCAAAAAGGTGCAATTATTTTTGCTGGGAACAGCAAAAATTTAATGTAAGAAAATTATTCTTGAGATGCCTTTGTTGGAAAACACCGCAGCACAGAGGGGAAATGGGAGGTTAGAAACCCGTAAGGAGGAAGGGGTTTGTGCTCTAATTTCCTTCCTTCAAGTCTGTGAATGTGTTTTGTAGATATCAAATATTTCACTCACAGAATACAGAAGGTTTTAATGTTTGTCCCTCCCTCCTTCACAGTCCCACTTCAGCTGCTGGCCTGGGCAGCCATTGGAGGTCTACTATCAGCTGATTCAGCTTTGTGAGCTGGGCACAAAAATTGTACCTAGATAGGAGAGTGTAAGGACAGCGAGGCTATAAGACTCATTTTATGCATGAACAGATGGAAAGTTTTGTCCTGGATATCCCAGGAAAATGCACTTGGGTTACTTGTATAAGCGTTAACTTTACTATTCGCTTTCAACAAATCTCAAATGACATTTAAACTAGAAACTGTATTTCCAGCACCATCCACCTGACATGTCCAGCCTTATGGCTTCCAGGCACCATTGTGTTTTTGCTTAAGATGCTTTCAGATACAGCCTACAAGCCAGACACTTCCATCACACACGTTATGAATGGATGCTGCACCATTTGAAGGCAGAAATTAGGTCAGAGGAAAACAGGAAAGGCTGTTGAATAAACTATGTCTGGAAATTATTTGGATAACAAAACACTGAGGAGAGGTGATGTATACCAATGTATAGAATCTGCCTTCAGCTTGAAATACTGTCACATGAAACCTTCAGTCTGTATGTCAATTCAGTTTGAGCCATTAGTCATTTTTCCCCAGTCACCCTGTTCTGGGGGGAACATCTCTCTAGACAACACTGGATGATACAGTCATTATTTATCATCATGACACCCCTCCTGGGACTGGTAACAAATGGCTCCTGAAAATCTGTCAAGACCATCACTATATTACAAAGACAGCAGATATAGTCATTATATAATAACTCTTCCACAAAAATGTAGTTTAAACAATGGTATTAAACCCTAACAGCCTATTCATCAGCAAAAAACCAGAACAATCCTTAGACTCAATGACCCCATCAATGTTTACGTCTTCTATCATGGGCCTTCAGAGCTTATTAACTAAAATGTTTGTTCATATATGTGCATACATACGCATATACACGCCTCTTCATGTGCTGGAGGTGAAAATTGCACTTTCTTGCCCAGAAGTGAAGCAAACCTGATGGGTGAAGGCTGTCAGAACAGCAGTGGTGCTTGGTACTGCTAATGTCTAGTTCATAGTTTCTAATTGTTTTCTAGTAGACAAACCCTTCATTAATCACTGGTCTCATGTTGTAGTCTGTAGCAAACTCAAATGTCCCAGTCTTGGATTGCAAAGCAAGGTGTGCCATCTGTTAGAACCAGGTGGGGCAGTTATCTTCTGTTAATGGGTCAGCTGATAAAGCCAGGTGGGGAATTTTGCTTTATTTCTTCCACAACCAATTCTCCCTCCAGGAGATATCTTCTGTTCATGGGCCATTGAGTCTCACTGCATGAATGATAAAAATTACACAATTCCATTGTAAAATGCTCCACCCAGGAGGAGGAGCCAAGCATTCCTACCTGGATATAAACTGAGATTTGAATTACAGTCAGCCTTTTTCCACTGGATTCCCAGAGGAAGACCAGGCCCATCTACACCACCACTGGCCCTTCAGAGGAAGCCTTACATCCTTTCTAAGGGATCACTGCTTCAACAGAACCACATCTGTCACTCCAGTAGAGCTGCAGCCACCATTTGGTAGGACTGATACCAACAGCCTGACCAACAGGGTGTCAGGCTGTATTCTGACTCTGACAGTGTTGTTTTGTATTACTGCATTTTTATTTTAATTTTTTTTTTTGTTTTCCTAATAAAGAGCTGTTATTCCTACTCCCATAGTTTTGCCTGAAAGGCCCTTAATTTCAAAATTATAACAATTTGGAGGGATGGGCTTTACATTTTCCATTTTGGGGGAGGCTCCTGCCTTCCTTAGCAGACACCTGTCATTTCAAACCAAGACACTCTATTCCTGATTTAACCAATTTTAGGTCTTCAAAATCCTGGGTTTAGCTATACCTACGAGATTCCATAGACTCTTCAGTGTTTTTCTGTAACCCAGATCCTGCACTCACAAACAACAATAAGGACTGAAGCTGCCTAGGGGATGCTGCTCCTACAGCTGAGTAAAATAACATCCTTATAGTCTGGGTTTCCAAAATATATTTTAATCAGCATTTTCCAGGCTTCCTGGAAAACTCATGATTTTTCTTCTGATTCATAATAAAATAATTTTTTTTCCATGGATACCAAATGTCAGTTAGCACTGGTAGTTTAATGCTAAGACTTAGGCATTTAAGTAGTAATTTTCAAACATCTATAGATTATACAGTCTATAAAAAGAAAGTTCAAGATATTAAGATTGCAAAAGACAAATGTGTCTCTGGAAAATTGATTTGGACTTTGAGTGTTGCACTACATTAATAAAACAGCTCTTCCTTCCTGTTTGTTTTATATTACTTTTTAATAGAATTAAGTATGAAAGGGATAAACCATATTTTAACCCTATCAGGAAAGAGCAGTGTATCTTTCTATCCAACTTCTTGGAATTCTACTAACATTATTTTAATTACACTTTACTTCTTGCTGCATTTGAATGATTGCTTTCCTTATACATGGCACATTTAATATTTCATTAGAAGGACATTTAATTTTAAAATTACTTAAAATTATTTACTTTATATTTTTAATTTAATGATTAAGTTGACAAGGAAAACACCAGTGTATTTGTAACAGACAATAACAAAAAACCCTCTACTTACATGACACTAAAAAAAAATAAAAATAATCAGAAATATTCTATTCAATCTGAGAAAAAAACCAGCTAAACAATGCTGTAAGTTGATTTTTGTATCTCCTTTAGCATTCTTCCCTCTAATACCTACATACAGATAGTTTTGTTATGAGGGAGCTCATTTAGCTTTTGATGCTTTTTCTTTTAGTTAGTTCATTGACAGTGATTCTTTGAGCAATTTAATTTCTCCGGGTTCTGCTGTTTCCTGTCACTATCTGCCAAATGGAGAAGTGCAGAATCTAAATCTATTAAGTGAGAAGTAATATTCCTGCCCAAGATCAAAGTCCAGAAGCTCACTGAGCTGGGTATTCATTCATTTTTGAAATGAATGGTTTAGTTTTGGAAGGTACAACACCAATGCAAATCTCATTAGCTGTCCAGGGGATGTTTAAAAACCCATCCACTTAATCAATGTATCAAATATAGATTCAGCATTTCAGGGTAAAGTACTATCAAAAGTAACACATTTGTACTTCTTGCCAGGTAATTTCTATTGGGATACACACACATCCATACATATATATGCACACATTTATATAGGGTTTTTTGGTGTGTATATATTACATGTATTACCAAAAAATATATATTATATAAAGCATGTGAACATTATTTATATGACATATGCTGCACATTGTATGGTATATTTGTTATATACATAATTTACTTTTTTAACTTTTTTGTTTTCCAATAGGATTCACCAACAAACTTATTACACAATGTATCACATCAACTCCAAAGTTTATTTGCCATTTAAGAGGATTTTGTCTATACAAACTTAACATTTCCTTAACTTTGCACATACTTATATGTCCAGATCTTTCCTAATTATGACTATGCTTTACTAGTTACACAAAGATTCAATATTTGCCATTTTTATGCTTTTTTTTCACAGGGACACTCAATGTTATTTGGTGAAAGTGCTCACTAATCTCAAGCTGAAGTTGCACCACTACATGACTAGTGGTGATGAGCAGAAGTACAGATCTTCTGTGACATCATCAACTGTAAAATCAGCTCCAAACTACCCTGATGACATTACTATTTAGCATTTGTGGAATATGAATGGTTTTTGGAGCAGAATTTGTCTACTTGAATTAAAGGATAATCACAAAGAAAACACAAAGTATTGATTATCCTTCATACTACAGACCTGAAAATATCCTTTTGTGAACAGCCTTATGCTAATGATAAAATTTATTACCATGAGTTTTCAGCATAGAAGTCACAAATCTCTGCAGTAGTTATTTCAAATGGGCAGGCTTGGGTAATGAAACCAACAAAAAACCCCTGCAGTGCTGCACTACAGCAATTCACTGGAGGTCATGGCCACAGTGCCTGGCAATGTGACCACATCAGCCTCACAACAGAAGCTGCCAGCCCAGATCCAAGCTTTCCTGAAGATATAATGGCAAAGAATTGGAGTCTGGATTGCTGGATATAGTTAATCATACATACATGGGCTACTGGTGTTGAACAATTATCCAGAAGCAGTAGTGCATGAGATTCCACCCACTTAGGTTTCAGTTTCAGTTTCACATCATCAGTAGCACAGAAAGGCTCTCCAGAAGACTTTCCCAAAATAAAACAGGAAAGCCAGGAATGTATTAAGTGAAGCTAATCTTAAGTGTATTACATTGTCACATGGCACATCAGTGGAAGGCTCCACTGATTACCCTGTAAGGTAATACTGCTAATATTTATTATTCAAACAGTTCAGGAGACTAAGAAAAGAAATAAAATTAAACAAGATGCTATTCTCATCAACCTAAAATTCCAGACCAGTATGTGTGTTGTGTGGTCACTGCAAATACATTCTGCAGGAGCAGAGATGCTCTGCAGTGCCTTAGAGATGTAAAAACTATGGAGGAACATCTGGCACATTAACAAACCTGATTACTGCATTTGTTGTTACACTAAACTTTTACACCCTTCCAGGGAATTTTCCTTCCCTCAACTACGAAGAGATAACTCATTTACCCCAGGCTATTTTTTGGTACAGGTATCCATTTTTTACATAATTAAATGCCTACAGGAAATAGATGCTGCTCCACACACACTGGTACATGTAACTCTCAAATATGGTCCTGTTCATACAATAGGAAAATTGTTTTTCATATTCTGATTTGCATTAGTAATGATGATTACCATGCAGTTCTTGAAAATATTGTATTCTAATCTGTCTCTCTGTAATGAAGGAGTAAGACTTTCCACATTTTCACAATAAGGCAGTTTGCTTTTTAAAGGTCACATTCAAGAGCCTGGGAATTAATTCAGGAATTTCTTAGTTTTGAAGGCTAGGTCCAAGCCATTAAGCAGTATGACATGACTGACTAACTAAATATTTTTTTTTTTTAAATACAAAATTCAAGTCTATTATGTGAGTGTGCTGAAAATTACACAGGGATGCATGTCTGAGAAATAAGATTTTGCCAGGCATACATTAGAGACTGAATTTGGGATAGGTTTCTCAATGTATTGTTAACAACTCGCTATCTTCGAATGATGATCACATGGTAAAACTCTAACAGTCTGAGCAGGTTTAATTGTATCTCCTTACCTAGGCAGCAGCAAAAAGTACATTTTGATGTTAAATATTGATTTTATGTGCTTTAAATAACTGATGAAGACATCTCATGAAGAAGAGGATCAGACATTTACACCAAGAAAACATATTTGCACAATGAAAAAGAGATTATTTACATATTAGTACTTTCTAACACAATATGTATTTAAAGCCATCTCTCTGACAATGTGGAGGGAAACATGCAGAGGGGTAAGGTCATGGAGCTGTCTCAATAATAGCATATGTGCCCCTGGGACAGAGTCTACAGCTATAGTTTTTAACCAGGATCATCTCCTTAATGGTGTTTTCCTAGCCCAGAGGATGAATGGACTATCTCACAGAGTACCTCTGTGTCTAACACACACTTGTCCAGTTCTACCTACATTCCTGTTGGTATAATGGTGTCAGTGGCTGTGTCAGTACCACCCTCTCCCACAGGTTCATAGTGACCTTGCAGAGGTCAAGATTTAGGAACAATTCAAACTGACAGAAATCAGAGGCAGCCAAGGGTCATGGTTTCAGCGGGATACAAAGTAATGTTGATTTACAGGAAATTAGAATATTACTTTCTTTCAGAGTAATCTTGAAATTCATAACTGTATTACTAAAACATGTTTCTTGGTAGTAGAAAAGCTTCTCCAAAAACTTTCCTTCTGCCTGGGGTCTTAAATTCACTGCTTCATTATTTACATACTGGTCCCCTCACTGCCATTCCAGAGCTGTGGACTCACCCCCTGCAATTCTGCATCAAGGGATACTGGGAGAAGCAGCTGACGCCCTTGCAAGGTCAATCTGCCATTTCTGAGCCTGTGGAAATCCAGCTACACAGACACAAGCAGGGCTGCTCAAGTTCTTTCACTAAATTCTATGTCCCAGCATCAACATGATTCTCTCCACTGCTCACCTAACACATATTCAGACCTCTTCCATTTTAAAATCCAAACTAGACCTCTGAGTGGGAGTTTCTCACACATTCAGAATGAAAGTTATATACTGGATTTATTAGATTGACAGTCCATTTCATCTGAATAGTTCAACCAGGACATCCCTGCTCTTTCCTGGGAGGTTATTTTTGCTTCTGGCTGTGCTTAAATACTGGAGTGACGTGGGCAGTGAGGGGCTGCGAAGCAGAAACACACTTTTAACCCTCTTCTTCTTCAGAGAGCACTTTTCAGCTCCTCAAGCATCACCTGAACTCCCCCCATCTCACTAAGGAGGCTGCTGCCACTGGCACATGCTGCAGGATACTGGCATCACTGATGGAGGGAAGGCAGCAGCACTTGATCACCTAGGCATATAAGTTCTCTATATTAAAAAAAAAACAACCCTACAACCCATCCCTCCCCTCACAATAAAAACTAGCATGCCCGAGACTGCACTATAAATTATATATATACAAAATATTTGTATATGTCATTATATATACAAATAAATTGTTAATAATAGTGGTGGGAGGGTGTTTGTTTGTTAGGGTTTTTTAGGGGGTGTCTTAGATGCCAGGGGGCTTCTTTCTTTTTTTTTAATCAAAGACCCTGCACATACATTCCCCAGGGTTTAGCTGGCCTCATCAAGGTTACTAAGTAACCTTGAGTTGTATTTAGCTTTTCTACTGTTCTTTTGAGAAGGAAATTGAATCCCTCCCATGTTTGAGAAGCCCAGCTTTCAGTTTAAATAGGATTTTTCAAGTATTAGCATATCAAACAGTATAGTTGACAGCATGCAACATAAGATTAGCACGTTTTATTTTTTTTTTTTTTTAATTCTTAGCTTCCTTCTGTCCTATTTTGCATTTTTACTGAGAGCAAACCAAAGGCGAGCTTGGTAGCCATCTGCAGGAGCAAGACACCAGCTATATTTACACAACAGCTTAATTTGCTTTCAGGATTCAAAGCGTGGCTGTCATCCATGAACACTGCTGGCCCTCAGGAAGTCTACAAGGCAACAACATTTCAGCCCTGACCCCTGAAAATATTTACCTGTACTGAAGAGCTGGATCCCAGAATGCCACAGAGGATGTCAGAAATGTTAAAGAAGCCAGGATCCTCTCCTGATCCTAAATTGTTCAGGGGACATGCCAGGTCATGTAGTATATTAAAAGGGACATGGAAATAGCAACTCTGCCCCATCTCTGGATTGGCAGGAAGCAAAAGTGGCTGTAGACAGGATGAGTTTTAGAATCTACATTCTGCAGCAACATTTTGGGCTTTTAAGTCTTATTTTAACATTTTGTTGCATATTTGATGGAAAGCTCACAAATTTAGTGTCAGTGTGAAAAGTGAAATAGTTGCATTGACTGTCTCAACACGTTTAAACACACTGAATGTGAACTTTGGTCACAGGTTTATTGTGGGCATGGATCTCAGTGCAGACAGCACTAACATTCCACAAACATAAATTATTTGAGACAGACTTCGTAATTAAGGAGTGATATATAGGATATCCTGCACACATATATATATGTGTAGGATATAAGCCTCCAAAACTCATAAAAAACATAGTAGGTCTTCCCCTGCTTTTTAGCTATTACCACCTATATAGGTAATCCTTATATCACTCCTCTGACTGTACCAGAACAAAAGTCCTGTGGTATAATTGTCATGAGAAAAGACAGACTGAGGCAAATTACATTCATTTCTCAACCTCAACTATGTTGCTAGGACCACTAGAAGCATTACTTCCTAAAACCCTCTCAAGTATGACATACATCATTACCTTCCAGGTATCCATAACTGCAGTCAGTGAAATGTTACATTACAGTGATGCCAAAGCTCCTTAATCAAGTTCTACTTTTCCTGCATTAGGTGATTCACTGGTTCATGAAAAAGCAGCTCCATTATGGAGCAAGGTCAGCTCCACAGTGCCCATGACAGCTCATTAAACTGTTTGGCACCTGCTACCCATCCACAGGAAAAACACCTCGGCTCTGAGGCTTAAGAAACAAGGATTCCTGAAGAAAAACAAAAAGAAAAAAAAACACAACAAAAATGTAGCAGGATTGTTACCTCATCTGACATCAAGAGACTTCCAGCAAAATTAAATGTGATTTGGTATTCCTTAAGTTTCCAGATAGACATCACCCTTACACTGGAAGGCAATTAGTGTCATTCATAATCAGTGTACCCAGAGTACTCTCAGGTGTGTATGTCCAAAAACCACATCCCAAGTATGCACTCAGTTACACAGTTATACTGAGATCTATATGAAATTTTGAGAAGTAAAAGGAAAGCAATGTACAGACAGCCAGGGAAACTTCAAATCTTTCAGAAGTTTCTGTCAGTTAGGTCTTTGAAATGAGTCTATTTCCAGATGTCTGACCTTTCAGTAGTTAGATCTCAAGATAATCTGCTTTGGGTGTTCCTGAGTAAGAATTTCTAGGTCTTTCAATTTGTCCAAATTCATATTTGATTATATATTCTCATCTGTTAGTGCATTTATTCACTTCTAATGCTCTTTATACTCCCCAGACAGGCAAAGTGGCATTTGAAATTTACTGGTAGGATTTCACCTTTGTAGTCCCCTACCTGCTTTGAATGGAAAAAAACAACACAGGAGAGGAATCCAAATAATGTAGTTTGATGCTCTTGGATAAAATAAAACTGTTCACCATTAAAGATATATTTCTGTCAATCCATCTCCAAATCAGTAGAACAAGAGAGAGCCAGACCTTTCCATCTCTTCATGCTCTTATCTAAACAAAGGAAAGTAGTGCTTAAAGGTTGTTCTCCCATTTACAGTGTTCCATACAGGTCTTGGACAGTTGTAACAATGGTTATGACAACTCTGGGATGGAAAAATGACTCTATGAAAAAGAAAACAGCAAGCATGACTGTAGTTATTTTCCTACCTAAACTTAGTTTAAAAAAATCAGCCTTTCTAAAGTGATTCACAAGCTGAAACAAAAACCCTCTACATACAAAGACCCCCATTCACAATCCAAACCAGAAAATTGGCGTAGCACTTCTGAATATACAAGTTTTCTCCAAGACAAACATTAAAAATATCCCAATAAGTTGTTCCAAAACATCTCTGTAAAGCTATTTGTAACATTTGAGTATTATGAATGTTCTGAATGTTCCAAAGTCATGTTCTTTGTTGACCAGTTTTTAAAGATTCGGGTTTTTCAGCAACAATGGTTCCTTGAAGTCCCTTTGCAGATAGGTTTAACTGCATCTGTCTGGGATGGAGTTAATTTTCCTTACAGCATCCCAGCCATACAGCTCTGTGCTTTGGGTTTGTGGATGAAACAGTGCTGATAACACACCAGTGTTTTGGCTAATGCTGAGTAGAGTTCACACAGCACCAGAGGTTTCCTTTTTCATTGCCTCTTCCCCCCTTTGTGTCTGCCCAAACCTGCAGGGCCTAGGCTGTGAGTGGTCAAGAAGAGGACACAGCTAGGATAGATGCTCCTAGCTGACAAAAGGGCTATCCATATGGGATCATGCACAGAAATAAAAGCTCAGGAAAAACAGAAATGAAGGCTAACCAGGGTTACAGGGTTTATCTACCTGTTGTAAACACCTACCTGCTGCAAGGAAATAAATTTATTTTGCTTTGCTTGTGAACACAGCTTTGCTTCTTGTATTAAAATGTCTTCATCCTGACCCAAGTTTTCTTGCTTTTGTCCCAGTTCTTTTCACCATCCTACTGGGAGGGAAGAGCAACGGCGTGGGGGCTCACCTGGTGGCAGGGGCCAACCCACCACAACAGCCCAAGTTTGGACTCAGTTACTTCAGTAGCTCAATGAGACAACACTAATTCATTCACATATGGTGTTCAGCTTTCAGATACTCAAGTTTATTACAGACTTAACACAATAAAACATAGTATAAAAAAAGTAGATTTCAAAGTCTTCACATCATGGAATGCCAAGTTACAAAAATTGAAGTAATATCCTTGGAAATACATGAAAGCTAGTGGGAAAATATGGTGAGATAGAGGGAAAATTTGTGGGAGACAGGGAAGAAGCAGAGAAAAATACTAAGTCAGTTAAAAAAAAATATATACGTGATCCAAGCTTTTTAAATAGAAAATTTAATATCCTTCTTTGAGTCAAACAATCCTGTCTAGAAACATATTCATAATGAAGTTAGGCCCAGATTTTGAACCTCTGAATAACAAGATCCCTTGTGCCCCAGTTAGCTTACATTAACATAGTTTCTGTGTCCTACAAGTCATTCCAAAATACTCTTTGACTTCTAGAGTTTTTATCATGCTTTACTGGATAGATTGTTTGCTACACACTTACAAGAACATCTTAAGTTACAAAAATAGTTATCACTCGTTAGTATTTCTATACATATCTCAAGCTATTATATGCACACTCTGTACATTGGATGTTAACAGCAGTTAAATTTGCTTCCTTAAAACAAATAAAAGAACTAAATCACAGTCAGACCCAAAATACTCAGGCACCATAATACACTTACATGTGTGGTACTAAACATCCCTGCCCATGCAAAGCAAAAGCAGTTTCAGTACCCAGAAAACACATGCATCCAAGTTGTAGGACCCTTGTGATGGCTGGAGGAGAGTATGAGGATCAGGATGTTATTCCCACTGAACAGTCTCCCACCAAAACAAAGGGCTCTCCACACAAAGTGTGCAGATCCCACACAGACTGGTTTTCCTGGCCAAGAGGCCTGCCTACCCATGGAAAAGCAGATTTACATGGCAATAGCTGTAGGTAGTACCCCAAAATAACCCTCAGAATTCCCAAGCTAAACATAAAATAGGAAGGTGACTTCTGATATGGAACAAACACTGGGTGTTTGCCACTGCCAAGTAATTGCTGTCAACATCTTTTGGCTGGGATCTATTCCTCCTTCCCTGGGCCAAAAGGGAAAAAAATGAGACTTTTTGGTGTGACCACGGCCATCACTAACAAATATTTTGCTGGTTACAAGTAGTCCCTTGCTGAAGCATATTGGTTGCACTTGCATTATTTATACTTTCAGTAGTGGTAAGCCTGGAAGCATTGCTAGGGTTGTGGCATTTTGTTAGGCAAAATTTTAGGTCTTAAGAGATACCATTGCTGGTCTTTCTCATCTCTTAACTCTACAAGTGCACTTCCGCTGACGTGAAGCTTCCTGCAGCTGCCCAGCTCTGGAACAAGTCACCCATTTCAGAAGGCGCTGTCTGGGAACAGATGTCTTGCTACAGATTAGGGGGGTGGGAAGAAAAACAAAACCACAACTACCACCCCTCAAAAAAATGGAGGAGAAAAAAGGGAAACCTTAAACGTTGAATAAGAAATAACATTATTTCTCTTTTGACACTTCCTTAATATAGAAATTTCTCTCATACCACTCCAAGGACCATCCTTTCCATCATGAGGGCACAGCACTTCAGTCAGGTTTAAGACCCTCATGGCTCAATCCAAGCACTTAGAGGTTCGGTGTTTAAATGGTTCCCTTTATAAACCACATGCTACAAAGCCCAGGCATGTTTGCAATGCACCACTATGAAAAAATATATTCAATTGCAGAACTGCAAGGACAATTTGAAGCAAAGTCAACTAAAACATGTACTCAAATCTGCCAACATCAGGCTGCAAAATAGAAACACTACAATGTTATTATCAAGGTCATGCACACATCAGAAGTGCATAAAGAACTTCAAAGTTATACCACAGAGGAAAAAGATACTTATGGTTTGTCTTCACAAAAGATTAGGAATTAAGCAACCATCCCTATGACACTGAGATGAGTAAAGAAATTATGAATGAACTTCTACAGGCTTTTTTCCATACCAGGAATTCAGGAATGTCAGGTATTTAATATTTTAATAAGAGCGTTTCTCTTTCAGACTCTCCAAATAGATATTGGATGATTAGATCTTTGATGGCTTGGATCTTGGATGGTTATTTATTAATTCTTTTATTTTTAAAGCAGTATATTTGAAATGTACAATGACTTTGTTCTCCAATGGTCAAATAGCCAACATTTTTATGCATTTAAGTGTTCCATACTTCAGTTATATTTTTGAAATTCTACAGTTATTTTAAACAGAATACATTAAGCTGATTTTCAATAGTGCCATTACAGTGCAACATCCGGACTATATTTCTTGCTGTTTTAAGAAATAACTATCAGAGCTTCCATTTTAAAGTGCAACAGGTTTTGGGAAAGGAATTGCTACAAAGTATTCAAGTGAAAAGAATTCTACCAAAAATAAACACACTGGAATATCAGCATGAAGGTATTTGATAGTGTTTGAAGACCACTGTGTTTGAGGAATTTACAAGTGAAATATGAATCACTTCAGAAGACACACATAAGAAAAACCAGGAAAAGTGTTTTACTTTTTCAAATCGACTTTCTGGAGAGAATTGTATTTATTGATTTACAACTTAACGGAAAGGTCTGCCTTTTTTTATTTTAAGATCAAGATAAAATTAATGTGAAAAACGAAAGATCTGGCACTTGGATCTATACTGATACCTTGTTTACAAAGTTATAAAAGTTAATAGTGAGTTCCCTTGCTCCCTTAGCATGTTTCCAAGCTTGGTCACATAAAGCAAGTACAAGTTAAATATTCACACAGATGTTTACCTGCTTATCTGATGACATGCTATATTAAAATCAGTAGATAAATTGAAATACTTGCCTTATTTGGTTAGTAATATGCTGACAGCTGTGCAAGGGAATTCTAGCACTTGGAACCTAAAAGCTTTTATTCTCCCACTACTGACTTAATTTGTGAATTCAGTGGGATTTTTAACCCACAGTTTGTTTCTTAAGATGAGAACTCTTCATCATTCAGTAAGTCTATCACATATTGATGTTTAGATATCCTAGATGAAATAAACAGAGTTTTATCCTCTCTCTTCTGACACGTACATGGAAAGAATAACTCCACTCAATTATTTAATTTAAATCAGAGAATTCCAAGCACTTCATACAAGGTTAAGAATCACAGATTTAAGTATTGATTTAACTCAACATGTACACCAACATTTCAAAAGCCAGTTTAAGTCTCAACACTGCATAAAGTGTAACTTCCCCCTGCCATGCTTGTGCAAAAGCAGCATTCACTATTGTCACCAAATAATTTGATCATTGTGCTATTCCAGTTATTTTAGATTACTTTTCATCCTTGGAAGAAAAATTTTATTTTAAATCAATACAACTATCTGCCTACAGCTGTTTTCTTCTTTTTCTATTTCAAAATCCACAAACAACAGCCCCCAAACAAAAACAACATTCCAGGGTGTAAATATTTAAGCCTAGAGGAAAAGAGCCTGTGTCACTTGCTGGCAGACTTCAGTTGTGATATGATTTAAACCAGCATTCTCTCCCTACTTGCCATTATCAGCATATCTTTCAGGTATCATGAGTTTACCTCTCTGCCTTCAGCCAGCTCCCCACTCTCCTGGTCTTTAGTTATCACCTGTATCTTTACAGGCTATCAGACAAGCTTATAAATGCATTTTAGCAGCTACAGGACTGAACCTCATCTAAACTCTGGAAAGGTGAGTCAGTTGTGGACTAGTTTCCCTCATGACTGTGAGCTGTAATAAAGAATGTTTACTTTTAAGGGCCCAAAATCAAGAATAATCTTCAGAATATAACTACAATAAGTCATCTCAATTGACTACCCCAGTTACAGAAGGTCTCTAAAGGCAAAAGATGAAGGCCTATCATCATCTTATCAACTACATGAAACTGATATATGACAACAACTATATGACAGTTGAGGCTCCAAAGGTTTTCATAGACTCTAAAGTGCTCAGAGCAATTGACACGGGTGGGGGGGTGGGGGAGTGTATTATGGTTACTTAATGTCTCTTAAATCAGTCTTACATCACCCACATTTTTTCCCCACCCATCCCCTTAGGTCCATCCAAGAGAGGCCAGCAAAGAAGAGAATAATGTAGACATGTATCTTCACTGAAGTACTTGAGCATCAGAGATTGTTAGTGGCAAGTTACTCAGAAGCCTTTTTCTATTGTGTTTATTGCCAATTCATTTTGTGTAGCTTATTTCCAGGAGATAGGCAGTACAAACCCAGTAATGCCTATTTTAAAAAATACATTTTTCATTACAATGCAACAGTCTCAATAGTACCTTCTTATAGCTGCATCAAACCTAATTCAGAAATAAAACAATCCTGATCTAGCTAATTAAAAAGCTAACCCTCAGAACAGTCAGCCTTTAGGAGTCAAACAACTTTGGACCTAAAGTTTATAATCATCATGATTGACAATTACCCCAGAAATTCGCATGTGCAAACTGTGCTACAGAAACTATTTTGTGCTGTCAGTCAGTAATCTCACAATTCCATCAGCATTTACCCCTACAGAAAGAATTGCTTCATCTTCCCTTACATAACTTTGATGTGACCGTTGAGTGCTCTGGAGGTACAGATAACTACTGCATTTCCCTACTGAGCCTGCGCGAGAAATGAACACAACCCAACATATTAACACTTAAAAGTTGCTTAGGTACAGAATATATTAAAACAGTAAAAATCACAAAAATTCACACCAAGCTCTCCAAACCTATGCTCAAAGTTTCCCACCTAGTTCCAACTGCGCAATCTTGATTTTAATACCTGTTCTAAAAAGCTTACTAAAAAACAGACTGGTAAAGTCTTGTTTGTTTTCTAGAGTCTTGTATTTTTCTTTTGTCAGTAATTGTTGTGGGGGTTGTTTCTTGTTTAGTTTTTAAACCCAGCTTTAAATCTAACAATATATATTCTCCTTATAACATCCCAGAGGTAGCAAGAGGGAATATGAATGAAAAGATGCCAGATTCTAGAAACTGCACATTCATAGTGACTATAGTGTCATTCAAGAGACCTTTCCTGGCTCTCATAAGACTGCATGTCGCCTCTAATCATGGATAGCAAATAAAGTATAGAATCCCAAAATAAAGAGCTACTGCCACTGGGTTACTAATAGAAATTTCATACCCAGACACCTCAAAGTAATCTTGTTATTTAAGTAGTAACATTCAATTTTCAATAGTCAAATATCAAGAACTGAAGTATAAACTGAAAATTTATGAGTATTACTTTTTAAAAATGCTCATTAGTGACAGATTTCACCTAAACACAGACATACACACAGTTACTCTAAGTTGATGTACCACACTGTAAGGAAAAGTCCCAGTTCTGTTCAAGAATCTGATCTTCCCCCTCTCCCCCCCCACCACACAACTTGACAGAAGTGCTTACAGTAACAGAAAGCAAACAGAAGGGGAAAACACAACATTTAACAAGTGCACCTATTTACAATTTGCACCTTTCCCTCCTTGCATCTAAAGTGTACAGATCTCCACGTTTGCTACGCTGTACATCGCATGTACTCTCCACTCCATGGAACACCAGTTCTATCCAAAGGATCTCTGCAAGCACCAACTGCAGTCATTCCACACCAACCAACAGGTGCTTTTACTGTGGAGGCTGAAGGACATTTAAATACTCTGACTGGCCCAGCTGGTAGGTCGTGTTTCCTCCACAGTCCACATACTGGTATCTCTCCTGGGATATTTGCTCAGGGTGGCCTAAGTACGAGGTTGTCACTGTCACTCTTAAAAAGACAGAAGAGAAGAGATTTTGAGTTTCCTATTCTAAAAATCACTGTGTTTATATTATTAGGGTTATTAAGGAAAAGGTTTTGGAACAAAATATGTTTTAAATAAATTTAAAGAATGTTACTGATTTACCACTATAGATTTTCTCCATGAAAGACATCTGGCTCCTTTTCCTAAAGATGCTAAAGCTCAGGTTTACTTGTAAAATCTACCACTACAAATAATATTTCTTGTTTGTGAGAAGAAAGCAAATGATTAAACAAGCTACAAGCCTTGCTATATCTAGTCTAAAGATATGCCCTGGTCCCTCACCAACCAAAGACCCCACCATTCTGAAATTTATGCAATGTCACAAAAAGCACTGTCACAAAACAGTCTCTGACAGAGTGCTAAAGCCAGGACCTCCTTCAAGATCAAAGATCTCAGCAAGTTTTGAACAGTGGCTGATCACAAAGTAATTTTAAAGTTTTTGAAACATCAGTAACTACATGGCTACAGCCCAGCTGCACAGCAGATACAGTAACAGTGATTCTCAATCCAGTCTTTACACCACCAGAACCTGTCAAAAGACACAGTTCACTTTCTGTAACTATAAAGTCCTACACTAAAAAGCAAGTTGACTTCATTTATCTATGATGCAAAGACCCCAGGATTAAATATTTGAGTGTTATTTTAATGAGAATTACATGGCTTCTGAAGTTGTTTCTCACACATAGGAAGACTACCATACTTACTGCATCATCACTACTATGTTATGTACTTTGATAGATGGTAAAGTACAGAAGTCACTGCAAAAAAGAAGAACAATTGTTAGATTTACATCAAACTTTTCCAGGGTAATTATCTGAAAAGCAAGATTCCTGGCTTCAACTGGAAATTCTGCTATCTGTATATAGAGACTACAGAGTGTCTCTATATACAGTACAGACTACAGGCAATGGCAACAGAATAATTTGCCAGTGACTGTATGCTCACCTGGACCACTGCTACATACACAGTCTTACTTTCACAAGTACTGTCTTCACATGTGTTTGCTCTCATGTAATGCTGAGGACACAACAGAAGAGTCCTCAGAAAGTGTTCATTCCATCTTCCAGAAGCTAACCAAGGTTAACCTGAGCCACTACATTTAAAGCCTGTCAGTATCACTTTGTCACCTATTTTTTGAACTCATTCACTTCTATATTATACAAAATAACCTTTAACCAACACACAGATATTCTAAAGTCAAGGTTATTGTTCTCTTGCAAGATAACCTTTTCAGACTTCCATTTTCTGACACATGCCTACATACCAGCCATAAAGAGCACCATGTAAGTGCATACTTTTAACCCCTGCTTCTTAAATCATTGCTCTTGGTCACAAATTTATCAGCTCTAGAATGACAAGTATGTGATCAGTGCAGTAAGACTGCTTGGCAGCCACCTACAATATTTGCATTCCTATTTGCAGCCTGTGTCATTCTTTCCCCCTGAACAACAAAAATAAAATATGCAGAGTCAGTGAACTCAGCTTATCCAAATTGTAAGAAAATACAGCATGATCATGAGTTCTATGAAGTTTATTTATTCCTCATGCATCCAAAGTGTGAGCAGATTCACAAGATTCAGTGTTTACATAAAGCTAACTTACACACTTTTAAAAGGTGACAGAGGTTCAATGTTTTCTGTTGATTTGAAGTCTGTGCCTCTCTTAGCATTTCACATCTATTTCATTTTATTCCAACAACTGAAAGCAAAAAGGTTTTCTCCAATCCCAAAGAGGCTGGCATCCACTAGAAGTGCACACAGACCTGAAGCCTCAATAGTTAACTCTTTCTGTTCAGTCTGGATTTCAGTGTAAGAGAACTAAAATTGAGGTTTGTGACCAAGATATAATGAGATAACAGTCTGTTGGACAAATGAACTTTCAGGAGCTATGAATAAAGCCACTCAAGGGCAGGCTGTAAATGCTGCTTACTATTGTATACACAACATGTGAAGACAAGCCCCTGATTTGTATACCACTAAATACAGATTTCCTTTTACTGTGGAGAAAGTTGCAGGAAATTTACTTGAGAACTTGTTAGGGGAAGACACCTGCACTTCCAGCCCTAAAGCAGCAGTCCCAGCTAGTGCCAAGCCCTAAAATACTGTAACAGAGATACCATTTAAAGGGTTTACAGCCAGGTACAGCAAGCCACTATATGAAACTCATCAAGCCATTGTGGCTTACCTATCTTTCAATAGTACTAAACTTAAAGAAAATGCCCCAGTATCTCTTCAAACAGATTCCTGGTAACTTTGGAAAAAGTTGTTTTTAACAGCACTGCAACTTTTAATAAGATTCATGTGGTATTTAATAGTGAATACACTTACTACATGTAGCTCATTTCATCTTGTATGACTGTGGGCACCATATAATCAATCTAAAAAAAAAAAATCCACAATAAAAAAAAGCAATGAAAACACCATTAAGTAAATTTATATTTGAAGATTAACACACGTTTAACTTTGAAAGCCTAAGCTACTTACCTGTTTCATATCCAGTGGACCAATGTTGGTGATGTTGTTTAACCGTGCTTTGCCAATAACTGTTTTTGAAAACTGAACTTGGGCTGTGATATTTGCCACTTCAACAGAGTAGTAGTTGTTATTTGTTATATTAAGTGTGTTCTGAAAAAACAAACACAAAACAGTAACACTATCCATTCTGTGTATCTTGATAAGCAAGCATTTTGAATCTTGTCCATGAGACAGTAATATCAGAAATTCTGCAAGTAGATTTTCCTGCCTGTGAGGACTGCAGAGAGGAGCAGGGTCACCATCACTTTTGAGTTTGTTTAGTGATTATATTGAGTAACACAAACTTCTGCACAACTTTCCTGGTAACAACCCTCCCCTTCAAATACAGCATTTCTTCCTATCCTCAATTATTCCTTCCAGGAAATTTAGCTATCAAAGGACCTCTTTCTCCCATGGCATCTTTGCTTTATTTAAAATGAAGAACTCTACCAGAAGTCTTTAGGCAAACCTGTATGAAGGTAATTATAAAGAAATCAAGAACTATCTGGGAAGAGCTCCTTTAAGTTTTAAGGTGGATAAGAAAGTATTTTTCCTCGACACCAATTTTGACAGAGGCATAATACCAGGGCCGTAGCAAATAGCATTCCTACATACACACACTACATTTCAGACATATTCCAAAAGTAACACGGAGAACTCCAAAGTTACTGCTCCCTTGAAAACAGAATACGCAGTGTCAGCTTGCAACTACATCTCTACTAGCTACAGCTATAGGAACCAACCACAGCAGGCTCAGTCACATTTTTCAAACTGGTCACTGACTCTAGTTCTTAAAGGCACCAACTAAGCTTTTCAGCCAGACCACAGTTTCTACCTACATTAAACTCTCAAAGCAGTATCTCCTGTTGCATTCATGCACTCCAAACACCCAAAAAGTCAGACTTACCGTAATATTGAGATAGATTATCCGCCTTTCCTGTTCGTAAGTGACATATACTGACTTCACACCAATGTACTGAACATCAATCGAGCGAGGAAACAAGAAAAATACAGCCAGCCCAGAGAGTAGCAAACACACAGTTACAGAAGCAGTCACATACAGCTTTCTGGAGGGAAAAAAAAAGCACAATTCAGAGTGAAAAGCACATTAAAAAACAATGACATGCTATTTTAAGTGATAAGGAGCAGGACTAATGAATACAATTAATTCAGTCTCTTTCTAGCTTCCATTAGCTTCTAAAAAGGGAAAAAAAACCTATGCTGCACTTCACAGCTATGTCATAAGCAGCTGTTACTCTTGCATAAACATCAGAAACCACATTTCAAATCATGTGGTTATCCCCACATTTGTAACTTACAAAGGAAAATGGAAGAGGTAAACATTTATGTGGTTTGAAACAAATCCGCTTCCTCTTAATATTTATTTATAGCACAACTTCCATCATTTTGTGAAAGTCTCACAAAAAACACCCAGAACACAAAATAAAGCTCTTATGACAGAGAATCCCGACTTCCAGGGAAAGTGTTAGGACTTCAGCTAAGCAGCAGGAAATTCACAATTAAGCTAATAGAAAAGGGTGTGCTTGTGTGGGTGTGGCTGTGTGGCTCTGTGCATGTGTGTGTGCATATAGGAGGGTGGGGTGGTGGTAGTGGTGTGAGAGATAATAAAAAACACTCCATAAATAAAAGAATGTACTTCAGCTCAAATTTTGTCAAGATTTGAACACCAAAGTAATATGTTTCATATTTGCACTACCATTACATCAGATATATTATCCAGAATAGTATTATGTGAAGCTAATACATTTATTTTACCTGGCACTCATTTCTGTTTACTACAAAAATATCAAAACATAAAAAAAAAAAAGAAGTAAAAACCAAAACATGTCAGAACAAGAAGCCCTGAGGATTGTAGTGAACCCCCTAAGTAGATCCTAGAAAAAAATTAAATATGCTGTATCATAAATTGTTGATTTTTCTAGCTGCAAAAATCAGAATATTACAACTTAATTTAAGGTGACTTATTTTGTAGTAGTGGCTCAAAGATGCTACAGATGAACTCAAACAGCGAAGATGTGACTGCTTAGATCAATTAGGATGTTACAGAGATTAAGACATACATCATTACTGTAAACATGAATAGGTCATACAGTATTCCTTAGCTTTGTACTTAGCTAAGATGTATTGTGATGGAAGTATGCACACATGTTAATAAATAACTTGCCAAGAGTTAGAGGTTAAGGCTGATATTACCCACAAGCCCTGTTCTTCCAATAATGAATGCAAGAAAGCATTCCAGTGATTTTTTGCTTGATTCTTCTCGTTGCTATCTCCTTTGAATTGTTGAATTTTAACTAGAAGAGAATAATTAACTGTAGATTCAGGTATCACAAACAGCTACTGACTTACGTTCTTCTTGGCCTCAGTCTCTGATCACTGTATGGAATTAAGGCTACCAGCTGATTTTCCTGCCCTGGAAACAAAAACACCCTTTCAGAATTTAAACAAAGAATAAGTGTTGTTGCAGCTCTTTTAAACAAAGAGTAGTAACTGTTACAACTTAGTGGCACCAAAGAACAAACACTAAAGATAAACATTTAAATTCCAGATAAGGACCCAGGTTGAATGCTACTGTAGCTGATGTCACTTTCTGAAATAGAGCATAGCTTACGCAACATCAACATGAAAAAACCACCAAGTCCACAAGGACCAAAACAGCAATAAATTCTGCCTCTTTGCTGCACACATGACCAGAGGCAGTATTTTCTCTGGCACCACTTCCTGGAGAAAAAGAGATGCAGAACAGCTCTGAGCTATTTATGCCAGACCATATGAACTCATGGGACAAAACATTCAGAAGCTTGGGCAGTAAGAACTGATCCAGAAGGCATTCTGCACATATTCTTCTGAAAAAGCAGAGAT
This sequence comes from Euphonia xanthogaster, assembly GCA_034509185.1. Lineage (NCBI taxonomy): Eukaryota > Metazoa > Chordata > Aves > Passeriformes > Fringillidae > Euphonia > Euphonia xanthogaster. The sequence goes on along the minus strand of JAYDZK010000113.1, from coordinate 27,671,092 downwards.
CAGGTTTGGTTAAAAACCCCAACAAACAACAAGCCTAAACTGAAACAACCAAAGCTAATAAGACAGGTCACCTGGGCAACACAAGCTATGCAGACACGGTATTCTGGGAATCAGAAGTATATAAAACCATATTTATCGTGGTGCTGCTGTAGCACCCTGGAAGTCAAAATAAGTATCTACTGGAATTTCTCCATGGAGGTTATGTCACTGGACAGCATTTTTATAGGGCATATCTTAACAGCAGAAGTAAAGAGCACATGCACAGATGAGTAGTTGAAAATATGTGTACTACATCTGCCAGTAGAGCTTTTGCTATTTGTTGTGGAACTGTATGAGAACAGAGGCCCCAAGGCTAAGTCAAATCGGCAATTTTTAAGCCAAAGGCAGAATTTGATCAAATCATCACTTAGCTAACCAAGCACTTGGCAATAATTCCATGCTGAATCACTAAGCTAAGCAAAACATGCTAACCAAAACAGCAGCATGCAAAACATCAACAATCTAAAAAGCCCCTACCAATTTAAAACACATTTTCATCTCTACTTCAATGAAGCATCTTCAAACTTTAAGAAAATATCACAGTATTCCTTTCATATATCATACTAAAAACTAAAGCTGTTCAACAAAACATAATTTCATGGATTTATTATAGTTTAACCATCATATCACGTATTAATTATAGTCTTACTAGTCATGCTGTCATTCTTAATTTTTCCCCTCTCCCCTCAAATGACCTCCAAACGTGACATTTTTTCTTCTCTAAAATACTAAAGAATGATTACAAACACAATCCTCTTAGCTCTAATAACTCATTTTAAGTTCAACCACATTATTTCATTAGAATGCATACACAACGTGCATGTTTTTATAGTTTCTGCAAAATTTTTAATAAAATAATTAACTAACATTTATTTAAGTATTACATCCAAGGATTCTGCAGTGAAATTAAGAAGCTTTTGAACATAGAAATCCTGCTATTTCTGCACTTTGAGCAAAATGTGCTATTGATATTAACAAGTATTTCAAGTTCATGAGAACAAACTTTTTCACCCTTTCTGGCTAATGCAATTTTTAGTTTCATAGCTTTTCCAGGTGTGAAATTTGCTGAATTCAGAGGTACTCCAAGAAAATATTTTAGTAGAAATTTAACAGCTAAATCTCTTGTGGTATTTGCAACCACAAGAAATTTTCTGTGAAATATTCTGTGCTCCCTGGTCCTTCTACAAAGGTGCAAGTGTTTGTGAACTGTGTCATAACCTAATCTCCCTGAAGCACGTGTAGAAGGATACATGGCACAGACATCACTCAAGTTTCCTGAGCTGCTGCTCAAAATCAGTTCCAAGAGCTTTTACACCCAATAAACTATTTTGGGTAAGAGGTCTGGCAAAGGCAAACTCTAACATGAAATCATGTCATCGGCTCTTCCCCAGTGAAAGGGAAAATCTCACAGCTGAAGCAAAATGCTGTGCCTTGGCCCACTTGGCTCTCCTTCTGCCCGGTTTCAGATATCCCGTGTTCTCCCTTCACAGGTCTCTTCATAAATATTGAGGGAGCTTATCATTTAGGACAGAAGCATAACACAGCATGTTTTACCAAGAGGAAAAGGATGAGGGCAAAGCAAACAAAACAGTTAGGTATGGAGACTAATGCTGTGTAGCCTACTCCTTCTTGAGGCTGCCAAAGAACCTATCTATTTTCAACTCCAAGCTGGAGTTATCCACCTAGCAAACACCAGTGGGACAAAAGCAGGATAAAGGAAAACAAGGGACACTGGCAGCAGTGAGGGCAGAAAAATTCACTATAAATCAGGGAAGAGGTATTGCAGCCCAGGTTTACTTTTCCATCTCTGTATTAGCAGCCATTTTTGCAGTTATGGATTGATTCATATAGTTTAAAATAGTAGTTAAAAAAAGATGCAATAAAATGCCATGAAACTGAAGGTTTGCTAATTTAACTTGCAAGACCTATGGATATGGGCAGATTCAAAGCTGAGGAGGAAGAAACAGTTGCATTGTACAGTCAAATGGAGATCCAAGTTGTAACAGCCACAGTGTAACAGCTAACCCAATTTGTTACACTCATGTAGT